>OZ023193.1:7198214-7798214 GCA_963995505.1 Hypericum androsaemum
CAACTGAAGGGCTGATCTTATGAATCAGATGTGCAGTATCCAGACAAAAAAAAGTCCTTCAATTCGCAGGCAGCTGCTAGCATCTGGTAAGTTGTGTTCCACAGGCTCCATGGTGCTAGCAACCTGGAGTTGTTGCCTAAACTCAGCAAACTTTTTTTTAATGTATTTCTGAAATTTGAAGATACTTAACACTTTCCTGGATCCTCTTAATAGGTTGCTACACTTGGGACATTGCATCTTGTGCCAGTTGACTGAGAAGACGAGCATAGCAACTCCCTTTCACCGATTGCCCATTGAACAACAGTGAATTCTTAAAAGGAATTGTCCATTATGGTTTCATTTGAGAGAGATTTATCAATAGCTTGTTCTCCATTTGCCAACCAGATGTGCAAGAGATAACAGCTTCATTGAAGGCATTGTCCGAATCAGGAGAGGATAACTTGACAACATTAAGGATCCGCCTCTCTGGGTTCCAATCACTATTGATGAAGTATCCAGTCAGGAAAGCATATCCTGAAGTGGACAAATCCAGAGTGAGGTTGACTCGTCTAGATATGGTCAAGCAATCTTTGCTTCTCTCGCAGATACAATGCCACACATTCGCCTTGTGTTGTGTTGAAACTCGCCATATTGTACCGTGGGGCATAGGTCTCAGCAGAAGTATCTATTTCCATGGAACTCAAGTAATCAGTAAACAGAACCTAAAACAGGAACTCAAGTAATCAGTAAGACTAGCAAAGTGCACAAACAAAATCCTGGATTCTTAGATCTATAAACTGCAGATGTGTAACTGCAAAATGATCTGGATACTTTAGCTCAATAGCACAAACTTTTGATCCCTGATGAAAAACTTGACATGAGAATTGGTGTTGTTTTTTACGTCAATGCAGTTGTTGATGGCGCCTAGAATCCGATCTGGTACAATTTCTTCTTGCTGCTTGCAAGGGAGAGTAACTTGCAAGTGGTCACTAGGTGCAGCCATGGTGGTTGTGATGGCTAGTCATGGCTACCCAGGTTCCTATGAGAAAGTAACAGTTATTAAAAAACTTGATGAAGCGAAGCATGTAGCTTCAGAAAGTGGAGATATTTCATGCTGGAAATGACTTGGATTCAGAAGGCAATATCATTGCAACAGGGGGTCGTGTCCTTGGAGTTACTGCAAAAGGAAGCAATCTCGAGGAGGCGAGGGATAGAGCTTATCAGGCTGTCGAGACAATCAGTTGGTCCGGTGGTTTCTTTTGGCAGGTCATTGGTTGGCGAGTTCTAACCCCAAAGCAAGCCGCAACAAGGAAATAGACGGAAGTTGGAACAGAGTCGTAATGTCTGAATTATGGTAACCTTGGGGGAAAGTGTTGTGGTTATATTCCGCCACAAGGTATATACAAGTCACTTGCGGAGGCTGAGGAACTTCTGAGTCAATTGGTTCGGCTCCAAACGTGGATGGTTAAAAAAAAGACTGGTTCCTGAGACATTGATGTGGTAGTTGGCGAGGTAAAACAGAATTTTATTATGCTTCAAAAACTTGAAGCTCTGTATTTGTTAGGGTACACAAGTTACACCTAGAAACATAAATTACAAAGACATGAGCCGTAAGACCTATGACTCAGTACATCCATGACAAATCTTCTCGAAACAAAACATATTTTGCGGCTCCTTGAACAACCCTTTCAGATACTTGAGGACAATCTTCCACAGTCAACAATTCCAGCTTGTGCGAACTCACCAGCGGCTTTATTCCATCATCTGTTACCCCTATGCAATTCCTTAGCCCCGATGTGTGTAGAGATGTGGAAACTGGCTTACAAGCAACAGCCCTTCGTCGCTGATCTCTTGGCATCTCACCAGTTCGAGCATCTCAAGGTACTGAGCTGAACAAAGAGCTTCCATCCCAATGTCGTTGAACGATGGTCCAACGACAGCTACTGAATTTGGCACACCTGAAGCAATACAAGAAGTCTATTTAGGGTGAACGAGGAGAATGAAGGAAATTATTCCCCATCAGAGAAAGATATCTTGACACACTCTAGCATAGAGCAATTGTGAGCCAAAGCCTTTAGACTTTCTTGTGTCAGTCTTAGTGAGTTGTTTAGCAGAAGAGGCAAGGAGAAATCAGAGGGGACTCGCAGCGATATGGAACGAAGATTAGTAGACGTTGTGGCCAAGCCTACGATATCGGAGTCCCTTACTGCAACACACATGTCCAAATGAATCTTCTCCGAGTTTCTGCATTTCCCTGTCATAAACTTTCATATACCTATAGTTGGCATCAACCTCAAACTGCAAGCTTTTGAGTTTCTGCCAGATAGATCCCAACTTGATCAATACCCCACTCCGATTGCTCTACAATTCTTAATCAAGAGGTCTTTAATTGTTCCAACCTTCCCAAGGTGTTCCAACCACTCAATTCTAGTGAAATTAAGGCATCGAATAAGGTGGAGACCAGTGAGACTTCTGCAACCAACAACAAGCGAAAAAATGCCGCATCCAGTGATCCATGGATCGAAGTTCAACTTCAAAGCCGAAAGCTTGCAGCAGGAAGCTAAATGGCCGAGGCCCACATCGGTGATAAATGTGCAATAGTTCAATGTCAGATCGTCCAGTAAAGGACTACTACTAGCACGAATAGAAAGCCCTTCATCATCCAACTGCCTTCCAACTTTCAAGTTTTGACATCCAACCGGAGTACGTTATTTCGATCTTTGTCAAGTTAGGGAATCTGCTGCACAGGGAAGCGATGGCATATTTAGCAGGATCTAGCCCGCAACCAACCTGAAGGGACCGTCTTTTTTTCATTATCCACTAAATACAGCTGCTTGCATGCCAAGGAAGCAGAGGAGTTCCTATGAGAAGTGTTCTTGATCCGGCTAAAGATGTCCCAAACTAATTGGTCAGGTAAAGCATCCATAAAAAAACTTTCCTGCACTGCTCTATATTTTCACAAATAATTAGAAGACCTTAAATTTTATAGTACCCCCAAAAGATATTACTGCTATATAAGCCTAACCAGGCATAACCTCCATATTTTCTCAATTAGGTTCAGGTCTTGGGAACCGCATACGCCGGCTCAAATCTTCAACCATGTCGTTCTGCTTGTTTGCACCCGACCACAGCAACGATCTGGCGACCACCACCCTCCGATCCGGCTCGTGGCCACCGGAACAAGAAACCCGATTGCACGATCTACTTGAATAAACATTTTAGGATAAAATTCGAAGGTAAAAGATTTGGATTTACTTGAATAAGTATTTGTTTAAGCTTTATCAAGATAAATAAATATAATTGTGATGGCCGCGGCTAAATAGGTTTTGCAAAACTCTCCGAATACCAGATATTAATAAAATGATTATATGAAAAATAAAATTTAAAATATATGTTTTGGATTTTTATAATATTCATAATATATTTATATAAAAACGTTTAATTTTCCTAGATAAATAAATCCCTATCTAATTTTCGCATGTAATCTTGCATTTTCAAGGATGAAACTCCAAATCCCCTGCTGTCCTCTGCTCGTGCTGTTCAAGGCTGGCAGGAATGGAGGTTGACTGACCTGCATTTCATGCATGACCCGATTCAGATAAGAAGAGAATCAGGTTGGACTGCACCTTGCCTAGACGAGGTGATGGTAAACTGCGATGGCTCCTTGCAAGTTAATTGTGTGAATGCAAGAGTGGCCACTATTGCCGGAAATTATGAAGGCCAAATATTGAACGGCTAGAGTTTTACTTTCCCTGCCTCCTCTGCTGTGGAGACTGAAGTGACAGCTATTAGGATGACTTTAGAGATGACGAGCAAGTTCTATGCCAACATTACGACCATGATCCTTTCAGATTGCAAAGTGGCGGTCTTCATCGATTGACTGGAGAGTAGAGAATGATGCTCTCCTGGCTAGACTTGCTCTTAGTAGCCTTATTCATTGTAAGCTTTGTTTTACTCTGCGGATGACGAATGAGGTAGCCAATTGGGTGGCTACTCGGATGCGAATGAATGAATGTGCCCCCAATTGGATTCGTCATCCCCCTCCGGAGTTGAAAACTCTATTGTATCATGATTTCTCGACTTAAGGTCATAATATATTAGCAGTCCACAGCAACGATCTGGCGACCACCTCCGATCCGGCTAGTGGCCACCGGAACAAGAAACCCGGTTGCATGATCTACCCTATGATCTGCTCCTTGAAATACTAATTAGGGTTGGAACAACCATGTCATTATCTCTTCCCGCATTTTATGTCTTGATGATGATGATGACCTCGTTATCTCTTCCCGTATCCTTATTGGTGTGCAATCGGGTTACCAGGAGATATGTTAAAGATAGGAATGCAATTAAATTTTAAACATTTAGTATGAAAGTCGAAGGTAAAAGATTTGAATTTACTTAAATAAGTGTTTGTTTAAACTTTATCAAGAGAAATAAAATAATTGTGATGGCCGCGGCTAAATAGGTTTTGCACAACTCTCTTGAATACCAAATATTAATAAAATGATTATATGAAAAATAAAATTGAAAATACATAATATTTAAAAGTTTAAGATTTTTTATAATATTCATAATATATTTATATAAAAACGTTTAATGTTCCTAGATAAATAAATCCCTATCTAATTGCCGCATGTAATCTTGCATTTTCAGAAACATGAAAGTGATAATATATCGAACACTAATTTATTTTTTTAAATGGTGGGGTCTGGAACTTATATAAATATGAAAAAAGCAACAATTATAGCAAAGGGATTCCTTCTTTCAAGGTTATGGCCGCCGGCCTCAGTAAAACCCTACAGCGATAAAAATCCAGTGAAAAAATAAGCATCGGGTAGGAAAAAAATATCTTGGCAAGATCAGGTGGCCTGCCCTAACGTTCCAAAATACCTCTACGTAACTAGATGTCCTCAACGAAAGCGGGTTCCTGATTACGTGATGAAAATATATTTTTTTATAGCGGAGTTTTATCCACAGTTAATTCAGTGTGTACGTGATTAAAAAAAATATGTTCAAGATAAGACTGCAATTAAAATTGAAACGATTAAATAAAAAATACAATGTAAACGTGATGAAAAAATAGTAGTTAGTGTTTATTATTAGGGTTTATGGACTGCTAACAAGTTCAGCAACTATGAGAATAAAAACGCGCAAAAAATACGGACACAAGAGTTTACGTAGTTCGGCCTAATGCCTACATCCATGGAGAGAAAGGATAACTTTTATTGATGAGTTTCCGAGCCACAAAGTCATACAAAAAACCTAGGTAACATGTCTTTATATAGAGACAAACCCTTGGTGTACAATTAACCTATCTAGGTCAGATTAGGAGTCTAAAACCTAGTCAGAATAGGAATAGGAATAGGAAATAAATATTTCCTATTTCTCGCCATCCCAACAATCTCCACCTTGGCGAGAAATCATCTCGTGGAAGAACTATGAAGCTTCATCTGAACTTCAACAAACTCCACCTTGACAAAACACCGCCCCATGAAGAACCATGAGATCTTTGCAAAACCAATCCGACTCCACCGATTTCATCTCGGACCATAGATAACTGCATCAATAAGACCATCTCAACTTTCTCTTCACCTTTTGTTCAATCACTTGGAGCCAGCCCCCAAACTCGAGCTTCTGAGCTTGCTTGACCTATTTCCTCTAATCTCCATTGAACCCCAACTAGCAAGTCCACCTGTTGAAGCAACCTTGGGACCAATAGACACGCCCTTTATTTTTCGTTCAGCCCCATGCTCCACAACCTCGAACTGCTTTTCCGCTGGACCTTCTTGCCCCAAACCAATGCTACATGTCATAGCATACAAAGTGCAACCTTTTGTTCTACCAAGTAGAACCCTCGACATACCTCGAACTCCATCATTCGGCCTTGAGTGAGATACCCGATTTGCCCATGGTGTCACCAATGGCTTCGCATGCCCAATGCCAAACCTGCCAAACACCTTTGACGTGCACGTCCCTTTAGACAACCATAGCAGGGCCCAGCTAACAATGCTTCTCCGAGACAACCATGGCTCCTTGCCAACCACGCCTCCACGAAATAATTATAGCTTGTTATCCATGTCTCTGCGAATCCCAACTACACTCAAACCATCCATGTCAAGACTTTGCTCTCTCATACGAACTAACCTCATATGACTTGAGCTTTTGCCAACTCCTTCAGACCCATTGATATGACTCCATCTATAATAATGTGCCTCACTAACTTGTAGGTATTTCCTTTCAGCCTTCATCCCTACCATCGCATCCTTCTCTACCTTCATTAGCATACCTTTATAACTATCACTGTTATAATTCAAGGTCCCTAATGAAAAGAGATTATCAGGATGCATTGGACTTGATAAGACAGAAAGCCAGTCACCATCCGACCCATCTGAATATGTGGCCATGGTTGTGGATGCCAATCCCTCCTCGTTGTCTTGATCCCTGGTTCATCCTGGATAGTCCCCTTCATGTGCCCTTCTCTACACTTGAAACCACTTCTATTGAACTTCTTTGACTCTGACCTAGATCCTCTTCCACAACCCAGCTGGTGGCTCCTCATCATCCGCCAAGCACAAGCAAATCTTCGCTACTGCCTTAGCCTCCAACTCTTCCCACTCTTGCTCCTCCAACTTCTCAGACTTCTTCTGCGAGAGCGCGATAACCATCCCTTACTGCACGAGGAGATCCCTGACACGCCTTTGCCATAACCCAAAATTCAATGAACTATCGAACTTCACAAGAGCAAACTTCGCGCCGTGATTCGACATCCTCCAACCTTAGCTCTGATACCACTTGTTAGGAGTTCAGTAACTATGAGAACAAAAATGTGCAAAGAACACGGACACAAGAGTTTACGTAGTTCGGCCTAATGCCTACATCCACGGAGAGAAAGGATAACTTTTATTGATGAGTTTCTGAGCCACAAAGCCATACAAAAAATCTAGGGTAATATGTCTTTATATAGAGACAAACCCTTGGTGTACAAGTAACCTATCTAGGTCAGATTATGAGTCCAAAACCTAGTCAGAATAGGAATAGGAAATAAATCTTTCCTATTTCTCGCCATCCCAACAGTTGTATGGAAGTATTTTTATATAGGTTTAGCCCCACAAGCCGCCCCCATGCATAACCAAAAGCAAGTCTCTCATAGTCACATAACCATGTCATAGCCAGAAAACTCTTCTCCGTTCACCACCAACCTGATTATCAAACAAAAGCTGGCGAGTGAGAGCTAGTTGGTGTTAGTATAAATGTCCTAGAGACAATCCTAGTAAGGACATTGTACTTGATCACATTCAGTTATTTTGTATTATTTATTTATAATACTCGGCATTACACTTATTGAATATAATATTTGATTGTTTGCTTATATTCATGCTAGTGTTCCCATGAACTAATGTTGTCATTGAGGATGTGAGATCTCAGATGACTATGAACATAGTTCTAAAATAGCCACAATCAATGATCATCGAGAATGGGATATCGATGATGCGATTGAGATTGGTGTGCGATCTGCATCATCGATACTAGGTATTTCATGATGGATGCACTGATACTTTGGAGAGTATTGGCATACCCAACCGAGAAACCGTTTGGTGTATTCTATTTACGTGTCTACGGGAATATCGGTTTGTGGAGTAGTATAATAGTCCTCCGACTTGAGGTCAATATGCACGACATGTACGGAGTGATGGACTTTGACCATGACCAACGCTTGCACTCCTCACGGGGTAGATACGGCATGTGTTAGGTACATCACGAAGTGCATGTGCGTGGTAGTTGAGCCAAGAATAGAATTCATTTCTCAAATAGACTTGGAGAGAATACTTGTCTTTTCATAACTAATTGGATCGTTAGTCATTGGCCAACACACGTCACTTTTGGAATGGTGTCTAAAAGTGACAACATGATCAATTAGTAGAATGAGATAATATGATTAAGTTATTTGAATAGACACTTAATCATGTTCAAGACTTAATCGAGTATTCGTGAATGAAAGGACCGTATCACAGTAAGCTTCATATTACAGGTAGTTGCAGTATCCTCACAACGTACTTCATGTGTTGAGATTGTCTGGTCTATTGTCTAGGGTTCGACTAAGACCATTACTTCGACTAATCGCTTGACATGTGAGGGCTTATGGGTCACACAACAAGTAGTCTTAGTTTACGAATTAAAGTTGGTTAGATTAAATATTGATTTGATCAAGAATATTTATTCTATAGAGAAATATTATAATTCTATTAGATAGAATTATAATTGTAATTATTTAATTAAGTTAGATTTAATTAAATACTAATATGTATAGTAAAATCTATTAGATGTTGGACATATTGACTGGGTCAAGAAAATAATAGAATGGGCTTGGAGGCCCAAAAGGGAAGTCAATGTTGGAAGCCACTAAGGGCTTCCAACCTTGCCTCCTACGAAACCTACTCCTAAAAGGGTAGAGTTGGTTAATGAATTTCTGTGTCTAAACCCTTGATACCCACACACACACACACACATATATGTGTGTGTGTGTGTGGGTGTGTGGGTATCACGGGTTTAGACACAGAAATTCATTAACCTAGATACAAGACACATATTTTCTCTAGTTTCTTTGATAAAGAATTCTCCTAGCGAATTCTCGAAGATATCAACTGTTAAGAATTCGTAGACGAGGACTACGTGGATACCGTAGTTGAGGATCGATCTACAACGCACTGTAAGCATCCTATAACGATGTTGTTATATTTTATGTTATACTGCCATGATCAGGATTCGTGCTGGTGAAAATTTTATCTTCCGCTGCTGCGAACCTAGGGTTCGTGTATCAGAGCTTCAGGCTGCTTTTATGGCTTTATACATAATTATCTGTGTTATTCGATCTGATATATACGACTGGTATGTAAAAAAACAAAACAAAATGGGGAGCGCCTCGGAGGCGGCTCCCCGTCGTCAACGACAACGGGCGGCACGAGCTGCCTATCGGAGACCGGGCACCACGAACGAGCTCGCCTCATCGCAGGAGTCATCGTGGTGCTGGCGGTGACGACCGGTGATGCGCCGACGGAGAGAACGAAGCTTTGGAAGCTTCGGCGATGGTTTTGGATATAAAAGTTTTCGACCCAATACCGGGCGCCACGTGCGGCGGAGAAACGGTCTAGGACCACCGTCGTGCTCATCCCGTTGCGAGCTTCATTGTGGAGGTGGCGGTGCAGATCGGAGCAGCGTCAATCGTCGCGTATCAGAGCGGCGTCGATCGTCGCGTATCATTGCGGCGTCGTCGGTTTACTTTCCGACGACATCGTCGACAAATTCCGGCTTCCACGCGCCGCAAATCGGTGTCCGGAGACCACCGATAAACTCGCCGGGTCGCGGGCAATGCCGGGCGACCGGCGGTGTTGGCCAGAGAGACGCCAATCGGTCGATTGTAGGCGGGGACCGATTTGCAATTATCCCAGGGACTTGGTCTCGGAAATTTGATGTTCTTGAGGGGCCTCTTTGCAAATTCGTGAAATCTGAAATTGCAGATAAGCCCTTGGGGCCTTTCTAAAATTTTGGCTTTATGGCTAATTATGGTATGGTACCTGGATTGATCATAAAATTTCAATTTAGTCCCCATTTAATTATAGGGACCTATTTGTAAATTTGCCTATATGGATAATTACAGTTCGGTCCTTAGGTCTTTTGTGTATTTACAGTTTGGTCCTCGGATATTTCTGTAATTTCCGGGTTAGCTGGCTAATTACTTTTTGGTCTCTGAATTAATTATAAAATTACAATTTGGTCCCTGGACTGAACTGAAAATAATGAATTAGATTCTAATAACTGTTTACACTTAATTTCTAAGTTGGATCTTATGAAATAATATGTGAACAATATATGGATCTTGTTTGAGCAAGTTAGATACCCCGTTAAAATGTTCCTCAAACTTAAATATGGTTTTCATTTAGAATGAATGATGTCTTCTATCATAATTAAGTGAAATCGAGATTTCGTTCAATAGTATTTAAGACCCAAGTCTTTTGCTTGGAACTACATCTTATGGAACTCTTATAGGGACATGTAAATGTCACCGTGTGATGGTTGTTAACTACCTGAATTATTTCACTAGCCCAAGCAAGGAAATAATGAGGGGACATCGATTGGACTGGGTCCGATAACTAGGAATTGTATGAACTACAATTGGTTTGGAGACCTACCAGTTATGCTATTACAATCACCAGCCCAACCAGGGGTTGTAATAGTAGGAATGTGGATCCTAGTCTATTAAGATTTATATTAGATATAAATTCGTACTCTTCCGATGAGGTCGTTGAGTATGTGAAAATAATGGAGACAAAATAAAGCTAAAGGCCGAGTTTATTTTGATTGCTGAATGATGATCATAGGAATTATATGTTTAATTCCCGTTTTAACTTATTTTCTTTAGGTGTGTTGAAATGGCGAACATGTCATTGAGATTTATACTGGAATCAAACAAGTTGGCTAGGCCAACCTTTCTGGATTGGCACTGAAACATGTGTTTGATGCTAAGGCAAGAAAGGATTGAGTATGTGTTAGACACGACCATCCCTGTTACCCCTATGGCTGATTCTTCTGAACTTGCTACGTTTGACGTAGAAGCTCAAAAGAAGCATCAGGATAATGCAAAGCAGGCGCAGTGTGTAATGTTGCTTGGAATAGCTAGGCCTAAGCTGCATAACATGCTAAAGACTTTTGAAGGTACTTATTCAAAGGAAAGGAATGTGCTCATGGTGGGCACCTCTTCTAGCTTTGCGATTAAAGGCAGAAAGAAGCAGAAGAATAAGGCTAAGAATAGTTCTAAGCCAAAGTTCCTTAAACCTAAGGGTAGTATTCAAAAGAAAGAGAAGGTAAACAAGGATGTGTGCCTCCCCTGTAAGGGGAAGGGGCACTGGAAGAGAGACTGTAAAGTTCTGGCTGCTGAGAATAAGGCACTAGGTGTCTCTAGCTCCGGAACAGGTATGTTTGTTATGGAGATAAATATGTCTACTAATAGAATTGACTGCTGGGTATTAGATACCGCATGTGGATTACACATTTGTACAAATGTGGAAGGTCTCACAGAGAGCAGGGTGGTTAGACCGGATGAAGTCGCCCTATGCGTAGGTAATGGAGCACGAGTTGCTGCCGAACGCGTAGGGACATATGGTATAGACTTACCTAGTGGGTATAGACTGGAACTTAATAATTGTTATTTCATTCTATCTATTACCAGAAATATTATTTCCATTCTAATGTTGGACATTGAAATTTTTTCCTTCCAGTTTTCTAATAGCAGTTGCTACTTTTTTTAAAATGGTATTATTTATGGAAATGCCTCTCTTGAGAATGGTTTATATTTGTTAAATAGTGGACATGATGTTCTTAATGTGCAGAACAAGAAGCTCAAATTAAGTAATCAGGAAAATCTCACCTTCTTATGGCATTGTAGACTTGGTCATGCCAATGAGAAAAGAATTACAAGGTTAAGAAAGTTAGACTACTTAACCCCATTTGACTTTAAGTCTTATGAAAATTATGAATCTTGTCTCAAAGGTAAAATGACTAACAAACCCTTTGCTGGGAAAGGGGTAAGAGCCAAAGAAGTGCTAGAGTTGGTTCACAGCGACGTGTGTGGACCACTACCCACTCTAGCAATGGGTAGTTTCGGATACTTCATCACTTTTACTTATGACCTCTCTAGGTATGGATACGTGTATCTTATGAAACACAAATCCGAGGCCTTTGAGAAGTTTAAAGAGTATAAAGCAGAAGTAGAAAAATAACTTGGGAAGAGTATCAAGACTCTTCGATCAGATCGAGGAGGTGAATACCTTAGCCATGAATTCTTGGATTATTTAAAGTTACATGGGGTCCAATCACATTGGACACCTCCGGGAACACCACAAATGAATGGTGTGTCCGAAAGGAGGAACCGAACCCTGTTAGACATGGTAAGGTCCATGATGGGTTTCTCCTCTCTTCCAATATTTCTTTGGGGTTATGCACTCCAAACCTCAATCTACATTCTGAATAGGATTCCATCTAAATCAGTTGGAAGCACACTATATGAATTATGGTGTGGAAAGAAGCCATCATTCTCACATATCAAGACTTGGGGTTGCCCCTCGTATGTGAAGAAGATGCTCACTGATAAGTTGGAATCCAAAGGTGAAAAAGGTTACTTTGTGGGATATCCTAAGGAAACAAGAGGATATTATTTCTATCTCCCTGAGAAACAAAAGGTTATTATTTTTAAACAGGCGACGTTCCTTGAAAATGACTATGTCTTTAAAGGACAAGGTCGTAAAAAGATAGAACTTGAAGAAATTCAAGAACCACAAGGTAATGCTGAGGCTGAAGACTTGTCGAATAACCACGATAAAGAATCAGTGGGAGTATTCAGTGATTCTCATGGTGGGAGTCTTTCACTAGGTGATAGTCTTCCAGCCAGTGGAAGCATAGTTAGGGATAACTCGCATATGCAAGCTACCCCAATTAGACTGAATGAGGACAATTTGGAAATTGTTCAATCTCCTGCTCAGGAAACGCTTGAGAGTGTAGCTCCTGAGAATTCTCCTGGCGTTGATTAGATCATCGCAAAAGAACCTCTTCACGATCAGAATGAACAGCCTGCACAAATACAACTCCGTAAGTCTACGAGGATTCGTCGTCCACCTATCAAGTTTAGTTTCCTCTTGGAGGAACACGATGATGTGGAGATCCCGGACAAGGACGAACCTAAAACTTATACTGAAGCAATGTCAGACATCAATTCAGGAAAGTGGCTAGAGGCCATGAAATCTGAGATGGACTCGATGTATACAAATCAAGTCTGGGACTTGGTAGAATTGCCTGAAGGGGTTAGACCTATCGGCTGCAAATGGGTTTTCAAGAAGAAGACCGATGCAGATGGCAAAGTGCAAACTTACAAGGCTAGGTTGGTGGCAAAGGGTTATAAGCAACGCGAAGGCATTGATTATGACGAGACCTTTTCACCAGTTGCGAAGATCAAGTCCATTCAGATTTTACTTGCTATAGCTGCATACTATGATTATGACATTTGGTAGATGGATGTCAAAATGGCTTTCCTTAATGGAAACCTCGAGGAGCGTGTGTTTATGACACAGCCAGAAGGTTTTGTATCCAAGTCAAATTCACAATTAGTATGCAAGCTACAAAGGTCCATTTATGGATTAAAGCAAGCTTTTAGGAGTTGGAATATCCGTTTTGACGAAGCTATCAAATCATTTGACTTCGTTAAAAAAGCAGAAGATCCATGTGTTTATCGAAAATGCCAAGGGGATAAGATTATTTTCATTATCATATATGTTGATGACATATTGATTCTGGGAAATAGTATCCCGCTAATGCAAGACCTTTATGATGAAAGACTTGGGTGAAGCCTACTACATCCGTAGAATAAAGATTTATAAAGATAGATCTAAAAGGATGTTGGGGCTATCACAATCCACATACATAGACAAGGTACTAAAGCGTTTTAAAATGGAGGACTCTAAGAGAGGTTACCTGCCAGCGATTCATGGAATTAAGCTGTCAAAGAAGGATTATCCTTCTGAAGAAGCAGAAATCGATTACATGGAAGGTATCTCATACGCGTCTGCGATTGGATCAATCATGTACGCCATGACTTGCACTAGACCCGATGTGGCATACGCTATCAGCATCACTCGTAGATTCTAGAAGAACCCAGGTGAACCTCACTGGGTTACTGTTAAGAACATTCTAAAGTATCTTAGACGAACTAAAGAATATTTCTTAGTCTATGGTGGGCAGCCAGAACTTGTGGTAACTGAGTTTACCGATGCCAGTTTCATGACTGACCTTGATGATTTTAAGTCACAATTAAAAGGGTAGGAGTTGGTTAATTATTTATATATATATATATATATATATATATGTGTGTGTGTGTGTGTGTGTGTGTGGGTATCAAGGGTTTAGACACAAAAATTCATTAACCTAGATACAAAACACATATTTTCTCTAGTTTCTTCGATAAAGAATTCTCCTAGCGAATTCTCGAAGATATCAACTGTTAAGAGTTCGTAGACGAGGACTACGTTGATACCGTAGTTGAGGATCGATCTACAACGCACTGTAAGCATCCTCTAACGATGTTGTTATATTTTATGTTACACTGCCATGATCAGGATTCGTGTTGATGAAAATTTTATCTTCCGCTGCTGCGAACCTAGGATTCGTGTTTAGAAAATCCAACATTTGGATGATCTTTCGGCCGATGTACCCTTCGAAGTGCTTATTAGGGTTTCTCCGAAAGCCGCAAGGAGGATGAGAGCGGTTTCCTGAGGCTGTAACTCTATTATCTCATCTCCTCACTATGCCTCCAGCTCATTATCCAGGTATCCGAGCACGGACGACCGTGCCCTGCTTATTGGAGTCTATACAAAAAAATATCACGCGTTGGTTCCTTCAGCAACTAATCTCACCGTCTTAAACGAAACCCGGTTTGATCTCAGCTACACAGAATATTGGTACTCTCTTAATGTCATTGCAACCATATCAGAAGACCTGATTTTGCTGGAGCCACCACGTGGCGAATTATATGTGTGCAATCCGTTCACAAAGGAAAGCGCCCTTCTTTCTCCATTAATACATGATTCAGACTTCAGATTTCAAGGACACAGATACAGGGACTCTGTCGTTTAGGACAATGGATCTTTAAAAGTTCCAGAAACCGCGCCAAAAAAAGTATATCAAAATAGTAGCTCTCCAACCTGCTGAAGATATTGTCTACTTGACAACAGATTATTGTTTAGGTTTGCATGATTTCTCCGAAGGATGCGATAATTTTTCCGAAGTAGAGATACCCACCGAAGTTGGAGAGATTCAAAAATCCCACCGGTTGAAGCCCTATCTTCTAACACGACCTTGGTGCCGGACTACACCTGTGCGTTACGGTGCACATCTGTCATAATTATTTCAGCGTTTGTCGCTTTGGCTATTTGTTAATTTTGGATTCTTTCATGGATTATCACTTTCACAAATTCATATTTATTTGAATGGTGGTTGTCAGCTATTCTTCAGTTTCTATGTGGATTACATTTGTTTGATGTGGATTGAGTTAGTTTGTTCTTGTTCTGACAGGTCATGTCAGTCAAGAGTGAATCCTTAAGCTCATGTGATCTCGAGATCCTCGATAACGTTGTACAGAAAGTTTCCTTGTCCACTTTCCATGACTTCACCTCCTTGATAATCTAAGTTAACCTCCTAGTTAGGTTTCTGTTGTTAAGATGTTGATTGGGTTAGTTTGTTCTTGCTCTGGCAGGTCATATCAGTCAAGGAGTGAATTCTTCCAGGGTTGATAAGCTCATATGATTTCACGCTGAGGCTCTCTGTGTTGTAGTTTGAGATTCTGGGTTTACATGTTTTAAGATGCAAAGGTGTTTTATTTTTTATTATATCGCCCAGCATTTGAAAATTCATTAAGCCGACTAATTCAAGGTACATTTTTTTATAGAACCCAAGAAAAATGATACATTCAGTGCTTTTACCTGTGGTTCTTGACAGCAATTGTGTGTGGTAGCACCTGTGAGCTTCATGTCAGAGTTTGTCAAAAATAATTGGGATAAGTTTATTTTAGTACCCTGTAGTTTTACCCGTTTTGTCCGGAGTACCATGTGGTTTCAAATTGGTATTCTAGTACCCTATGGTTGACCACCAATTATCCGGGCAGGTCCAGGGTAGCTACCCGTCCAAATCCGCCCGAAACGATACCGTTTAGAACCAACATGGAAGACACGTGTCAACAAGGTGGCTTAAGTTAGAGTTGATGTGTATTATGTAAAATTATCTAATTAGTCCCAAGTTATTTTAAATTTTCAAAAAATGTCCAAGTTAAAAATTAATTAACTCACTCTCTCTCCCCCTCCTTCATCTCTCCTTCCTCCTTCATCTTCAGCCTCCTGTGAAAGGGGAAAAATCCCCGAAGTCCCGATTGAAGTAGACCGAGTAAAAATTGCCGACAAAGGAACAACCATTGGGTTCCCACCTGCAGCCGATGTGCCGGCGGTGGCATGGGGTGGTAAAGCGATGGTCAGATTTGAAGTCGTGTGAAAGGGGGAAAATCCCCAAAGTCCTAATTGAAGTGGACCCAGTACAAATTGCCGACGAAGGAACAACCGTCGGGTTCCCACTTGCAGCTGAAGTGGCGGCGGCGGCATCGGGTGGTAGAGTAGTGGTCAGATTTGAAGTCGTGTGAAAGGGAAAAAATCCCCGAAGTCCCGATTGAAGTGGACCCACTAAAAATTATCGACGAAGGAACAACCGTCGGGTTCCAACCTACAGTTGATGTGGCGGCGGCGGCGGCGTGGGGTGGTAGAGCGGCGGCGGCTGGAGCTGGAAAAAGTCACTCGCCTAATTGAAGATGAAGGAGGAGGAGGAGAGAGAGTAGAGGGGGAGAGAGAGAGAGGGATATTTTTTGAAAATTTAAAATAACTTAGGACTAATTAGATAATTTTACATATTACACATCAGCTCTAACTTAAGCCACCTTGTTGACACGTGTCTTCCACGTTGGTTCTAAACTGTGTCGTTTCGGGCGGGTTTGGAGTGGTAGCTGCCCTGGACCTGCCCGGATAATTGGTGGTCAACCGCAAGGTACTAGAATACCAATTTGAAACCTCATAGTACTCCGGTCGAAACGGATGAAACTACATAGTACTAAAATAAACTTATTCCAAAATAATTTTTTGGAAAGCTATTTCAGAGGTTGAGCTTTTCCCAATGAGCGTATGAGATGGTTTACTTCCTTAACTGATCTAATCCAATGAGATAATGACATCGATGCAAGTGATAAATCACCAACAAATTAAAGAGAGTACCTATTAATTAGCGCCCCAAAGAAAGGCTATTTTTATAAGAAGAGTCACTTTTTTATTTTACAAATTATTAATTATCAATGCGACTCTAATCTAAATTAGTTATAATATCTGAATATGTTTAACTTATTAATTTGCCGAAAAATCCACAAACAAACAAAATCCCAATTCTCCCAACTCCAACAACAGGTCAAAAAGATCCTCAACTACACTCCAAAATTTATAACAAAAACATATTAATTTGCCTGGGACAATAGGCAGGCTATGTCGCTTTTTTTTATTTCGTGGGTACGTATAACATAGGTCGGCTAAATCGCCGGAAACCTACGGGCACAGACAATTTTATTACCGAAAGCTGAACTTTAATGCCTGACTTAATGTTGCAGATCTTTTTTTTAAATTCTTTTCTCAAAAGCCGCGTGACAACTAAGAAAAGTCTCAGTTCTCTCTCTCTCGGACCTGTTATACTACAATGAAATATTTTATCCGCGAGAAGCACTTTTTTTTTCTATACCTGTTTGAAGTGTAAATACCACATGTTATTCTTCACCCAAAAAAAATACCACATGTTATTCAAATGTTATTATACCCATTAATTTATGTTTGAATCGGATGAGACTTATAAACGTGACAAAATTTTGCCTACAAATATTTAATATTGTTGCATTCCAAAGACTCAAATTCTAAATCTCTAAATCAAACTATGACAACGCTTTAACTAATTGATATAAATATTGATTGGTATATTCTATAATCTTTGGCAACACCTATAGTACCAGAAATCAGGTAGACCTATCGGAGCATCACTGGCCTTTTATCACTATAAAAGGACAACTCCACAACACCATACTCACACAAGAACCCACTTAGACCAAGCTAGATTTTTAAATAATCACCAAAATGTCTCAAACTCAATCTTCCAACTTCCCTAACCCAAAACCAATAATTGATGATCATCAATGGATAGTCCAAATCCGTAGAACTCTTGAAGAAGAGCTTGAGAGTGAACTAGAAGTCCCTGTGAGCATCTTCAGTGTCCCAAGATTGCTAATGGCTAGTGATCCTGAATCCTACACTCCACAAGAAGTCTCCATTGGGCCTTATCACCATTGGAGCCCTGAGCTCTATGAGATGGAGAGGTACAAGCTGGCAGCAACCAAAAGGTTCCAGAAGAAACTCCAAGGGTGCAAACTTGATCATGTTGTTGATCAACTAGGCCACATCGAGCCGAGGATTCGTGCAAGCTACCACAAGGTGCTTGACGTCAGCTGTGAAGCCCTTGCTTGGATGACGGCTATTGACGCGTCATTCTTGCTCGAGTTCGTGCACATTTACGCGGTTAAAGAAGGCGCACAGATGGCTAGTAATGAGCAGAGGATTCTGCCAGCCTTGCTTACCTTCTCTGTCAGCATGTATCTCCGGTATATCAGATCTCATGATATGCGCCCATCATTGACCTTCGAAGATCATGCCTCATAACTGTAAATATATTGCAAATATTGTATTACCAAATTAGTACAGATTTCTATAAGAGCTAGAATCCTTTACGCTGTATAAATGTAACACTCATCTCTGCAATGAAAATCATCCAAGACTAGAAGTCTTTTATGGTATCAGAGCCACCCTAAGCTCTTACGAGTACTCACCTTTTTTTTCCCTTTTGCCGAGACGCAACCATGTCCCAGCAAGCAAACCACCTAGTCCCACCCACCCTCGGTCCTTTTGCCCACAAATTGATGGCCACCAACTATTACCACTAGAAGTCTCAGATGGAGCCTATGATCTGGGGTCAAGGTCTGATCCAGCACATAGACGGAAGTTCTGACCCACCATCCCAAGCATGATCGAAGGCGGCGAGCCGACTCCAAACCCAGAGTATCCCAAATGGCGCCAGGATGACCAACGCCTGCTCTCCTAGATCATGTGGTCAGTCACAGATTCGATATTGCCTCAAGTCATTGGCTCCGCTACAGCTCGTGAGGCATGGCAGCGCTTGGCTCGCGTGTACACTTTTGGCTCCCGTGTGCAGATTCGTCATCTGCATTTTGCCCTCGATGGTCTTAAGAAGGGGGCCGACTCGGTTGATGATTATCTCAATCGTGCCAAAGTCATCGTCGATCAGCTGGCAATGATGGGCGCACCTGTCAATGAAGATGAGGTAATTGACAAATTCTGATTGGATTGGACGAGTCATTCCGCCCTTTTGCCCGCACGATTGAAGCCAGACCCGACTCGATCCAGATGGCGGACCTCCATGCCCTGATGCTGAATGAAGAACTCAACCTCTGCCAAGCAGCAGAGATCTCCACCCTGTCCATTGTTCCCTCGGTCAACTACACCAGGTCTTCTGGTGGTCGAGGTGGTGGTGGACATCATGGAGGTTGTGGTACAAATGGACGCCGAAGTGGTGGAAATGGAGGCAAGGGAAATTGGAGAAATTTTGACAGTAGGCCAAGTCAATATTCCACTGGGCCCAATCGGTCCAATAATGAACCAAGTTATTTTCCACAACTAAAGGAAAACGAGATTCAGTGCTATAATTATGGCGGTTACGGTCACTTGTCAAAGAACTGTTCATCAGCAAAACGGGGTGGGCAGTAGCGCTCAGGCCCACCTCAAGCCCACACAACGGTGTCTCCTCAAGGCTCTCAGTGGATATTGAACTTCGGCACCACCCATCATATCACTTCGGACCTTCAGAATCTGCCAATTCACTCTAAATATTTAGGGACTAATGAAGTAACCTTCGGTAACGGCCAAAAATCCCAATAACTCATGTTGGCAGAATGTCTTTTCCGTTATATCAGTCTCAAGTCTCATTATCAAATGTGCTTTGCGTGCCTGATTCGAGTACTAATCTCATTTCTCTTAGTGCTCTAACCCGGGATAATGACATTTCTATTGAATTTGTGGGTGATCAATTTCGTGTTAAGGAACAGGTTTTGAAGACAATACTCCACCAAGGCCGGAGTAAGGACGGTCTCTACCCTTGAACTACCATTGACCTTGTTGGATCCCTCTTGGTCATTCGAGAAGAACATCAACTCGATCGGTTGTTTAAGCACTGAAAATCCCGGAAGGTTGGAGATGATCGTCCAAGGAAGCTTGAGAATGACCTTGACCGGTGCAGAGAAGATCAACTTCTTTATAAAAAGAATTGGACCTTTGTTTATCTGCGAAAGTATGTCCCATAATAGGGAGAAGAGCTTCTTCACATAACTTGATTCCCCTGTAAGAGATCCATCTTGATCTTTCTCATTGGCCTCTCCTAATTGGTCCTGAAGAACTTCCACTTTGGGCACAATTAGACTATAAATATAAGCCAACAATTTAGGACATTGGGAAATATTGATGTATGGCATGTCTTGCATCATTTTTAAAGGAGAGAGCTCCATGGCAAACCCCTCGAGCATGGTAGCTAGCATCTCGTCCGTGATGTCCGAGGCCGAGTGTTGAATTTCTAGCATCTTTCTTAGCACCATCAACAGAATTTGGTTCTCGAGCATCACCATGTCTCTCAGGATTGCATTATGGGCTAATTTAGTCCCAGCATAATCAGCCAACATCCTTGATGAGGTCCTAGCTAAAAGACTTCTAGTCTTGGATGATTTTTATTGCAGAGATGAGTGTTACATTTATACAGCGTAAAGGATTCTAGCTCTTATCGTGACAGATTACCTAGAAGAGATGTCGGAGTATGGTTGATTAGATAAGCAGCCGAATCAAAAACCAAGCTCCAGTAATGCTGGGAATCGAGGCATGATGTAAGATAGTGATGTGAACACGTCCACTATGGAGCTACAAGACCCACAACCAGTTCGAGTTTCACTTGGACCAAACACAAGAGCAAGAGCAAAGACGCTTCAAGCTGAGCTCAACGGATTAATTCAAGGGATTTGGACTACAACCAGTTCGTGTAAGCCCGTGGACGTCCATGCAAAGCCCATGCACGTGATTGGAGTTGTTTTGGAAGCCTAAAGGAGTAGAACCAAGATTCCTACTTTTTAGGAATAAGAGTTATCCAAACTTTTTATAACTTTTTAGAAATAAGAGTTATCCAATAGTGGATAATGTTGGATAATGATTGTGTTTTTCAATTCTTAGGATAAACATTTATTTTTAGAACTAGTTTAAGTAGTATGATAAGTTTGGAGCTCTTCAGAACTTATCTTGTTGACTTTGGAGTCTATCCAGGTCAGTTTTAACCTCTATATAAGGAGGGCCACGAATTCAATAAAGGCATCACTTTTTGGCATAAGAAAATTCGTGAGATTTGATACTCTGGTTGTCCTTGTGGGCTGGATTGCTTAGCTAGGGCGTTTGTACTTATCAAACGGAATTTCCATCTCCGTTTGTGGCGTATTCGATTCAAGATCAACCATCATCCTAGAGTAGACGGTCCGAGTTGGTGCGAGTTCCTGACGGGAACCATATCAGATAGATAGACCAGTCTCAACAATATGTCTATGCTTACGTTCAGCACACCCATTTTGTTCGGGAGTGTAGGGGCAAGAGACACGATGTAGAATACTATTTTCTGTAAGATATTTATTGAGTGCTTGAAATTCTCCTCCCCAGTCCGATTAGAAACTCTTTATAGACCTGTCAAAATACTTTTCAACTTGGGTGCAAAAGGTAATAAAGGCATTCAATAGCTCCGATTTGGTCTTAAGAAAGTATAGCCAAATAAACTTGATGAAATGGTCATAGAATATATCACATAATACGAACAACCATCAACTGATTGAACCGGGCTTGGTCTTCAAAACACAAGATCCAATGGACCAGAAGCAGTAAATGAGGAAGTCGTGAAGGGTAACTTATGAATCTTTCCAACACTGCAACCATGACACAAATGAGTAATACTCTTATTCGAGAAATTTATTGACTGGGACCTAAGGGCATGCTTAACGGCCTGAAAGTTGGCATGGCCAAGCTAGCAACAAGCCACCACTAATAGAGGAGATCACAATTCCTTCTGTCTCTGATCTTGCCAAATCAGGAGTCCGCTTCCGGCCCACAAAAGGTAACCTATTAAGCATCACATTTGATGCTAAGACAGCCACAATTTACCTCCCAGTTGCTACCTTAGATATCAATACTGAGGTGGTCTTGAGAAACTTGGTAGCATATGAGGTGTCCGACGCTTCAGGGCCATTGGTTCTCACTCGTTACACCGAATTAATGAACGGAATCATCGACACCAAGGAGGATGCCAAGTTGCTTAGATCCCAAGGCATCATACTAAACCATCTGAAGACTGATAAGGAAGAGGCCAGCCTCTGGAATGGAATGAGCAAGTCCGTTAAGCTGACCAAAGTGCCTTTCTTGGACAAGGTCATTAAGGATGTTAACAAGCATTACAACAGCCGGTGGAAGGTCAAAGCTGTCAAGTTCATGAAGCGTTATGTGTTTGGTTCCTGGAAAATTCTGACATTGTTGGCTTGCCTAATGCTTCTTGCCTTGATGTCACTTCAGGCCTTCGGTTTTGTGTATACTTGTGACCGTGTTCTTAGTATCACTACTAATTCTACTGCAACTTATTAATGAGATCCGACAATGTGTTCACTCGATATGTTGTGATCATAATAATAATAAAATTATTGATGAGATTGCTTTTGTAATGATTAATGTCAAAGGTAAGTTTGCTAGATTCCATTACGTCACTTTATTGATTTAGGCTGTCTTGTTTTGGATTAGATGTTTCTCTTTCTGAGTTCCGTTACTGGTACCGGGAAGTGCTTTGCTCGCCCATTCTAGCTATATTTGTCAAATAAAATAATTTTCACTTAAATCTAGTATGATTTTTATACCACTTAATTGGGTATCTACTACTAGCCGACTTATCCTGTTTCGAGGTAAAACTCTTCCAACGCTTATTTGATATTGGCATGTTCTCAAGTGCTAGAGACCTCTTTGTTAAGTTATAATAACTTGCTCATAAGTTAATCTAAGTATTTGTTAGCACTAAATCTAATATGTTCGATCCTTATTTGTTAATAAGATCTAGTGTGTTTTTATGTATCTTAAAAAAGTAGTTTTCGATTAAAAAGGGTGTGTAACGACTATTTTTGGTGTTAATTAAAGTACGGAAATATCAATGAAACATAACAGAAGTCCCAAATAACTAAGGCATGGAATTCATCATAGGATCATGAGTTACTATATGAAAGTTGGTGATAGTATAACGAAATTGCATTTAAATATCCTCTTCCAAAATCTCCAATGATGACTACAATGAGATGGAAAAATTGATGGCATATATTTTTGGTCCGCTCTCCACTAAATAGACTAATTTAATGTTTAAGTATGGTATATTTTTTTAAATAATAATAAAATTCACCCTACAATTTTTATAGGAAAAATTATCTTCCGGTCCTAATATTTAACAATATTTTTATTTTAATACTTAGTATTCTCAATAACATATTTCCGTCTTTCAAAATTATTAAAATACAATTCTCAGATCTCTATAGAGTCACCACTTATGCCATCGATCAACTTAATTACAAGATGACAATTGTACGCTTGGAACTAAAAAAAAATCCATTGTCTTCTTGGGCTCTACTTTTTTTGCAGCTGGTTTCTCCGGCAGGCCGACTCCGACCTCGACTCCATGGCCATCTGGGTTACCGCCGGCACTCGTCTTCCCCACCGCGCGAAGCCGAAGGTCTCCTCCCAGAGCTTGACCATCCTTTTGAAGTGGCTGCTCAGAACAGCCTCGACCTCTCCTCCATTTGATGCCGTTCCCTGGCGTGGTTGCTAGCCCCGCCGACGGCATGTTCGTTATGATCTCCTTTAGGCTTATAAGTAACGCGCAAACGGTCGGGGTATGAATTTATCTATATTGTGAGGATTTAATGGACTCGCTTTACAATTAGAACACGTTTTTTACAGGTATGAATTATAAAACACTTACTTTAAGATTTTACTTGAATTTGTTTTATACTAGTTGAAAAATAAGAAACGTCCTCCAAATAAATACGGAGATGGAGCTGCAAGTTGTGGAAAGGGGGAATTTCTTCAAATCCTTTTCCACCATTAGTCAACAACTCTGCTGCTCATCACATTGGGAAGCTATTTCACGCCAAAACGGACCTTTCAGACATCAAAGTGCTCTCTCATCTTTTTGACCGTTCAATTTTTCCAACAAGAAGTAATCGTTGATTAGTCTAAACTGGCGAGATAGTGACTTCTGACTAAGAGAGCTTTGTCCTCACTAAAAAATTCTACTCAATTCAAATTTAAATTAGTCAATTTAATAAGTACTGAATATCAGATATAAAAAAGTCAACATACTGACTAGATGCTTCTACAAAAATTGAATTACACTTGTTTCTTGCAAAGTCGATACAGCCAAAGTCACTAGAACAACCGCTGCCGCGTCAATTATTGGAAGTCACGTTTAGTTAGGTTTTCAATTTTGCCCGAGTTTCAATTATTTAAACCCTTCGCCCACATGTTACATGCGAGAAGCTTGGATAACATAGGAGTCCAAGGCTGCCAACTTTGATTGGAATTATTGCCAGAGAATCACACGGTGGCTTGCTCAATTAATTATTGTAATCCGAAGGATTATGATGTATTTGATTAGGATCTAAGTCGAGGCAAGAGTTTAACTCTTTTTCTATAAGACGAGGTTGTCCCATATTCAATACTTACGGTCTACGGCAATCGTCCCCAAGATACAATGACTTTACACTTCAAGTTCGAAATACAACGACCCTTGAAGTCTCGGCGAACCTTTGGATACTCAGAACTGTCCTCTCGAGGAAGAAAGTAGATACTACAAATGCTAGAAGAAGCAATATGCAATTGTAGTGGGATGATGGTATATGAGGGTAGGGGGGCCTATATATAGGCATTGGAGGCTGGAGCCTCCCACCATGGGCCTTATTGGGCCTCCACCTTGGGCCTTGACCTTGGGCCTTGCCACTTGGGCCATACATTGAATTATCATTCAATTCCAACAATCTCCTACATGAATGATGATTAATGCATGCTGACACTTTATGAAAAGTTCTGACGAGGTATCATTGCATCGAGATAGGTGGCTTACGACTTTGAACCTTCTCTAGTAAGATGCCATCAGATTTACTTGTTGCTCAGTGAACGCGATGTCTTGAACTCATCAACTTTTTTATGTAAACTAAGATAATGACATTTACACAATGATAGCTCTAATATCATGTGGTTCTTACGTTGTGTCCGTTTCGGCCATGGACCTTATCTCGGATTCATAAGTGTTTGTTCCATTTGAAGCGGCCTCACTTCACATTTATATAGGTGATCTTCTATCAAGAATATCCTGCCATACTCTACCTTTATCTGGTATAGGAATCATTAAAAGCGTAGACGCTTAACCTTACCACATCTCTGCAGGTTAGTACTTGGGCAGCTTCTGAGAATGGGATGGGTTCCAAGTAATCATCTGAACCATCCATAACTTAGTTGTCTCTTTGAACTAATTTTTTGGGATTTCCACTCATCATGGTTGAGTTACTGCTATGAACATTATTTAATGTGTGAATTTTAACCACATTCCCCTTACTGCATTATACATTTGATCTCTGTTGATTCCTTTCGTCAAAGGATCAGCTATGTTATCTTTCGACTTCACATAATCAATGGTAATTATACCACCAGAGATCAATTGCCTAACTGTGTTATGTCTCATACGGATGTGTCGAGACTTACTATTGTACATCGTATTTTGTGCTCTCCCGATTGCTGACATGCTATCACAATGTATCAATACAGGAGACACAGACTTGTTCCAACAGGGAATATTCTAAGAAGTTTCTGAGCCATTCAACTTCTTTGCCTGCTTTATCTAGTGCTATAAACTCTGACTCCATAGTGGATCGAGCTATGTATGTTTGTTTAGAGGATTTCCAGGATACAGCTCCTCCACCTATGGTAAACACGTAACTACTAGTGGATTTGGAGTCTTTAGTGTCCGATATCTATTTTGCATTACTGTATCCTTCCAATACAGCTAGATATCTCGTATAAAGTATTCCATGGTTCAAAGTATATTTTAGATACTTCAGAACCCTTTCCAGAGCTAGCCAGTGATCCGGTCCTAGATTACTTGTGAATCTACTAAGCTTGCTAACTGAATATGCAATATCAGGGCGTGTACAATTTTTCAAGTACATCAGGCTCCCAATGGTCCTTGCATATTTCAGTTGAGATACTGGGTTCCCTATATTTTTAGCTAAGTGTAGACTCAGGTCTACCAGAGTCTTAGCTGGAGGTTTGTCAAAAGCTCTGAACTTTTTTAGTACATTCTCAACATAGTGAGAATGTGACAAGACAATTCCTTCAGTCATCCTAGAGATTGTGATCTCTAGTATGACATCAGCTAAACCCATATCTTTCATGTCAAAGTTGTTTTTTAAAATGTTCTTAGTTTTCATGATAAGATCATTACTACTTCCCGTGATTAGCATGTCGTCTATATATAGACATACAATTACGTAAACATCAGGTGTGCCTTTAATGTATATACATTTATCACACTCATTGATCTTGAATCCATTTGACATCATTGTTCTGTCAAATTTTTCATGCCATTATTTCGGCACCTGTTTTAGCCTGTACAGTGACTTGACCAGTTTGCATACTTTATGCTCTTATCTAGGGACAACAAACTCTTCAGATTTTTAATATATATTTTTACTTTCAGTTCTCTATTTAGGAAAGCTATTTTTACATCCATCTGATGTATCTCGAGGTTATAGAGTGCTGCAATAGCTATGAGCACTCTAATGGATGTGGTTCTTATGACTGGCGAATACGTGTCAAAGAAATCATATCCTTCCTTCTGTTTGAACCCTTTAGTTACCAATCGAGCTTTGTACTTATCGATTGATCCATCTATTTTATATTTTCTTTGAAGTATCTACTTGTAACTTAAATGTTTATAACCTGGTGGGAGATCTACGATTTTCCATGTGTGATTTTGCATGCTGGACTCTATCTCGCTATTGATAGCCTCTTTCCACAGAGGAGCATCTGGACTAGATAGTACCTCTTGGATTGTACTGGGTTTATTTTCTAACACGTAGGTAAAAAAATCTGGACTAAAAGACTTGGCTACCTTGGCCCTCTTGCTACGTCTAGGTTCCAGAGCATCTTGATCAAAGCCTTGTGCAGCCTTAAAAGTTCTCTTATTAGAGCTTGCTTCTTTTCTTTCCTTTTTAGGAAAAATATTTTCAAAGAATGTTACATTCCTTGATTCCATGACCATTCTCTCACTGATGTCAGGATTTTCTGACTTGTGCACTAGAAATTGGTATGCACTACTATTGTAGACATAGCCGATAAAAAATACAGTCAACGGTCTTAGGTCCTTTTTTTACCCTTTTAGGTATAGATATTTCTACCTTAGCTACGCACCCCCACACTTTCAGGTAACCGTAGGAAGGTTTCCTACCTTTCTATAATTCAAATAGAGTTTCATTCCTTTTCTTGTGTGGTAATTTATTGAAAATGTGGTTAGCTGAGAGCACAGCTTCCCCCCACATGGTCTGGGGTAAGCCCGAGCTAATCAACATAGCATTCATCATCTCCTTGAGAGTTTGATTCTTGCGTTCAGCTACGCTATTTGATTGAGGTGAGTATGGAGCAGTTGTCTAATGGATAATGCTATTTTGTTGGCAGAATTTCTCAAACGGAGCTACATATTCTCCCCCTCTATCGCTTTGAATTATTTTGATTTTATTGCTAAGTTGATTCTCAACCTCATTCTTATATCTTTTGAAGGCTTCTAGAGCTTTGTCTTTTCCTTTTAAAATATATACGTAGCAAAATCTTGTGCAGTCATCGATAAATGTGATAAAATATTTATTCTCACCTCTAGTTTGTACGTGTTTTATATCACATATATTAGTATGAATTAACTCTAAAGATGTGATACTTCTTTCCACTGAATGAAAAGGTGCTTCGGCCATTTTTTCCTCAACACATACTTCGCATTTATCGTTTGAGTTAAACTCCATTTTAGGTAATAAATTTAAACTTACCAACTTTCTTAGTGAATTTAAATTTACGTGTCTCAATCTATCATGACATGGGTTAGAACACTGAGCCAAGTAAGAAGAATTAATAACTTTATTTTGGCCTTCAAAGGTACGATGTACAATGATTATATTCATCTTGAAGAGTCTCCTATCTAGGTAATCTTTTCCTACAAATAGACCAGCTTTGGTCAATACAAATATATCTGCCTAAAAAACTAGCTTCATTATGGCTTTGCTTAATAGGAAACCGGATACTAGATTCTTGCGGATATTTGGGACATGCAGCACATCCTTAAGGGTCAGTTCTTTTTCCGAGGTCAGCTTCAGGACTACCTTACCTAATCTGACTATCTTGGAAGTTGCGGAGTTACCTAAACAGCTTCCGTTTGGTGATCGGGATATAAGTCGAGAATATCTCCTTATCTGAGCAGATGTGGCGGGTTGTCCCTATATCGACGAACCACTCTCTTGGGTTATCCATCAAATTGGCTTCAAACACATCAAGCTCAGATAGATCTTCAGCCAAATTTACCTTCTCATTATCACGATTATCCTTCTTTGGTAGACGATAATCTTTGGCCATGTGACTGGGCTTATCGCAGTTGAAGTAGTTGCCCTTGATCCTTTTGGACATCTTTTTTATTGGTACTTACTTCATCTGCTTGTTGTCGGGCTTTTTTCTCTTCTTACTATTATCTCTTTCAGTGAGATATACACTGGCTTCAGAGTTGGTCTTGTTGTTCTTGACTTCAGACTTTCAGTTGTCTTCCTCAATCTTTAGTCTCACAATCAAGTCTTCAAGGCTCACGTCCTTCCTCTTATGCTTGAGGTAGTTCTTGAAATCCTTCTACAGGGGTGGTAGCTTTTTAATCATTGCTGCCACTTGGAAAGACTCACTTAGGTGCATCCCTTCGGTGCGGATCTCATGTAGAATTAGTTGCAACTCTTGCACTTGATCTATGACCTTTTTGGAATCTACCATCTTGAAGTCAAGGAATCTCCCGACGATAAATTTCTTCAACCCGACATCTTCTATCTTGTACTTCTTCTCCAGAGAATCCTACAATTCTTTTACAGTCGTGGTAACCGCATAGTCATTATAGAGGGTGTCGTCTAATCTATTCAGGATGTAGTTACGATATAGGAAGTCGCTATGAGTCCAAGCATCCAGAGTATTGATCTTCTGTTGATCAGCTTCATTCTCTGCCATCTTTGGTGCTTCTTCCTTCAAGAACTAGATCAGGTTGAGCATTGTCAGGTTGAATAATATTTTCTGTTGCCACCTCTTAATCTTGGTGCCATTGAACTTTGCCGGCCTTTCGGCGTGGACAGTTCCTGGGACAGTCGGGATTAATGCCTGAGCAGAGCTTGATGATGCCATCTTAAGTCGAGGTAAGAGTTTAACTCTTTCTCCGTAAGACAAGATTGCCCCGTATTCAGTGCTTACGGGCTATGACAATCGTCCCTAAAATACATCGACTTCGCACTTCAAGTTCGTAGCACAACGAATCTTAAAGCCTCGGCAAACCTTTGAGATAGTCGAAACTTTCTTGAGAGAGAGAGAGAGAGGAGAACAACTATTGCTAATGAATACTTATGCAATGAGTGTTCGAGATGATTTACAAATGAGGGAGAGAGGCCTATTTATAGGCAGCAGAGGGTTGGAGGCAGGCAATTCCGAGGGGGCACGAGTGTGGCAGCCTGCGCTTCCGAGGAGACAGATTCTCTCGGACACCAGGCAGGCGAAGTGCAAAGTGCAAAGTGCACCCCAAAGTGCCCGTTGCCCCTTGCGCGTGAGCGTATGCGTGCGTGTGCTCGTGCTCGGATAGTGCGACCTGCCTTGGACAACACTCTAGGTGGAACACTTAATGTCACATTAGCTTGGAGCTCCTCCTTATATACTTGGAAATGTTTGTGCTATTTTCCAATGTGGAATTAATTTTTCTCCAACCTTGGACCTTTTCACTTTGGACAGGAACCTTGTACCTTTCTACCTTGACATTTATTGTCATTTAATTCTAACAAGAACTACATTTTAAACATAGTAGTGAATACCGGAAAAAAAATGTTGTTACATATCTATCAACTACGATAAAATTTGCTGCTTAATATCAACATCTACTACTTATAAAAAAAAGTCAACATCTACTTTCCGTAAAAACGAAACTTGTTGCCTCATACCCACATGATTTCACGCATAATATTACGATGTCAACACAATAGGGGATCGGAAGCTTATAAATAAAGATAATTAATTTAAGAACCGTGTGATAATTAACATAGTTTTAAAAAACGTGGTCTGATCGACAGTATAACTGGTCGGACTACGAATCGCCCTAAAAAGCTGGCTGTTTTCATGAATTATACGTCTTCCGGTCGAATTACCCAAAATTTGGTCGGACCGGATGGTTCGTCCTAGTTTTTGACTCGGTCTATCCGATCTCACCTGACTTTATCGAAATAAGCAAAAATAAAAAAAAAAAGTCGTATCATATGTTTGATTTCTCTAAATCAACAAAAAAAGTATACTTTATATGTTATAAATTGGTTGATATTTCTAAAATGTGAATTTAAAAATCTATATTTTGACTATTTTGGTCTATATATTATCGAATAATAGTAAAAAATTATTAAAAAATTCGGTCGGACCGGAGGACCTCGAAGACGAACCAAAATTCGTATTTTAAAATTATGATAATTATTAATAATGAAAAGTCGCTGTCACTTCTCTCTCTCGGACATAAATGGGTAGCGACATAAACTATATAATATTTATGCACGAGAAGCACATTCTAATATTACTTTTCAGCAACGCTGAGTACCAGACACAAAGTATATCATCTCTCCTCCACGTGGTTTTGGTTCTGATTTTCATATATTCATTATATTGATTGATTTTTTAAAAAATAAAATTTTATACCAAGAATTATATATTGTTAGGTTTGAATGTTGATTTTTTGTCAAATATTCTTACGAGTTGTGTCATTAGGTATTTGATATTAAATTTATAGATCTACTTTCGGATAAAATTTTTGAATAGTGAAAAAATTTTCATTATCAAATATTTAACACGAGTATATTTTTAGTAGCTCAAGCTCAAAATTTAATAATTATGTTAGAACATCTTTCATACCGTGGTAATTGAATCTCTCAATTCGTGTGTTTGAGTGGCCTTTTTTTTCCAATATAAATGCACTACTTCTGTACCCTAAACTCCCACACTTCTCTTCCATACATAGCAATACTCTTTTGTTGGAAGGCCTACTTCTCTTACGAAACATAAGCATCCTCTTGAAAAAGACTTAACTAAGAGACCTAGTTTCCACAAAAAAAAAAATTAAGAGACCTAGTTTTCTAAAATGTCTCAAACTCAATCTTCCACTTACCCCAACCCAAAACCACTATTCGATGACCGTCAATGGATCGTCCATATCCGAAGAACCCTTGAAGAAGAGCTCGAGGATGAACTCAAAATCCCCGTAAGCATCTTCAATGTCCCGAAATTGCTAATGGCTAGTGACCCTGAATCCTACACTCCACAAGAAGTCTCCATTGGGCCTTACCACCATTGGAGCCCTGAGATCTATGAGATGGAGAGGTACAAGCTGGCAGCAGCAAGGAGGTTCCAAAAGGAACTCCAAGGTTGCAAGTTGGATCATGTTGTTGATCAACTAGGCCACCTCGAGCCGAGGATTCGTGCAAGCTACCACAAAGTGCTTGAGCTTAGCAGTGAAGCCCTAGCTTGGATGATGGGCATTGATGCATCCTTCTTGCTAGAGTTCTTGCAAATTTACGTGGTTAAAGAAAGCGCAAAGATGGTTCGGATCTCCTCGAGCATGTCACATTTGGTTGATTATGCTGGAACAAAATCAGCCCACAATGCAATCCTGAGAGACATGGTGATGCTCGAGAATCAAATCCCATTGATGGTGCTAAGAAAGATGCTAGAAGTTCAATACTCGACCCTGGACACCGCGGATGAAATGCTAGGTACCATGTTGGTGGGATTCGCCAAGGTGCTTTCTCCTTACAAGATGATGCAAAAAGTTCCAAGCATTGATGTTTCTCAATGTTCTCACTTGTTGGATTACTTGTATAGCCTAATTGTGCCTAAAGTGGAAGCTCCTCAGGAGATAAATGAGGCTGACGATCCGGACCAATTAGGAGAGGCCAATGAGAAAGATCAAGATGGATCTCCAATAGAGGAATCAAGTTTTGTAAAGAAGGTCTTCTCCATATTGTGTGATTTAGTTTCAACGCTCAACATTGGTCCAATCCTTCTCATCAAGAATTTGATCTTCTCTGCACCTGTCAAGGTCATCTTCAAGCTTCCTTGGACGATCATTTCTAAACTCCCAGTGATTTCAATGCTTAAACAACCGATCGAGTCGATGTTCTCGAATGGCCAAGGAGATTCCAAGAAGGATGATGATAGTTCAAGCAAAGAATCCAGTAACAAGCCACCACTAATAGAGGAGATCACGATTCCTTCCGTCTCGGAACTTGCCAAATCAGGATTCCGCTTCCAACCCACATACGGTAACCTCTTAAGCATCAATTTCGATGCCAAGGCATCCATAATATACCTCCCAATTGTTAGTCTAGATGTCAATACTGAGGTGGTCTTGAGAAACTTGGTAGCATATGAGGCATCCGACGCGTCAGGGCCATTGGTTTTGACTCGTTACACCGAATTAATGAACGGAATCATCGACACCGAGGAGGATGCCAAGTTGCTTAGATCCCAAGGCATCATACTAAACCATCTGAAGACTGATAAGGAAGTGGCCAACCTATGGAATGGGATGAGCAAGTCCATTAAGCTGACTAAAGTGCCTTTCTTGGACAAGGTCATTGAGGATGTTAACAAGCAATACAACAACCGGTGGAAGGTGAAAGCGGCCAAGTTCATGAAGCGTTATATATTTGGTTCTTGGCAAGTTCTTACACTGCTGGCTTGTGTATTGTTTCTTGCCTTGATGTCCCTTCAAGCCTTCTGTTCGGTGTATACTTGTGGTCGTGTTCTTAGTGACACCACCAAACTCACTTAGGACCCATCATTGTCGCCACTCCATTGCCTTTTTCTAGTTTGTTTGCAAGTTCCATAAAGATGGTCCAAAACAAATTGAAGGACCACAGACCATTATGGCCTTTCTAGTGTTTATAAAAGGAAAAGCAAATCTTTATCTTGTATGAGTGTTTCCCAATTCTTTATCAGGAAATATCTTTTTTAACGGTACACCAATGACCGTCTAAGATACAAAATTATGAAAATAATTTAAATCTCACCAAAAAAAATCGTTGCGTTACTCTCCATTTTGGGAATGCAACTTTGTGTTTTGAAAAAAGAGCTATTTTCTCTTGAGAATCTTTAGAATTACTAGTACTTAACTTTCAGATGATATGTGACCGGAAATTCCGGCAACATGATGCGAAAAGAAATTGCAGCAACCATTCACGTTGAAAGAACATTTCAATACGGCAAGCAACTACTCGTAGCCGCCTTTTGTTAGAGATTTTTCATAAAAAATAGAATAGTATAACACAGAAATATCGTTTGTCCCATCATTGAAATCCAAATAAGCTCAATCTCATCCTCAAAATCATTATCCTCATCTCAGGTTCATCCATACCTGTAACAATATTTTTTTATAAATACTATAGCTTTTGTGGGACTGGCATACTTGCCATTGAAAGAAAAGAAGATAGAAAAACATCTCTCTTTTTTTAATTACGAACTTTTATTAATTAGAAAAGAAAAAATTACAGAATGGGGGTGAGAAATAGGAGAAAAAGGAAAAAAAAGGCTAAAAAAAAAGCCAAGGCCTAAACGGGTAACCATATTGGCAAACCCGCTACCGTATCTAGTGACGCACCCAGGCAAACCCACAAGTCGGATAGTCAAAGGTGATACAAATCAGTTGGGATGCAAAAGTTAGTTTGCCCCTAATTAAAACCTATGCCTCTCTTCTCTCTCTTGAAAATATCTCTGACTCTAACCCACTCCTTCGGTCTCCCTCACCTCAGTCCTTGTCTCCCTTAAGGCCTCACCTCAGTCCGGTCCTCCGTCTCCCGTCGTTGCTCCTCTTCCTTCCTCCTTTCTCTGGCCACCAGCTCGTCCTCTCTTTCTTTTTCCCAAAAACCCAACTCACTAAAAATAGAAACCCTAAAATTGATTCCGGCCTCTCGCCCTCTTGTTCTATTGCCGTCCTTAAGTACTTTTGGTCCTCTTGAGGTAAGGTATAGCTCGTTAATTTTATGTTCTATTACCTTAATTTCATATTCCTCGTCAGAAACCCTAAAATCATTCACATTCTCCTTTATTTCTGCAGGTTATAAGGCATTCCTCGACCTCGTATACACGTCGACTTTCATCCTCTACGAGACTACAATGGGAAGTGGTAACTGCTTGTATTCTGAGATGTGCTTTTGTTGATTATTTGTGTGAATGCCTTGATTGAGCACGAGGTCTGATAAAGTTGCTGTCTATTCTTTTTTTGACGAAAATAATTCTTAGGTTTGGTTGATTATGAGATTTAGTTAATAATTTTATGTTCTATTACCTTAATTTCTTATTCCTCGTCAGAAACCCTAAAATTATTCACCTTCTCCTTTATTTGTGCAGGTTACAAGGCATTCCTCGACCTCGTACACTCGTCGACTTTCATCCTCTACGAGACTACAATGGGAAGTGGTAACTACTTGTATTCTGAGATGTGCTTCTGTTGATTGTTTGTGTGAATGCCTTGATTGAGTACGAGGTCTGATAAAGTTGATGTCTATTCTTTTTTTGACGAAAATAATTCCTGGGTTTGGTTGATTATGAGATTTAGTTAAAGGGTGGGGGTGAGAAAGTTTGATTCTTTTCTGAGATGTGCTATTTTTTTAACATAATATTTTTTGTTATTTCTTACTTCTTAGTCAATCAGATGATCTCTTATAAGTTTGTGATGTTTGCAAGTTCATGTACTTGCTTGGCCTATTATGTCTCCAAGTTCCAAATGTCCTGTTCGATGCATTTATGGTTTATGCTTGATCGAGTTCTTGATTTTTTTATATTATTTTTCTTCCATTACAGGCAGATAGTGACGTTAATGTGTCGATAGAGATACCGAGTGAGATGCCGAGTGATATCGTTGAGGATCCAGTTGTTGAGATCCCGAATAACGCTTCTGGTATGCCACATCCCAACAACACCACCACCCCCCAGACAACATTAGCTAAGGACTGCATGAAGTTGTATGAAGATGAAAAGGAAAAATTGAAAAGATCCCCCCCCATAGGACAACATTAGCTAAGGACTGCATGAAGTTGTATGAAGTAAAAAGACAAAATTGAAAAGATTGATGAAAAATTAGAGGTTGTGTTTCACCACGGATACATGGACATCAATTCAGAATCTAAATTATATGTGTTTGACGGGTCACTGGATTGATAAAGATTGGGTTTATCAGAAAAGGTGATAAATTTTTACCCAAACGCGGATCACAAGGGTGAAACAATTGGAGATGCTATTGAATCTTGCTTGATTGATTGGGGTATTGAAAAGATTTTAACTATTACAGTTGACAATGTTAGCTTAAATGATGCGGCAATTTGCACATTGAAGTCATCCACTGGTTATAAGCTGAAAAATATCATATACAACTATGACTTTTTGTACATGAGATGCTATGCACATATTCTCAATTTGGTTGTTCAAAGTGGATTGAAAGAGCTAAATGAGTCAGTTGTAAAAATTCAAAGAGCGGTGAAGTATGTGAAGTCTTCTCCGGCTAGAGAAAAACTTTTCAATGCATGTGTGAAGGCTGTGGTCATTGAGAGTAAGAGATGGCTGAGTTTGGATCTGGAAACGAGGTGAAATTCCACATACCTAATGTTGGAGGCTGCCGAGAAATATGAGCATGCATTTAGTCGCTTAGAAAGAGATGATGAAAATTTTGTTGTCTACTTCTATTCCGGAGATGTTGATGATGAGCTGAGGGTGAGGCCATTGCTAAAAATGTTACTTATAGAAGAACTATACTTGGTAGGCCTCCTAAGAGGGTTGATTGCGACAATGCAATGTACCTAATCAAATTCTTGAAGATGTTCTATGATGTGACTGTGAAATTTTCAGTAAGCAGTAGCGTCACAGTGAATGAGTCCCCTTGCATGAAGTTGTAAACATCGAATCAATTTTGATGAAAATGTTTCTTTCAGAAATTCTATTGATATGAATCTTAGTAGCCTTATAAAGTAATAATCTGACCAATTATGAGAGCATGTGCAAAGCAATTCAAGTTATAATTTTGTGGGCTGATTTCCAAGCATACTTTGTAGAGTTGGGCTCAAGCACATTTACTAAAGTCCATTGATCAAGAGCCACGAAATTTAGCTGGGTTTATGAGGTTAATACAAGTTCTAGAAGGTCCATTTAGCAGCAAAGATCCACAAGAGTTATTCTCTCTGATTTGGGCATTCTATTTAGGAAGTTTATTTTAGCCATTAGTTTTGATTAGGAAGTTATATTCTAGCAACTCTTGACTTATTTAGATTGTTTGTCACGTGTGTAGCCTTCTTAAAAGGCAGAGATTTGTTTCCTTTTTAGTTTCTCTTTTTAGCCAGATTTTAATTCCTTTTTAGGAGATGCTTGATTAGGAATCTCTTTGTAATATTAAGCCTAATTATAGAGGCTTGTGCAATGAGAAGAGAGACATTATTGATTGAAAAATGTGGGATTTGCTCTCTTGGTTCTTCGAAACTGTCCGAACACAACAGAGCAATTTTGTTGAGTTCTACTTTGACTTATCAAGCGGCTCTTCATCACCGTTTGTGGCATCATCAACATATCAAGGTTCTTTGTTTTAACTCAAACAGCGGGTTGCGGTCTTAATACCAAGGTTCTTATTTGGTTGTGAGCATCAGGTCAAGATCTTCATCACGAACTGATCTAGAATGATCTGAAATTTCATGCTTTGTGGCCGGATCTCGTCGCATCATTGGCGGGGTTCGTATCATCTATTTTGGAAAGTATTTGTTCAAAGATGATGGTGAAGTTCACCAAGTATTGGGGATTATTTAAATCCATTAATGGGTTGCTTTATATTGCCATTATCTTGGATCCCCGATACAAGATCCTTTAAGTACTCATTTGAAAAAATATACAATGAAGAAAAGCCAAAGAATGTCTGGAAAGTATTGATGCAATGTTTGCTCGGCTGTACGAGCAATATCAAGATCATTCTCGCAAGTCTCTAGCTGTTGTTGCTTTCTCTAGCTCAACCCTAGCTGACATTGAAATGGGGGATGACGATTTTCAGGAGGATGATCTGGTTTTGGGCTCATCAACTCGGGATCAATGGGATAAGCAAATAAGGGTGGATAAGCAAGTTGACAAAAGTACTGATTTGACTAAGTATTTAAGTGATCCTGTGGAAGAGAATGTCAACTTTGACTTATTGAGTTGGTGGGAAGTGAACGCATCCAAGTACCCAATCATTGCCAAAATTGTACAGATGTGCTAGCAATTTCCTTGTCCACTGTTGTATAAGAATAAGCTTTTAGCACAGGTGGACGAGTGCTTGATCCTTATCGAAGTTCTTTGAAGCCAAAAATCGTGCAAGCACTTTTGTGCTCTCAAAATTGGTTGACGAGTAAGCCTCCAACTAGTGCATATAAAATTGAAGACCCATTGGAGGACAACAACTTCATTGTAGGTTAGCCTCAATCTGCCTATTATGTTATATTTATGTTTATTTAGGTTTGGCTTGATAAAAATTGACTCTTTTCTTGATAATTTTGTGTAGAACTTGTAGGAAATCCAAAGTGATTCCAGTAAACTTCGACACTCTTAATTTATGTTGTGTTGTGTTCATTTCAGTTCTGAAGCTTATGTTGTGTGCATTTCAGTTCTGAAGGCCTCAAAGACAAGTGAAGCTGCTGGACAAACTTAAAGTTTGAGGCTCGGATGTATTTTGAAGCATTTTGTTCCACATTAAAATTAAGTTGCTCCCTGACTTTTGATTGAAGCATTCTGTTGAAAATTTGGAATGATGAGTTTGAACTTGGTTGCTGTTTATGTTTAAATCTGGTTTTTTTATGTTGCAATTGATTTTTTTAAGTTTTGATCAACTTATAGTAAAACAGTTATTGGGCCACGGAAAAATGGGCCTAAAAATTGGTTGAGTTCTCAACCCGTCGCACCGCCACTCAAATTTTCCAAACCGATGTACCGCTGCACTGACACACTGTCGGTATTGGCGCTTACCGATACACCATCAGCTATGACAAGGGAAATTTTATCCCTTCGGTGGCAGGCCCATTTTCGGGCCAAAATCCATGACACCGAAGTTACTCAGCCATAACAATTGTACCATGAAAAACACTTGCAGAATCAATGTGGACAGGAGCATGCAAAGCCAACTCCAAATTTGCAATTTCATTACTCTCCTGCACATCATCATTAGAAATACTACGTACCAAAGCAAGAGAGCTTGTATCACACAATGTACACTGCTCCTTCTCAACAACATCGCCATCTACATTAAGCACATCAAAGGAATTTGAGAGAGACGCACCATTCCCCCGCCTTAAGCCAACTAAAGCCTCCGCTGCATTTTTATTTTGCCAAACCGGCTTGCCTTGCACAGCCCTCTTACCCTTGTATATTTCTCGTCACTTAGCTTCATCTTCTCTTGGCGGCAGCTTATGATAGTCCTCCTTAGAGTGACCAATGATCCTGCAATGCTCACAAAACCTTTGAAGGTCTTCATAAATTAAGTCAACTATACAACTATCATGAACCAATTTCAATGAAACTTTGTCCCGAAGAGGCCAAGACAAATCCACCTCAACCAAGACATGATACACAGCACCATTAAAATAATTTAAACCAGCCTGGTCCAAGCGAATAGAAATCCCAGCTGCAGCAGCCAGCCCGAGAACAATGTCCGAGGCTACATGCTCCATGCTAATACCCTCCAACCTCACCCACACCTTTGCATAAAATGAAACATTTTTTTGCAGTTTGAAGTGAGGTTCCCAAGGCTGCAAGAACAATTTGCCTTGAGGAAGAGACCATGCAGAGGAACTCCACACCGTCTCTTTGTCCTTTTCTGAGACAAAGTCAAATCGAAGTATCCCATTCCAAGAGGTAGCATTTTAAAAGAATAAACCGTTCAGAACTTGGCAATAGACTGTCTCTACTCGAAAGATGAGCATGACTTTGATCCTTTTGGCATCACTAATCTAACAATGAAAGCTTTTTTGCCAAAGTTCATACAAACCGAAGATCGCTCTTCTTTAAGCAAAACAACAACAATATCATCCTCGATAATCAGTTTAATGTATTTGAGTCTGTAGATGAACGTGATCAACATAAGTCTTTGCCTTTTCTGAAGAGGGCTGCTTAGTGATAGCATCATCAACCTTCGAGCTATTGAGCGGCTGTTCCAGGAGCGTAGCGTCCCTGGTTTCCTCATGAATAACATCAGATTCGATCATCAACATAGGAGCATGGCTATTACCCACCGCGGCAGCAGCTACACCCTCCTTGTCTCCGATCACGGCGCCTTGAAATGGTGACCGTACATGGAGGGTAGAGATCCATAGTATTGCTGAAGTAGAGGCAATAAACCCGCTTGTAAAGCCAGATGAACCACGCTATCATACCCAAACACTATAATTTGACACTAGTATAAGAGAGAATAGAAAAACATCTCGATGATGGTAATTCCGGGATAGACTACACTAGAATAACCGCTACAAAAAATACCCGAAGATAGAGTGAAAAAATCAAAATTCGCATGAAATAGTTTGCATGTAATTATTAATGTCAAAACTACATCAATTATTCTAGTTAGTTTCCATCTTTTTATTTACTCCTTTTACCCATTTGCAAATACTTAGGGTTTCTTGTTTGGATTAAGTATAGCCGGCTTGTAATTGTTTTTTAAATGTTCGTGCTAGCGTGCATTGATTCGGCCACTCTGGCTATTCCCTATAGATAAGTTGGTTGGGTTGCTTCTTTGTCAAATCTAGCTAGAAGCTCTCGTAATCTTATTTTAGATTCATTTAATTCAGAGATATGCTACGGCAAGTGAATTTAATTTTTATTGTAGCAATCGAGGGAAAAAATGTCCACTTATTTTATTAACCACGTGTTGAAACGTTAGAACGAGTATTTCGAGGTTAAACATCCTTCTTTAAATCATCTAGAAATAAATCAAGGCAGAAACGAAACAGAATATCTAACAAGGCATAATCATATTCTATTGTCAAAGCATATTTAGAGAGAGAATCTATCGCCTAATTCCCTTCTCTAAAGGTGTGCAATATTTGTGTTGTCCAGTTTCGACCAATAAGTTCCTGAGCCCGACTAATGAGGTCGGCCAATAAATACTCCCGTGCAACATCTCGCTCGACACACAGAAGAGTTAGGGATGAATATACCTCAATAAATATCATCTAAAAGTCACGCTTTCATGTCAGCTCAAATTCTAACACAAGAACCCAAAATTCAGATGCCAAAAAACTCCATAAATAACTCCAAAAAATGTTGGTCAATAATTACTTATAAAAAAATGTTAGTCAATAACTCGACTGTATAACCCATTCGCATAGGGGCCAGAAATATCCCTTTTAAAAAAGAAAAATTTGTCCTGAGATTCCTGGTTTATGTCACAATTAAAACTAGGGTTCTTGCTATTCAAAATATTATTTTGATGTTCCTATTTTTTGTAAAAATATTGGTCCCAGGTCTCTGACTAATGTTAGCACTCGATTTTCTCTTTTTTAGTCATATGAAATAACATTTATACCCTTACACAAAAAAAATTATGGTCAACCTCACGAACAAGAACACTTCTAATTAATTAAACAACAAACTAATCCATACCAGAAATCCAAAAAGCCACTAGTCATTGCACGCATTTAGGAAATCTAAGAAAAACAACTACATCAACTACTAAACTCTTTCTTGAAAATGATTTCAGCATCGACTACTAAGAACAACAACTACATCAACTCGTCATCCCTTTGTCAAAAATCAAGTATATAAACCAAGAACTCCAAAAATCCTTCGTCCATCTGTCAAAAATCAACCATAACTAAAAACACATAATCGCTCCCAAGACTCATCTTCCTCAATCAACTAAGGCCCATCCGTCATCACTCTCGGTGGCGGCGATGGGAGGCAGGAACGGGCGGCAGTCTTCTCTTCGAAACCCTTGGTCCAGAATCTGTCTAATTTAGGTGGGACGATCATCTCGGCGGTGGCGGTCTTCTCTTCGAAACTCTCGGTCCAGAATCTATCTAATTTCGCTTCAACAGATCTGACGTCGCAGTTGTTTGGATGGGTATGCTTCATAAGCTAGATCACCGCCGTCGCCGCAGTTGTTGTCACCGCCGTCGTTTTTGTATTGGCCGTTGTTGTGAGAAGCTAGATTTGACCGTGACCATTGTTGTCGCCGCCGCCGCCATGGCCAAGAGGTCACCTCTATACTCCATCGACATCTCCAGATTCTCCATCTCCGACGAAAAGGCCGCCGACGTGGGACCTTCTGCTTGATATCCCCGATTACTTGGGATTACCATTCGCCCGCTTTCTCCCACCTTCTACATCACGGAGGTGGCGGCGCTTGTAGTCGAGGAGGAAGGAGACCACGAGCTCTTGTAGTCGATTCCATTTGGAAGCTCAACATGAATGGTTTTGAATGGTGAATTGTAGCCAACGGCGGTGGATTTTTTTGATGGAATTTTTGTCGATTATGTGATTAGTTTTCTGGGTTGGTATTACGAGTGTTCTTGAGTTGATTTAGAGGTTGAAGAAGGAGATAATTTTTTGTTTTTTGTGTAAGAGTATTAAGATTATTTTAGATGACAAAAATTTAAAAAACTGTGTGCTGACATAATCGAGAGATCCGAGATCAATATTTTTACAAAATATAGGGACGGTAAGATAATATTTTGAATAACAGGGACCTTAGTATTAATTAGTAATTACGACATAAACCGGTCCCGAGAACAATTACCCTTAAAAAAATATAGTCTTCTATGTTCGATCTGCCACTAAATTTATTCGTGACCCCTTGCATAATCGCACGTGTTTTACGTTTATGGTATGAGCCTTGTCTGTCAATATCTCGTGGGCTTTTATCCGGTTTAAATAAGGGATCATTTTGGGCTTTTTGTTCTGACTTTTTGTTCATGGATCTTGAGGCTCAAAGCCTGTAAAAAACAATGATTCAAGTCCAGTAGGACAATTGTTTGAATAGTGGCGAATTCTTCTAACAATTAATACTCTATTCATAAGAATTTAAACTCAAAATATTTTAGTTAAGTTAAAATTGATCTAAATTTTTCCGGTAATTTTCTTATCGCATGGTAATCTTTCAATTTTTTTATTTTTTATTTACTAATTTCATACTTTTTACTTTTATAATTAAAAAAGTAATGAAATTTCGAACAAATAGAAAATTGGATGATGACTTTAGGAGCAAATTTGACACTTCAATTTTTTATAAATTCCTTTTAATTTTTCTTAAACTTCCTTTTAATTTTTTGTACCTTTCATGTAAAGTTATAATTAAACAGAAAGTATATTATTTCAAGAAGTTAAGCTAGCACATTAATTGACCTTGTCTTAATTTCCCAATAAATGCCTTCCTTCCTTGACTCCTTCCTCACTAACTACACAAGAAAAAAACTATCACAACCTGAAAATAATGTTCGTACTTGTAAATTATCACCTAAACCACACATCCGCTTCGAGGTTCCAATTCACCATTTCTTCCACTAATCCAAGCGATCCAAACTTCGACGAACGAAAATGGATCATCAACATCCTTAGGACCCTCGAAGATAAGCTAGAATTTTATGAACCCGAAGCTCGAGTCTCAGTTTTCAATGTACCTACAGCCCTGATGACCAGCGACCCTGAATCCCACGTTCCACAACAAGTATCAATAGGTCCGTATCACTGCAAGAACCCGGATCTCTGCGAGATGCAACGGTACAAGCTCACGGCCGCAAAACGAATCCGAACGCAATTCAATTCGGGTATTAAGTTCCAAGACATTGTTGATGAATTAGCGAAGCTTGATGTGGATGTTAGAGCATGTTACCATCGGTTGCTCGAATTTAACCACGAGATATTGGCTTGGATGATGGCGATTGATGCCTGTTTCTTGCTGGAGTTCCTCGAAGTGTTTGCATGTGTTGGAACAAATATTAGTAAATTATGGTAAGAGCATGTAAATATAAATCGTAAGCATATAAAGAGAGGAGTTTAGAGGATGCTCACGATCACACTTGTAGGTAAGTGTGTAACACCTTCGTCTTCAAGTTAGGACTTCGGATTGAATCCTGGACGAGGCCACAGTTTAACCGTGTGCCCTTAAACTCTTATTACCCGCCTATATGCTTCAGGCCTCCGTGGGTAATAAAGCTCCCAAGGTACAACGCCCAACCACGAGTACTATAGGAAGTACTGTAGCACACCTTTCGAACCTTTCGTAGCCTTAGAACTCCGACACAATGAAAGTGAGAAATGCTATGCTAAGGAGGGAGAAGTAGAGAGCTCTGAAGAGATGAAGAGCTGGGGTGATTTGGAATGAAAGAGGAGGGCTCCTTTTATAGGGGCCTAGGACCTCCAACATTCAAATCCGGATTTAATAAGGCCATTAACCTACCCAATAAATGGGCTGTTACAAGACCCAAAAAAATTCCATATTTATTTGGCTGTTATCCCATTTATTGGTATGAATTTTAAATTTGAAATTTAAATTCAAAGCCACCTGGAAGGAGAAGAAGGTTCCAGAGCGTGGCTTGTCCAAACGGAAGCCCAGAGGACTTTTTGGGCCTAGGATCGCTAGAACAAGTCCAACCCAACTCTAAAAAGATAAGGCCCTGGAACCTGAAATAATTTCCACAAACCTACAATCCTGCAACCCGTAACCCGCACCCCGTAACCCGCACCCGAGCCCGAGCCCGGCCTGGCCCGGGATGGGGCAGGACGCGCGCGTGCGTGCGTGCAGAGCCGAGCCGGCCGGACGGACAAACGGACAGCGCGAGAAGTCTCTCCCTTCTCCACCAGTTTACCCATGCTAGACTTCTTATCCCTTATAAACTTGTCTCAGCATGGTGCACTAACCAATGTGGGATTGTGCTTATTTTAATAACAACCATACCACTTTAAAGCTAATTTTTATTCACCCCGAGAATTAGATTTTTGTAAGTGTTATATATCGTTACGAATCTCTATCAACGAGCTTCGTATTGATCTCACAAACACCCAAAATCAATTGGTGTGACCTTCAATTAAATTAGCTCAAAGTTGCCCACTAAGTACTTAGTTATTATATTTAATTAGGATTCTTCCTTTAATTAAATATTTGGGCCAAAGTCCAATACACTCAGTTGTATTGGGTCATCTCTTCCTTGGTTAATAAACCAATTCTCCAACAATCGCCCACATGAATGCAAAATGGCTTGTATGACATGAGCCTACCAATGCTACACGCAACTTGGAGTTCTGCGAGAATTTGTTGCATCAGGAAAGGTGGTTGAAAACCTTGAACCTTCCTTAGTGAAATACCTTCGGATATACTTGCCAACCAATGGACGTGATGTCTTGAACTGTTCGGCATTTTTATGTATACCAAGACAAAGGTACTCACACAACTCCTTCTCAAACCACTACTTGGTTCTTTCGTTGTTGTTCATTTTGGCCATGGACTGCCTTGGAAACTTTATCGAATGCTCTAGAGATTTAGCCCTTAACTCATCTCATTGAAGCGGCCCCTTCACATTCTTTATAAGTGATCTCTTATAAGGAGTATCCTGCCATACCCTACTTATATATACTTGAAATATAAGGATCATTAAAAGCTTAAAGCTTAACCTTCACATGGACAGGTCTATCACTCTTTCATCATAGGAATAGGAAAGGAACTCAATTTTCCGAGTGCTTTGTTCGACCCTAGCCTCACAATTCGGTTGTCCCTTTGAACCTGCAGATCGGGGTTTACGATCCAGGTTGGGTTGCCATCATGGGTTTAGATCATTTCGTGGGCTTTAACCCCATTCCCCTCGATGATACCTCAACTTGGTCTCTCGTTAGACCTTTAGTTAATGGATCTGCGATATTCTCTTTTGACTTTACATAGTCTAAAGATATCACACCCGTTCTCAATAACATTTTTACGGATTTATGTCTACGACGTATGTGTCTAGACTTTCTATTATACACATTGTTTTGTGCTCTTTCGATAGCTGATTGACTATTACAGTGCACGCTAATGGGAAGCACTGGTTTTGACCACATCGGGATGTCCTCCAAGAAACTTCAGAGCCAATCCCCCTCTTCAGCTGCTAGATCCAACGCTATGAATTCTGATTCCATAGTTGATCTAGCAATGCAAGTGTGTTTGCATGATCTCCACGAGACCGCTGCTCCTCCAAATATAAATATGTATCCGCTCGTGGATTTTATATTCTTGGAGTCCGAGATCCAGTTCGCGTCTGAATACTCTTCCAGAACGGCGGGATGTCTCGTATAGTGTAATCCATAGTTAGCAGTGTACCTTAGGTATCCAAGGACTCTAACTATCGCTTTCCAATATTCATAATTGGGATTACTCATATATCTCGATAACCTGTTTACCGAGTTTGCAATATCTGGTCTAGTACAGTCCATGAGGTACATTAGACTGCCTATAACTCTAGAATAATCTAGTTGTCTCACACTTTCTCCACGATTCTTGCAGAGACTTGACACCAATTCCATATGAGTTCTCGCAATTACATTGCTATCCTTATCGAATTTGTCAAGTATCTTTTCGACATAGTGACCTTGGGAAAGCGCGTAACCTTCTGAAGTCTTGGTGATTTTTATCCCAAGTATTACATCAGCTTGTCCCAAGTCTTTCATATCAAAATATTGCGACAACATTCTCTTGGTAATTTTGATATTATCATTATTACCCACGATCAATATGTCATCTACATAGAGACAAACTATCACATAGTCGTTATCATCTCCTTTCACGTAGACACATTTATCACATTGGTTTATCTGAAACTCGTTAGATAGTATTACACTATCAAACTTTTCGTGCCATTGTTTAGGTGCTTGTTTTAATCCATACAAGGATTTTACAAATTTACACACCTTATGTTCTTTACCTGGAACCACAAACCCTTCGGGTTATTCCATGTAAATCTCCTCTTCTAAATCTCCATTAAGGAAGGTCATCTTCACATCCACTTTGATAGATCTCTAGGTCAAATAAAGCTGCCAAGGCTATGACTAACCTAATAGACGTTTTCCTGGAGACAGGAGCATATGTGTCAAAATAATCAACACCCTCATTTTGATTGAAGCCTTTAACAACAAGTCTTGTCTTGTACTTATCCACTGTACCATCAGGCTTCATCTTCCTTTTGAAGATCCACTAATGGCCTAATGGTTTACTACCCGGAGGTAGATCTACTAGTTTCCAAATGTGATTATGTAAGATAGACTCTATCTCACTATTTACCGCTTCCTTCCAAAGAGCAGAGTCTGTATAGGACATTGCTTCTTTGTAGATTACTAGATCCTTTTCTAATAGATATGTTAGGAAATCTGATCCGAAGGACTTTTCTTTCCTAGCCCTTTTCCCACATCTAGGTTCTTCTACTTCATCTTGAGGTTCCTCTCTCCCCCCACATTGCTCCCACTTTGGTCAACTTGATGGTCAACTCTAGTTCGAGCTATGTGAGGAAAGATTTTCTCAAAGAAAGAAGCATCCCTAGCTTCAATAATAGTATTTACGTAGACATCAGAGTTATCTAACTTGTGTACCAAGAATCGATATGCAGCACTATCTTGTGCATAACCGATAAACATACAATCTACCGTATTGGGTCCTATCCTCGTCCTTTTAGGAGGTGGGATAGGAACCTTAGCAAGACATCCCCAAACCCTTAGGAATTTATAGCTAGGCGCATGACCTTTCCATAATTCGTAAGGTGTTTTATCCAACTTTTTGTGTGGTACCCTATTGAGCACATAGTTGGCCGAAAGCACAGCTTCCCCCCATAAATTCCTTGGTAATCCAGAACTAATAAGCATCGCATTCATCATTTCCTTAAGCATCCTATTCTTCCTTTCCGCAATTCCATTTTGCTCGGGAGAATAAGGCGCCGTGGTTTGATGAACGATTCCATTCTCGGCACAAACTTGTGCAAATGGAGATTCATATTCACCACCTCGGTCACTTCGAAGATTTTTGATCTTCTTGCCAAGTTGGTTCTCAACTTCATTCTTATAGTGAATGAACATGTCTATTGCTTCGTCTTTACTTCTCATCAAGTAGACATAGCAATACCTCGTACAATCGTCGATAAAAGTTATAAAATAATTTTTACCGCCACGCGTTTGTACGTATTTTAAATCACATACATCGGTGTGGATTAAATCCAACGGTTCCGTGCTTTGCTCAATCGAGTGGGAAGATGTTTTAGTGTATTTGGCTTCAACACAAGTCTCGCACTTATGTTTGTGATCGATGTTGAATTTCGGTAGTAGGTTAAGTGATATTAGCATTTGCAAAGACTTATAATTCACATGACCTAGTCTACCATGCCATAAATTTAACGACGCGCGAGAATAAGCAACCTTTACTTTCTTATTAACATTCATTACATCATTGCTCGTGCTAGCCTTATTGGCGGCACCCACATCAATCTTATCATTAGACTTTGCCTGGGGAGCTAAGGTCATTACACTCATCTTAAACAGATTGTTGGTCAAGTAGCCCTTGCCAACGAACATCCCTCCCTTGGACATTATGACCTTGTCAGACTCAAACACGAGCCGAAAGCCCCTCTTATTGAGCACCACTCCAGAGATGAGATTCTTCCAGATCTCGGGCACATGCAGCACATCGGTCAAGGTGAGCTCCTTGCCCAAGGTCATCTTCAGCATGACCATCCCTTTGCCTTCAACCTTCGAGACTGCAGAATTTCCCATGTAGCAGTTCTCATCATCGATCGGTTGATAGGTCTTGAACATCTATTTGTTGGCACAAATGTGGCGGGTAGCCCCCATGTCCACCCACCATTCCTTCGAGTTCTCACCCACGAGGTTCACCTCGGACACAACGGCCGTGAGGTGCATCTCATCGAGGTCGGAGCTCAAGCAAGCCTCTGCAATGTTAGCATTGGCGGGCTTCTTCTTCTTGCCCTTGCTTGGTCCATCCGTCTTCTTGCCCTCCGTGGCTAGACATTTGTAGCAATCTTTAGCACGATGGCCGGTCTTGTTGCAAACAAAACAGGTACCGGTAAAGCTCTAATTCTGAGCATCTCCCTTGGAATCATTTGAGCATTTCCGTTTGTTCCCGCGGGAGCTCCCCCCGGTCTCGACCACAATGGCCTTAGCAACCATGCCACTTGGTTTCTTATCAACCTTTCGGTTGTCTTGCTCGATGCGCAACCTTTGAATAAGGTCCTCGAGAATCATCTTCTTTCTCTTGTGCTTGAGGTACATCTTAAAGTCCTTCCAAGATGGTGGTAATTTCTCAATCACCATCGCCACTTGGAGGGCATCATTGATGGCCATTTTCTCGGTTGCAAGATCATGGAAGATCAATTGCAGCTCTTCGCATTGTTCCACAACGCTCTTTCCATCGACCATCCGATAGTCGTGGAAGCGCCCGGCCACAAATTTCTTTGCACCGGCGTCGTCAACTTTATATTTGTGCTCCAACGATTCCCAAAGATCCTTAGACGTTTCTTTGGTATAGTACACGCCGTAAAGCGAATTGTCGAGAGAACCCAATATATAGTTACGACATAGGTAATCTTCATGTACCCATGCGTTGTGGATCGCAGTTTGATGCAGATCACTCACATTCTCTTTGGGTTTCTCCTCCTTGACATACCGGCTAAAGTTCAAGGCGGTCAAGTAGAACAATATTTTTTGTTGCCATCTCTTGAAATTTCTACTCTTGAACTTTTTCGGTTTCTCAAGATGAGAGTACGGCAGTGGCATTGGGTGTCTATGACCCGGCATCACGGCCTCAGCGCCGCTAGCCCTCACAACAGGAACCTCCTCGTTCAAGTTGTCGTTATCGGTGTTCGTCGCATCGGAGTTATTGAATGGGGGAGAGTTGTTATCAACCATCTAAAAAAATATATAATTTAGTAAGAAACCAGTTTCAACAATACCAATTAAACTAGTAATTAATTGGTTCGAATCCCACAATATTCTGCACTTTGAATGGTCAGTAACGTTCGTAACAGGTAAATACTTACCCCGAACTACAAGATTGTATTCAATTGGTGAAATAAATTGTAACGATAACTCTATTAAATTAATTCTCTTTCTAGTGAGCAAATACAATTAAAACTCAAAATTGTAACGTGAAATTTTTAATTGCATGAACAACCCAGTAGACAATAAATCGTTATCGAAGAAATGATTACAGTACGTAGGCGAATCTCTTTTAAATTATGCGTTACCTATTTTAGTTTCAAAATAATTGTATCACAGCAAAGGTGAAGACCAGATTAAAAAGGTACAGAATACTATTAAGGCCGAAGTTAAAAAAATTTTCTGTTTATAACTGTAGCTTGCCTTTCCAATCTTCTTTGCAAATTAAATCTAGAACTAAACAGATTTCGACACAGATTGCAAATAGGAGACAAATGGTACAGAAACCATTTTTTTTTCGACAAGAATATGATCTACGAACCAATTTACTAATATTTAAAAGCTCATAAGAGTTTAAGATTGTTGGAACAAATATTAGTAAATTATGGAATGAACATGTAAATATAAATCGTAAGCATATAAAGAGAGGAGTTTAGAGGATGCTCGAGCTCCCAAGGTACAACGCCCAACCACGAGTACTATAGGAAGCACTATAGCACACCTTTCGAACCTTTCGTAGCCTTAGAACTCTGACACAATGAAAGTGAGAAATGCTATGCTAAGGAGGGAGAAGTAGAGAGCTCTGAAGAGATGAAGAGCTAGGGTGATTTGGAAGGAAGGAGGAGGGCTCCTTTTATAGAGGCCTAGGACCTCCAACATTCAAATCCAGATTTAATAAGGCCATTAACTCACCCAATAAATGGGCTGTTACAAGATCCATAAAAATCCCATATTTATTTAGCTGTTATCCCATTTATTAGCATGAATTTTAAATTCAAAGCCACCTAGAAGGAGAAGAAGGTTCCAAAGCGTGGGCTTGTCCAAACAGAAGCCCAAGAAGCCCGGAGGACTTTTTGGGCCTAGGATCGCTACAACAAGTCCGGCCCAGCTCTAAAAAGATAAGGCCCTGGAATCTGGAACAATTCCCACAAATCCACAATCCCGCACCCCGCAACCCGCACCCGCACCCGCACCCGAGCCTGAGCCCGAGACCGAGCCCGACCCGGCCCGGGATGGGGCGGGACGCGCGCGCGCGTGCGTGCGTGCCGAGCCGAGCCAGCCTACGGACGTCCCGAGAAGCCTCTCCCTTCTCCACTAGTTTACCCATGCTAGACTTCTTATCCCTTATAAACTTGTCTCAGCATGGTGCGCTAACCAATGTGAGATTGTGTTTATTTTAATAACAACCATACCACTTTAAAACTAATTTTTATTCACCCCGAGAATTAGATTTTTGCAAGTGTTATATATCGTTACGAAGCTCTATCAACGAGCTTTGTATTGATCTCACAAACACCCAAAATCAATTGGTGTGACCTTCAATTAAATTAGCTCAAAGTTGCCCACTAAGTACTTAGTTATTATATTTAATTAGGATTCTCCCTCTAATTAAATATTTGGGCCAAAGCCCAATACACTCATTTGTATTGGGCCATCTCTTTCTTGGTTAATAAACCAATTCTCCAACAGCATGGATACCGAAAGTGCCCGCCATTACGAGAACATCCTCATTTGGGAGGAAAGCAGCACATAATGAAATTCTTAGAGACATTGTGATGTTGAAAATCAGATTCCAATGTTTGTCCTAAGGAAGGTGTTTGAGGCTCAATTGTCGTCGCAAGAATCCGTGGATGCTGCGCGCCTCTCGCTGTTGGTCGGATTTTGTAGAGAGGTTTCTCCGTTTAGTATGATGCAGGATGTCACACAATGAAACCATGTCTCCAAATGGCAACATTTGTACATTTTTTGTATGACATGATCGTGCCTAAACCCGAAGAATCACTACCTCAAATCGCGGAAATTCAACAGGATGATGGCGATGGTCAGAGTGGCCGAAATGAGGATGCATCGTCAAACTTTGCAAATAGTCCTATAATTAGATATCTAAAGCATGTCCTGCAGAAGATTTGGAAGCTGACGTCTAAAGTATTTCGTTCTATTGATCACCCTGATCAATGTTTCAGGAAATTGGTGGCCTCTAGACCGGCTAAAGTACTAATTTGTATCCCTTGGACGATTGTTTCTCGCTTTCCGGTGGTATCTCTGTTCAAGCAGCCGGTGGAAGAGCTGTTTTCTTCTCAAGGAATTAAAGGGGATCAAGAACACAGAGAATCCGGGACTCGACTAATGCTACTAAATTCGACAAGCCACCATTGCTAGAAGAGATCGCGATTCCTTCTGTCTCAGAATTGTCCGAATCAGGATTCCATTTTGCACCCTCAAGCGGTAACATCTCGAGCATCCGTTTCGACGCAAAGACATTTACGATCCACATCCCTGTTATCAGCCTATACAATAACGCCGAGGTAGTCCTGAGAAACTTGGTAGAATACGAGGCATCGAGCGCATCAGGGCCGTTGGTTTTTACGGGGTACACGGAGTTGATGAACGAGATCATCGATAGCAACGAGGACGTGAAGCTGCTTAGGGAGAGAGGTATAATTATGAACCATCTAAAGAGTGATCAGGAGGCAGCCGAATTGTGGAATGAGATGAGCAAGTCCATTAGGCTCACTAAAGTCCTTTTCTTGGACAAGGTTATTGATGACGTCAATAGGAATTATGATGGCCGGTGGAAGGTTAAAGCTTGGAGGGTTATTAAGGGAAAATTGATTGGTTCTTTAGGGCAGCTTCTCGCAGTTGCAGCTTGGGTTTTGATCCCCGTGTACATCTATTCATGTTCTTCATAGGTAGTCGTATGCAAATAATGTACCGAATATAGCATTTTGGGCTTGTCTCAAATGGTAATTAGACGAGGTGAGGTGCAAGAAAAATTACGATTACAACTTGTTATTCCTTATAATTAGATTTTCAGCAATTTTTTGAAGTTGGGTTTCTTAATTTTTATTGATTCATTGAGTTCTAACTTTTTTGTCACCATAATAATAAAATTATACGTGAGATGTGAGATAAATTCAGAATTGAGATCAGCTTTCAATAACATCAAACGAAAACATAAGTTGTATCATATATATACCTGTGTTGGAGCGAAAAATTAATTCGCAGATTTACTAAACCTATTTTGGTAAAAATACCGTAACTTTTGGCCCAAGTATCGGATTAATACGATTCTAAAAGCCACAGAAAGAGAAGCTAGAGTTCTACAACTTTGTAGTTTATAACTTTTCCCGATTCGGCACAGAAAGAGGTCAAACTTAGGTTTGAAGTTTTAGGCAGTTTAAGTTTTTTCATATAAGCCCGGAACTATGTTAGGTTTTCTTATATTGAACATGCCCTAGGATTTTTCTATAGGTCTGGGGCTAGCTTTTTCTATATAATAAGAGATTGGGCATAGGAGAAGATACCCACAAAACAAAACAACACACATTCATATCCTTCTAGTTTCGTAGCTTAACTTTTATCTTATGTAGCTTCGTAGCTTTTATCTTTCAGGTTTTTTATTTTTTTTCCTTTCCCTATCAATAAACATCTCTCTTCTCCCATATTTCATCTTTTCTCCCTTTCGTTCGAATCGCTCTTTTCAATATTCTACCACAATTTATCGGCAACATATTTTTGGCACGCTTGGTGAGACTAAGGAGGGTGTATGAGAAGAGTGATTGTTGCGTCCAAGCACACGGGTTTCCACATACAGTTTCATGTCCTTCCTCAAAAGGACAAAACAAGTCAAAAGTTATGCTGAAAGAAGACATCCAGCAGGGTCAGTCAATTTTGAAGAGTATTTTGGTCCTTTTCTGAGTCGAATTTGAAGAAATTTATATCACAAAAGTTGAAGAATGGTCTTTCCTCTTTCTCCACGACAAAAATATTACAGAGTGGTAGATCTGTAAGTTGATTGCAAATTTAGTCAACTTCTGAAGGCGTTATTGTCTTTTTTCTGGCCGAATTAGGAGACAGCTATCTCTGGAGAAATTGAAGATATATCTCTTGGCTTTCTAGAGACATAAAGATCGTTTCAATCGGAATGCGCATGAAGAAAATATGACTAAAATACAGAAGGTCGGTCATTCTAAAAATTGATTACGAAATTGAGAATTAATAATGTCGTATGCTCCAGAATGGTTGTTACGTGCCTTAGATGAGGAACTTAATGTTTGAGAAACCATGAAGAAGCTTGTCTCATTAGTTTCAGGATGGCTTCGTTGTAACTATGGCTATGATGCATTCCTTGAAAAGTTTGTTGAGGAAGTTGAATTCTCTATTATGAGAGTTCACCGCAGGAGGGAGAGGAAACTTATGGGCTAATTATACTGCTAGCTCAACCATGACTGCACGATAAGATGTAATTAGACATCTTAGGTATTTGATGTCGTTTCCTTTTAGTCAACAAATTATACAAGATTGTGAAAAAGATCTTCAGAATGCCGCATATACGACAGCACTTGTCGTATATTATACATCAAATCACCAAATCGAAGTAATATCAGGCGTCGTATATGAAGTGGGAGATCAAGTAGATTACGAACACCATGATTTTGAGACGGATACCAAGGCGATCGTTCATGAATAAGCCGAATCTACACAATCTCTTTTTTTTAGGTTGAAGAGGTCGTACAAACAACAAGTGAACAGTTGGCCGATGCCACGACCAGTGAGCTTGCAAGGCCCGCATTCGAGAAAAAAGGAGAGTCATTCCTGACACAAGTTCCATCGGCAACCGAGACAACCCTAAGTGCTGTATCAAATGGGCCTCCGCCGGCTAAGAGAATCTTTGGGCCTTCACCAGCAAAGGGAATTTTAGGGCCTCCGCCGATTCATCTATTGCAGGGATCGGAGTCACACTTCGTTCCACGCGCAGTGAGCCACATTCGCTTGTCCAATTCTGTCTCAACTCAACAACAAGACACTGGGGTGCAAGCCTGTCCCCGAAATTAGAATTCTATCTCACTCGGGGGGCATGAAGAGCAATGCAACATTGCAGTCGAAACTCCTACATCGGTTGAAATTATCCCAGCTGGGGGGGGGGGGGGGGGCAAGACATGCACATAGTGAAGAAGATTGATGATGATGAAGTCAAGTGTTCGACTCCTCCTCAACAACCAAGAAAGAGTGCGGTAAAGCAATAAGAGGGACATAGTCACTCGATTGCGATCGAGCAAGGAGTTCTCCGAGAAAATAAGACCTTCAAGGTTTGGGTACCGAAGGAAGAACTTTTGCTGTCCGAGAAAGGACATTATGAGACACGACCCACAAAGAATGATCGGCTATAAGGTATTAAAGTTATCATACGAAGCCTGTGTGTAAAGAGATGCCAAGAAAGCCGAACTCACACTAGGGAGGCAAGTGTCCAGAGTCTCATCGACCGACTCTCACGAAGTCTCAACGAAGAAGGTTGGAGCAGAAAATCCAGAAACAAAGGCAAATGCTTAGGGATCTTCAAAAACAGTTATATGATCATTCCAATAAAGCACAAATGACTCTTACTCAGCTGCAAAAGCATGTTATTGAAGCATGGAAGGCTCCTACTCTGCCGCAAAAGTCTATTGTTGAATAGGTGATCATCTGCATGCCGACGACGGCTAGGTCTTGACCGGTTTAATGGTACATTTTCTACATATTTACGGTCTTACCTTAGCCAGTTATGTATAGAGTAAAATTAATTTTCCACATATTTTAGGGCAGATACACGTCAATACTTTTTCTAGCGTCAAAACATTGACGTGTGGCGGGCATTGTTGGAGCGGAAAATTAATTCACAGATTTGCTAAACCTATTTTGGTAAAAAGGCTGTAACTTTTGGCTCATGTATCAGATTGATGCAATTCTAAAAGCCACAGAAAGAGACGATAGAGTTCTATAACTTTGTAGTTTATGACTTTTCCAAATTCAGTACAGAAGGGGGGTAAAAATGGATTAGATGTTTTGAGTAGTTTAAGTTTTTTCTTATAAGGCCGAAACTATGTTAGGTTTTCTTATATTGAACACGGCCTAGGGTTTTTGTATGGGACTGGGGTTAGCTTTTTCTATATAATGAGAGCTTGGGCATAGGGGAAGATACCCACAAAACAAAACAACACACATTCATGTCCTTCTAGTTTCGTAGCTTAACTTTTATCTTATGTAGCTTCGTAATTTTTATCTTTCAAGTTTTTCATGTTTTTCTCCTTTCCCTATCAATAAACATCTATCTTCCCCCATATTTTATCTTTTCTCTCTTTCGTTCAAATAGCTCTTGGGACAGCTACTCCGGACCCGTTTCTAAGATTATTTCCGACGTTCTACCACAATTTATCGACAACAACCTGATTTTGGAAAATAGTTCAGCATCTCTTTATCAGAATTCAGATAGAATTTAGTTCAGCTACTTGAACTATATACAAAACTAGCTAGGATATTTGCCTATGTTTAACCGGTAATAGAATATAAGATATCTTTGTTATTACTCTTTTTCATTGTTCAGTACTTATGGTGGAATGTGTTAGTTGAAAAAAATGGGCGAGTTAAAATTTGTAGTTCATCTAGACTCAGACATAAATTAATCCATCTGATAAAAAATCTGAGAGACACATATAAAAAAGCTTAGGGGCTAGGAACCACCATCCTGGATAGCGCTTTAAAAAAAACATAGATCGTGACGGTGAGTGGCTAGAAACTAACGCCTCATTCTCCATGGAGCTGGATTGAGTACGGAATGTCCCCATTCCAAATAGTTTGGAGTAAAGAATACGCAGAAACTTTTTTGCAAAAATGTAGAACCACAGAGATCAAAATAAAAAAAGTCATGCAGACTAGCATGACATAAGGGGACATGCCAATATCGTAAACATGGAAAATACACTGGCCAGTATGACATAACGGGATATGCCAGTATCACATAAAGGACATGCTAGTATTACATAAAGGACATGCTAGTATTACATAACTGGGCATGCCAGCACGATTTCTTTCACTCCAAACCGTTCGGAATCATTTCCTTTACTCTGTACCCAATCCAAAATCTGAAAATTCTCCGTATAACTACCAAAAGTAACAAATTTAAAGAAATAGTCATAACTCCAAAATAGTCTCTTTCCTATTTACTAAACGCTGACATATACTAGTCCTTATTTAGAAACCAATCCAAAACGAGATCTCCACTCCTAAAACAACACATAACTTAAATCTAACATAAATACATGGAGATTGAAGGCTACCTGAATCATTTGGGGAGCAAAGAGATGGCTATAAGGTGGGACTCGGTTTGCAAGACCACGTCTAATTCTAACGAGCTGCAACTTTGAGATATGAAATGGATTGGAAATTAATGATGGGAGATCATGAAGGAGGTTTTCTTTTGACATCAGGAGCCTGACCTAAGTCGACAATAATTAGGATGCGGGGTTTTGAGGAGTCTTGGAGATCATTTCAAAAACAAACTTCGCCTGTTTGTTTTTCTCTTGGTTAGGAGATGATCTAGATAATTCTTATCATTTTACTTGACGTAATTGATTGGTGTTTATCTAGTATGTGTAGGAGATTGTAACTCACTGGTGTAATTACCATATTGAAAAATTATATAAAATTTTACTTATCAAATTTTTTTTAAACATAAATACTCTAAAAATTAAATAACAATAAGCACTTAGATCAATTTGAACGAGTTGCTATTAGTTAACCAAGAGTTCTGAAATTTGAGATTTGAGGAATAAAATAATTATTATCACCTTGCAAATGTTTTAGCCGACTTGAATTTGGATTAATTAGCACAGTAGGCGTTTCGGATACCATTTGTATAAAACAAAAAACCCATTAAAAATTAGAAGGGCAATAGAAGATAAAAGAGAGAGTGATCGTTTACCAATCCCCAAAATTCCAATTACAGAAACAGCCAGGGGCAGGCAAGAACCCTTCATCGTGGTGCTTTAAAATTGGAAACCGCGTTTCAAGATATTCAAACATAATTCGTTACACATTCAATTTGTTTCCAATTGCACCTTTGGTAACGAGTCAAAAGTTATAACAAAATACTGATGTTCTGTCTTTGCCTCAAACCTGCAATAAACCCAGGATATATATCAAGATTAGAACATTGTTGAACCTTTTTTTTTGGGGTCAATTTAGCAAGCAATCTATGAAACCTCCTTGGTTAATTTTATAGAATTCGAGCAATGATCTTTATTGAATGGGTAAAGGCTATATATATAGCTTACAAGAGAAGAGCCAAAACGTGACTTCCAAGCATGGCTCCTACAAGTTAGGAAGAAAATCCTAATCTAAGAAACAGGAAACAAACTTAGTCTCCAAGTTATCTCCAACACTTCCCCTCAAGTTGGCGCATGGAGGTTCGTAATGCCCAACTTTTCAAAAAGGTAAAGAAAACGTTGATGTCCCAATGCCTTAGTGAAGATGTCAGTGAGCTGGCCAGCACTATCGATCTTGCAAGAAAAAATCTCATTGGACTGGACCCGTTCAAAAATAAAGTAGCAGTCCATTTCTATGTGCTTGGTGCGTTTGTGGTAAACTGGATTGACAGCGATATAGAGAGCTACTTGATTATCACAGAACAATGTCGTTGGGGTGACTTGTGGAGTGCGCAGTTCCTGGAACAACCAACAAAGCCAAATGAGTTCACTGAAAGTGGCTACCATGGTGCGATACTCAGCCTCTGCAGAAAACCGTGCAACAACGGAGTGCTTCATCGTACGCCAAGAGACAGGGGCACCGCCAAACAGGAAGAAATAGCCAGTTTGGGAATGACGTGTCATGGGGCAACCACCCCAGTCTGCATCGCAGTAAGGTGTGAGCACGGGCTTCCCCTTCGATGGCAAGAAAATCCCAAGTCCAGGTGTTTGCGTCAGGTAATGAAGGACTCGATCAGCTGCATAACCATGAGCTTGCTGTGGGTTAGTGACAAATTGACTCAGGATGCTTACCACATAAGTAATTGACAAATCGACAACCATCAACATGATCAGTGCCTGTGATCACTGTAAGGTGGTAATTTTGTTCAATCGGAAAAGAGGCCGGTTTGCCTCCCAATTTCTTACTATCCTTGAGTATGTCGATAGTGTATTTCTGTTGACTTAACACGAACCCATCTGCTAAGCGCACTACCTCAATGCCTAAAAAGTACTCCAACACCCCCAAATCCTTAATGCCAAATTTTGCATCCAAGTAGGCTGTGAGCTCCGTGATTTTTGCTTGAGCATTTCCAGCCAAGATAACATCGTCCACGTATATGAGAGCAAAAACTAATATCCGACCTTTACTGAAACAAAATAACGAAGTGTCAGAATGACACTGGACAGAACCGATATGCAATAGTGCCTGAGTAAACTTGTGGTACCAATTATGCGAAGCTTGACGAAGTTCATAAAGGGACTTTCTCAAGAGACAAACACACGTATCATAGGAAGTCGAATACCCGAGAGGCAACTTCATGTAGAATGCTTCAATAAGATCACCGTGTAAAAATACATTGTTGACATCAAGTTGTGTAATGAACCAATTTTGTTGAATCACCACGGACGGTGGCCAGCTTTGCCACTGGCGCAAACATGTCATTGGAAGTTGATACCTTCTATTTGGGTGTATCCTTTTGCCACTAACTACACCTTGTAGCACTCAACTTCGCCAGTAGGCTTGTACTTAATTTTGTACACCCACATAGAATCAATTGCCCTTTTTCCAGGCGGCAGAGGTTCATGAATACAAGTTCCATTGACCTTAAGAGCTCGCAGTTCATGCACCATTGCCTCCCTCCAGTGCCGCTTTTAACGGCCTAAAAATATGTCTTTGGCTCATCACCATGTGTAATGGCTGCCAAAAAAACTCCATAACTGTCAAAAAATTTTGAGTACACGACAAAATGAGTAAGAGGATATACCACAGAGTTCCTAGATGAAGGGGTATGCCGTGGGTGGTCAATGAAGGGTGGCATGCATGTTTCATAATTATCGAGCCGCCGAGGAGCCTGTCTTGGCCTAGTACTGTATCGTACGACTGGTAAGGCTTGATCAGTCTCCACATTTTCTAAGACACGATCCACCGCAGTGACTAAATCCACTTCTTCTTGTTCTGCTCCAATTTCCTCATATATGGCTGGAGTTAGTTCCGGTTCTAAAATAGCCTTCAGAATACCAACACAACTCAGATCAGCAGGTTTTGTGGCCTGCCATGTCTCTACTTCTGGCGAGGCATCGCCTCTGAAAGGATGTGTATGCTCGACGAAGGTAACATCCCTTGTGTTATAAATGCGCCTGTCTTCAAGATCAAACACTCGATAACCCTTTTGACCTTCAGGGTATCCAACAAACACACACCTTCTGCTTCTCTCTTGAAACTTATCTCTATGCGGGCCTAGTACATGTGCATACACAAGACAACCAAAAGATCGAAGGTGATCATAACTTGGTTTTTTACCGAAGAGGACTTTATAAGGTGTTTGTTGTCAGTGGCTCTCGCAGGTAGACGATTAATCAAATACACTTCTGTGAGCACATTCTCACCTCAGAAGTATGTCGGCATTTCTGAGTGGAAGAGCAGAGCCTTTGCTGTCTCCAAAATATATCAGTGCTTGCATTCCACCATACCATTTTGTTGTGGCGTGTATGGACAAGATATCTGTAGTAGTATTCCCTTCTCCTTATAAAAATTTCTCATAACATTGGACTAAAACTCCATTCTGTTGTTTGTCCTTACATGTTGTATCTTCTTCCCAAATTGTGTTTCCACCATGTTACAAAACATGATCAAGAAATGCGCGACTTGTGACTTACTCTGCATAAGATAGATCAAACTCCCTATCTAAGGTCATTCATAATTGTGAGAAAATAATGCACCCCGGAGAGGGAGGCCATCTTGTAAAGGCCCCAAATATCACAGTGAATCAAAGCAAAACATGAATCACTTTTTATTCCACTATTTGAAAAAGAGGGTGTAGTTTGTTTTGCCTATAAACATGCATAACACAAAAACTTGTTATCTAATCGAATGTGGGTACATAAAAGCTGCAAGTGTCCTAACTTCTCAACTGATAGATGCCCAAGCCTTTGTGCCAGATGCTCGCAGAAGCTTTCTTCCTAACATGCATGACCACCCACTTCTTCGTAATGGACTACAGCAGGTATAAACCACCACGGCGCCTACCCCACCATGGTGCCTACCCACTCCAATCAGGGTCCTCAAAGGTAAGTCCTGCAATACACATAAGTTCGCAATAAAAGTTAATAAATAGTTTATATCCTTCTTCAATCGATGAACAAAAATAAGGTTGCAGCAAAAAGTAGGGATGTATAAAATATCTTTCAGCTTTATCCCATTCGGTAGCTGGATGTCGCTAATTCCCTCTACTAGAACATCGTCACCAGTAGGCATCTTTACTCGCGTATTTTTAGTTTGCCTTATTGAACCTATAAACAGATTAGGATCACAGGTTATATGTTCCATTGCTCCTGAATCTATGATCTAGGAGCGTTGCCCCAGGGTCATACCAACCATGTGCACTTTCGCTCCCGAGTTGCGATCCCCATGTGCGCCACCTTCTCCCCCTAACTTTAATACTTTAAGCAGCCGCACGTACTGGTCTATGGTGAGCCCTAGAATTGAACTTGCCTCAACTTGCGCAACACACGGTAGTTGCCTTCGAACACCAGTGGTCGCTGCTCATTCTCGCTCCGTGTTGTCTCTAACTTCTTCTCCCTTCCACCAATTGGGATATCTGATTAATTTGAAACATTGATCCTTGACAAGCCCTATTTTTTTATAGTGATTGCACTTCATCTTCTCTTTCTCTTCTTTTTGGTCCTTCGCTGCATCGACTCAACATCACCACATTTGTAATTTCTGATCTGAAAGGCTGCTACTTCAACGGTTGGTTGTCTGGTTGTCGCGATCGTGTTTATTCATCCTCCAATATCAGATAGTAGGCCTCTCCTAGGGTTGGAGATGGGTTAGTGCTTAAGATCTACGACTTCACTGTGCCATATATCTCATCCAGCCCTATGAGAAATACATACAGCTGCTCTCGGTCTCTTGCACCGCGTATTGGTTTTTGGCATCACAGGTGCACATAGTCATAGGTGAGATCGACTCCATCTTATCCCAAAATGACTTCAGCTTTCAAAAATAAGCAGAGACAGACATCTTGTCTTGATGTAGTAAGGACACCAAGCGTTGTAAATCATACGCTCTCAGTGCGCTTATTTTTCCAAATCTCTCTTTCAGGTTGGCCCAAACTTCTCGAGCCGTCTTTGCATAATGAACGCCGCCCTGAACTTCCTTGTCAATTAATATGGCCAACTAGCCCTTGACCTTGGCATCGCAACACAGCCAAATATTGTAATTTGCTGAGCTTGCCTCCGATTTTGCTATGGTTCTGCTGAAAAACCTAGCTTATTTTTTTCCAAAAGGAAATTGGTCATCTCGCCAACCTAATCGGTATAATTTCTTTTGTTGAGTAACTCGCTCACGTCGACCTGCCCCGGATTATCCGAGCGATGCAGGAAATAGGGTGATGTCATGGCGGTTGCCGGACCGTTTCTATTTTTTTGTCGACATGTTATTTTTGGTGGGTTAGGTTTTCTTCGGCCGGTAGGGTTTGTGTTTGTCGGGTAGGGTTTATGTTTGGTGGGGTTCGATATCAGACCGCTGCTCCGATACCATGTCGAATTCGAGCAATGATCTTTATTGAATGGTAAAGGCTATATATAGCTTAAAAAAGAAGAGCCAAAACATTACTCCCAAGCATGGGGTCAGATTCAGTGGGGACAAGGGTTGTCCCCACGGAAATAGATTAAAAGGAGTGAGATTGGCAATCTAGATAATAATAACAAAATTAGGGGCAATAGTGAAAAAGTATTATTAACCAAACCAATCTACAAATTAGGGTTAATATATTTTATGAAAAGATTAAAAAAGAAAAATATATAATTAAGTGGTGTACGTAAACCAACGCAAAAAACCTCTAAAATCTTTCGTCTCCTATTCCCATTCAAACCTTTCGTCTCCCAACACAGAAAAATAGACAATTAAAACATAAACACAAAATGTTGGAATTTTTTTGAAAAGTTAAAAAAATTAAAAGGTTGTAGATGTTGGGTGTAATTAGAAACGTGAAGTCTGATTAATCATGCGTATGAAATCCAAATTGACAAATGAAGTCTAATTATGATGAATAGAAATAATTAACACTCCACTAATATGTACGAAATTCAAATATTAAAAAAAACTATATAATGATGTTGGTTTGCATGTGTAGTAATATTGGTTTGCATGTGAAGTGATATTGGTTTGCATGTGTAGTGATATTGGTTTGCATATGTAGTGATATTGGTTTGCAAAGTGATATTGGTTTGCATGTGTAGTGATATTGGTTTTCCTATGAAGTAATATTGGTTTGCATGTGAAGTGATATTGGTTTCCCTGTGAAGTGATATTGGTTTACCTGTGTAGTAATTTTGGTACATTACACATACGACTTTGGCACGAATGTTAAACTAATATAGTCAACAAAGAAACCATTGCGAGTGAATCAGAAAAACAATATCACTTCACTTACACAGCAACATCAGAAAATGTAATCATCGGCATATGGATATGATAATCTTATGGTATTCCGTTGTAATGATATTGGTATTATTCTGCATTGATATTGGTACATTACACATACGACATTAGTACTAATATTAAACCAATATCAATGAACAAAGAAACCATTGCGAGTGAATCAGAAAACCAAAATAAAAACCGTTGATAACCAATATCACGTCAAAATACGTTGACATTACTATCTTAAAGATAATGAATATATACACAGTTTTAGGATTAGACCGCCTTCGTCAATAACCGGCTGCCACTCCACTTTAGCCTCCTCCATCGGAATGTGGTACTCCCGGGACCCACCTGTCATCAACGTAGGAAGAAGAGAAAAAATGGAGGAATTCCCGAGTCGACAACGTTAGGCATGCTCTCTTCTAAGAGCTCAACTTTCTCTCTCCTCGCGTCGAGAACGGGTCAACGACTCTCAGACACTCTCTCTCCAGGTTGCAGCGACGGACTGTATGGTGACAAGGAGGCGGCGGGAGCGTGCGGGCTTTAATCCTCCCTCTCTCCTTCGATGGGTCATCGACAAGGGCAGAGAAAGAAAACTGTTCGCATCCTCTTGGTAATGGAAAAGGATACGCCATTTAGAAATTGGTGTTCACCAAATAAAGAACAAAATTTGGTGGGGGTTTTAAAATGGATGATGTTGTTTGCGGCTGTTTTTTTTTTTTGTGTGCAAAGTTTGGGGAGTAATAGGAAATCCATTGTTTTTGGTTTTAAGATGAGATGGAGGTAAATGGGAGGTGAAAGGGGGACGAGGGAGAAAAGAAGAGGAGAGAGAAATAAAATATTTTTTAGGGTTTGGTTCTTATATCAAATACCGAATTTGTTCCTATGAGCAAGCATTAAATTTTGGCCATTGAATATGTAAGATATTTTTTTAAATCATATCTTACGGCTCAAACAAAATCTCCTCTGTGAGAACGATTTTTATGTAGTCCTCATTCAATCCAAGTTCTCCAAGCATAGCTCCTACAATTTAGGAAGAAAATCATATCCTACTAGGAAAGCATTAATTCTCAAGCCATGCCATACACGCATCTTCAAGGTAGATGTTAAGTTGCTATACGTGATTAAGGTACTGGACAACATACAATTATTGATAAAAAATAGACAATAGTAAATCAAATTTGGTAGTTTAGGTGGTTAGGAGCTTGATTTTTATGATTTTGGTATTAAGTTCAAATTTTGAAATAGAGAATATATTGCTTGAATTTGTAACAAATACCAAAGTGGGTTTATGAGACCAAAAATCAACCGCCTCAAAAAATATTATATAATGGGCTCGCTCTGATTTGGAATCTCACAGATCAGGAAAGGAGCCTTTATTTATATTTAGGTCCAAATCCAATTAGGGTTTCACTTCTATACCCCTCTCTCTGTCTTTCCCCGTCTCGAACTTCTAAAGCTCAGAGCTTTACGAGGCGAAGAAGCTCCGAACCTTGAAATCCCCAAAGCCCAATTTATCAAAATTTTCCACCGATCCAACCCCAGAAACTTCTAAAGCTCTTGTCGCCCCGGATCTGCTCCCCATAGGGTATTGCTTGCTCTGTGTATCTGCAGATATTAAAGTTCGAGTCTTTATTCTTTTTCTCTTGCTTTTACCTTCTCTTCTCTGTTAGTTTATAAACTTTTGATCGATATCTAAATTTTTTGAATGTATTTTCTAGCTTAAGACTGTTTCTGCTCCGTTTCCGGCAATAATTGTAAGATATGAATGGAGTGATTTGGCATGGTTCGTGGGGTACTTAAGATGCAAGTGTTGATGCTAGTTCTTGGCTGACGGATCTGTTTCCCGATCCGTTGTTTTTACAGTTGTAGTTTCGTATAATAATTGTCTGGACTAGTGGGGCACCCTTTACACATAACTTAACCACTTGATTTTCTTTCCATTTTGTTCAAAAAAAGTTGGTCATGTTGCTTCCTGGTGATATTACTATTTGGAAATCTGGTGCATGGTTATCCTGGTGTATATGCAACTTGGAAGATCGATTTGAACAACTTTTTTTCTTTCTGATGGTTTATTATGCAAATATTTTCTGTCCCATCTCTGAGTATTCTGACTTGCTAATAGTTCTCTGATTTTCTCAAGATAATATTATGTTTTTTAGATGAGCAATTGTGGATCCCATAATTTTCTTGCATGGACTCTTGCAATTGTCTTTCCACACTTCTGTTCTGATTTTGTTTGTGCACTTTCCTAGGCTTCCTGATTACTTCAATTCCTGTTCCAGGTTCTGTCTACCATGGAAATAGATACTTCTGCTGAGATCTATGCCCCACTTCCTGTTCCTGGACTTGTCAACCTCACTCTGGATTTGACACTTCTAACCTCGGTATAGGATGTGCGTTCCTGACTGTACACTTCATCAATAGTGATTGGAACCTAGAGAGGCAGATCCTTAATGTTATCAAGTTGCCCTTTCCTGATTCGGACGATGCCTTCAATCAAGCTGTTATCTCTTGTTCATCTGACTGGCAACTAGAGAACAAGCTATTTACAATGACACTGGATAAATCGTACTCAAATGAGACCATAATGGGGAATCTCAGGGGTCTTCTTCCTGTTAAGAATTCACTGTTGCTAAATGGCCAATTGCTAAAAGGGAGTTGCTATGCTCGTCTTCTCAGTCAACTGGCACAAGATGCAATGTCACGAGTGCAGGAACCTATTATAAGGATCCGGGAAAGTGTGAAATATGTTAAAACTTCAGAAACACGTAAACAAAATTTTGCTTGAGTTGAGGCAACAACTCCAGGTTCCTATCACCATGGAGCTGGTGGTTGATGACCTAACTAAGTGGAACACAACTTACCAGATGCTAGAAGCTGCTTGCGAATTGAAGAAAGTTTTTGGTTGTTTGGATACTGTAGATCTGGATTATAAGATCAACCCTTCAGTTGATGATTTGAAGATGTTCTTTGAGGCTGCTAGCATTCTAACTGTTCTTGCATACCCCCTGCCAACGCATTTTATCACAAGGTGACAAGAATCCAGTTTGAGCTTTCCATTGCAGTCATGAGTCATGATCCTTTTGTCCGCACACTAACTCGACCTCTGAAAGACAAGTTTGATGAGTATTGGAGGGAAAGTTTCCTTGTTTTGTCTGTTGCTGTTGTCATGGATCCAAGGTTCAAGATGAAACTAGTCGAGTTCAGTTTTTCAAAGATATTTGGAGAGGATGCCGATAGTTTGATCAAGTCTGTGAATGATGGTATTCACGAACTATTTTTTGACTATATTCCTCCACCTTCAAATCTAGGTCAATCTGATTCGAATATAGCCCAGGACATGCAACATCAGGTTTTCCCCATAAGATATGTTAACCCTCAAGATCTACTGGATTAATTTGAGGTATACATCTCTGCTATTGCTAGCAACAAGCACTGGATCTATATCTGGGCGAGTACCTTTTGCCTCGGGTACATGACTTCGATGTGTTGGGTTGGTGGAAACTGACCAAGGTTACGTATCCTACTTTGTCGAGACTGGCGGCTGATATACTATCGATACCCTTTTCCACTATTGGTCCTGAATCCGTGTTTGATACTTCCATCATTTGTGGCAAGGACTGGTTTCAAAATGGATCCTTCTCGCCGTCTTCACAGTTGGAAGGTCCAATCGCAGCAATGAAATTGGAGTAATAGACCTCGTCACAATGGGACTTTTATGTTTTTGTTTATGCTTTGTGTGGATTAAGCAGCTTTATTTTAATAGCTTTATATTAATTCTAAATATTAGTGGTTTAAATTAAGTCACGATAATTAATACCATGGTACTTGAAATGACATAAGTGATGACATATCATAAAAATAAAAATGAGGGCAATGTATCAAGTGCACCAAATTTATTAAGTATATGAAGTTAATAGTATAAAGTGTTGTGTGTATTTTATGAACAAGTACAAGGACCTAAAGTTTAAATCGAAGAGATGAGATTACAATTTCAAATTGTTGTCTAGAATTAGGATTCAAACCATGCCAATAAACTTGATTTGACAATATCATAATGGGGTATAAAAGATTTTGAAATTGTACATGACAACTATGATTTCTTTTTGTCCAATAACTCCAGAATTATGGCTCAAACCTAAAAAACAAGCCCATGGCTTGTGTCAACTCCCACCAGCTGAATAATGCCTCAAAGATGTCTCAATATTTCGTATCCGTAGTTTGAATCTTTTGGCTTATGTGGGAGATATTTTTCATTGTTAAAATTTTTACAAGAGCAAAGAACCTCGGTTTCACATTGATTGCACATGACCTCGAACTCTCTGATGTGCTGCGCATTTTCATCCGCTCGAAATTGTATGTACCAAAAATTAAGTATACCCGAATTTTACCAATAGTAAAATTTTTGGTGTACACCATATCTTTCTGTAATAAGTTTCATTAAAAGATCAATAATGCAAATATTATCACTTGATTTTTTTGTAGAAATAATTTTTTATACCAAATTACATTTATTGGAGACTGAACCCTAAAATTCTGACAATTTGTTTGTACGCCTTGTGCCTCTGTATTATTATCAATTGATATAGAATGATCACCATAAAATAACCCCCAATTATGTGGGTTTTGAGGGCCTACCTAGGGCTAGGAGGCTTGTTAAGGCTAAAATTTAGTGCCGAAACATAATACCTGATTAGGAGCTAGGGTATAGAATTATAGTAGGAGGAGGACTGCGGGATCGATCGTCTGGGGTATCTTATTTAGGTTTAGAACTGGCCGCCGCTCCCAAGCCATAAACAAAAGCAAGTCTCTTCTAGTCAGAAAATCATGTCATCGCCGGAAAATTTATCTCCGTCCACCACCTTTGTGAGCATCAGCCAAGCTCCTTGCGACCATGTTGACAAACAAAAGCCGGCGAGTGAGAGCCAGTTGGATGATCTTCCTGCCGATGTACTCTTCGAAGTGCTTATTAGGGTTCCTCCGAAAGCCGCAAGGAGCATGAGAGCGGTCTGCAGACGCTGGAACTCTATCATCTCCACTCCTCACTATGCCACACGCTCGTTCTCTAAATATCTGAGCACCGAAGACCATGCTTATGAGATTCCATCCAGAAAATCGTCATATGTTGTTTCCCTTGGAGGCTGATCCCACCACGTTAAAGGAACCCCGGTTCGATCTCAGCTACGTATCACATCAATGCGATCCTAGCTGGATGGTCTCTGCATCGGAGGATCTGATCTTGCTCAGGCGACAATGTAACAGCTTATTTGTGTGCAATCCGTTCACAAAGGAAAGTTCCCTTCTTCCTCCATTAGATGCATCGCAGAAAAGATTGTTTAAGCTTGTTTGCGAACCCGGCCAAGGACACAGATACAGGGTTGTGAGCTATAATTATGAGGTGGGGAATTTACTTTTCTACGACATATTCATATCTGAGACAGGCAGATGGAACTCCGTCGTTGGGGCATAGTTCATTGGTACAGCGATAAGAACTTCGTGGCCTACGACCCTTTCCAAGATAATTCTACCTTAATTCGCCGTCCTTCGCAAATGTCTCATAATCCTCGGAGCTTTTATTGGCTTGGTATAGTACGCGGTTCACTTACAATATCGCAGTTTGATTGCTGATGGATAGGGCAGACGTATTTCTACGATCTGGCTATTTGGGAATACAATCAAGAATTAGGACGTTGGATCTTTAAAAGGATGCACACAATGTATCTGCGAATGGTAGCTCTCCATCCTACTGAAGATGTTGTCTATTTGAAAACATTTTATGGTTTAGCTTTGCATGATTTCTCCGAAGGCCGCGACAATTTTTCCGAATTAGAGATACCCATTGAGGTTGGACGGATAGAGTTATACCACTTCAGTGTGATTCCCTTTCTTCTAACACGACCTTGGTGCCCTACTCCTGTGCGTAGATATACCCACCGAGGGTTGGACGGATAGTTATACCACTTCAATGTGATTCCGTGCCCTACTCCTGGCCGTTACGGTTCATATTGATCATAATTATTTCAGCGTTTTGGATTATTTCATGGATTATCACTTTCAGGAGTTTATATTTATTCTAGCGTTTGTTTTGCTATTAACCCATTGATGCTAAGGAACCAACTGTTTTTGCCATCTGTCTACAGCTAATCTTGTAGCAAAGAACATTTATTCTACCGAGAGTGGATTCGGTTCTGGATGTGTAAAATACTCCAAGACCGTTCTAGGAGATAAAATAGTTTGCCATATTATGATAGAATGATTCGGCCAGTTATGATAGAATGGTTCGCTCAATTATGATAAAATAGTTTCATGGAACCATCCCGAAAAAATCGGGACTGCGCCCGAGATAAAAGAGGTTGGATAGAATGGTTCGCCCAGTTATGATAAAACGGTTTCACGGATAAAAAGAATTGATAAAATAGTTTGTTTAGGTATGATAAAATAGTTCGCTCAATTATGATAAAATGGTTCGTTCCTCAGGACCATACTAGAAATGTCACTCCAGTACCAAATCTGGTCCCTAGTCTACGGGCACAAAATGTCGTAAGATTTTATGGAAATTTAGATTCAAATCCTAGCATTGTATAAAAAAATTATCTTTTAAAAAAAGGAATAAAGACACCTTAGTACCCTGTGTTATGTGAAATTCGCACTTTGCACTCTGTGTTATGGAAACACCTACTTTAGTACCCTGTGTTATGTGAAATGGACACTTAGATTCCTTTTCTCATATGAGCTTTGACTTTTGTTGACGTGGCAATGATGACATGGCTTAGACTTGCTGACATGTTTCAAACAAAATGACGTGTCAAATTAATATTAATAAAAATTACTAAAATATTCTCATACTAAAAATTACAAAAAAATTAACAAAAAATATTTGACACGTCTTTTGAAATATTTGTTGTATAAAATTTCTAGTATGAGCATATTTTTATAATTTTCTTTAATATTAATTGACACGTCATTTTGTTTGAGCCATGTCATTATTGTCACTTCAACAAAAGTCAAACCTCATATGAGAAAAGGGTCCTAAGTGTCCATTTCACATAACACATGGTACTAAAGTAGATATTTCCATAACACAGGGTGCAAAGTGTCCATTTCATATAACACATAGTACTAAAGTGTCTTTATCTCTTAAAAAAAACACTAATCTTGTATGTCTTGCGTCCGGGATGACTTTGTTTCCTCTGTTTTGCCGTTACCTTCGTTTGTTCGAATATGGTCGGCAAGTTGGAATTATTCAGATAAAATTGAGAGAGAGTTGATATCTATTAGTCTCCAAATTCTAATCGATTTGTCAAATCATAAGAAATTTGCGATGGAAAAATCAAGTAATGTAAATGTTGCTACTCACGCGATTTTGAAATAGGAGTTTTATATAGCTCAATATCTTTATAAATTATAGTCATATTGAAATTATATAAAATTCTACGTATCCAAAAAAATCATAAGAAATTTTCATTTTCAATACTTTTCGTAAAAGTAGAGAAAAAAACTCCATTTGTTTTTCACGGAAAATAGTTTTTGTACGTGAATATGTATTAGCATTTCTTAAATAATAGATGCGTTTTAAATAAAGTTTAAAGTTCAAAATTTTGGTATGGACCAAATTCAACGACTCACTTTTGATTTGGATAGGGTAATGATTTATATAGGTTAAGTTGTTATACATGATCAGAGTTTTTTTTAAATTGTAATTATTATTAAAAAACACACAAGGGTGAATATTCTCAAACGAAGTTGAAGTTGCAGTTCTTGTTAAAATACTATCATGGCAAAATATGATGGTAAAAAATCCAGTGACAACATAAAATTATTATTGGCCGAAAATGAGATGCTTTAATGAATGGAGAAAAAATTATCCCTTTTGGCATTGGGTAACTTTAGATTCATATGTTAACCATCTCCTTAGTCCTTAGAATATAAAGTAGTCATACAACTGTTGAGAGCTTTGTCATTAGTAATTTTTTAACATTCTTAAAATCTGAATCTAAAATCTTTAAGTAAATACAATATTTTTTTCAACGAGTGAACACAGCATTTTGATTATTGAATCTTCTCTTGAGATGGAAGTCGGAAACTATCACAAGATAACACCGAAAATTTTAAGTTGGGCCACAAGTTTTATCGTTTTTTTCATAGGAAAGAGACTTATAGATTATTCATTAAAATAAAAGGTTGCACGACATAAACATTGAAGCAAATACATAGTAAAAATAACATACAATCTAGAGAAAGTTATAACAAAGGTAACAGAAATGATAACAATGGTCACTATGATCGAACAAATAACTACTAGAGTTGTGAAAGACCGGACCTTCAAATTACTAATACAAAAGTTAGCTGAGAAATATTGACCCACACAAGAGAAGCGGCTCAATAAGGACCTCTTTAACAGAGTCAACCGTGATCGGACGAATTTTCTCTAAGTAGAGCCAGCAGCATAAAACCAAGTCATAGTGAGAACATCACATAGAAAAAAAAAGTCTAATAAACAAATTAGACATAAGCAAAAGCTGCAAACCACATGACAAATAAGACAACCCGATTTGAACAAACCAAAGCTGAACTAAGAACATATAAACAGCAAGCATATCAAAACATGACTGATCAAAAATCAGAGAGAGACATAAAATGAAGAAACCACAGAAAAAAGTTCTAACAAAAACAATAGAAACATCATAAATAATAAAGTTAAGCCGGAGGGGTGGTCTATAGTGACCAACCCCTCCGAAACCCAATTGGTAACGGCTCAAACGGCGAAGACGATAGAGATCCGGCTCTGACGACACTGCCAAATAGTGACCCGAGCAAAAATGCCTCCAACAACGGACTAAAGTTCGCCGGCAACGGCTGGACCACCGGAACAAAGGAGGATAAGGGCGGAGGAAGGGATCTATGTTGTGGCCTTAAAATGAGAGGAGGAAGAGAGGTTTGATGGGGAAGGGATTGGATCTGATGGAGGAGCAGGCTTTTAGAGAAGGAGGCTTTGTGGTGGTGGTGGAGGGGTTGATTTGTTTGAGGTGGAGAAGGCCTAAAGAACTCAGGCGGCGGAATAGATTTTTTGGAAAAAAACCAGGGAAGGGATGAGGGTGTTCCGTCAGGATCTTTGCCACAAGTTTTATCGTTGGCTCCTAATGTTGGAAGGTTGTTCTCGATGAGTGGGTCCCCGTCAAAAGATAAATGTTTTGGTTAAATACTTCTAACTACTCTATATTTTCACAAATAATTAGAAGACCTTAAATTTTACGGAAAATTACTAATAGCCCCTGGTGTTTGGTCTATTTGGTGCTCATTTCCTATTTTTCGAAAATCGATTAAAATTTTTCCATAGTTTGGCAAAAGTGTACTCTGGGATCCCCGAAGCCAGAATCGGAGTTTTTATCCGGTGAAGACCCACATGAAATGACACAAATGCCATTGCACTAAAATTAAAAAAAAAATTTCTTCAACCTTTAAACACAAAAAATATGAACACCATATTCAAAAAATTAAAAAATCAGATCCAAAAAATAATCGAAATCAAAATCATGAAATCAAGAAACCATATCCAACAACCCAATTCTTGAAACAGAACAAACAAAACCAAGACCAACCTCCTACCCCCTAAATCGTCCCCGACCAACCGTTCCCGACCAAGACAAACAAAATCACCATCTTCATGGGTTCATGGGTAGCTCACGTCTCTGGATTACACTAATCATCCCCGACCAACCATTCCCGTCCTTCATCTTGCTCTGTATCTTGATCCAACGGAGGATTTCGACCGGCGATGCTCTAAAGGCAACAAGAAGAGAGGAATTTGTGGTGGCTCTTGGTCTCGTACTCCACCATCGACCAAAATATCCATCAATTAAATCCCAGGGACCTCTTCAGTGTAGATCCCCTCTGCCGACTCTTCCGAAACTCTGACCTCGTCGAGGTTAGGACGGTTGACGGCTTCGGCCTCGACGCGGAGGTCGTTTTCTGGAAGAAGAAGAAAAAATCAATTAATTTTTTTTCCTTTTTTCGTTCCTCTATTTGTATGTATAATTCTTTTTTTTTTTTGATTGGGTTAATTATTTTTAGCTTTTAATATTGTCCATTAATTTTTAGCTTATTTTCGACACGGACTGGCAAGGGATCTGAGGCGGTGGAACTCGTGGTCGATGGGAGGAAGAAAATAGTTTTTTTGTTTGTTTATTGATTTTCTGAGTTTTGTGGTTGTTAGGAAGATGATGAAGGTTCCAAGGTTTAAAGGTGTTCTTAGGAAGAAGATGAAGACGACAGGTGAGGTTTTTTGTTTTGTGTTTAAGGAGTTTTTTTTTTTAGTGTAAGGGCATTTGTGTCATTTCATGTGGGACCTCGTCGGAGAAAAATTCCGATTCCGGCTTCAGGGGCCCTAGAGTACACTTTTGCCAAACTATAGAGAGTTTTTAATCAATTTCTGAAAAATAAGAAGGTGAGTACCGAATAGACCAAACACTAGGGACTATTAGTAATTTTCCCTAAATTTTATAATGCCCCCAAAAGATATTACTGCTATATAAGCCTAACCAGGCATAACCTCCATATTTTCTCAATTAGGTTCAGGTCTTGGGCAACGCATACGCCGGCTCAAATCTTCAACCATGTCGTACGGCTTGTTTGCAGCCGACCACAGCAACGATCGGGCGACCACCACCCTCCGATCCGGCTAGTGGCCACCGGAACAAGAAACCCGGTTGCATGATCTACCCTATGATCTGCTCTTTGAAATACTAATTAGGGTTGGAACAACCATGTCATTATCTCTTCCCGCATTTTATGTCTTGATGATGATGATGACCTCGTTATCTCTTCCCGTATCCTTATTGGTGTGTAATCGGTTTACCAGGAGATATGTTAAAGATAGGAATGCAATTAAATTTTAAACATTTAGTATGAAATTCGAAGGTAAAAGATTTGAATTTATTTAAATAGGTGTTTGTTTAAACTTTATCAAGAGAAGTAAAATAATTGTGATGGCCGCGGCTAAATAGGTTTTGCACAACTCTCTTGAATACCAAATATTAATAAAATGATTATATGAAAAATAAAATTGAAAATACATAATATTTAAAAGTTTAAGATTTTTTATAATATTCATAATATATTTATATAAAAACGTTTAATGTTCCTAGATAAATAAATCCCTATCTAATTGCCGCATGTAATCTTGCATTTCCAGAAACATGAAAGTGATAATATATTTAGAAGTTTTAGATTTGTTTTTATTTTGATCGAACACTAATTTATTTTTTTTAATAGTGGGTCAGGCACCTATATAAATATGAAAAAATCAACAATTATAGCAAAGGGATTCCTTCGGCCGTTGGATGATCTTTCGGCCGATGTACCCTTCGAAGTGCTTATTAGGGTTTCTCCGAAAGCCGCAAGGAGGATGAGAGCGGTTTCCAGAGGCTGGAACTCTATTATCTCATCTCCTCACTATGCCTCCAGCTCATTATCCAGGTATCCGAGCACGGACGACCGTGCCCTGCTTATTGGAGTCTATACAAAAAAATATCACGCGTTGGTTCCTTCAGCAACTAATCTCACCGTCTTAAACGAAACCCGGTTTGATCTCAGCTACACAGAATATTGGTACTCTCTTAATGTCATTGCAACCATATCAGAAGACCTGATTTTGCTGGAGCCACCACGTGGCGAATTATATGTGTGCAATCCGTTCACAAAGGAAAGCGCCCTTCTTTCTCCATTAATACATGATTCAGACTTCAGATTTCAAGGACACAGATACAGGGACTCTGTCGTTTAGGACAATGGATCTTTAAAAGTTCCAGAAACCGCGCCAAAAAAAGTATATCAAAATAGTAGCTCTCCAACCTGCTGAAGATATTGTCTACTTGACAACAGATTATTGTTTAGGTTTGCATGATTTCTCCGAAGGATGCGATAATTTTTCCGAAGTAGAGATACCCACCGAAGTTGGAGAGATTCAAAAATCCCACCGGTTGAAGCCCTATCTTCTAACACGACCTTGGTGCCGGACTACACCTGTGCGTTACGGTGCACATCTGTCATAATTATTTCAGTGTTTGTCGCTTTGGCTATTTGTTAATTTTGGATTCTTTCATGGATTATCACTTTCACTAATTCATATTTATTTGAATGGTGGTTGTCAGTTATTCTTCAGTTTCTATGTGGATTACATTTGTTTGATGTGGATTGAGTTAGTTTGTTCTTGTTCTGACAGGTCATGTCAGTCAAGAGTGAATCCTTAAGCTCATGTGATCTCGAGATCCTCGATAACGTTGTACAGAAAGTTTCCTTGTCCACTTTCCATGACTTCACCTCCTTGATAAGCTAAGTTAACCTCCTAGTTAGGTTTCTGTTGTTAAGATGTTGATTGGGTTAGTTTGTTCTTGCTCTGGCAGGTCATATCAGTCAAGGAGTGAATTCTTCCAGGGTTGATAAGCTCATATGATTTCACGCTGAGGCTCTCTGTGTTGTAGTTTGAGATTCTGGGTTTACATGTTTTAAGATGCAAAGGTGTTTTATTTTTTATTATATCGCCCAGTATTTGAAAATTTATTAAGCCGACTAATTCAAGGTAGGTTTTTTTATAGAAACCAATTTTCCTTGAAGAAAAATGATACATTCAGTGCTTTTACCTGTGGTTCTTGACAGCAATTCTGTGTGGTAGCACCTGTGAGCTTCATGTTAGAGAGTGTAAAAAATAATTAGGATAAGTTCATTTTAGTACCCTGTAGTTTTACCTATTTTGTCCGGAGTACCATGTGGTTTCAAATTGGTATTCTAGTACCCTGTGGTTGACCACCAATTCTCCGGGCAGGTCCAGGGCAGCTACCCGTCCAAACCCGTCCGAAACGACACCGTTTAGAACCAACATGGAAGACACATGTCAACAAGGTGGCTTAAGTTAGAGCTGATGTGTATTATGTGAAATTATCTAATTAGTCCCAAGTTATTTTAAATTTTCAAAAAATGTCCAAGTTAAAAATTAATTAACTCACTCTCTCTCCCCCTCTCCTACTCTCTCTCTCTCTCTCTCTCTCTCTCTCTCTCTCTCTCTCTCTCTCTCTCTCCCCCTCCTTCATCTCTCCTTCCTCCTTCATCTTCAGCCTCCTGTGAAAGGGGGAAAATCCCCGAAGTCCCGATTGAAGTGGACCGAGTAAATTGCCGACGAAGGAACAACCGTGGGGTTCCCACCTGCAGCTGATGTGCCGGCGGTGACATGGAGTGGTAGAGCGGCGGTCAGATTTGAAGTCGTGTAAAAGGGGGAAAATCCCCAAAGTCCTGATTTAAGTGAACCCAGTACAAATTGCCGACGAAGGAACAACCGTCGGGTTCCCACTTGCAGCTGATGTGGCGGCGGCAGCGTCGGGTGGTGGAGCGGCGGTCAGATTTGAAGTCGTGTGAAAGGAAAAAAATCTCCGAAGTCCCGATTGAAGTGGACCCAATAAAAATTATCGACGAAGGAACAACCGTCGGGTTCCCACCTGCAGCTGATGTGGCGGCGGCGGCGTGGGGTGGTAGAGCTTCGGTGGCTGGAGCTGGAAAAAGCCACTCGCCTGATTGAAGATGAAGGAGGAGGAGGAGAGAGAGTAGAGGGGGAGAGAGAGAGTAGGAGGCGGGGAGGGTGAGAGAGAGAGGGGGATATTTTTTGAAAATTTAAAATAACTTGGGACTAATTAGATAATTTTACATATTATACATCAGCTCTAACTTAAGCCACGTTGTTGACACGTGTCTTCCACGTTGGTTCTAAACTGTATCGTTTCGGGCGAGTTTGGAGTGGTAGCTGCCCTGGACCTGCCCGGATAATTGGTGGTCAACCGCAAGGTACTATAAGACCAATTTAAAACCACATGGTACTCCGGGAAAAATGGGTAAAATTACAGGGTACTAAAATGAACTTATCCCAAAATAATTTTTTGGAAAGCTATTTCAGAGGTTGAGCTTTTCCCAATGAGCGTATGAGATGGTTTACTTCCTTAACTGATCTAATCCAAAACCAATCCAATGAGATAATGACATCGATGCAAGTGATAAATCACCAACAAATTAAAGAGAGTACCTATTAATTAGCGCCCCAAAGAAAGGCTATTTTTATAAGAAGAGTCACTTTTTATTTTACAAATTACTAATTACTCATCCGACTCTAATCTAAATTAGTTATAATATCCGAATATGTTTAACATATTAATTTGCCGAAAAATCTCCAAACAAACAAAATCCCAATTCTCCCAACTCCAACAACAGGTCAAAAAGATCCTCAACTACACTCCAAATTTTATAACAAAAACATATTAATTTGCCTGGGACAATAGGCAGGCTATGTCGCTTTTTTTTATTTCGTGGGTACGTATAACATAGGTAGGCTAAATCGCCGGAAACCTACGGGCACAGACAATTTTATTACCGAAAGATGAACTTTAATGCCTGACTTAATGTTGCAGATCTTTTTTTTTAATTCTTTTCTCAAAAGCCGCGTGACAACTAAGAAAAGTCTCAGTTCTCTCTTTCTCTCGGACCTGTTATATTACAATGAACTATTTTATCCGCGAGAAGCACTTTTTTTTTCTATACCTGTTTGGAGTGTAAATACCACATGTTATTCTTCACCCAAAAAAAATACCATATGTTATTCGAATGTTATTATATCCATTAATTTATGTTTGAATCGGATGAGACTTATAAACGTGACAAAATTTTGCCTACAAATATTTAATATTGTTGCATTCCAAAGACTCAAACTCTAAATCTCTAAATCAAACTATAACAATGCTCTAACTAATTGATATAAATATTGATTGGTATATTCTATAATCTTTGGCAACACCTATAGTACCAGAAATCAGGTAGACCTATCGGAGCATCACTGGCCTTTTATCACTATAAAAGGACAACTCCACAACACCATACTCACACAAGAACCCACTTAGACCAAGCTAGATTTTTAAATAATCACCAAAATGTCTCAAACTCAGTCTTCCACCTTCCCTAACCCAAAACCAATAATTGATGATCATCAGTGGACAGTCCAAATCCGTAGAACTCTTGAAGAAGAGCTTGAGAGTGAACTAGAAGTCCCTGTGAGCATCTTCAGTGTCCCAAGATTGCTAATGGCTAGTGATCCTGAATCCTACACTCCACAAGAAGTCTCCATTGGGCCTTATCACCATTGGAGCCCTGAGCTCTATGAGATGGAGAGGTACAAGCTGGCAGCAACCAAAAGGTTCCAGAAGAAACTCCAAGGGTGCAAACTTGATCATGTTGTTGATCAACTAGGCCACATCGAGCCGAGGATTCGTGCAAGCTACCACAAGGTGCTTGAGGTCAGCTGTGAAGCCCTTGCTTGGATGACGGCTATCGACGCGTCATTCTTGCTCGAGTTCTTGCACATTTACGCGGTTAAAGAAGGCGCACAGATGGCTAGGACCTCATCAAGGATGTTGGCTGATTATGCTGGGACTAAATTAGCCCATAATGCAATCCTGAGAGACATGGTGATGCTCGAGAACCAAATTCCGTTGATGGTGCTAAGAAAGATGCTAGAAATTCAACACTCGGCCTCGGACATTGCGGACGAGATGCTAGCTACCATGCTCGAGGGATTTGCCATGGAGCTCTCTCCTTTAAAAATGATGCAAGACATGCCATACATCAATATTTCCCAATGTCCTCAATTGTTGGCTTATATTTATAGTCTAATTGTGCCCAAAGTGGAAGTTCTTCAGGACCAATTAGGAGAGGCCAATGAGAAAGATCAAGATGGATCTCTTACAGGGGAATCAAGTTATGCGAAGAAGCTCTTCTCCCTATTATGGGGCATACTTTCGCAGATAAACAAAGGTCCAATTCTTTTTATAAAGAAGTTGATCTTCTCTGCACCGGTCAAGGTCATTCTCAAGCTTCCTTGGGCGATCATCTCCAACCTTCCGGGATTTTCAGTGCTTAAACAACCGATCGAGTCGATGTTCTTCTCGAATGACCAAGAGGGATCCAACAAGGTCGATGGTAGTTCAAGCAAGGAAGCTAGCAACAAGCCACCACTAATAGAGGAGATCACAATTCCTTCTGTCTCTGATCTTGCCAAATCAGGAGTCCGCTTCCGGCCCACAAAAGGTAACCTATTAAGCATCACATTTGATGCTAAGACAGCCACAATTTACCTCCCAGTTGCTACCTTAGATATCAATACTGAGGTGGTCTTGAGAAACTTGGTAGCATATGAGGTGTCCGACGCTTCAGGGCCATTGGTTCTCACTCGTTACACCGAATTAATGAACGGAATCATCGACACCAAGGAGGATGCCAAGTTGCTTAGATCCCAAGGCATCATACTAAACCATCTGAAGACTGATAAGGAAGAGGCCAGCCTCTGGAATGGAATGAGCAAGTCCGTTAAGCTGACCAAAGTGCCTTTCTTGGACAAGGTCATTAAGGATGTTAACAAGCATTACAACAGCCGGTGGAAGGTCAAAGCTGTCAAGTTCATGAAGCGTTATGTGTTTGGTTCCTGGAAAATTCTGACATTGTTGGCTTGCCTAATGCTTCTTGCCTTGATGTCACTTCAGGCCTTCGGTTCTGTGTATACTTGTGACCGTGTTCTTAGTATCACTACTAATTCTACTGCAACTTATTAATGAGATCCGACAATGTGTTCACTCGATATGTTGTGATCATAATAATAATAAAATTATTGATGAGATTGCTTTTGTAATGATTAATGTCAAAGGTAAGTTTGCTAGATTCCATTACGTCACTTTATTGATTTAGGCTGTCTTGTTTTGGATTAGATGTTTCTCTTTCTGAGTTCCGTTACTGGTACCGGGAAGTGCTTTGCTCGCCCATTCTAGCTATATTTGTCAAATAAAATAATTTTCACTTAAATCTAGTATGATTTTTATACCACTTAATTGGGTATCTACTACTAGCCGACTTATCCTGTTTCGAGGTAAAACTCTTCCAACGCTTATTTGATATTGGCATGTTCTCAAGTGCTAGAGACCTCTTTGTTTAGTTATAATAACTTGCTCATAAGTTAATCTAAGTATTTGTTAGCACTAAATCTAATATGTTCGATCCTTATTTGTTAATAAGATCTAGTGTGTTTTTATGTATCTTAAAAAAGTAGTTTTCGATTAAAAAGGGTGTGTAACGACTATTTTTGGTGTTAATTAAAGTACGGAAATATCAATGAAACATAACAGAAGTCCCAAATAACTAAGGCATGGAATTCATCATAGGATCATGAGTTACTATATGAAAGTTGGTGATAGTATAACGAAATTGCATTTAAATATCCTCTTCCAAAATCTCCAATGATGACTACAATGAGATGGAAAAATTGATGGCATATATTTTTGGTCCGCTCTCCACTAAATAGACTAATTTAATGTTTAAGTATGGTATATTTTTTAAAATAATAATAAAATTCACCCTACAATTTTTATAGGAAAAATTATCTTCCGGTCCTAATATTTAACAATATTTTTATTTTAATCCTTAGTATTCTCAATAACATATTTCCGTCTTTCAAAATTATTAAAATACAATTCTCAGATCTCTATAGAGTCACCACTTATGCCATCGATCAACTTAATTACAAGATGACAATTGTACGCTTGGAACTAAAAAAAAATCCATTGTCTTCTTGGGCTCTACTTTTTTTGCAGCTGGTTTCTCCGGCAGGCCGACTCCGACCTCGACTCCATGGCCATCTGGGTTACCGCCGGCACTCGTCTTCCCCACCGCGCGAAGCCGAAGGCCTCCTCCCAGAGCTTGACCATCCTTTTGAAGTGGCTGCTCAGAACAGCCTCGACCTCTCCTCCATTTGATGCCGTTCCCTGGCGTGGTTGCTAGCCCCGCCGACGGCATGTTCGTTATGATCTCCTTTAGGCTTATAAATTAATTTTCTTGTTTCTGGTGGTTCTCTTCTTTGATGTGGAGATAGGTATAGCCGGCGAGGTGAGGTGAAGTTACTAGAGAAAAAATGGAGATCGGATCGGAAATATGGGAGAAGTTGCCATTAAGTAATCGAAAATTTGATTTTGGGTTTTCTTGATGTTGGGTTTCTTGATTAAATCAACCACTCCCAAGAGCTTGATTTTGATTATTTGATCTAAGTTTCTTGATTTTGATTACTAGGGTGGCCAAAAGGGTGGAGGAGAGGTTAGATGGCCGGAGAAGAAAACCGGAGATAGGTGGCGTAATTTTTTTGATTTTTGAAGGGTGTGAAAGTAATTTCCGTGATTAAAAAATAATAATTTTACCAATAACATCAAGGATGGACCGACAAACTTGGTGTATGAAAATAGATTATTAGGAACAATAAAGATTAAAACAAAGATATCGTTAAACATTATGAATCAAAAAATAATTTACAAATTTTTATAATACTCTTGCGTCCTTAAGAACTAAAATTCTAAACGTGAACTTTTGTAATTGGTGACAGGTACTGTGAACTTTTAAACTCATAATTTTTCCCGTTAAGAAGACATTAGTTAAATTCTGATTGCCAGTCAATTTTGGAAAGCGCGGGAAGCGGAAAAGGTCATCTTAACATGAGAAACAAAATAACAGAACTGGCAGCTGCACCATGCCATGTATAAGCTGATTAATCAAAATTATGGTTTCAATAAACAATAAATAAATTGTTAGAGTAGTACTTTTTTTTTGTTGAGAAAGTTAGAGTAGTACTTAGAGTTTAAGAATTACTAAAGCAGTTTAATTTGATAACAGCTGCTGCTTCAGGAATAATTCTTTACCTAAAAAATATGCTTGTAATGGCCTACACTGTCGCAGCCTCCTATGTCTGCCCTTCCAATGATAATTTACCAAAATTAACACGCATGGATTATTCTACAGTTTAGTTCCCAGAGCTACAACTAATTTTTAATGTAAAATTCGTCATTCCATTTTAAGCATTGATGGCAGAATTTGTCTTTCTTAATTTTTTACACTTATAAATAAAATTTAATATTGTAATAAATTTAGGCAAAAAGATTGTTCTTTTTTATAGATTTTTTCATATTTAGACTAGGATGAGAAAAAATAATTAATTATTTGATAATGTAAGATATTTAAATACTGATTAATTAACCCTAATCCAAAAAATTAGGATATAATTTAAAGAATAAAATGATAAGTGTACGGTAGGGTAGAAATTCTGCCATCCCTAAGTGCCCCTGAGCTCATGATGTCACGGGGGACCGACCCCTTTGCTCTTCGGACGTGTTTTATGCTTAATGGGCAGTGTCCGTCCGTCGATATAATTTGGGCTCTATACCATGTTGGGTTAGACCATCTTGGGCTTTAGTTCTGACTATTGTTGGTGGATCTCGAAGATAAAAGCCCGAGCCATAACAGTAAAGTGAAACTAGTGCATTTCTTCCCGTCTTCTTTTTCTGGTCGAAGTGGTAAGAAATATTTTTTAATTCAATCGTATGAGTATAAAAATATTGTTAAGAGATATCTAAATAGAATATAGAGATTAAGAAACAGTAACGCGCAAACGGTCGGGGTATGAATTTATCTAGATTGTGAGGATTTAATGGACTCGCTTTACAATTAGAACACGTTTTTTATAGGTATGAATTATAAAACACTTCCTTTAAGATTTTACTTGAATTTGTTTTATACTAGTTGAAAAATAAGAAACGTCCTCCAAATAAATACGGAGATGGAGCTGCAAGGTGTGGAAAGGGGAAATTTCTTCAAATCCTTTTCCACCATTAGTCAACAACTGTGCTGCTCATCATTTTTTTGACCGTTCAATTTTTTCAACTAGAAGAAATTGAGAGGTAATTACCTCGTTGATTAGTCTAAACTGGCGAGATAATGACTTCCGACTAAGAGAGCTTTGTCGTCACTAAAAAATTCTACTCAATTCGAATATCAGATATTAAAAAATTCAACATACTGACTAGATGCTTCTACAAAAGTTGAATTACACTTGTTTCTTGCAAAGTCAATACAGCCAAAGTCACTAGAACAACCGCTGCCGCTTCAGCCGTGAAATACCTATTTATACATACATGTAATTATTGGAAGTCACGTTCAGTTAGGTTTTCAATTTTGCCCGATTTTCAATTATTTAATCCCTTCGCCCACCTGTTACATGTGAGAAGCTTGGGTAACTGTTGTGGGAAAAATTTGCAGGAGTCCAAGGCTGCCAACTTTAATTGGGATTATTTTCGGAGAATCACGAGACCAGATTGAGTGGAGACTAAATAAAATTTGTCCCCAAGTGGAGATTAAATTTTGGGCCGTCAGATTTGATTGTCTTTAAATCTGATGGTCAATAACCTATCAGGTGATAATAATTTACATGTGAAATGATATTGGTTTGCATGAGGTTGGTTTGCATATATAGTGATATTAGTTTGCATGTATATTGATATTTGTTTGTGTTAGTCCCCACCTATGGGGACTAGCCAGTTCCAACCAAATCCGCCCCCGGCTTGCTCAATTAATGTCCATCTATTAACTCACTGTACTATATAGAAAATTAGCAAATTAAACAGATGCTAACAATGAGTAAGGAAACCCCATTAAAAAAATAATGAGCGAGGAAACATTCTTCTTGTTGAGGTTTATTATATTGGTCCCAAACATATATATCATGATGTATTATTATTAGCATTTTCTCATTTTTCTTTATTTATGATGAATCTTACGCGGATGGAGCTATGTGAATATCAGTGGGTCAACTGTGCCCATTAAATTTGCAAGTTGATACATAGTTTATCTTTTTTTTTTCAAAGTCGACCCACTAGGTTAGATATTTACCCTAGTTAAATTATGTTCCGCATAAAATTATTTCTATTTTTAATATGTTTACTTTTATATCAGCCATTTATATTTCATATTGAATCATCTCATTTAAATAGACTAATTAAAAGAATAATTTTTATATTGTAATATAACAATTATTCAATAATAATCAATATTTAAAACTATTGTCTTAAAAATTTATTTTTCTGATTCAGCCTCCGGTTAGTCTTTTAATTGTATTTTCAAACATATTATGTCATTTGGGGTGAGCAAATGACTCAGACCGAACTGATCATGTGAAGATTATATCAAGTTGGTGGTTGTTCATCCAGACAACCAGTCGTCTGATTCTTCCTCCTCGCGTGCCTATTCCTCTTCTTGCGCAGCCCTCTCCAACAACTACTTCCTCTTGCGTGTTCCCAAGTGTATAACGACTAGTGTAGTTGTCATCTTTATGATGAAATAAATAGTTTAGGAAATCTAATTATGTAATTAATACTCATAATAAATATGCCTATAAATCTTTTGATTACTAACAAGTTATTCTAATTTAACATGGTGTCGGAGTCATAAAATTTCAATCAAATGAGTGAAATCTAAGGGAATTCTTAAAATGCTTCACCTCGTGTGACATCCTCTACACAGGTTCAGAATTACCTAAAGAGGATTGCTGAAATAGATAGCAATACATGCATAAAAATTATGACAATTTCCTTCAAAGGGATGAATTATTTGTCCTGGTCAAATGTTGTTCGTGTTGCTCTCAGTGGAAGAGGGCGAATTGGATTTGTTAATGGTGAGTTTTCTTCTCCATCCAATGATGATCCAACCTTTCTTGAATGGAGCATGAACGAGCATCTTGTAATGTCTTGGTTACTCAACTCTATGGATCAGATTCTACATGATTTATTCACCTTTGCAAGGTTTGCAAAGGAACTATGGGATTCCATTTAGGTTTATACTCACAGCAAAAGAATCTTTATCGGGTGTTCGAGCTAAAGAAGAATATTACAAATCTGCAGAAAGGATAAACACCTTTTGTTGATTATCTTAGTAAGTTGAAGTCCATATGGGATGAACTTACAATGCTGAGGCCTGCAACTTCAGGCCTTACAATTATTCAGAAAAGAGAAGAAGAAGATAAAGTATTCAAGCTACTGATGGGACTAGGATCTGATTATAATCCTCTAATCGAGCAAATTCTCATGGCTGCTGAGCTTTCATCTCTAGGAACCATTTGTGCTAGAATCTAGAAAAAAGAGACAAGAAAGAAGTTGATGAAGTCATACCAAAATCTGATTCAAGTGATGGTAGTGCATTCAATACTAATCTCGAAGTCACTATTAACGCAGGAAGAAGATTTGTTAACTCAAGTGAAAATTCCTCTCGAGGCAGAGGAGGAGGGAGATCTAAAAGGAGTAACATCTCTTATGATCACTGTAGCAAACTTGGTCACAGCAAGGATAGATGTTAGAACTTGCATCTTCATCTTAAGCAATCAAGGGATAAAAACCAGGATCAACCTAAGCTTTAGCTACAACTTCAACTCCTTTCACAATTCCTTCCAACATAACCATAGATGAACTGGCTGAAAAGCTTCTACAACACATCAGAAGCACTGAATCTTCCAATGACAATAAGTCGCACAAGTAACCCGACGAAGGTAAATCAGGTAACTTCACTATTAATTTATCTACTGCTTATCAAGTGCCAACATTAAATACCATTTCAAGTTGGACAATAGATTCAGTAGCTAATAAACACATAACTTGTGATATTAACTTACTTGAAAATTATAAATCCATAAAGAATCAGTCAATCTCAGTTGCAGATGGGTCAAAAATTATAGTTCAAGGATGTGGTTTAATAAAACCATTTGACTCACATGTTCAATTAAATGATTTACATGTTCCTAGTTTATCCTGCAATCTTTTGTCAATTAATAAAATCATTAAACAACTAAATTGTTGTATGGTTTTCTCGTCTGATTCTGTCCCATTTCAGGACTGCATCATGCAAATGACGATTGGTGAAGGAAAACTTCACAATGGACTTTATATGATTGATCAACCACCTAAGGCTCTTTCATTTACAAAAGAAACAGCAGGATTGTGGCATTATAGACTAGGTTATCCTAGTTTTAGTATTCTTAAGTGTTTATTTCCTCATATAGATAGCTTAATCTAAAATATGAAAGCTGTCTTTATGCTAAGAATAAAAAAATCTCATTTGAATCCTCTAAAAATACCTATGATTCTGTGTTTGAACTCATGCATTCGGATGTTTGGACTACTCATATGTGTTCTTATGATGGATATCATTATTTTGTATCATTCATTGACCATTTCAATCGAGCTACCTGGATATATTTGTTGAAACATAAAAGTAAAGTCTTCTATGCATTTAAGGAGTTTGATTAATTGGTTAGAAATTAGTTCAACACTAAAATTAAGATCTTTAGAACTGATAACGGAACTGAGTACAAGAAAGACTTAATATACTATCTAAAAAACTCAGGTATCTTGCATCAAACTTCATGCATTTATACTCCTCAGCAAAATGGAGTTGTTGAACGAAAAAATAGGCATTTACTTGATGTTGCTCATTCACTTATGTTCAAGATAAATATCAAGAAGGATTTTGGAGTGATGCTATATTGACAACATGTCATCTGATTAATAAACTTCCATGTGAGCCCTTAAAACTTAAGTCTCCTATAGAGGTTCTTTTGAACAAAAAACATGATCTGACTTATCTGAAAACATTTGGATGTTGTTTCTTTGTACATGTCCCTTCTGAAAAATGAGATAAATTGGATAATAGGGCTATTAAATGCATCTTCTTGGGATATTCAAGAACTCAAAAGGAGCATAAATGTTATAGTCCCACCTTGAAGAAGAAATTTGCTCTAAGAGATGTGTATTTTGTAGAACATCTTCCCTATTATTCTAACATGACTGATTACAGCAGACAGGGGGAGATAGGTGACCAAAATCCTGAGAGACCATTTCCAATTCTCGCAAGTTTGACTCCTTTTCCAAATCAAGGACTGAACAACTTGCAGAAATTGAAGACAATGACAGTAGAGAAAATTCAATAGAACAAGGTATGTTCTCTAATTCTGAAACAACTGAAGAAATTACGAATAGCAATCCCAAGGTAACGAGATCTGTATGAGTAAGACAACCTAATATCTTACTCAAGGATTTCAAAAACCTATAATATTCAGTATCCTATTGAGGATCATATTAATTATGATAGGTTTAGTTCATGATACAAATCTTTTCTGAGTAATCTTAATTAGTTTACTGAACCAAATAGTTTTGAAAAAGCTCATAAACACAAGGAATTAAGAGATTCAATGAAAGAAGAATTTTATGTCTTAATTAAGAATGAGACGTGGGAAGTGACTAATCTCCTAAAGGTAAAAAGGTCGTTGATTGTAAATGGATATACAAGATTAAGCACAAAAGTGATGATCCAATTGAGAGGTTTAAAGCTAGATTCATTACTGGAGATTTCACTCAAACTCCCGGAGTTGATTATAGTGAACCTTGTACTCCAGTAGCAAACATGAACACTATTTGCATCATTGTCTCCATTGCTGTCAATCTTGGTTGGTTAATGGAGTATATGGATGTTAAAAATCTGTTTTTACAACGGAACCTTGAAGAAGAAATATACTTAGCCATCCCTACAGGAATGATGACAGAGAAAATAGACAAAGTATGTAAACTAAAGAAGTCTATATACGGATTAAAACAATCCTCACGAGCTTGGTACAACAAACTCAGTGGTGAATTATTTAGACTTGACTTCAAAAAATGTTATTATGATTCTTCACTCTTCATATCAGACCGTGAACAAGGTAAGACCATTGTACTAATCTATGTGGATGATATTTTAATCACTGATAGCAATGAAAATCTGATGAGAAATTTGAAACCTGCATTATACATCAAGTTTGAAAAAAAGGATCTTGGCAAGTTAAAAAACTTTCTTGATGTGGGGTTTGCATACTCATCTAAAGGACTGTTTATGAATCAAAGGAAATATGTACTTGATCTTTTGAAAGAAACAAAGAAAATGGGTGCTGAACTATATATGACTCCTATATCTAATGAAAAAGGAGAAACTTATAAGATTCGAGAGGCTAATTGGAAGATTAATATATCTTACAATTACTAGACCCAATATTACTTATGCTATTAGAATTTTTAGTCAAGTAATGCATTCTCCTAAAATATGTAATATTGATCTTCTCGAAATGATTCTCCAATACTTGAAGAATTGTCGAGGAAAGGGAATCTTAATGAAGAACATGATCATTTATACATTTATGCCTTTGCAGACTCGGATTGGGGAGGATGTGTGGACTTTAGAAGATAAAACACATCGAGATTGATTGCTACTTAGTGAGAGATAAAGTGCAATAAGGTATGATTACAACTCCATATATCCCAACTGAAGAACAACCATCTGATATCTTCCCTAAAGCACTTGGTGAAAATCAATTCAAGTATCTGCTATCCAAGATTGGGGTTTGTGATCTCTATTTACCAACTTGAGGAGGAGTGTTGAAGATTATATCAAGTTGGTAGTTGTTCATCCAGACAACCAATTGTCTAATTCTTCCTCCTCGCGCGCCTATTCTTCTTTCCGCGTAGCTGTCTCCAACGGCTACTTCCTCCCGCATGTTTCCAAGTGCATAACAGCTACTGTAGTTGTCATCTTTATGATGAAACAAATAGTTTAGAAAATCTAGTTATGTAATTAATACTCATTTAAACTAGAATAGACTTCCTTGTATTTAAATATGCTTGTAAACTTATTGACTAATAAGAATTCATTCCAATTTAACAGATCCAAATCGAACTATGAAAACCTGAACACCGTCTTAAGAAAAATATGGGATCCATATTGGACTATTTACTCATCAGTTTTGGACTACAATCGGCCAAATTTTTTTAGTTTGGTCCAGGTTTAGATCTTGAAAAGAATTTGAAAAAAAAGGTCGATAATAGACATATACAATTAGGATTAGGCATTAAATTTTTTTTTATCAGATGTCAATTAATTAAAAATTAGTTATGGTGCACAGTTTGAGAAAAATCATATTGGTTATGTGGTCCTTCCACTTGTGATTTTTTTTCTTGTCTCAAGAAATTATAATTTTATCGCGATCTTTATAGTTTTTTTCATAAAGATATGAACTAGATCCGATAACATTTTTTGAACAACAAAGAACCTTAGACCAATTCTTTTTGGATACTATTCTAGACCGGGGTTTTTGGTTGGGATCGGGCCGCTTCTGTCGTTCCTAATATTTTTTCTCACCCCTAAATTGTCATATTTGTTTTGAACAATATTTTGTATTCATGTTCAAAATTTTACTTGCAAGAGAAATCAGTTGTTTGCTAAGCTAAACACGTAATCTGCATTTAAGATTTCAAAGATCTATATTAGATAGGGCAAGGATATTTCTCAATGACAAAGATAAGATTTCAGGCTAAGGGGATGGGTGCGGATTCGATCCTGGACTTTGATTTCCGTCCAGGCCCGTTCTGGATAGTTTTCAGGCCGTTGGATCAATCCGAAAAAATAGGACGTTGATCTGACGGGGCAGGGATGGTCGGGGGTATTTTAGTCACTTTGTTAACTTAATTGATCCCCTTTCGTGAGCGCGTGAATACAACTGCGAAACCTCACTCCCTCCCTTTTTTCAAAATTGTGTCTCCTCTGCTTCTCCAACTATACTCTCTCTTCGCGCTCTCTCTCCGTATGTCTCTATATCCCCCCTTTTTCTGGTCAGTTCCAACTGACGTCGAGTTCGCAAGTCAATGAGGTGGACTACCAATGGAGTGAACGAGGCGTACAACTAACTGCGATGTCTCGAGTGGGCCAGATGGACAATCGACGGTGAGGTCGAAAACCGAAAGTGGGTCAACAACCGACGGCGAGGTCACGTACTTCTCCTTTTACTTCATCTTCTTCCACGTTATTATGGTTATTAGGGTTAGATAGTTATTTTTTGTGTTATTAGGGTTTTCGGTTTTCGATTTTGTTGAGGGTTTTCTTTTTTTAAATAGGGATTTTAGTGTTATTTAGGGTTTTCAGTTTTCGATTTGTCGAGATTTTTATTTTATTTTACTGTTATTTAGGGATTTTAGTATTATTTTAGAGCCATACTTTGTTCTTGAGTGTTTCAATTGTTTGATCTTCATTATTAAATAGTTTGTCCTGTCATTATTGAATGATTTAATCTTTATTATAAAATAGTTTTTTCTGTTGAACATGCACCTAGCTGTGTCCAAATCTGCTCGTCTTCATCGAAGCCAAGTTTATGGTTGTTTTTATTTCAGGTGGATCCAGAACAAAAGTTGTGTGGGAGGCTGAGCTACATGAAGGAATTGAATTATCGTTTGTTTGGTCCCCAAAGTCACCGAGATGCTGCAGAACGGATACGTTTCATTAAGCAAGCTGGATTTTCCTACCGCTTCAAAGTTGAAGAGGCTGATATTAAACCAAAGCAGATGGCTGAATTTGTTGCAATATGCAAGGATAATGGGGCGCATTTGCGTACTGTTTCTGAGTTGTTTGTGAACAACAGCTATGGCATCCCAAATGGGGATGTTGATATTGTTCTAGATCGTGATGATTTCAGGGGGAAGGGAGATGGGAAAATGAATCTCACTGATTTTCTGGGTAGGTATTCATTGAAACGGAGAAAATATTCTTTTATTAGGCTTAAGGAAGTGAGGGCGGTTTTGTTGCGTGATAAGCCGGTCACGGATGCAGATTGGGCGCAATTATATATCTTGTATGGCATTGGGGTTTTTCTTGCCCCAACCACATCTGATGTGGTTTGCGACAAGCTTTATGCATATATCAATCTGCCACACCATTCAAGGAAATATAATTGGTGCAAGTATGTTGCTGTTGGGTTGAGGCTTGGGTTAGATAGTGCTGCTACCACTGTAATCAAGTATGGTGGTAACACGCACTTGTTGATGAGATACCATGCCCACCTTGCAGAGCTTGCTGCTGCTGAAAATGTCCATTCCTCCTCGGATGCAAATGATGACCAATGGTTGTTGTTGCCAAATAAAGAGGTGTTTATTTCATTTATTTCTTTATATTGTATTGTGTTCTTAATATCTGATATTTAAATTTTGTGTTCTTAATACATGATATTTAAATATTTTTAATCTGTTGTTGTAGCTTCTTGAAAAATTAGGGGAAATTGATGTTCGGATCAAAGACCTGAAATCTCTTAGAAGGAAGATCATGGCAGAGATTGATGATAGGAAGGGGAAGGGGATGGTAATGAAAGAGGATGGGAAGAAGGGAGAGGCTGAAGGGGTAGAGGAAGTGGGAGAGGAGCAGAAGGGTGGGGAGAAGGGAGAGGCTGGAGTGGGTGAGGGAGTGGTAGGGGAAGAGGATGGAGTGGGAGATGGAGTGACATGGGTAGAGGGAGTGATGGGGGAAGTTAGCGATGTTGAAAATGAGGGTGCAGAGGTGAATGATCAATTTCCAACAGCGTCACGTGACAAGCGTGAAATTGTGAATGATGTGTTGTCAAGGTTGAGGGCGAGAAGGCGACAGAACAAAAAGGTAATTCCTTGTTAACAAACTATTTAATCATCACATAACAAACAATTTAATAATCACAGACCAAACTATTCAGTCATAGCAGAACAAACCATTTAATCATAACAGAACAAGCTATTTAATCATAATAGATCAAACTATTTGATGATTACATAACAAACAATTTGTTGTTAATATATACTGTAACAGGCGATTCATATGGGGGAACTTAGGAGGGCAAAAAGTATGATGCGGATGACAAACATGATGATCGAGATTATGCGCCTACTCAAACTAGTGGCGCCACTCCGAGTGAGGACATTCAGAGTGATGTTTTTGCATCAGTGTCAAGCATGGGTGAAGACGCTGTTAGGAGTGCAGAGGATCTGTCACAAGAAGTTGTTAAGAGGGTCGAAGAGGGCAGGGGGTTTGATCATCATCATCGTGATGAGAAAAAGGATGATGCACCTCGTATTGGTAATGATTTTGATCCTCCATCTTTCTCATTAGTTTTGAAGATCTTTTCGATAAATTTGCTGCCACACATAACGTTCACCAACCTGCTGGAGATGCCAGCCAGTCCAAAGAATCTGATTCACAGAGCTTGTTTAATGATCTAATTTTTACACAATTATTTTTTGCCTGGGTTGACGAGATTTTGGCAAAGCTAAACGAATCTGATTCGCAGAGTTTGTTTAATGATCCAAATTTTACACATTTGCTTTTTGCACATGTAGATGAGGTTTCAGCAAAGATGATTGCTGGCAAAAAGGAGGAGATGGGTAATGCAGGTAGTGGTGACGTTACTGGTGCCCCGGGTATGATTATTTTGGATGAGCCGGCGGTTTCTGATGTTATAGGCAAGCGCACAAGGTATCGTAGTAAGAACCTGAAGACTCCTTTTACGGGTGAGAATAAGAAGAAGAGGAAGAGGGGGGATAAGAACGAAGGAGTGACAGCTTCTGATGTTCCACAAATGGATTCTCCTTACCATCGTACGAGGGGGAATAAGGACAAAGGAGTAGCAGAAGCTGATGTTGTACCAGCAATAGATCCTCCTCCTTGCTCTAAGAAGGTGAAAAAGGACAAAGGGAAAGAAGTTGAGTGGGCTGTTGTGCATGAGTTGACCCCTGCTGAGATTGAAGTACTTGAAAGGGAGGTAAAGGTTAACAACCCACCTCCCAGATACAATAAGTATGTTGAAAAATTTGTTAATCGACCAGAGGCGGCTGCGGATGCCAAGAAAGTGTTCATGGAGATGACGGATGATATACATGATGTTATCTGGCAGTATGCAATAGGGAAGAGACCAAATATGTCGTAAGTTGATTGTGTGAATATCATTGATATGTGTGTGGTTGTGCAATATTTCTTAGCTGTATTTTTTAAATAATTTTGCTGTTATGGCTTGCAGAGGGGAGATTTTTGGATGGGATGGTAATATCAGATTGGTGCGGGACGACACTGAATCTCTTGGCCCAATGATGTGGCTTTCATTAGCAGCTGTAGATTGGTATCTCAGATATCATCTCAAAGGCATGAAAGCCCGTGGGGAGAATATTGATCGTGTGATACTCTCTATTTGGGTTGCCGTGAGTATCATACAATTGAATAATAACATTGTAAACTATCGGATGACATCTGATACTTTTGTATTTTTTTTTTTATAAATGAATGTAGGAAAAGTGGTTGAAGCATGAACATCCAAATATTGATGGAATTGCCAACCCTCGAGCTCATTTCACAGATATTGAGAATTCCGTTAATGGTTTTTCCCTTTTCTAAGGAAACCTGAAGACAAGAAGCGCATTCTATATGTAAGTTTGATTGCAGCTATTTTTATTTTTATAATTCTCAAGTTTTGTGTTGATTTTTATTTTCGTTTCTGTTTCGTTGACAGTGGATCTTCCCATGGTTCCATGTTGATCACTTTTCTGTGTTCGTGATCGATGTTACCTCGAAAGGTTGTTTTGTCTTAGACAGCATGAATGTTGAACAGAAGAAGGAGGAGTTGATCAACCACGCACAGAAGATTTTTGGTCTTTTTATTTACTTTCTGAGTGATTTCAGAGAAGTAAATGCTGAAGAATATGAATTTAGGATCTTGCATAATGTTCCGAAGCAACCCGACACCCGAAGTTGTAGAGTATATGCGTCCCTCTTCTGTGAACTATACACCAAACGCTGGCCATTGAATGAGATTGATCCAATGTACACAAGGAATTAGAAGATAAGTGCATTTCTTATTGAGCACAGGAAGAATATGTTGAAGACAATGGTGGTGCATCCTGATAATCTTGTGTTGCCATTGGTTGTGCAAGCCGCCATGAAATGGAGAGGGTTTAAAGCCAAGAAGAAGGGGGTTAAATGATTGTGATACTGCACGGTTGAACGTTGTCCCTATTATACATTTTTTTGGTCGAACTATTGTTGAATATGCACCTAGTTATTATGCTAAACATGTCCACGGTTTATTCAAATTGATGGTTAATATTACAGATCTATAGATTTTGTGTGCTTCTGATGTAATATAGCAAACCATTGGATGGTGTCTAATTGTAACATAGCAAACCATTGAACCTTGAGAGAAGAAACATTAAATATCTTTGTTATGTTTGTTATTGGGCAGGAATGTTCAAGTCTATCGCTAAGTGTTTGTTCAATTCTATCCCTAAACCCCTTATCATTGTATTGTAAAAAAGTCAACCATTATATCATCACATAGCAAACCATTGAATCGTAACTTACCAAACCATTAAATCGTAACCTAGTAAACCATTGAATCGTAAAATAACAAACCATTGAATCATAACATAACAAACCATTGAATCGTAACACAAAAACCATTAAATCATAACATTACAAATCATTGAATCATAACCTAGCAAATTATTTGATTATTAAAGAACAACCCACTGTATTAAAAGAACAGTAATGTCATTAATCAATGTATCTACAGTATCAGAATGTATGGGAATGAAGATAAACATATAAAAAATCTTATTATTGGGTAGGATTGTTCAAGTCTATCGCCAAACATTTGTACTTTGCCTTTTTGTTCATCCGTCCGATCTCATTTTTACTCTTTATTCTATTCTTTGACTTCCTTGGATTCTCTCTCATCTTTAAAGTTTTGCCAAGTTGTTGAGATATTGATGTCTGAAAATCATCTGGTTGCGCTGATTGTGTTTGAGCTTCTCTACATTGTCAGATTTGATATCTCGCAGTAACAATTAGCTCTTCCTGAATATTGATATTCAGGGCATCCAATAAGGCTTCATCTGCCAACTCCAGTAGCTTGCATTTTACTTTATCGAAGCTTTCGTTGTCGTTACTTTTCTGACTGCTTCTTAAAGGGAGCTCGGATTCCTCCAGTCCATCCTTTGCTTTTACTGTCCACCTTTTCATAATATAATGGTTAGGCAGCTCTCTGAATTCTTCTTCTCCTAAGGATCTCAAAGCCCTCATGACTATTAATATGTGTCTGCAAAATAGTCCAACTGTTTCATACAAACGGCATGTGCATGTGAGTATCATTTGTGACTTGTGAACCTACACCATTCTCTCATCTAGCTTAACTAAAGAGTCTTCCTTTGAAAGTGTGTAGACATTGTAGTGTCTAATGTGATCTGCACATGGTATTAACAAAGACCATCTAATCATCAAAGAACAAATCATTTAATCATGGCAGAACAAATTATTAAATAATAACACAACAAACAAGGCAGTGATAGAGCATACCTGTGAGATGTTGGTTGTCCCATTGTAGCTCTATCATGTAGGCAGCAGATTGATCGTATTGTTCCTGAAACTTTTCATATATGCAATGTGTATAGACTTCTGCTGAATTTAGAAATTGGTTGCATCTATTTTTGTTATTGCGCCTCTTATCCTTGGAGTCATAGTCGGCCTTAGCTACTTCATGCCTTCTGCCATCCAAAAGATGGTTAAAAAGTGTGAAGAACTGTAGGAGGTTGTATTCGGATTGTAGATACCGCCTTATAATGCTGTTGAAGGATTCAACAACTTGTGTTGTGACCATCCCAGCGGTGAAGTGTTGCTTAACCCATACAGATGACTATTTTTTTCTTGATTTGTGTGTTGAATTCAGCCATTTGTGTCCAACAGAGTTGAAACACTCTTGTATCATGAGATTCTATTCATAATTAAACTCTTCCTCATCGTCTACCTCATTTATCATATAAAGGAATAAATTTGCTACCTTAGATGTGTATAGACGGCTAAGATATTTCTTCGCGTTCTCTAGTATATGCCATGTACAAAGATAATGGTACGTATTTGGCAGCTCAGACTCGATGGCATTAGATATTGCTGCATCCTGGTCAGTGAAGATCGTTTCTGGTGCTTTGTCATTCATGCACCTTAAGAAAGTTTTGAACAACCATCGAAATGAATCTGTTGTCTCGTCAAACAGAAGAGCTGCATCGAAAATACAGCCCATGCGATGGTTGTCATATCCAATGAATAGTGCTGCATGAGGTGAACAAACCATTCAATCAGAACTGAACAAACCATTCATTCAAAACTGAACAAACCATTCAATCGAAAAGAACGAACCATTCAATCGTAACTGAAAAAATTATTCAATCAGAGTTGACCAACCATTCAACATACCTAATGGCCGATAATTTTTGTTTGTTCGGTATGTTGTGTCGAAGCAGATTGTATCACCAAAATATTTATAGTCCATCCTCATCCTTCTGTCAGCCCAAAAAATATTTGCAATCTTTTTTTCACAGTCCACTTCTATATCATAATAAAAAGATAGATTTTGGTATCCTTCTGTTCTGAAATACTCGAGCAGGGCAATAGCTTCACCTCCTTTCATTGTCCTTTATCTTCGACTGCCCATATGGTTTTTTAGATCCACGTGAAGGAAACCAAAATGTTGCTTACCTCCAGCAGCTGCTGCCATCAGCTCATAAGATGATCTTAGTGGGATACCTATTTGATTATTTAGGTTAGCTATGTGTTGCTGAATAGGATTGAGAGCTCTGGCTGATCTGTGCATAAGGGAATACGCCTCAGAGTGTAGCTCGTGATCATTATGTTCAACAACCCATTCTTTCCTCTCTTTGATCATAAGGCCGAGCATCTTTCTCTTTTAAATTCTTAGATGGCCGACAGAAACCCTCTCTGTTGCAGACATATTTGACATAATATATGGTATTCAGGCCATTGATAATCCGTCCTCTCCTATACTGAGTACGCACACCAAATCTTTTTTGGTGGGCGTAAGAGTAGTAAAATTCTCGCAGATCTTCAGGGGTGGCAAACTATTTTTCTCCAGAATTCTTCTTTTTCCAGTTGTTCTAATTTTGAGTCTGCATAAAAGAAAAACTGAATAAACAACTTAATTATAACTGAACAAACTATTAAATCATATCATGACGAACCATTCAATCGTAACTGAACCAACCATTAAATCATATTAGGACGAATCATTCAATCATAATATATCAATCGTAACATAACAAACAATTAAATCATATCATGAAGAACCATTCAATCATACAAAATGAACCATTAAATCATATCATGACGAACTATTCAATCGTAAAATAATAATAACTACATCTTTAGTACGAAGACGAGCTACAGGCTAATAGTTACCTCTCTGTGATTGGATAGGCAAAGTTTTTGAACCGTGTTGATTTGAACATGCTATCTCGCCCGTTTGTTGCTCTGGATCTGCAAAAGTTTTAGATTTCGATGTTGATTTTCAAAACGGATGGGTGTAGTTCGATGTAGGGGAGAGGGATGGAGGAGATCGACTAACCTTCAATGGTCGAAGTTTCTTGCTCTATAATTTGAAGATCCATTGCCGTCTTTTGTGTTTCTTCTAAGGTTGTTGCAGTAGTTTTTGTAGTTCCAATAGCCGCGCCTTTTGTTGTGATCTAGGGTTTCTAATCTGCAGATGGTGAGAAAATAGTATTTATCCTTTTTTGTTTTGATCCTGATGAGGAAGGAGGAATTGGATCCCGAAAAATCTACTTGTTAACCGCTCTGTCTATTTTTTAAGCGGGATTTTCCATTTTAAAATAGCCACACGCGTCGCATGTGGTGTGGATATTTTGACCATAATGGGCCCAGGACCAATTCGCGTCCCCTAAGGGAATAGACCAAACAGACAAAGGAAACAATCACACATTTCATCATTTTGACATATATTTTGACTTTTGAGAATGGATATTAAATGGGTCCTTGACGGAAACGTTATTATGATTAATATATAACTAATGATGCTGTAGTGCTAAAACTTCATTAATAACAGTTAAATTCATATGTTTCATATGCTCTAGACTTTTCACCTAAATCAAAATTTGGCAATAATTTCGACTTGCGAGCTCCAGTTACCGGTTATCAAAATTTTATTACTCAAATATAACTTGTTAATATGTTTTACATTAAACACTATTGAGAAAACTACATTTTAAACATAGTACTGAATACCGGGAAAAAATGTTGTTACATATCTATCAACTAAGATAAAATTTGCTGCTTAATGTCAACATCTACTTTCCCTAAAAACGAAACTGGTTGCCTCATACCCACATGATTTCACGCATAATATTACGATGTGAACACAATAAGGGATTGGAAGCTTATAAATAAAGAGAATTAATTTTAAGAACCGCGTGATAATTATCATAGTTTTAAAAAATGCAGTCTAATCGATGGTCTGACTGGTCGGACCATAAATCGCACTAGAAAGCGGGCCGTTTTTATGGATTATATGGCATCCGGTCGAACGGTCCAAAATTTGGTCGGACCGGGTGGTTCGTCCTAGTTTTTGACTCGGTCTATCTGGTGTGACCAAATTTTAGCCAAATCAGGAAAAATTAAAATTAAAAATCATATTATATACTCGGTTTTTCCAAATCAACAAAGAAAAGTAGAATTTATATGTTATAAATTGGTTTATATTTCTAAAATTAGAATTTATTTATTTTGACGATTTTGGTCTATATATTATCGAATAATAGTAAAAAATTATTAAAAAATTCGGTCAGATCGGACGGCCCAGGATATGGACCAAAATTCGTATTTTAAAATTATGATAATCTTACTATAATAATATAAACATATTTTTTTAATAGTTTGGTGTCACACTTAAAAATGTCAAAACTTTCCTTACTTATTATCACAACCGAAACGGGGTTGGATTGAGTGGGGACAAGGATTGTCCCCACTGAAATGGATCAAGGTTTTTGATTTATTGACACGATTTTTGATGACTGTCAGATCCGTAGACACGATTTTTAATAAAATCTGATGGTCCAAAAGAAATCCGTTCCTTATGGACAACTTTTATGTTGTCCCCGCTTAATCCAAAACCAACCGAAACTGTTGATGGAGGAGCACATGTGCGGTTTCTGGAGCCGAAGGAAGGAAAAACCTCCCGTCGGTCCCGCCCCCACACAGAACGTGACGCTACCATAGAGGTACTTCCACGTGTCCCTTTTTTTCCTCGAGTGCTAAAACACATTTCTCTCCGCTTCGATGTGGGGACCACCATCCCAGAATTGGTACGAAATTAGAATTACCCACCGATAAGATACTCTTGGCTTTAAGGTGTGGACCAAAGCACCCGGAAAAAATCCTCGATATACTATTTGAATAATTACCGTTATATAAAATGCGATACTACATATCTAATTTGGTTCTTTCACTCTATGAGGTTATTAGAAATATAAAATATTGTCACATTTTTTTTGGAATTATGACGTGCATGTAATGAGTCTACTTCATTGGTCGTATTTATGGGGATGTACATGTATGTATCACTCGAGTAGGTGGTACGATATTTTGCACCCACCATTATCACAAAAAAAGGTGGTACGATATTTTCTGAGCATATATATAAATATAAATAAGTGAATAATTTGATATTCACTATGGGTTGAGATATTTTTCTCTCATCGTTTCAACTAGACGTACGAATAAGAGTTGTTGGCCTGGTCGAGGAAGGAAACGAAAACATCATCGTCAAGAGATGGACGGATCCTGGCGAATATGACGGGGATGAAGGGAGAGGAATCAATGGCGTGGAAGAAGGGTTGGTGTAGGATCAGAGCCAAATGTCGATGCAATCCACATGGAAGGGGTGGGAGCACGTCGAGAGAGCCTTCACATAGTTGTTCTCTTTGAAATCCAGCAAGCACACAACGTGCAGTCTCGCAAAACGGTGTCGTTCGACGATAGATTGTAGATAGAGAGAGGGATCGTCTAGATGACAGAGTCATCGAGCCCGTAGGGTGAGTACACGTGGAAGCGAGCGGCCCCGTCGGGGAAGGAATAGTCGAACGGGAGGGGAGGCAAGTCCAGGTTGGAGAACGTGGTAGAGTAGAACGGCATCTGGAACCTATGGCGTGACGTCGGCTCCAGCACCGGCAGGACTGACAGATGAAGAGGATGAGGTGGAGGGAGAGGAGGTGTAAGTAGGTGATAGTCAAGAGAAGTGATATTGTTGATAAAGTTCGAACGTTTACAAAAAAAATCATGTATAAAAAAGTTCTTATGACGTCTTAGGTAAATCAAAAAAGAATAGTATAATTAAATATGTAAGAGAATATCTTATTTATGTACAACATAGAAAAGAAAATTAATAAACTATATATTTTATAAGTTTTGAAAAAGAACAACGTCCGTACATATTTGCTAATTATTAATAATGAAAAGTCGCTCTCACTTCTCTCTCGGACATAAGCGACCAGCGACCAGCGACATAAACAGTATACTATTTATGCACGAGAAGCACATTCTAATATTACTTTTCAGCAACGCGGAGTACCAGACACAAAGTATATACTCTCTACTCCACGTGGTTTTGGTTCTGATTTTCATATATTTACTAGGTTGGTTGATTTTTTAAAAAGTTAAATTTTTACATCAAGAATTACATATTATTAGGTTTGAACTTCTGTCAAATATTTTTACGCATTGTGTCATTAGATATTTGATATTGAATTCATTGATCTACTTTTGGATAAAACTTTTGAATGGTAAAAATTTTCTCATAATTAAATATTTAACACAAATATATTTTTAATAGCTCTAATTCAAAATTTGATAATTATGTTAGAACATCTTTCATACCGTGGTAATTGGATCTCTCAATTCGTGTGTTTGAGTAGCCTTTTTTTGCCAGTATAAATGCACGACTTCTCTACCCTAAACTCCCGCACTTCTCTTCCATACATAGCAATACTCTTTTGTTGGAAGGCCTACTTCTCTTACGAAACATAAGAATCCTCTTGAAAGAGCCTTAACTAAGAGATCTAGTTTCCACCCCAAAAAAATTAAGAGACCTAGTTTTCTAAAATGTCTCAAACTCAATCTTCCACTTACCCTAACCCAAAACCACTATTCGATGACCGTCAATGGATCGTCCATATCCGAAGAACCCTTGAAGAAGAGCTCGAGGATGAACTCGAAATCCCTGTGAGCATCTTCAATGTCCCGAAATTGCTAATGGCTAGTGACCCTAAATCCTACACTCCACAAGAAGTCTCAATTGGGCCTTACCACCGTTGGAGCCCTGAGCTCTATGAGATGGAGAGGTACAAGCTGGCAGCAGCAAGGAGGTTCCAAAAGGAACTCCAAGGTTGCAAGTTGGATCATGTTGTTGATCAACTAGGCCACCTCGTGCCGAGAATTCGTGCAAGCTACCACAAAGTGCTTGAGCTTAGCAGTGAATCCCTAGCTTGGATGATGGGCATTGATGCATCATTCTTGCTAGAGTTCTTGCAAATTTACGCGGTTAAAGAAGGCGCAAAGATGGTTCGGATCTCCTCGAGCATGTCACATTTGGTTGATTATGCTGGAACAAAATCAGCCCACAATGCAATCCTGAGAGACATTGTGATGCTTGAGAATCAAATCCCATTGATAGTGCTAAGAAAGATGCTAGAAGTTCAATACCCGACCCTGGACACCTCGGATGAAATGCTAGGAACCATGTTGGTGGGATTCGCCAAGGTTCTTTCTCCTTACAAGATGATGCAAAAAGTTCCAAGCATTGATGTTTCTCGATGTTCTCACTTGTTGGATTACTTGTATAGACTAATTGTGCCTAAAGTGGAAGCTCCTCAGGAGAAAAATGAGGCTGACGATCCGGACCAATTAGGAGAGGCTAATGAGAAAGATCAAGATGGATCTCCAATAGAGGAATCAAGTCATGTAAAGAAGGCCTTCTCCATATTGTGTGATTTAGTTTTAAATCTCAACATTGGTCCAATCCTTCTCATCAAGAATTTGATCTGCTCTGCACCTGTCAAGGTCATCTTCAAGCTTCCTTGGACGATCATCTCTAAACTCCCAGTGATTTCAATGCTTAAACAACCGATCGAGTCGATGTTCTCAAATGGCCAAGGAGATTCCAAGAAGGATGATGATAGTTCAAGCAAAGAATCCAGTAACAAGCCACCACTAATGGAGGAGATCACGATTCCTTCCGTCTCGGAACTTGCCAAATCAGGATTCCGCTTCCAACCCACATACGGTAACCTCTTAAGCATCAATTTCGATGCCAAGGCATCCATAATATACCTCCCAATTGTTAGCCTAGATGTCAATACTGAGGTGGTCTTGAGAAACTTGGTAGCATACGAGGCGTCCGATGCGTCAGGGCCATTGGTTCTGACTCGTTACACCGAATTAATGAACGGAATCATCGACACCGAGGAGGATGCCAAGTTGCTTAGATCCCAAGGCATCATACTAAACCATCTGAAGACTGATAAGGAAGTGGCCAACCTATGGAATGGGATGAGCAAGTCCATTAAGCTGACTAAAGTGCCTTTCTTGGACAAGGTCATTGAGGATGTTAACAAGCAATACAACAACAGGTGGAAGGTGAAAGCCGCCAAGTTCATGAAGCGTTATATATTTGGTTCTTGGCAAGTTCTTACAATGCTGACTTGTGTATTGCTTCTTGCCTTGATGTCCCTTCAAGCCTTCTGTTCGGTGTATACTTGTGGTCGTGTTCTTAGTGACACCACCAAACTCACTTAGGACCCATCATTGTTGCCACTCCATTGCCTTTTTTTAGTTTGTTTGCAAGTTCCATAAAGATGGTCCAAAACAAATTGAAGGACCACAGACCGTTTTCGCCTTTCTAGTGTTTGTAAAAGGAAAAGCAAATCTTGGTCTTATATGAGTGTTTCCCAATTCTTTATCAGAAAATCTTTTTTTTAACGGTATACCAATCGTTGCGTTACTCTGCGTTTTGGGAATGCAACTTTTCTTTTTGAGAAAAGAGCTATTTTTCTCTTTGAGAATCTTTAGAATTACTAGTACTTAACTTTCAAATGATATCTGACCGGAAATTCCGCCAACATGATGCGAAAAAACAATTTCAGCAACCATTCATGTTGAAAGAACATTTCAATACGGCAAGCAAGTACTCAAAATTTTCGTCATCTTCTGTTAGAAATTTTTCGTCAAAAATAGAATAGTATAACGCATAAATATCGTTTTTCCCATCGCTGAAATCCAAATAAGTTCAATCTCGTCCTCAAAATTACTATCCTCACTTCAGCATCATCCATATCCATAATAATATTAAAAAAAAAATACTTGCTATAGTTTTTGTGGGACTGGCATACTTGCCATTGAAAGAAAAGAAGATGGAGAAACATCTCGATGATGGTAATTCTGGGATAGCCCACACTAGAATAACCGCTAAGAAAAATACCCGAAGATAGAGTGAAAAAATCAAAATTCGCATGAAATAGTTTGCATGTAATTATTAATGTCAAAGCTACATCAATTATTCTAGTTAGTTTCCATCTTTTTATTTACTCCTTATAAATATTTGCAAATAATTAGGGTTTCTTGTGCCGATTAAGTATAGCCAGTTTAGAATTGTTTTTTAAATGTTCGTGCTAGTGTGCATTGATTCGGCCACTCTGGCTATTCCCTTTAGATAAGTTGGTTGGGTTGCTTCTTTGTCAAATCTAGCTAGAAGCTCTCGTAATCTTATTTTAGATTCATTTAATTCAGAGACATGCGTACGTCAAGTGAATTTAATTTCTTGGTAGCAATTGAGGGGCAAATACTCAAGACATAATCATATCTTATTGTCAAAGTATGTTTAGAGAGAGAATCTCTCACCCCATTTCCTTCTCTAAAGGTGTGCAATATTTGTGTCGTCCAGTCTCAGCTTATAAGCTCCTGAGCCCGACTGCTCAAGTTGGTCAATGAATGCTACCGTGCAACATCTTGCTCACATAGAGAAGAGTTAGGAATGAGTAGACCTCAATAAATATCTGACTTTTGTTCTGACTTTTGTTCATGGTGGAATGGTGGAAAATTTCTTCCAACAATTAATACTCTATTTGTTTGAATTTTTAATTAAGTTAAAACAGTTTGTTGATCTAAGTTTTGCCGGTAATTTTCTTATCGCATGGTAATCTTTTAATCTAATTTCATATTTTTTTACTTTTATAATTAAAAAAGTAACGAAATTGCGGACAAATAGAAAATTGGATGATGTCTTTATGAGCCAAATTTGACACTTTAATTTTTTATAAATTTCTTTTCAATTTTTCGTAAACTGCCTATACATTTTTTGTAACTTTCATGTGAAGTTATAATCAAACAGAAAGTATATTATTTCAAGAAGCTAAGCCAACACATTAATTGACCTTGTCTTAATTTCCCAATAAATGCTGCCTTCCTTAACTCCTTCCTCACTAACTGATATTCGCAAAATTGACAAGCAATTAAATGCATAATCAAATAGTGTAGTGAATAAGTAAGATTATCGAACTGGGGATTGAACACAAAATCTAAACAATCAATTATGTGAAGCGGGGGAAATTAAAGTTTATAAGGTTGTGAAAGGTTGCAAGTAAATAAACGAGGTTGAAATCGTAAATAAAAAAGTTGTAAATTCAATGGAGACAAACGAGAACGATACCCTTATGAATTAATTACCTATGTCGAGATTATGGTTCTTATTAAGTCCCAACTAGTACCCGGAGTATTCTAGTACACTTCCCTAACGCTTTCGCTCATTAGAAAGATAAAACCAAACTAGCAAAGATCTAGGTTATTAATTAATACTTTTGCTCATTAATTAGACCTAGAACTAGACTAATCCAATTATGAAGATCGCTCCTAACGGGTTATTCTTACAATATCAAGACGTCTCATTAATACCTAAGAATATATTAATTAGTTTTTTCTATCGACTTGAGTGCCTCTCGGTTCACTCTTATCAACTATAATCATGACTTAAGTGATCAAGTTAGGTTAGGCATTAAGCATACCAATCAACAACTAATACGAAAGGTATTCGAACCATAAATTAACATAGGCAATCAATCGCATATTAGGGCATCGCACTCTAAAAAGATCTACTCGCTAAGCATAACGATGAAGCAAGAGACATGAATAAAGAACATCATAGCGGAAAGCGTAAGTAAGGAAAAGAGGGGGCTTAGTCGTTCGAGCAAGTCTTTCCAATCTCCTCTACGAATCGGAACAAAATTATGACTTAGTTGACCTCCAAAAAAACTATCTCAGTATCTCCGTCCAAGGTATGTAAAACCTAAGTACTAATGGCATATATATAGCCAAAGACCTAGCTAGAAAATAGGAAGATCTCCAAGTCTTGCTAGCTAAGTAACGAAATAAATAATATAATAAAGTTCCTATGGCCCAGACAGGAGGTCAAAAGTCGAATACTCCTTAAACGAGTCGAATTCCTAACTAAATACGGAGTCCAAAATAAGCCGGCATTGGACAACTTGCGGCCGCTAGTTGACTTGCAACCGCTAGTTGGATTTTCAATAAACCTTCTGTGTCTGCCTACTAGCGGCCGCTAGTTAACTAGCGACGGGGAGCCCTCGCAAGTTGAACTAGCGATCACCAGTTGAGTAGCGACGGAAAGTCCTTCAGGCCTTTAACTTGAGTCATCCTGTTGTCCGATCCTTGATCCAAATGCCCACGAACCGCTCCAAATTCTTATAAAAATATGCAACAAAAAATAGAAATCTATTTCCCACTACGAATGCATCAATATAACAAAAGACTTAATGGAACAGGATTAAAAATGTACGAAACGATGATTAAACATACGAATCACATATCGAATAGATGAGCGTTTACACACTCATCACTAACTACACAAGAAAAAAACAGTCACAACCTGAAAATAATGTTCGTACTTGTAAATTATCACCTGAACACACATCCGCTTCGATGTTCCAATTCACCCCACTAGTCCAAGCGATCCAAACTTCGACGAACGAAAATGGGTCATCAACATCCTCAGGACCCTCGAAGATGAGCTAGAATTTTATGAACCCGAAGCTCGAGTCTCAATTTTCAATGTACCTAGAGCCCTGATGATCAGTGACCCCGAATCCTACGTTCCACAACAAGTATCAATCGGTCCGTATCACTGCAAGAACCCAGATCTCAACGAGATGCAACAGTAAAAGCTCGCGGCCACAAAATGGATCCGAACGCAACTCAATCCGGGTATTAAGTTCCAAGACATTGTTGATAAATTAGCGAAGCTTGATGTGGTTGTTAGAGCTTGTTACCATCGGTTGCTCGATTTTAACCACGTGACATTGACTTGGATGATGGCGATTGATGCCTGTTTCTTGCTGGAAATCCGTGAAGTGTTTGCATCGAAACAAAAAGTGCCCGCCATTACGAGAACATCCTCGTTAATGATGTCTCATTTGCTTGATGTTGAAGGGAGGAAATCAGCACATAACGCAATCCTTAGAGACATTGTGATGTTGGAAAATCAGATTCCAATGTTTGTCCTTAGGAATTTGTTCGAGGCTCAATCGTTGTCTCAAGAATCCACGGATGCTGCACTCCTCTCGATGTTGGTCGGGTTTTGTAGAGAGGTGTCTCCGTTTAATATGATGGAGGATGTCACACAATCAATCTGTGTCTGCCAATGTCCACATTTGTTACATTTTTTGTATGACATAATCGTGCCTAAACCCGAAGAATCGCCACCCGAAAATGCGGAAATTGAACAGGATGATAGCGATGATCAGAGTGGCCGAAATGAGGATGCATCATCAAACTTTGCAAATAGTCCTTTAATTAGATATCTAAAGCATCTCCTGCCGAAGATTTGGAAGCTGACGTCTGAAGTATTTCGTTCAATTGATCACCTGATCAATGTTTCAGGAAACAGGTGGCCTCTAGACCGGCTAAAGTACTAATTTGTATCCCTTGGACGATTGTTTCCCGCTTTCCGGTGGTATCTCTCTTCAAGCAACCCGTAGAAGAGCTGTTTTCTTCTCAAGGAATTAAAAGGGGTCAAGAACACCAAGAGAGAATCCGGGACTCGACTAATGATACTAAATTCGACAAGCCACCATTGCTAGAAGAGATCGCGATTCCTTCGGTCTCAGAATTATCCGAATCAGGATTCCATTTCGCACCCTCAAATGGTAACATCACGAGCATCGGTTTCGATATGAAGACATCTACAATCCACCTCCCTGTTATCAGCCTAGACGTTAACGCCGAGGTAGTCCTTAGAACTTTGGTAGCGTACGAGGCGTCGAGCGCATTGAGGCCGCTGGTATTTACGCGGTACACGGAGTTGATGAATGGGATCATTGACAGCAAGGAGGATGTCAAGTTGCTTAGTGAGGGAGGTATAATTATGAACCATCTAAAGAGTGATCAGGAGGCAGCCGATTTGTGAAATGGGATGAGCAAGTCCATTAGGCTCACTAAAGTGCCGTTCTTGGACAAAGTTATTGAATATGTCAACAAGCATTATGATGGCCGGTGGAAGGTTAAAGTGTGGAGGCTTAATAAGGGAAAATTGATTGGTTCCTTAGGGCAGCTTTTCACAGTTGCAGCTTGGGTTTTGATCCTCGTATACCTGTGTATTCATGTTCTTCATTGAATTATTTGTGAGATATGAGATAAGATTTAGAATTTTTGACCATAATAAAATTATTCTTGAGATATGAGATAAAATTTAGAATTTGGTTCGCTTTCTATTACATCAAACTAAAAAATAAGAACTACATCACAACTCTATAGATTAAACTTTGTAGTTTTTATGATTTATCTCGACTTAAATGTGAATTACTATGTGGAATCCAAAGGAAAGTTTTTGGGAACTACCATCCTAGATAGAGTTTCATTATTTAGAAAACCAAGATCGTGGCAGTGAATGGCTAAACACTGACGCCTCATTCTCCATTTAACTACCAAAAGTAGCAAATGTAAGAAATTATTATGACTCCAAAATTTCGAGGTAAATTTGATGAACGTCTGGTCGGGAATTTTTTGATTGAGTTTTAGGCTTGATAGTAGGCTCTTTTTTGTTAGATATTATTTCATATTTGTTTGATTTCTCCCTCATGGAATGCTCATAATTGGGTATGAGTTTCTGGATGGATTTTTCATTACTGGCAGCTTGTTTTTCTTGATTCTAACTTCTAGTTTTAAATTTGATATTAACAAAACTGACTAGGATCTATGTCTTGTTTTTCTGGATGGATCTATGTCTTTTAACAAAATTTGATATCAAAATCTTAGAGACACTTATGGAAAAACTTAGAGGCTAGGAACCATCATCCTGTATAGTGCCATTCTTTTTTCGAAAAACCTAGATCGTGACAGTGAGTGGCTAGACACTAACGCCTCATTCTCTATTTAACTACCAAAAGAAGCAAATGTAAAGAAATAGCCACATCTCCAAATTTGTCTCTTTCCTATTTACTATACTCTGACAGATACTAGTCCTTTTTATTTTTTTGAGGGGAATACTAGTCCTTACTTAGATACCAATCTAATACGAATCTCCACTCCTAAAACATAATATAACTTCTTTTTTTGAGGATTAAAATATAATATAACTTAAATCTAACATAAATACACTAAAAATTAAATAACAAGAAGCAGTTAGATCAACTTGAGCGAGTTATTATAGGTTAACCAAGAGTTCTGAAATTTGAGGTTTAGGGAATAAAATAATTGTTACGGGAGTTATATCACTTTGTAAATGTCATACCTGGCTCGAATCTGAATTAATTAGCACTTGGTGTTTCTTTTTGCTGGGAGCACTGGTTGTTTCTCATACCATGTGTACAAACCAATCACCAAAAATTCCAATTACAGAAACAGCCAGGGGCAGGCAAGACAACCCTTCATCGTGGTGCTTTAGATTTGGAAACCGCGTTTCAAGATATTGAAACGTAATTCGTTACACGTTCAATTTGTTTCCAATTGCACCTTTGGTAACGAGTCAAAAGTTATAGCAAAAAAAAAATGATGTTCTGTCTTTGCCTCAAACCTGCATTAAACCCAGGATTTATATTGTGATTAGGACATCCTTGTTGAACTCTTTTTGGTACGAGAGAATCTAGCTAAAAAGAGGGGGGGGGGGGGGTAATCTATGAAACCTCCTTGGTTAATTTTGTTTGTGATTTGTTTGTTCTCGCTGTCAATCTCCAATGGAGCTGCTGCGTCTTTTAATTCTCAAGCCATGGCATACAGGCATCTTCAAGGTAGATGTTCTTCTTTATCTCTATAACCAAACACGGTTTTTATGTTCGTGAGGCTTGAATTAACCACGGTTTTGGTATGATATAAATTGGTTTCTATTTTATAACAGAGAGGATGGCCCTTGAGGAGGGAAATGGGACCGTGGCCGAGAGGACGCACAGGGTTGACCCTCTTGATCATTTTCATTACTACACCGGAGGGTGGGACTACAAGAACGCCCACTAAATTTCCGTCAGTTTTTGTTCATCCTCGTAATGTTTTCGTCATTATTTTTGTAGATTTATCCGATTAATTCGTATCCATTCGTCATGTTTCTTTTGGTTTTGATCCTCTCTGTGAAACGGAAAACTGTCAAGGTTTTGTTTTTGACCTTAAGATGTACCAGGAATAATTCCTCAGCTGGTGACCATTATATAATTTGTCAGTGCTTTAAAGAGATTAATCCTGCAGAAACAGGAAGAGTAAAATTGTGGCCTTGCATCGGATCGATCCATAACCATCTGAAGTTGTTGTCTCTGTTTTCTGATGCGCGGCCCCTTTGTTCACTATTGTCATTGTCTGGTTGTGGTGCTAGGCCTGTTCCTATTGTGTTCCTATTTGTGCAGTTGCTGCTGCCGAAAGCAGAGCTACGGCTATTCGCCCGAAGCGTATGCACTTTCGCTTGTTTTCCTAACAGGCTTCACCGTGCTAGTAATGTAAGTCCTCTCGTACCTCCTTAACACTCTTCGCGCTTGATTCCTGTCGTGAAGTTGTTAAAGCATTGCACTTGTGATTTCAGTGCTGGATGTGTGATTCTGTACACCAACCAGGGGAAGTTCAGCTCTGAGGTGGTCAATGTTTTGGGGTCTTTCGTGCAGAAAGCCGTCGACATACTTAACGATGTGGAGAGCATAATGGGCGCTCTTTTCTCAGCTAAAATGGCCACATTGGATAAGATTGGCCTACCAGATGAACTTCAGAATCAAATTGATTTTCTAGACCAATTGGTTAAAAGCACGGCCGGAGATCCTCAAAGAGTGTCAGCGGCAAGTAAACATGCAATAGAAATAGTCTTGCTCCCAGCGTAAGAACAAGCGTGCTTCTTTCGGTTTCACCATATCGTATGAACCAACATTGAATCTCTCTGTTCTTGCAGGAGATTGACTCTCGACATAGTCGCTGCAGTCATACTTGTCTTGGTCTTTTTCGGCTTCTGTAAGACCTGTCGCCTCATAATCGAAGCTGAATTTTATCCGTTAAATCATCTTATCCTGACAATGTGTCATGGATCAATTTCTTGCAGTATTCTCAATTTGTGGCTGCCGATTCATCGTCTACCTTTAAGCAATGCAGAACCGTTCTATTATGCATATCTTCTGCAAATTTCGTGCAATTTCAAACTCATTTTTGTGCAGATTAGTACTCTTGGCGTGGATTCTCGTCGCAGGAACATTTATCTTTTGCAGAGTGTTCCTTATTTTCCGCAAGTAAGTTGTAGTATATAACGTTCTAACATTGCAATTTTAATTTCTCAGAACTAATGTGTTCCATGTTCAGTGTGGTGGCAGACACTTGTGTCGCGATGGAGGACTATTTCCAAAACCCGATCGCGAATTCTCCTCTGAATCTTCAGTTTCTGCCTTGTTTAGACCAAGAAACTGCACAAGAAACCTTCAATACAACTAAAGAGACCACCTCTGGCTTGGTGACAATGGTTAACCAGTACATCACCAATGTAACTAATGCTGACTTACCACCGAATCCAACCCCTTTTATTACCATCAATCTGGTCCTCTGGTCCCTATCCTTTGTGATCCTTACAATCCTGATATGACAAACAGTACTTGTGATCCATCAGAAGTGACCTTTGATAATTTTTCTGAGGTAAGTTCACAATCACACAACGCGATGCAACATGTTTTGCGTTCCGAACCTACGATGTTCTGATTATTCTCCATACAGGAATGGGAGAAATATGTCTGCCAAGTCTCATCGGAGGACAACTGCGAAACGCAAGGCAGGCTGACTCTGAACATCTACGACCAGCTCTACTGCAAACATAGCATTCTCATTGTACGAGGCCGGATCGTTGATGGTTGATCTGCTAGACTACAGCATTGTCAGGGACACCTTTAGAGACATCAGCATGGAACACTGTCCCGGCCTGAGGCGGTACAGCTACCGAACCTATCTCGGGTTGGTCCTCGTTTCGAGCTCGGTCATGTTCTCTTGCATCTTTTGGCTGTGCTATGTAAGAGAGAGGAGACATAGGAAGTACACCAAGGGCATTGATAAGGCCAACGGCTACATGTATGGATAGGTGAAATCTTGCAAGATAACGTAGTGCACTTAGAGTTGTGGGGACTAACAACCAGTTAGATCAACTGGCGAGAGTATTGTTCTAAAATCTAGTTTAACCAGGTCTCGGGTTCGGGTCATTGAGTACGTCGCATTGTTAAATATTTGTTAAGAAAGTTTTACCACCTTTAGCTCAAATTTAGATTAATCGGTCCAATAGCACATAACAAAAAATAGAGTTGTGATGATGTAAGGTAACTAATGCCATTTCGCCGATGCATAGAATATTATATGTCAGGAACTTCATCAAGGTAGAGGTACACTACTAAAAACTTTTGCTAGTGTCAGTGACATTACTAGATAACTGGTTTTCTTTACTGGCTGGAATAGCATAACCTTCAAAAAATAATTATAAGTAAAATGCTTTGTTAGGAATTCAGCAACCATGAGAACAAAACGCGCAAAGAATACGGACACAAGAGATAACGTGGTTCGGCCTAATGCCTACGTCCACGGAGAGAAAGGTGAACTTTTATTGATGAGTTTCCGAGCCACAAAGTCATACAAAACCTTAGGGTAACATGCCTTTATATAGAGGCAAACCCTTGGTGTACAAGTAACCTATCTAGGTCAGATTAGGAGTCCAAAACCTAGTCAGAATAGGAATAGAAATAGGAAATAAATCTTTCCTATTTTTCGCCATCCCAACAATCTCCACATTGGCGAGAAATCATCTCGTGGAAGAACCATGAAGCTTCACCCGAACTTCAACAAACTCCACTTTGACAAAACACCGCCCCATGAAGAACCATGAGATCTTGTTAACCAATCCGACTCCATCTCGGACCATAGATAACTGCATCAATAAGACCATCTCAATTTTCTCTTCACCTTTTGTTCAATCACTTGGAGTCAGCCCCCAAACTCAAGCTTCTGAGCTTACTTGGCCTATTTTCTCCAATCTCCATTGAACCCCAACTAGCAAGTCCACCTGCTGAAGTAACCTTGCAACCAATAGACACGCCCTCTATTTTTCGGTCAGCCCCATGCTGCGCAACGTTGAACTGCTTTTTCGCTGGACCTTCTTACCTCAAACCAATGCTACATGTCATAGCATACAAAGGGCAACCTTTTGTTCTACCAAGTAGAACCCTCGACATGCCTCGAACTCCATCATTCGGTCTTGAGTGAGATACTTGATCCACGCGTGGTGTTAACAACGGCTTCGCATTCCCCATGCAAAACCTACCCAACACCTTTGACGTGCACTTCCCTTCAGACAACCATAGCGGGGCCCAGCTAACAATGCTTCTTCGAGACATCCATGGCTCCTTGCCAACCATGCCTCCACGAAACAATCACAGCTCGCTATCGATGTCTCCGCGAATCCCAACTCTACTCAAACCATTCATGCCAAGCCTTTGCTCCCTCATACGAACCAACCTCATATGACCTGAGCTTTTGCCAACTCCTTCAGACCCATTGATGTGACTCCATCTACAATAATGTGTCTTACTAACTTGTAGGTATTTCCTTTCACCCTTCATCCCTACCATCATATCCTTCTCTACCTTCATTACCATACCTTTATAACTATCACTGTTATAATCCAAGGTCAATAATGAAAAGAGATTACCAGGATGTATTGGACTTGATAAGACAGAAAGCCAGTCACCATCCGACCCGTCTGAATATGTGGCTATGGTTGTGGATGCCAATCCCTCCTCGTTGTCTTGATCCCTAGTTTGTCCTAGATAGTCTCCTTCATGTGCCTTTCTCCGCACTTAAAACTACTTCCATTGAACTTCTTTGACTCCGACCTGGATCCTCTTCCACAACCCAGCTGGTGGCTCCTCATCATCCGCCAAGCACAAGCGAATCTTCGCTACTGCCTTGGCCCCCATCTCCTTCCACTCTTGCTCCTCCATCTTCTCGGGCTTCTTCTCCGAGAACGCGATGACCATCCCTTGTTGCACGAGGAGATCCTTGACATGCCTTTGCCATAACCCAAAATTCGAAGAACCATCGAACTTCACAAGAGCAAACTTCACGCCGTCCGTCATCCTCCAACCCAAGCTCTTGATACCAATTGTTATGAATTCAGCAACCATGAGAACAAAACGCGCAAAGAACACGGACACAAGAGATAACGTAGTTTGGCCTAATGCCTACGTCCATGGAGAGAAATGAGAACTTTTATTGATGAGTTTCCGAGCCACAAATCCATACAAAACCTTAGGGTAACATGCCTTTATATAGAGGCAAACTCTTGGTGTACAAATAACCTATCTAGAGATTAGGAGTCAAAAACCTAGTCAGAATAGGAATAGGAATAGAAAATAAATCTTTCATATTTCTCGCCATCCCAACATGCTTCATTAAAATAAAAGAAAATAACAACAACAAAAAGAAGAGATGGGAGAGGAGAGAAGAAAAAGAAAAAGAAAGTAATTCCTAATGGTATCTACAATGACCTATCCGATCTTACAAAATTCTAACTTGCCCCTATCCGAGAGAACCCTACCCATGAGCTCCCAACCCTCCCTACGAGAGTTAACTGAACCCCCATACTAAAGTACAAAATTGCAGCTGAGGATCTCACAAAAAAATCAGTGGAAAAAGAGTTGCATCATATTCACTGCTTTACAAAGTTAGACTCTCGTAAAACTAATAGTAAATAGGCTCGCTGTTTATAAACAGTCCTAACCTAAAAGCCCAAACACCCACATGAACATTAAGCAGACGAGAATCACTAAGGGAGCCCTAGGCGAGCAAAACCTCAAAAATCATGAAAGGCCGAGCCCACAGATTATCGAACTCCCAAAGAGTCCCAAAAAAGATCGAGTTCCTGATTGTCAATGTCCTTAAGAGTTGTTGACCAGAATATTATTCTGATTGCCTAAATGTCAAGTATACTAAATGTCAACAACTACATTTAGGCAACCTATTTTATAGTAATTTTACGTATCAATTACTATAAAATAGGTTGCCTAAATGTCAACAACTACTTTCCGCAAGGACGCAACTTCTTGCTTCATGCTCACAAGATTTCAAGTATACTAATATGTTGTGAAGAGAGAGGAAACAATCATATAATTAATTAATTTGATATTTAGAAAAATGGTCGTCCTCATTTCATCATTTGCCATTTTTGACTTCTGAGCACATGAATATTAAATGGTCCTTGAGCACATGAATATTATTCTGATTAATAAATAACTAATGACGACACGCTGTAGGGTTAAAAGTTCATTAATAACAGTTATATTCATAATTCCTAAAAAACAGTTATATTCATATATTCCATATGCTCTAGACTTTTCACCTGAAACAAAATTTGGCAATAATTTCGACTTGTTAATATGTTCTTACATAAATTTTTTTACTCATATAGAACTTGTTAATTTGTTCTTACATAAAAACTACTGAGATAACCACATTTTAAACAAGATCGGACAGAATACGGGATGCCCGGGAAAATTGATGTTACATAACAACTGCGATAAAATTTACTGCTTAAATGTCAACATCTATTTTCCGTAAAAACGAAACTTGTTGCCTCTTACCCACATGATTTCACGCATAATATTACAATGTCAACACAATAGGGGGTTGGAAGCTTATAAATAAAGAGAATTAAGAACCGCGTGACAATTATCAATACTGAAAAGTAGATGTCACTTCTCTCTCTCGGACATAAAGTATATAATATTTCTGCACGAGAAGCACATTCTAATATTATTTTTCAGCAACACCGAGGACCAGACACAAAAATCCTCTCTCCTCCTCGTGGTTTTGGTTCTGATTTTTATATATTCACTAGGTTGATTGATTTTTTAAAATGGTAATTGCTTACACCAAAAATTATTGTTAGGGTTTGAACAAATAAATCTCCGCTCAAATATTTTTACAACTTGTGTAAATAGGTCAAATGTTCATTAACATTGTATTTATTAATCTAATTTTAAAAAGGATAAGACTTTTGAATGATGAGAGAATTCTCTCAATCAACTATATAACATATTTTTAATAACTCGAACTTCAAATTTATATTTAAATTAGAACACCTTTCTAACCGTGGTTATTGGTTCTCTCACTTCGTGTGTGTGAGTAGCTTTTTTGCCAGTATAAATGCACTACTTCTCTACCCTAAACTCCCACACTTCTCTTCCATACATAGCATTACTCTTTTGTTGGAAGGCCTACTTCTCTTACCAAACATAAGAATCATCTTGAAAGAGCCTTGACTAAGACCTAGTTCTGTAAAATGTCTCAAACTCAATCCTTCACCTCCCCTAACCCAAAACCCCAGTTTGATGACCGTCAATGGATCGTCCATATCCGAAGAACCCTTGAAGAAGAGCTCGAGGGTGAACTAGATATCCCTGTGAGCATTTTCAATGTCCCTAAATTGCTAATGGCTAGTGACCCTGAGTCCTACACTCCACAAGAAGTCTCCATTGGGCCTTACCACCATTGGAGCCCTGAGCTCTATGAGATGGAGAGGTACAAGCTGGCAGCAGCGAGGAGGTTCCAAAAGGAACTCCAAGGTTGCAAGTTTGATCATGTTGTTGATCAACTAGGCCACCTCGAGCCGATGGTTCGTGCAAGCTACCACAAGGTGCTTGAGCTTAGCAGTGAAGCCCTAGCTTGGATGATGGGCATTGATGCATCATTCTTGCTAGAGTTCTTGCAAATTTACGCAGTTAAAGAAGGCGCAAAGATGGTTCGGATCTCCTCAAGGATGTCACATTTGGTTGATTATGCTGGAACAAAATCAGCCCACAATGCAATCCTGAGAGACATGGTGATGCTCGAGAATCAAATCCCATTGATGGTGCTAAGAAAGATGCTAGAAGTTCAATACTCGACCGTGGACACTGCGGGTGAAATGCTAGGTACATGTTGGTGGGATTCGCCAAGGTGCTTTCTCCGTACAAGATGATGCAAGAAGTTCCAAGCATTGATGTTTCTCAATGTTCTCACTTGTTGGATTACTTGTATAGCCTAATTGTGCCTAAAGTGGAAGCTCCTCAGGAGATAAATGAGGCTGACAATCCGGACCAATTAGGAGAGGCCAGTGAGAAAGATCAAGATGGATCTCCAACAGAGGAATCAAGTTATGTAAAGAAGGTCTTCTCTATATTGTGGGTTTCAAAGCTAAACAAAGGTCCAATCCTTCTCATCAAGAACTTGATCTTCTCGGCACCAGTCAAGTTCATCTTCAAGCTTCCTTGGACGATCATCTCAAAACTTCCAGTTATTTCAATGCTTAAGCAACCGATCGAGTCAATGTTCTCGAATGGCCAAGGAGATTCCAAGAAGGATGATGATAGTTCAAGCAAAGAAGCCAGCAACAAGCCACCACTAATAGAGGAGATCACGATTCCTTCTGTCTCGGAACTTTCCAAATCAGGATTCTGCTTCCAACCCACATACGGTAACCTCTTAAGCATCGATTTCGATGCCAAGGAATCCATAATATACCTCCCAATTGTTAGCCTAGATGTCAACACCGAGGTGGTCTTAAGAAATTTGGTAGCATACGAGGCCTCCGACGCCCCGGGGCCATTGGTTCTGACTCGTTACACCGAATTAATGAACGGAATCATCGACACCGAGGAGGATGCCAAGTTGCTTAGATCCCAAGGCATCATACTAAACCATTTGAAGACCGATAAGGAAGTGGCCAACCTCTGGAATGGGATGAGCAAGTCCATTAAGCTGACTAAAGTGCCTTTCTTGGACAAGGTCATCGAGGATGTTAACAAGCAATACAACAACCGGTGGAAGGTGAAAGCCGCCAAGTTCATGAAGCGTTATATATTTGGTTCTTGGCAAGTTCTTACACTGCTGGCTTGTGTGTTGCTTCTTGCCTTGATGTCCCTTCAAGCCTTCTGTTCGGCGTATACTTGTGGTCGTGTTCTTAGTGTCACCACCAAACTCACTTAGGACCCATCATTGTTGCCACTCCATTGCCTTTTTCCAGTTTGTTTGCAAGTTCCATAAAGATGGTCAAAACAAATTGAAGGACCACAGACCATTATCGCCTTTCTAGTGTTGCGTTACTCTGCGTTTTGGGAATGTAACTTTGTGTTTTGAAAAAAGAGCTATTTTTCTCTTGAGAATTTTTAGAATTACTAGTGCTTAACTTTCAATTAACATCTGACCATCAAATGATATGTGATCCGAAACTCCGGCAACATGATGCGAAAAGAAATTGCAGCACCTATTCACGTTGAAAGAACATTTCGGTAAAGCAAGTACTCGTAGTCACCTTCTCTTAGAAATTTTTCGTCGAAAACGGAATAGTATAACACATAAATATTGTTTATCCCATCACTGAAATCTAAATAAGTTCAATCTCGTCCTCAAAATTACTATCCTCACCTCAGCATCATCCACATCCGTATCAATAAAAAAATACTTGCTATAGTTTTTGTGGGACCGGCGTACTTGCCGTTGAAAGAAAAGAAGATAGAAAAACATCTTGATGATGGTAATTCTGGGATAGCCCACACTAGAACAACTGCTCAGAAAAATACATGAAGATAGAGAGAGAAAATTAAAATTCGCATGAAATTGTTTGCATGTAATTATTAATGGCAAACCTACATTAATTATTCTAGTTAGGTTCCACTTTTTATTTACTCCTTATACCCATTTGCAAATAATTAGGGTTTCTTGTTTGGATTAAGTATAGCCAGCTTGGCATTGTTTTTTAAATGTTCGTGCTAGCGTGCTTTGATTCGGCCACTCTGGCTATTCCCTTTAGATAAGTTGGTTGGGTTGCTTCTTTGTCAAATCTAGCTAGAAGCTCTCGTAATCTTATTTTAGATTCATTTAATTCAGAGACATGCGTACGTCAAGTGAATTTTATTTTTTGGTAGCAATCGAGAGATAAAGTGCTCACTAACTTTTATTAACAACGTGTTGAAACACTAGAACAAGTACATCGGAGTAAAATAACCTCTTTCAAATCATCTAGAAATACATCAAAGTAGTAACAAAACGAAGTATCGGACAAGATATAATCATATTCTATTGTCAAAGCATGTTTAGAGAGAGAATCCATCACCCTATTCCCTTCTCTAAAAGTGTGCAATATCTGTATCCAATCTCGGCCAATAAACTCGTGAGTCCGACTGTTCAGGTTGGCCAATAGATGCTCCCGTGCAAAATTTAATGTTGGGAATGAGAAGACCCCAATAAGTATCTTCCGAAAATCATGTTTTCATGCCGGCTCAAATTTCAACTCAAGAATCCAAAGCTAGATACTAAAAAACTGCAGATATAACTATAAAAAAATGCTAGTCAATAATTACTTATCAAAAAAATGTTAGTTAATAACTCGACGGTATAATAGCGCCCATTAGCATAGGGGTCAGAAATATCCCTTTTAAAAAATAAAGGGGTCAGAAATGTTCGATCTGCCACTAATTTATTCCCCGAGATCATACATGATCTCATCGGACCCCTTTGCATTAAGGTTGTCAAAATTGGGATACCACTAAAAATTATTTGGATACAGAAAAATCGTAGATCGGAAGATTATAACACGGATTGTAAGAACCCATCAAATAGATAAAATTATAAAAATAACTAAGAAAAATAAACTTAACATAAATTTTTATTAATTTAATCATAAGTCATAAATACTCATTGTCTCAAACATCATCTAAAAAATTACATGACAATTAGGAAACACCAAATATCATTAATAAAAGAGAAAAGTACACTTTTAGTACTTGTAGTTTAGCATTTTGTCAGATATGATCCTGTAGTTTAAAATGATATTTTGAGTCCTGTGGTATGCACCTTCATGTCACTTTTAGGTTTGCATGGCTCCCCGAGCCAAATTTGACTCCAAACCAAAAAATGGAGCCGTTTTGCAGCTGAGTTGGCAGCCACGTCTGATTTTTTTAAACCTGCTTGGCAGTATAAATTGGCAAGAGTTTTATATACATCTCTCCTCCCTCCTCCTCCTCCTCTCTCTCTCTCCCCTAAAAAAACCCAGAAGGGCTCAACCGAGGAGGAACAATGAACAAGGAGACCTAACACCAAGAGCCAAACTCATAGGCTTATTCTATTTAAACCCTAATAACCCATTACTATCTCCACTCTCTCCACCGCCATTAGAGACTGTACCACCAACTGGGTAGCTTCCATCGGCGTAAAGTTAGAGTCTTGGAGATGCTATGGCGCCGGCCAGCAGCTGAGGGAAAGAGTTGAAGCTGGATCCCAAGCTGGAGCCCAGGGTCATGGGTCTAGGACTGAGACCATCGGGAGGAGAACCCTCGCCATGTGGGGGGGACCGGTGATGGCAGAGCGAGGATCGATCCGATGGTGGACGCGGAGAGCTACGACGTGGAAGGCGACATATAGACCCTGGTCGCGAGCCTTCCTTCGGGTTTGGAGAAGTACGACTCCGAATGTTCTTAGGACGAATTAATACGACTTCGAGCCTTCCCTCGGGGTTGGAGATATTCGGTTGATTGGTTGTTGTTCGTGGTATGATGTTTGAATTAGGACAAAGAACGACAAGGTATTTTTGGTTGATTGGTTGTTGTTCTCAGATTGGGGATTTTTCTTTGAATTGGATTGAGAATGTTTGGTTGATTGGTTGATGCTTGAATTGGATTGAGAATCTTTAGTTGATTGGTTGATGCTTGAATTGGATTGAGAATCTTTAGTTGATTGGTTGTTGTTTTCAGATTGGGAATTTTTCTTTGACAATGTATTTTCTATGGAGGAAGGTGAGAGAGGGAAAGAGAAAGAAGAAGAGAGGAGAGAGAGGAGAGGGGAGGAGGCCAAGAGAGGAGAATTTTTTTAGGGATTATTTTCAAAATTTTACCACATGACAACTCACATTGCCAACGGGTTAAAAAAATATGACGTGGCTTGCTTAGTCAGCTCAAAACTACAGGGTATTTTGGTTCGGAATGAATTTTGGCTCGGGGAACCATCCGAGCCTAAAAGTGACACGAGGGTGCATACCACAGGACTCAAAACGTCGTTTTTAAACTACATGATCATATCTGACAAAATGTGAAACTACAAGTACTAAAAATGTACTTTTCTCTTGATAAAATAGGGAAAGACAAATATGTTTCTATAACATAAAGGAAACAGGAAACGCCAAAATTAGAACTCTTTGGCACCGCTTCAACTCCTAGATTTTAGGATCCCACGATTTATCTCTACGATTCCACCACGACAGTTATAATTCCGATCTCGCTTGTGCTACAACTTGGTTTACCCATATTGACGCGTAAGATCTTAAGATTCCAAGAGTTTACTCCCGCTCCTAACAACATTGCTTTGCATAATCGCACGTGTTTTACGTTTATGGGCCTTGTCTGTCAATATCTCGTGGTCTTTTATCCGGGTAAATAAGGGATCATTTTGGGCTTTTTGTTCTGACTTTTGTTCATGGATCTTGAGGCTCAAAGCTGTGATACCCTCACCCTTCTACCGAATTGGTTACAATATAATAAAGTTAGTTTTGGAAGGGTTTAGGCATAGTCAGTCATCGTTGGGTAAAATAGGCGTAGCTTCCTCATCCGGATTCCAAATTAGGTGATATTAATTTGTGTGAATTTATAACATCTATATCTATAACTTTGTTCTTTGAGTGTTGTGATTTATGAAATAATCTGGCTAGAACAAAGTAAGAATTTAAGGTGTTTTAATATAGGTCTGATTTTGTCAGTATTGGAAATATTTGTTATGTGATTTTATTAACCTAAATTTTGAATTTACTATTCAATATGATGATTAGCCATATTATGTTCGATAAATTAAGTAATGTATATTTAGCTGACTAGTGACAAGATTTGCAAATAGTTCTGAGACAGATTAAAAGCTAGTTAAATTTTAGCTTGTAGAGTTGGATAAGAGTAATAAAAAAAAAAAGAGACGTGGCAATTTACAAGTTTTCACGGATTTGTTGGTCATTATAAAATAAAAGAATGATGAAATGAATTCAGTTAACTTCTTGCACAAAGATAAGAACAGATAAAAAATAAAAGAAGGCAACGTGGATGGACAAGGAAAATTCATTCATGATACAGAAAAAAGTGAACAGTATAGGCGGTGGAAATTTAAGTTACTAGGAGGAGAACAACTAACTTATCTTCAAGTTTTCATCGAAACAAAGAAACCATAGATTAGAAAGAAAAAGGAACGTGACATAGGACTAAACCGAGAAACCAAAAAGAGAAACACCCGAGAATCATAAGAGGAGACCTAGGAAAAGAAGAGATAAAATCAGCTCCAGGTAAGTTCACCCGTATTATATTCAGTTTGATTATTTAGTTTTGAGCAAGAAAATTAAGTGCGGAAAGTGACTTTTCATGAGGACTTAAATTGGAAGTTTAATAGCAATTGTGTGTATGTATAATCGGTTAATCAAATTGGGAATTACGTAGCTAGATTAAGAAAAGAAAAAGAGAAGAACCGTGGAGAAAATAAGATAAAGAAATGACATGTGGAATTAGGAGACAAAAGAAATCACTTAAGTAAGCTCATCTACAATAGTCCCTACGTTGAACTTTGAAATTGAATTACTAATTACTTATGGCAATACCTATTCGATGAATTTAATTAGTTTGAAACTAATTTGTGTGATCGGTCTAGTTAAATGGAAAATTTATAATGTATTAGAAGCTGAGAGAGAGAACATTCGGCATGAAGAACATGTTAATAGAAGTGCGATGACAAGTTCACTTGGGCTAATACTTAGTTTCCATGAAAATTAGCTAATAGTGGATTGTTAGATTAGTTATAGGAACTGTAACAATTAAGATCTTTTCAATAGTTGGTATTTCAGTTAGAATCATGATTAGAATAAGGAAATTTGAGAAGAAACCGAACCGAGAACAATTAGAAAGAAATGAAGGTGTTGTATTTTGTATAATTGATAAGGATTAGATCAAGTATTTCTGGTGGCAGAAATTGCAAATTAAGAAATGAAGTTTTACGTTTCCTAAGACCTATTTACATGCTAAAAAGGGTGGTAATAATAGTGGTTAATTGTTCTTTTGACTAGTTAACCGACGTTTGAATCCGAGTGCCACGAGTTGTAGAACGAAGCAAGGAGCTTCTCTTTGAGTGGTTTGAGCAACCATTGTCTTGTAAGTGGATATTCTTTGTAACATGTGTTTAGCTAACTAGACGTGGGTGATGTGCTTTATTTGGCGTACTTTTGAATGATATGAAATATGGTATTGGGTTTGGTTTTGGTCTATTTGATATTTGAGGTTTCTTTTGGATTGTCTGTGTTTGTATGTAAATTTTGAAAAGTTTGGTATGTGATTTGTGTGATGACGGCTGATGAGGTCTACCCATGACCAACCGGGGATGTTGGCATATGTGCACATATACTGAGGATACATTGGATATGTATATGATCTGATATTTGGCCGGCGGGGTTGGTTTCTGATGGCGCCTTTAAGATATGGTATCCTCGTGTCGGTGTGGGAGTGACACTATCTAGACCTATCTGAAGTTCATCCGAATTGTGTTATCTGTTCTGTGAAAGTCTATCTGAAGTTCTGATTACGTGTGATACGTGAATTCTTTGATGACCTTGTCTGTGAAGTAGTCTTTTGTTGTCTTAGTTGTGTGTTAGTATTTGGTTGGGTTTGATGGGAACGACTGGTTGGTTAAATACATGTTACTTATAATATTTGCTTACTAAGTATTTCAAAGCACTTATCCCTTACTCTAACAGGTGAAGAGTTCTGAGAGGTATTTGCATCTGGAGAAGCTTTTCATCCAAGTTCAGCCCGTTGTCCTCATTCCCGGGCTACGTTGAAAGGTCTCCAGATGGTCTTTTATCCTTGTGATCTAGGTCGCTCCATTATACATATTTCGTTGTCTTTTGACGTATGACTTAGATTAATGTTAATATGTAATATATTTGTAATCTATGTTATGTTTTAAAAAGGATGGGTTTGGTGATATGATGTTGGAATGTGTACTCCAACTTTTGAATTATGCCTGCCAGGTTTTAGATAACGATAAGTATGTTTGTTCGAAGATGTAACTTTGTTGAAAAGTATTTAGATAATTCTCTTACTGAGAATGATGTGTTATGTTTGAGGTTTGCTAGGTTATGGTCATTATATTGTCTTTGACATAATCTAGCGCCGGTCACCGACCACAAATTTGGGTCGTGACAGACTTGGTATCAGAGCTCGGTCTTAGCACTAGGTTTGAACCTAGCTTATTATTTGAATTATGTGTTGTGTATAATGGAGCATAGGATTTGTCATGTCCTTGAACCTCTTTTGTTGTGTTGTCTTTTGGTATGCTTAATTCTGACTTATTGGTATAGGAGGATATGACAGTTACACGTAGTGGTATGGATACGGTTAGGGAGCATGGTGAAAGCTCCCAAGGTCGAAGATATGATGTTACATCTGAGACTACACCACCAGTGGAGGCCATTACCGCTGGTAGGGTCACTAGAGATGAGATTCCACCACCTGTTGCTGATGTTCCTACTTCTGAGATGGAGAGGCAGGGTGGTGATGGTGTAGACAGAGTTATGAAAGCAATGGAGAAATTCATCGTTGCTCAGCAAACACAATTAGAGCAGAATGTTACATTAGCTGCTAAAGATGACTCTTTAGGTGAGTTCTTAAAGTTGAATCCACCAACATTTTCTGGCTTAAGTGATGATCCTCAAGTATTCATTGATGAGATGGAGAAGAGGAGAAGAATCTTAAGGTGTGATAAAGAGCGAATGGTGGAGTTCGCATCATTTTAGTTGGTAGGTGTGGCTGGAGTTTGGTTCCAAAATGAGGGATCATATGCATGGACTTGGGAGATCTTTACTAAGGCCTTGTTGGATCGGTTCTTACCAGAGAGTTTGAAAGATGCCCGAGCTTTTGAATTTGAGCGATTGGTGAAGACCCGAGAGATGACAGTATCGCAATATGATGAGAGGTTCACTTATCTGTCACGGTATGCAAAACACTTGGTTCCCAATGATGAGATGAAGGTAAAGAGGTTTATTCATAGACTTGATGATTCTATGTTCAAGGTTATGTATCCTCGTGGTTTCGAGACATATGCAGCTGCAGTGGATTGTGCTCGAACCTTGGAGATGCGAGATAATGAACGTCGAGTGGTCCAAAGTCAACCAAAATTTCAGAAGTTTGATAAGCCACCATAAAGGAGTTTCAATCAAGGCTTTAGACAGCAAGAAAGATGGACCAACAATCAGCCAGTATCGTCAAAGGGTGGAGGACCAGTTAGTAGATTTGGTAGAGGGAAGGATTTTCGTGGTCAGCAATTCAGTAAGAGCCAGTCCAGTAATTTCAGGAGATGCCAAAGTTATGGTAAACAACATCCTGGAGATATTTGTTATAAAAGGACAGGAGCTTGTTTTCGCTGCGGTATGCAAGGTCACTTGGTGAAAGACTGTCCTACAATCGATCAACGTAAGCAAGTGGCAAGTTTGATAGTTAGGCCGCTAACACAACACTTTCCTCGACCACAAGTTCAGCAGGGCAATCTACTTAATCAAAGAGAAGTAGGTTTGAGGATTGAGGGACCTAAGCCTGATAGTGGAGGAGGCGGTGCACAGCCTAGAGTGTATGCTTTGACCAGGAGAGATGCTGATGCTAGTAACACTGTGGTGTCAGGTAACCTTCCCATTGGATCATCTTATGCACGTATTCTATTTGATTCGGGTTCTACACACTCTTTTGTGTCATCTCAATATGTTCAATGTTTGAATGCTATGCCTGTATGTCTGGATGAGTCAATGATCGTTGCCACTCCTTCGGGTGGGTTTGTATATGTTTGTGATGTTGTTAGATCCTACAATATTCAAATTAGTGGGCATGACTTGTCAGCTGATTTATACATATTGGATATGGATGGTTTTGATATCATAGTGGGTATGGACGTGTTATCCACTTATCATGCAAAAGTGGATTGTTTTGGAAAAAGAGTGATTTTTCATCCAACAGATGAGGCAGAGTTTGAGTTTCAGGGTGAGAAAAAGGTAACTACTGCAAAGCTTATCTCTTATATGAAAGCTAGCAAGTTTCTAAGGAAAGGATGTGTAAGCTATTTAGCTATGGTAAAGGAAATAAAGAAAGAAGATGTTTTGGTAGATCATGTTCCTATTGTCAGGGAGTACCCAGATGTATTTCCAGAAGATTTACCAGGCTTACCTCCAGAGAGGGAGATTGAATTTTGTATTGATCTTGAACCAGGAACTGAACCAATCTCTATACCACCTTATCGTATGGCTCCAGCTGAAATGAAAGAGTTGAAAGATCAGTTGCAAGATTTGTTGAATAAAGGATACATAAGGCCAAGTGTTTCTCCTTGGGGAGCCCCAGTGCTATTTGTGAAGAAGAAAGATGGGAGTCTACGGTTGTGCATAGATTACCGAAAGCTGAGTAAGGTAACTATACGCAACCGATATCCTCTTCCGAGAATAGATGATTTGTTTGATCAGTTACGGGGATCTAAATGGTTTTCTAAGATTGACTTGAGATCAGGGTATCATCAACTGCGGATTAGAGAGATGGACATTCCAAAGATGGCATTCAGGACTCGATATGGCCATTATGAGTTTCTGGTTATGCCATTTGGATTGACTAATGCCCCAGCTGCCTTTATGGATATGATGAACCGAAATTTCAAGCCTTTCCTGGATCAGTTTGTGGTTGTGTTTATTGATGATATATTGATTTACTCTATTGATCAGGAAGATCATGAGAGACACCTTAGACAAGTGTTGCAGACGCTACGAGAGAAAAAGTTATATGCTAAATTCTCAAAGTGTGAATTTTGGCTTCAAAGTGTAGCTTTTCTAGGACATGTGGTGTCCAAAGATGGAGTGTCAGTTGATCCGAAGAAGGTGGAAGCTGTTGTGAATTGGCCTACCCCAGCTAATGTTACTGAGATACGCAACTTTTTGGGTTTAGCAGGGTATTATCGACGATTTGTCAAAGGATTCTCTACTTTAGCAGCACCGTTAACTCGGCTAACTCATAAAAATGCCAAGTATGAATGGTCGGGTAGGTGTGAAGAGAGTTTTCAAGAATTGAAGGATCGGTTAACTCATGCACCTATATTGGTTCTACCATCAGGATCAGGTGGATATTCAGTGTATTGTGATGCTTCAAGAGTGGGTTTGGGATGTGTTCTTATGCAACACAAGAATGTTATTGCTTATGCCTCTAGACAACTGAAGAAACATGAGGAGAATTATCCAGTCCATGATTTGGAAATGGCAGCAGTTGTGTTTGCATTGAAGATTTGGAGGCACTACTTGTATGGTGAGAAGTTTGAGATATATACAGATCATAAAAGCCTCAAGTATATCTTTGAGCAACGAGATTTGAACTTAAGACAGAGGAGGTGGATGGAGTTACTTAAGGATTATGACTGCACCATTAACTATCACCCTGGGAAAGCTAATGTGGTAGCTGATGCTTTAAGTCACAAATCCTTAATTCAACCAAAGTTTCTAGCAGAGATGCATATGAGACCTACCTTACGAGGACGGGTTATGGAATTGCAATGGGAGGATCCAGAGGTTATTATGATGATGGAACAAGTTGAGCAGGGTGAATTACCTAAATTTTGACTTAGTGCTAATGGTATCTTGTATTTTGGTTCTCGAGTGGTTGTCCCTGATGTTGGAGATCTAAGAAAGGAACTATTGACTCAGGCACACCAAGCGGTCTACAGTATGCACCCTGGATCTACAAAAATGTACCATGATTTGAGATGCAATTATTGGTGGCAAGGTATGAAAAAGGACATTGCAAAGTTTGATTCGAAGTGTCTGACTTGTCAACAGGTAAAAGCAGAGCATCAGAGACCTTCTGGATTACTACAACCTCTAGAAATTCCAGTGTGGAAGTGGGAGCGGATAACAATAGATTTGTTAGTAGGACTTCCAAATACCTCAAGAGGTTATGATGCATTGTGGGTTATTGTAGACAGATTGACAAAATCTTCACATTTCCTACCAATAAATAGTACATATGATGCAAGTCAGTTTGCTCAAATATTTATGGATGAAATTATTCTCCTTCATGGTGTACCAGTTTCAATTGTATCTGATCGTGGAACTCATTTCACATCAAGGTTTTGGGGGCAATTTCAGGAGGCTATGGGAACTCGTTTAGATTTGAGTACGGCCTTTCATCCTCAAACAGATGGCCAGTCTGAGCGTGTTATTCAGATATTAGAAGATATGATGCGAACTTGTGTTATTGACTTTGGAGGAAGTTGGGATCGCTATTTGCCATTGATGGAGTTTGCTTATAATAATAGCTACCAGTCAAGTATCAAGATGGCTCCATATGAAGCTTTGTATGGAAGAAAATGTAGATCTCCGTTATGTTGGAATGAGGTTGGTGAGAAACAACTATTGGGTAATGACTTAGTAGAAGAAACCAATGAGAAGATACAGTTGATTCAACAAAGCCTAGAAACAGCCCAGAGTCGGCAAAAGTCATACTCAGACAAGAGACGAAAAGATATCGAGTTTGATGTGGGACTACATGCTTTTCTTAAGGTTTCACCTATGAAGGGAACAATGAGGTTTGGAAGAAGGGGCAAACATAGTCCTAGATATATTGGCCCATTTGAGATTTTGGAGCGAGTTGGACCAGTGGCATATCGATTGGCTTTGCCACCATCCTTGTCACATATTCATCCAGTGTTCCATGTCTCCATGCTTAAGCGATACTTGCACGATCCTACTCATGTTTTGGAGCCACAAATAGTAGAGATAAGTGGATATTTGACATATCAGGAGAATCCAATAAGGATTTTGGATCATGAAGTTAGAAAGCTTCGGAATAGAGAGCTTCCGATGGTCAAGGTTGAATGGGCAAATCGTTCCTTAGCTGAGGCAACTTGGGAAATGGAGGGAGAGATGAAAACCAAATACCCACATCTGTTTGTGTGACAAGTAAGTTAAACTTTCATTAAGTAAATTCGGGGACCGAATTTTATAAGGAGGGGAGAATGTGATACCCTCACCCTTCTACCGAATTGGTTACAATATAATAAAGTTAGTTTTGGAAGGGTTTAGGCATAGTCAGTCATCGTTGGGTAAAATAGGCGTAGCTTTGTCCTCATTCCCGGGCTACGTTCAAAGGTCTCCGGATGGTCTTTTATCCTTGTGATCTAGGTCGCTCCATTATACATATTTCGTTGTCTTTTGACGTATGACTTAGATTAATGTTAATATGTAATATATTTGTAATCTATGTTATGTTTTAAAAAGGATGGGTTTGGTGATATGATGTTGGAATGTCTACTCCAACTTTTGAATTATGCCTGCCAGGTTTTAGATAACGATAAGTATGTTTGTTCGAAGATGTAATTTTGTTGAAAAGTATTTAGATGATTCTCTTACTGAGAATGACGTGTTATGTTTGAGGCTTGCTAGGTTATGGTCATTATATTGTCTTTGACATAATCTAGCGCCGGTCACCGACCACGAATTTGGGTCGTGACAAAATCCCGAGCTGTAAAAAACAATATGATTCAAGTCGGGTAGGACATTTGTTTGGATCGTGACGAATTGCTTCCAACAATTAATATTCTATTCACAAGGGTTTAATTTCGAGACTTTTTCGTTAAGTTAAAACAGTTTATTGATCTAAGTTTTGCCGGTAATTTTCTTATCGCATGGAAATCTTTTAATTTTGTTTTTTTCCAATTTCATACTTTTTTACTTTTATAACAAAAAAATGAAATTGTGAACAAATAGAAAATTGGTTGATGACTTTAGGAGCCAAATTTGACACTTCAATTTTTTATAATTTTCTTTTCAATTTTTCGTAAACTTCCTATAAAATTTGTGTAACTTTCATGTAAAGTTATAATTAAACTACTTATCAAAAAAGTTATAATTAAACTGAAAGTATATTATTTCAAGAAGCTAAGCCAACACATTAATTGACCTTTTCTTAATTTCCCAATAAATGCCTTTCTTCCTTAACTCCTTCCTCACTAACTACACACGAAAAAAACTGTCACAACCTGAAAATAATGTTCGTAATTGTAAATTATCACCTAAACCACACATCCGCTTCGATGTTCCAATTCACCATGTCTTCCACTAATCCAAGCGATCCGAACTTCGACGAACGAAAATGGATCATCAACATCCTTAGGACCCTCGAAGATGAGCTAGAATTTTATGAACCCGAAGCTCGAGTCTCAATTTTCAATGTACCTAGAGCCCTGATGATCAGTGACCCCGAATCCTACGTTCCACAACAAGTATCAATCGGTCCGTATCACTGCAAGAACCCAGATCTCTACGAGATGCAACGGTACAAGCTCGCGGCCACAAAACGGATCCGAACGCAACTCAATCCGGGTATTAAGTTCCAAGACATTGTTGATGAATTAGCGAAGCTTGATGTGGCTGTTAGAGCTTGTTACCATCGGTTGCTCGATTTTAACCACGAGACATTGGCTTGGATGATGGTGATTGATGCCTGTTTCTTGCTGGAGATCCTCGAAGTGTTTGCATCGAAACAAAAAGTGCCCGCCATTACGAGAACATCCTCGTTAATGATGTCTCATTTGGTTGATGTTGAAGGGAGGAAATCAGCACATAACGCAATTCTTAGAGACATTGTGATGTTGGAAAATCAGATTCCAATGTTTGTCCTTAGGAAGTTGTTCGAGGCTCAATCGTTGTCTCAAGAATCCGCGGATGCTGCGCTCCTCTCGATGTTGGTCGGGTTTTGTAAAGAGGTTTCTCCGTTTAATATGATGGAGGATGTCACACAATCAATCTGTGTCTGTCAATGTCCACATTTGTTACATTTTTTGTATGACATAATCGTGCCTAAACCCGAAGAATCGCCACCCGAAATTGCAGAAATTCAACATGATGATAGAGATGATCAGAGTGGCCTAAATGAGGATGCATCATCAAACTTTGCAAGTAGTCCTGTAATTAGATATCTAAAGCATCTCCTGGAGAAGATTGGGAAGCTGACGTCTAAAGTATTTCGTTCAATTGATCACCCTGATCAATGTTTCAGGAAACTGGTGACCTCTAGACCGGCTAAAGTACTAATTTGTATCCCTTGGACGATTGTTTCCCGCTTTCCGGTGGTATCTCTCTTCAAGCAACCCGTAGAAGAGGTGTTTTCTTCTCAAGGAATTAAAAGGGGTCAAGAACACCAAGAGAGAATCCGGGACTTGACTAATGCTACTAAATTCGACAAGCCACCATTGCTAGAAGAGATCGCGATTCCTTCGGTCTCAGAATTATCCGAATCAGGATTCCATTTCGCACCCTCAAATGGTAACATCACGAGCATCCGTTTCGACGTGAAGACATCTACGATCCACCTCCCTGTTATCAGCCTAGACGTTAACGCCGAGGTAGTCCTGAGAAACTTGGTAGCGTACGAGGCGTCGAGCGCATCTGGGCCATTGGTATTTACGCGGTACACGGAGTTGATGAATGGGATCATTGACAGCAAGGAGGATGTCAAGTTGCTTAGTGAGGGAGGTGTAATTATGAACCATCTAAAGAGTGATCAGGAGGCAGCCGATTTGTGGAATGGGATGAGCAAGTCCATTAGGCTCACTAAAGTGCCTTTCTTGGACAAAGTTATTGAAGATGTCAACAAGCATTATGATGGCCGGTGGAAGGTTAAAGTGTGGAGGCTTATTAACGGAAAATTGATTGGTTCTTTAGGGCAGCTTTTCGCAGTTGCAGCTTGGGTTTTGATCCTAGTATACCTGTCTATTCATGTTCTTCATTGAATTATTTGTGAGATCTGAGATGGATTTTTCATTGCTGGCAGCTTGTTTTTCTTGATTCTAACTTCTAGTTTTAAATTTGATATTAACAAAACTGACTATGATCTATGTCTTTTTATAGCCGGTGATAGAAAATCTTTATGAAAATACTTGGGACATAGTGGAATGTGTTTGTTGAAAAAATGGGTGAACTGCTGTTAAAATTTGTAGTCTTTATAATTCATCTCGACTCAAACCCTAAACCCTAAACCCTAAACTCAAACGTAAATTAATCTATTTGATCAAAATAGACACTTATAGAAAAACTTAGAGGCTAGGAACCATCATCCTGTATAGTGCCATCTTTTTTTTTTTTTGAAAACCCTAGATCATGACAGTGAGTGGCTAGACACTAACGCCTCATTCTCTATTTAACTACCAAAAGTAGCAAATGTAAAGAAATAGTCACAACTCCAAAATTGTCTCTTTCCTATTTACTATACGCTGACATATACTAGTCCTTATTTAGATACCAATCTAATACGAGATCTCCACTCCTAAAACATAATATAACTTAAATCTAACATAAATATACTAAAAATTAAATAACAACAAGTACTTAGATCAACTTTGTTATAGGTTAATCAAAAGTTCTGAAATTCGAGATTTAGGAAATAAAATAATTGTTACGAGAGTTATATTACTTTGTAAATGTCTTATAATCTGAATTAATTGGCACTGTGTATCTCTGATACTATGTGTGTAAACCAAAAAACCTACTAAAAATTAAAAGGCAAATAGAAGATGAGAGAGTGTGATCGTTTACCAATCACCAAAAATTCCAATTACAGAAACAGCCAGGGGCAGGCAAGAGGACCCTTCATCGTGGTGCTTTAAAATTGGAAACCGCGTTTCCAGATACTGAAACATAATTCGTTACACATTCAAATTGTTTCCAATTGCACCTTTGGTAACGAGTCAAAAGTTATAACAAAAAAAACTGACGTTCTGTCTTAGCCTCAAACCTGCATTAAACCCAGGATTTATATTGAGATTAGGACATCCTTGTTTAACTTTTTTTTGGGTACTATCTATCTAAAAACTGCTGCATCTTTTAATTCTCAAGCCATGGCATACAGGCATCTTCAAGGTAGATGTTCTTCTTTATCTCTATAACCAAACACGGTTTTTTTTAATGTTCGTGAGGCTTGAATTAACCACGGTTTGTGTATGATATAAATTGGTTTCTATTTTATAACAGAGAGGATGGCCCTTGAGGAGGGAAATGGGACGGTGGCCAAGAACACAACTATAATCTTAGCAGCCGAGAGGACTCGAAGGATTGACCCCCTTGATCATTTTCATTACTACACCGGAGGGTGGGACTACAAGAACCCCCACTACATTTCTGTCAGTTTTTGTTCATCCTCTTAATGTTTTTCGTCGTAATTTTTGTAGATTTCTCCAGTTAATTCATATCGATTCGTCATGTTTCTTTTGGTTTTGATCCTCTCTGTGTAACGGAAAACTGTCAAGGTTTTGTTTGTGACCTTAAGATGTACCAGGAATAATTCCTCAGCTGGTGACCATTGTATAATTTGTCAGCTTTAAAGAGATTAATCCTGTAGAATCATATCTGACAGAATAGGAAAAGAGATTAACCCTGTCTCTGTTTTCTGATGCAGTCCGTCATATACTCCGCAGCTCCTTTGTTCACTATTGCCATTGTCTGGTTTGTGGTGCTAGGCTTGTTCTTATTGTGTTCCTGTTTATGTTGTTGCTGCCGCCGAAAGCAGAGCTACGGCTATTCACTCGAAGGGTATGCACTTTCGCTTGTTTTCCTAATAGGCTTCACCGTGCTAGCAATGTAAGTCCTCTCGTACCTCCTTAACGCTCTTCGCGCTTGATTCCCGTCGTGAAGTTGTTAAAGCATTGCACTTGTGATTTCAGTGCTGGATGTGTGATTCTATACAACAACCAGGGGAAGTTCAGCTCTGAGGTGGTCAATGTTTTGGGGTCATTTGTGCAGAAAGCCGTTGACATACTTAACGATGTCGAGAACATAATGGGCGCTCTTTTCTCAGCTAAAACGGCCACATTGGATAAGATTGGCCTACCTGATGAACTTCAGAACCAAATTGATTTTCTAGACCAATTGGTTAAAAGCACGGCCGGAGATCCTCAAAGAGTGTCAGCGGCAAGTAAACACGCAATAGAAATGGTCCTGCTCCCAGCGTAAGTACAAGCGTGCTTCTTTCGGTTTCACCATATCGTATGAACCAACCTTGAATCTCTCTGTTCTTGCAGGAGATTGACTCTTGACATAGTCACTGGGGTCATACTTGTCTTGGTCTTTTTTGGCTTCTGTAAGACCTGTCGCCTCATAATCGAAGCTGAATTTTATCTGTTAAACCATCTTATCCTGACAATGTGTTATGGATCAATTTCTTGCAGTATTCTCAATTTGCGGCTGCCGATTCATCGTCTACCTGTAAGCAATGCAGAACCGTTCTGTTATGCATATCTTCTGCAAATTTAGTGCAATTTCAAACTCATTTTTGTGCAGATTAGTACTCTTAGGGTGGATTCTCGTCGCAGGAACATTTATCTTATGCGGAGTGTTCCTAATTTTCCGCAAGTAAGTTGTAGTATATAATATTCTAACATTGCAATTTTAATTTCTCTGAACTAATGTGTTCAATGTTCAGTGTGGTGGCAGACACTTGTGTCGCGATGGAGGACTATTTCCAAAACCCGACCGCAAATTCTCCTCTGAATCTTCAGTTTCTGCCTTGTTTAGACCAAAAAATTGCACAAGAAACCTTCAATACAAGTAAAGAGACCACCTCTGGCTTGGTGACAATGGTTAACGAGTACATGACAAATGTAACTAATGCTGACTTACCACCCGAATCCGACCCCTTTTATTACCATCAATCTGGTCCTCTGGTCCCTCTTCTCTGTGATCCTTACAATCCTGACATGACAGACAGGACTTGTGATCCAGCAGAAGTGACATTTGATAATTTTTCCAAGGTAATTCACAATGACACAAGGCCGTCACAATTTTTTTCGTTCTGAACCCACGATGTCCTAATTTGTTTGCCATCTCTTTTGTCAATGTACCATACAGGAATGGAAGAAATATGTCTGCCAAGTCTCATCCGAGGACAACTGCAAAACGCAAGGCAGGCTGACTCCGAACATCTACGACCAACTAAACTCTACTGCAAATATAGCGTTATCATTGTACGATGCGGGATCGTTGATGGTTGATCTGCTAGACTGCAGCATTGTCAGGGACACCTTCAGAGACATCAGCATGGAGGGTAGAGATCCATAGACTCAATGAAGGAGAAAAAAAGGTCAGTCGGAAGAACTCTTTGATCCGAGATATCGATCCCACTAGAAGGAAAAATAACCTTAGCCTAGAGACTAGGTTGAAGGGATAATGGATTCAAAAACATGTCAACCCCGATCTAAAATCTGACTCGTATATCACTAGTCTGCAACATCAAAGCCAAGATACGACCAATACCTCCACCGGACAGAACCACGCTCTCTATGTCTACAAGGTACGGTGCCTGAAAAGAGTGATCGAATCTGGAGGGTAGAGATCCGTAGATGCGACAGGGGAGGAAAAGTAGCCAGCCTGGGGAGCACTTTGACCCGAGACAAAAATTCTCATCGGAGGGGAGGAAAAGAACGGTGCCAACTACATAGGAGCACCGCCAGACATGTCAAGCTATTGAAAAACCAACTACGGAAGTTTACACTACGGAAGTTTACCTTAAAAATCAACTACGGAAGTTTACACTCATGGTACCAAGAGTACTTTACCTTAGGTATCAAATAATACATATCAAATGTACTACTGAATGATATGTGGTATCTAGGTACAAATTAAAGATATCACCAAAAGAAAGTCACTGTGACTATACTAAAAATGCCCAAAGGACGTAACGAAAAGAAGAACCCATATATACGCCTAGCATAGGAAACCTATTCTTGTAAAACCAAGATTAAGAAGGATCGAATGACCAATTTTGATCCTTACCACAAGCTGCGTCCTTAATCGTTTGGAGAATTTGAGAGTCATCTTCCTCTCAGGACATGTCCGCAGCAATTACGAGATGCCACGCTTCAGCCGAGAGTTCTTCTTGTATGGCTTCGTCGTGCATCTTCAATCCAACCATAATCGAAGAAGGCTACGTTCCAACCTTGGCCTCTTAGGGGACACTATCTTCACTTTCCTTAACTGAAAATTCAATAGTGTAGCGGCCTTTTCCGTGCTGTTCACGACAACTCGATCTTGTCGGAGGCGACAGGAACATGGAGCCCTTATTTTTTTCCCCTATGTTCTTGTTGTTGAACAAAAGCCAAGACTTGCGCGTTATTTACTCGTTGCGTATCCAGTTTTATCTGCATTCTGGAGAAGATGGTGTGATGTGGAAATCCAAAAGTTGTTTCACATTAATCTAATCTAAATGTAACTTTTGAGCTGATTCTGGTTTAACTGCTGCATTTGGCATGAAAAAGTGCTGCCCGTAGATTGTTGTTTTTCGGTCTTTTTTATTTATTTATTTCATTGCAATCCAGACAAGGGTTTCTGACATAATATCCTCATTAGTTGTAGATACTGTATACGACTTTATATATATTTGCCTATTTTGTATAAGGGTAATTAGGGTAGTTCCTATTCAGCTGTCAATTAGGGTTTACGTGTTAAGTCTTGTATATATTAGGGGTTTGGCTCATCAATGAGAAGCAAGGTTTTCTCCCCAAAATAATCTTTCAAGAGTCGCAGACCCCGCAGCATCAATTGGTATCACAGATGCAACCTCAAGGGCCAGCTCAAGTTACTGGTTCGTTGCTTCAATCTCTGTCTTATTGATCAACGAAAAGTATTTATATCAATCACAAAGAATCCCCAGATTGATGACCCAAAAAAAAAAGAACCTTTCAGATATTTTTGGTGTTTTTTATGCAACTTCCTTAGATATGTCTGGTCTCTATGACATTTTTTCTACATTAAGCGGCTATAATTTTATGCAAATTAGTGGTTTAGCAGGTTTTGCATGCCTCTTACTGCCCAATTACTCGGTCAAAATTATAACTCACAGTTCTATCTGCTGTATTCTTGTAGGCTCGCCGGATCCAGCAGCAGAGTCTAGACAAGTGAATAGATGGCACCAAAAGGTTGTTGTTTCTTTCTCGAATTTTTCGATTCCATCTTTTCTGATCAGGGAACTCTTAACACTTTCCCAAATTTACTGAAATCCACCACGAACTTGCTGCCGAGCTGGAAAAGGTGAATAATAATGCTTCATGGTTGTCTCCAAAATGTAGTGATTAGTTGGGTCTGATGTATCCTTCTTCTTTTGTCCAGCTTGATTACCGGCTTTGCAAATTAAAACTGTTGAAGCAGATGGCAGAAAACATAATGCACATGCTGCAGACACCGGAGAGTAGTACACGCCGTGGCTTTAAGGAGAAGTTAGTTGCCTATGGAAGTCTGATTTTGTCTTTGTTAAGTAGAAACAGACCTAGAAAGCCAATACAGGAAGGACTCGCCCGGCCAAAGGAGCCTCTGCCATCTCCAAATGAGCCAACACTTGGCTGTCCAATTTGTTTGGGACCCTTGCACAAGGAAACAACAACAAAATGTGGTCACATCTTCTGTAAGAAATGCATCAAGGCTGCTCTAGCAAAGAAATCAAGGTGCCCGACTTGCCGGGACCCGGTGGTCGCAGAAGATCTCATCAGGGTACCAACACCTTCATACCTTGGCTCATGCCAAGTGCACATAGATAGCGATGCTATACTTTTCTGTGAAGTTAGTTTAAGAGGCTAGCTCCGAGTTTTCCTACGCATCGGCGTAAATGAATTGACGGAGTATGCAATCGGATCCATGGAAAAATTGAAAAGGGAGGGATTATGGCCGAGCGGCTTGGCCAGCGACGCTCGGGATGATTTTTTTCTTTTTTTTAATCCAATCCTAATGACAAGTAGTACAATATTATTCGTTGAAATTAATATTATCTGTTGATAAAAATAATAAATAAAAATATGATAATTAGTATTTTTCAGTTGTCTTTAAATAGAGTCAAATATTGACATATTTTGATACACAATCTTATATTCCAATTTTGGACGCTTGTAACTCGGTCAAATATTAAATTCAAATATATTTTCAACAGTATTATACTCCGAATTTGGAGAAGTCGTAAACTAAAAAGTTGTAAATATACGTCTCACCTTCGTAATACAATTTGAATCAACTCAATCGGACTCCGGAATAAGAAGTTGTGGCTCCCCAACCGAAACTCGTTCTCGTAACTCGCTCGACTATTAACTTCAAATATATTTGCGACATTCTTACACTTCGAATTTGAAAAAGTCATAAACTAAAAAGTTGTAGATATATGTTTCACCTTCGCAAAGTAACTTGAATCAACTCAATCAGATTTCAGAATAAGAAATTATGGAAACTCGTCCTCATAACTCGCTCGACTATTGACTTCAAACGTATTTTTGACATCTATTTGTAGCTCGATTTATTTCTTTCTAATTTTATATTCTAAATTTTGTAATCTTAATTATTTTATTTTATTTTAATTTTTTTCTTGTTAAAATTATGGATGCATAATTTTATATATTTATTGTAATTTATATGTAAACATAAATTAAATTACAAATAATATGTGGATGAGAGAGAAATTATTTATTTATTTGGTGAGTAGATTGGATGAGATCACCAATAAAAATAGTAAAAGATTGAATTGGATTGAGTTTGATTGAATAATAATTTGACGAGGGAGAAATTAATTATTTATTCACTAATAAACGTAGTCTAATCTAGCTTGCGTTGATTTTAATCGGTTTGCATTTATATATTAATTAAATCCGTGTAGACAATAAAAAAATGGGGTAGGTTATGAGATATTTTCAAATTTTAAGTTTTTATTAAATTTTAGTTTAATGATGTGATTTTTTTAAAATCATTGGCACATTAGATCAGTGATAAATAAGACATCAGTTAACAAAAAATAAACATGTTTAAAATTGTCACTAGAAATATCAAATATGAATTAAAAAAATCTCTGGAACATAAAATAAGGGACCACGGTAAAAAAAAAAATCAAAACCACGTAACGCTAATATCTACATTTTCGGTATTTTACCCCGACTAGAAAGTATAAATCTTTTATGCACCCTATTAAGTTTTAACCAATTTCCCTTTTCACTTGCGTAAAAAACAATTTTGTCGCCTAGCTTTATCTGTCGACAACAGCGGAATCTCCTCGCCGGAAACTCCCTCCCGTCTCCTCCGGCCGATCGCATCTGTCCTAGGGTAACGGTCTCAGTGCCTCAATTTTTTCGGAATCTCAAAAGGATTGCTGTGCGACTCGAAGAAAAGATTTACACTACTGCCTCAAGTCAGGTAGTATCAAAACTGACAAAATACTTCGATGTTTCCAACTTGTGAGAAATGCCCGTCTTTACCTAGTTGTCCGTAGAGATTTATCTTCTTTTTAGCTGATATTAACTGTGATGGGAGATGCTACCCTGTAAGTTCTCTTTAGCTGGCTGATTGACCTTTGATTTCAGTCGAACTACATGCGAAAGATATCCCTCAAGATGCTTACTGTGGAGAACAAGTCTCAAAATCCGAGTACTGGGCCCTCAAATCATGCTAGCAACAACAGCGGACTTCTGGATACAGGAAGTAATAACACATGATCATAAACTCTTGATGGGGATAGATCTACATAGTCTAGCAACTAATGGTGCATATATCACCTTAAGTTGCTAGGAATAGGTTATGTGAAATATTCACCAACTGTCGTGTGAAAAACTAAACTTTGACCTCCATGTAAGGATTGGGCCCTGGAGGCTTCAATTTCAGTCCTTTCGCTCACTAAGAAATGTATGGCTCCATGTTTAGTACTGCGAAAAACTATTTTTTGTACAGATTATTCTGCATTCCATTTTCATGGGATTGAGTTTGGTTTCAGAATTGTCACATTGTAATATTTGTTGGCTTAATGAATGGAGATGTAATATTTTAATAGAACATCCGATTATGAAACTGAAATAGCCAATTCTAGAATTACTGAATTCAGAGGAGAGAGTTGGAACTGCAAATTCTTTCTTGATAAATTAGAAAAAATATTTATGTTATTCTATTAGTTCCGATTTTTATCCATTTGTCTAACTCGATCTTTGTATATTGTTTCATCACTGATTCCTTCTTCTGTTATTTTTGTTGGATTTTTGCTTCTTCTATCTTCAATAGCTTCCCACAGCTTACAGTCACAAGTTGAGAATCAACCTCAAGCGCATCAACTTTTGGTGTCCCACAGTGTGCTTTAACATAGCACTTGGTGGAGTTTCGAATACGGCTAGCCTAAATAGTAACTCGCAGAATATGCCAAACATAACACAAGCTTCTGGTGGGAATCAAATGGGACAGGCAGTGCCCTCTAGTATTTTTTCTGGTTCTCAAAGCCAAATGTTGGGAAGACAACAGGTTGTTCCACCACAGAAACAAACACAGGCTTAAAGTTACCCGTATCTTTATCAACAACAACAGTTCTTGAAGCCTCAATTCCAGCATGGCACTTCGTTACAACCACTCTTACAATCTCATATTCCACTGCAAGCTAACCAATTGCAATCTTCTCAACAATATGGTATGCAGAATTCAGGTGTTGTGCAACCATCATTGATGCAATCAGCTTCAATGAATGGCCTCCAACAGAATCAACCTATGATACAACACTCGACATCATCCATGTTGCAACAACAGTTAGTCACAAGGCAGCAGCAGGCTGCTTTTATCCATCAACAACGATCACATGTGATGCAGCAACAATTGATGGGACACCAGGCCAATCCCGATAATATGCACCAGAACCAATTATGGGATAACAAAGGCTGCTCCAGCATAATAACCTTCAGAATTTACAACAGCAACGACAGCATCAGCAGCGACAACACCACCAACTTCAACAAGAACTGCAGTTGATGGCTCAGCAGTATAACCTTTCCAACATGCATCATCAGCAGTTAGTTGCTCAAAATGATGTGGAGTTACAGCAGCAGCAATTGCTTGGATCTCATTATGATTACTTCTCGGGCATGCCAACCAATCAGCACTCTGTTCATATGCTTCAGCAGCCGAAGGTTCCAATGCAGCAACAACTGTAACCCGGTGGAACTGGTTGGCTAGCTTCTCCAGGGCAGCAATCACAGTTGCAAGCCCCGCAGCATTCGTTGTCACAGATGCAATCTTCAGCTACTCAACTGCAACATCAATTCAGTTTGCAGCAGCAGTCCAATTCTATGCAACTAAATTTACAGCAGAGACTTCAAGGGCCAAGTCAAGCTACTGGTGTGTTGCTTTAATCTTAGAGTGTTATTGATTAACAAAAGCATTTATGTCAATCACAAAAAACCCTCCAATATACTTCTGGTTCAGTTGTTTTGCAACTTCAGATATATGTTTGGTCTCTGTAAGAGTTTCAATATATCAAGTGGCTACACATATGCTCATATAGTTTGACTTAATAACTTTACGCTCTTAGTTACATATGATGACAAGTAGGAGATGTGCAAAGAAAATAAGTGACATAGTAGCTTTGCATGCCCCCTGAGTGCTCGATTACTCGATCGATATTATACACGCAATATATCCTTCTCAGGCATAGCTTACATTTCCATCTGTTGTATTCTTGTAGCCTTGCTGGATCCAGCAGCACTGCCCGAACAAGTGAATGGAAGTGACTGGCAAGAGGAATGCTACCAAAAGGTTGTCTAATTATTTCTCAATCTTTTGATTCAACCATTCTTACCCACCAGGGAACTCTTTGGTGATACTTTCCTCTCTTTTGTAGGTTAAACAAATGAAGAAAAATTTCTTGCCCGAATTAACTGAATTGTACCAGAAGGTTTCTGCCAAGTTGAAGCATGTGAATAAAGATGCCTCATGAATGATCGAAAAGTTAGCCTGGCTATTGTATGTTCTAATGATTAGCCGGGATATTTATCATGCTTCTGATGTATCCTTCTTCTTTTGTCCAGTATGATTCCATGCCACAACAACCGATATCAGACCAGTATGATAATTTAAAAAAGTTCAAGCAGATGGTAGAATGCTTAATGCGTATGCTACAGATGCCGAAGAGTAATATAAGCCCTGCTTTTAAGAAGAACTTATATTCCTATGAAAAGAAGATCCAGTATTTCTTACGTAGCAACAGACCTAGAAAGCCAATGCAGCAAGGACTGGCCCAGCCTCACATGCAAAACTTTCAGCCAAGTTCGAACATGGATCCAGGACAAGGAAGTTCGTCAGGCTTTCTACAGCAAGTAGCTGTCGGATCTTTACAGCAGAATTCAGTGAGCGCATCCCAACAGCCAAGTATTAGCTCCTTTTCCACTCAAAGTGGAGTGAGCATGATGCATCCTAACATTCCCATGCAGTCAAACTCCATGCAGCAAAAGCAGTTGCCAATGCAACAACAGCAATTGCACCATAGGACAAAGCAACAGCTGCCTGCACAGATGCATGCGATGAATGATGCAAATGACATGAAGGTTCGAGAGGGAATGAAGGTATCTATCAATAACATCCTGGAGCGGGTCAGCATGCATCATACCCCCATCAGCAGATGACATCTGGAACTACCTTTCCTATATCTTCATCGCGCATGCTTCAGGATGCATCCCCTCAATTACCTCGACATTCATCTCTACAGTTTGACCAGCAGAGCATACCTTTCATTGTTCCATCTCCTTCAACTCCTTTGACCCAATCCTCAATGCCTAAAAATTCAGAGAAACCTCTCCCGTCTTCACTGTCTAATGTTTCACATCAACAAACATCACCATCACCTGCAATTGGTACTCTGGGTATATCAGCCTCACCTTTGCTTGCAGAGTTTACTAGTGTAGATGGTGATCATGGTGGTGCAATTGACAACTTATGGGAAGCCAAACGTCTTGGAACAACCATAGAGTGGTATGTCAATTCTCCTAGAATGTACCGTTGATTTCAAGCTAACTCAATTATATTGTGAACCTTACCTAGAAAAAAAAATCTCAAATCGTTGAACCCTGTGAAAACTTTTTTTTTCTCTTTCTACATGCTGAATCTTATCTGTCTCTTTTGAGGATATGAAAACAACAAGAACGCGAATAATGGACACGAAAGATTATGTGTTTCGGCCTAATGTCTACGTCCATGGAGAGAAATGAGAACTTTTATTGATGAGTATCTGAGTCACAAAGTCGTATATCAACCAAGGTTACATACCCTAGAGACAAACCCTTGCACACTAATAAACCTATCTAGGTCGCCCTAGGAGTCCAAAACAAGAGTTTGAGCAAAATAGTAAATACTTTGCAATACAACTCTAGCGGGCGCTAGACCTCTAGCGGGCGCTGGGTCATCAGCTTTTCAAACTTTTGTTAGCATCCCTAGCGTCTGATAGGCCCAACTTATTTCAAGTCATTCCCAACAATGTCCACCTTGGCGAGAAATCATCATTTAGAAGAACCATAAAATTTCACGCGAGCTTCAACAAACTCCACCTTGATGAGAAACTGATGTTTGAAGAAATATAGATCCCGCCAAACTAACTCGAATCTTCCGACTCCACCTCGAACCATAGATACGCCGTCATCAATGAGACCATCTACATTTTCTCTCCACCTTTGTTTAATCACTTGGAGACATTTCTCAAACTCGAGCATCTCCCAAGGTTCCTTGATGCATTGTCTAGAAATTCTATCGAACTCCAACATGCAAGTTCACCTGCTGAAGCAATATTATGATTAATAGACACTCCTCTATTTTTCTGGTCATCCCTATGCTCTGCAACCTCAAACTGCTTCTTCGTTGAACCTTTTTATCTTGAACTAATGCTACAAGCCATAGCATAGAATGGGCAGTCTTTTGTTCCACCAAGTAGAATCCTTGACATGTCATGAACTCCATCGTTCTGCCTTGAGTGAGATACCGAAATCCCCACTACACTCACACCATTCATGTCAAGCCCTCGCTCCTTCATACGATCTAACCTCATATGCCATGAAGTTTTTCCCTTTCCATCGGAACACAATAATATGCCAAGAGGTTCCCTGATGCATTGCCTCCAAATTCCATCGAACTCCAATATGCAAGTTCACCTGCTGAAGCAATATTACGACCAATATACACTCCTCTATTTTCCCGATCATCCCCATGCTCTACAATCTCGAACTGCTTCTGCGTTGAACCTTTTTACCTTGAACCAATGCTACAAGCCATAGCATAAAATGGGCAATCTTTTGTTCCACCAAGTAGAACCCTTGACATGTCACGAACTCCATCATTCGGCCTTGAGTGAGATACCAAAATCCCCACTGCACTCATACCATTCATGTCAAGCCCTTGCTCCTTTATACGATCTAACCTCATATGCAAAGAGTTTTTTCCCTCTCCATCAGAACACAATAATACGACTCCACCTACAACCGTGCCCCCCATTAACCTGTAGGTATTTTTAGCATTCATTTCACCCTTCATTACTACCATAACATCCTTCTCCATCTCAATTAGCCCTCCTACAACCTTATAGATGTACCTACTATAATCTAAGGCTCCTAATGAGATAAAATACCTCTCCAACTTTGGAACATGCCTAACCCCACACAACTTTCTTTCAACACCATCTCTTAATTCGGATATCACATATGCCAGTAATTCTACAACTAGATGGCCCATTGGCTAAACGCATTTGAGAGAACTCCAAGATTAAACGCATTTGGCTGGGAGTAGGATCAGGATGGGTGACCTCCTAGAAAGTTTCTGGGATGCATGCGAGTGAGGACAAAGCACATTGGAAAAGACTCGTGTTGATTTGTGGAGACAGTCGATCAGACCACAGGTCATTTTACATCTGATATCAGAGTATGACCTCGGTTTGTACAATGTAGTTCAGGGATCGAACACACCAGAAGATGAGAGATTCTGGGATTGTCTGATACTGACGCGATGAGGACGTCATATATTTAAGAAGGGGTGAATGTGATACCCCATAAATGATAAGTACTGTCTGAAATGCTTAAGTAGTTTGATTGGTACTATCCATACCATCAAAGTGCACCTTCTTTTCTGGTACACATCTTGAGAGAACTCTAAGGTTAAACGTATTTGGCCGGGAGTAGGATCAGGATGGGTGACCTTTTGAGAAGTTTATGGGATACGTACGAGTGAGGACAAAGCACGCTGAAAAGACATGTATTAGTTTATGGAGATAGTCGATCAAATCATGGGGCGTTACATATGACATAGCAAATATATAGACACATCAAACTATAGCGTAGAGAGGACATCGACTGCATGGCTTCGATTCCAAATTCTTAAAACCCTAAATCAAAACCATAAATTGAAATAGTGGTAGTGTCTAGGGGTGAGCAAATGGTCTGGACCGTACCTATTTGGACCCATGAGAACTGAGAACTATTTTAAGGAAAATATGAGATCTGGACTAGACTATTTCATCATCGGTTCTCGACCAAAATTGGTCTAATTTTTTAGTATGATCTGATTCAAATCCAAAAAATCCATAATTTGAAAAAAAAAATTGGTGATCATGGACTCGAGAAGGGGGACGAGAGATGACAAAGAGGTCCAAGATAGATGCGTAAAACAATGAGAGATTGTAAAGAGATCGAGAGGAAAGATGACAATTAAGATTTGACATTTAGGATTGTCATCAAAGGATGTTCACATTTTTAATTGGTTGTTGGTGCATTGTTGAGAAAAATTATATTGGTTGTATGGCCCTGCCGCACATAGACATTTTTTTTGTCTCAATATATTATAACTTCTCCATGACTATTTTTAGAAAGATCCAAAACAGATATGAGAATATTTTTTAAACAAACAAAGAATAGATCTCAACCAATTCACTTTAGATCTAATTCTTAACTAAACTTTTTGATTTGGACCAGGCAAGTTCTGTGGTTCCTCGGTTTTTTGCTCATTCCTAGTTGTGCCATTCTATGGGCAAGAAAAGATAAAGAACCAGGAGCTTACCTTTCCACGACGGCGTCTGGTATGTGGTGGCTAGTAGCCGGTGGGCCCTGAGGTTTTCGGAGAATTTCAGAGAGGCGAGAAAACTATAAAGAGTTTGTGTCTGCGGCTGCGGGAGGGTGCAATGTGTAATAGGTTTGCTGTTGATGCCTTTGAATACTAATTAAGCAAACCACTTCCAAATTAAATCATAATTATTGACTTTCTAATTACCAAAATTTTTACTGAATTTACTGAATTTTGATTAATATTTGCACACATGTGGACGTGCTTATGTGACTCTATGTTATATAAAATCTTATTTTAAAAGAGTTTCTAGTTTCGTCTCATGTGATTTTTTTCCTAGAATGGGTGAAAAATAGATATATTTAAAAAATGGGTACAAAGTTAGATACATTACCAAAATGGATAGTTTTTAATATATATATATATATATATATATATATATATATATATATATATATATATATATATATATATATTACAGGATTTATTATCCTGTTCCGCATATTGTAATTATATATATATATATATATATATTTGAGTTGACTCAGTAGTAGTTCGATTCCACCCGTGTTGCTGTCAGGGGTATTTTAAAAAAATAATTGAAAAGGTAGGCGACTCATTAAAAGAGGCTCTAAGTTATTGCTAAAGAATCTAAATGAGTTATACTTTTTTTTATTTTGCATAACTTTTTGAATTCTATGCATAGATCGCAAAAAATTATTACAAAATAAAAAAATTAGGTAAAAGTTCACTTAAATACCTTGTAATTTTGTCTATTTGTACTCAAGTATCTTGTGGTTTCAAAATATTTGACCAAGTGAGGGTGTCTCTTAAATTGATACTCCGCTATTTGAGTAAATTTTTTGGAAAAAAAATGCTCGAATGTATATGTTAGTAATTCAGCAACTTAGAGAACAAAACACGCAAAGAACATGGACACAAGAGATTACGTGGTTCGGCCTAATGCCTACGTCCACGGAGAGAAATGAGAAATTTTATTGATGGATCCGAGTCACAAAGCTATACAAAACTCTTGGGTAACATGCCATTATATAGAGAAAAACCCTTGTACATCAAGTAATCTATTTAGGTCGAATTAGGAGTCCGAAACAAAATAGGAAAATAATTTCTCTTTTACTTATTTCCTCGCCAAACTCAACAATCTTCACTTTGGCGTGAAATCATCCCGTGGACAGACCATGAAGCTCCATCCGAACTTCAACAAAACTCCACCTTGATGAAACACTGTCCCATGAAGAGATGAGATCTTGCAAGACCAATCTGACTCCACCAATTCCACCTCGGACCATAGATACACTGACATCAATAAGACCATCTCAACTTTCTCACCACCTTTGTTCAATCACTTGGAGCCAGCCCCCATGCTCGAGCTTTTGAGCTTGCTTGGCGTCTTTCCTCCAACCTCCATTGAATCCCAACTAGCAAGTCCACCTGCTGAATTAACCTTGTGACCAATAGATGTGCCCTCTATTTTTCGGTCAACCCCATGCTCTGCAATCTTGAACTGCTTTTCCGCTGGACCTTCTTGCCTCAAACCAATGCTACTTGCTATATCATACAACGGACAAACCTTTTGTTCCACCAAGTAGAACCCTCAACATGTCACGAACTCTATTGTTCGGCCTTGAGTGAGATACTCGATTCGCCCGTAGTGCTACCAACGACTTCGTATTCTCCATACAAAACCTACCCAATACCTTTGACGTGCACGTCCCTTTAGACAACCATAGCGGAGCCCAGCTAACAATGCTTCTCTGAGATAACCATGACTCATTGCCAATATCTCTACGAAACAACCATAGCTTGTTATCTATGTCTCCGCAAATCCCAAATGTACTCAAACCATTCATGTCAAGCCATTGCTCCCTCATACGAACCAATCTCATATGACCTGAGCTTTTTCCCATTTCATCAGACCGATTGATGTCACTCCACCTACAACAATATTCCTCACTAACCTGTAGGTATTTTCTTTTGCTCTTCATCCCTACTATTGCATCATTCTCCACCTTTATTAGCATACCTTTATAAATATCACTGTTATAATCCAAAGTCCCTAAAGAAAAGAGGTTACCAGGATGCATTGGACTTGATGAGACAGAAACTCAGTCACCATCCGACCCGTCTAAATATATGACCACGATTGCGGATGCCGATCTCTCCTCGTTGTCTTGATTCCCAGTTCATCCTAGATAGTCTCCTTCATGTGCCATTCTCTGCACTTGAAGCTACTTCTATTGAACTTCTTTGACTCCGACTTGGATCCTCTTCCACAACCCAGCTGGTGGCTCTTCATCATTCGCCAAGCACAAGCAAATCTTTGCTACCGCCTTGGCCTCCAACTCTTTCCACTCTTGCTCCTCCATCTTCTCGGACTTCTTCTCCGAGAGTGCGATGACCATCCCTTGTTGCACGAGGAGATCTTTGACACGCATTTGCCATAACCCAAAATTCGATAAACCGTCGAACTTCAAAAGAGCAAACTTCTTGTCGTGATCCGACATCCTCCAACCTTAGCTCTAATACCATTTGTTAGTAATTCAACAACTTAGAGAACAAAATGCGTAAAGAACATGGACACAAGAGATTACGTGGTTCAGCCTAATGCCTACGTCCACGGAGAGAAAGGAGAAATTTTATTGATGGATCCAAGTCACAAAGCTATACAAAACTCTTGGGTAATAGGCCTTTATATATAGGCAAACTCTTGTACATCAAGTAATCTATTTAGGTCGAATTAGGAGTCTGAAACAAAACGGAAAAATAATTCATCTTTTACTTATTTCTTCGCCAAACTCAACTGTATAATTAGGAAAAAAAAATTTTAATTAGCTTTCGAAACAAATCAGAAAAAAAATGAATGTTCATTTACCGCCCTTGTAATAATTTTTTTTAATGATTTATCTTTAAGTTTTCAATTATGATTAAATTAACTCAAATAGTGGAGTGTCAATTTGAAAAATCTCTGTTATTTGGCCGAATATTTTTTAATTTTTTAACTTTTTTAAGTGCTATAACTTTACTAAACCGATACTTATATTAAAATAACCTATAAATAATTGAGATATCATATAATTTCGATTAAAAAAATATCAAACCTGCAGGATGATCCACTGGGATAGAGGAAAGAAACCTAGGAGACGTGTGCTGGTTACACTATGCTAGAGCTTTCGGAAAGCATTCGACAAAACCTAATTAGTTGAATACACAAAAGTAAATTTATTTTGAGAAGTCACATGGCAAACATCAGGGGGTCATTCCAATGTGATAATGCTTACCTCGCCTCCTATTTGGGTGAATTTGGTTCACGATGCCACGATATACTCGCAAATGATAGCAGAAATTTGGGTTGGGTCAAACCAGATAATAATAAAATGAAAATTGCCCCCACAATAGGACGAGAATATGTCATACTTCTACAACCATCGAATTTGGTTGACCAAGCAAGAAACAAACCTACTTGGCACCAACAACATCGTGGATCAACTTAGGATGAAATTGTTCTAATTTAAATAAGATATCAATTACATAGTAATTTCAAAAGATCTTTGTTATCTTTGATGATGCTACTCGGTTTCAACTTGTATTATTCAACCTAAAAGGTATATATATACTAAATGGTATAAAAATAAGGGAAAAGTCTACATGTGGTTTGACATTTTGACACATATAAATGATACATCAATTAGAGGCTCGGACAACTACCGGAACCTAGTTGACTTCTTAGGAGCTTGCCACATCGTAACGTCATTGTCTTTTGACCTATGTGAGGTTGGATTGGGTCCAGAACATGAGTTTTCGGACCGTTTGGACCAACGAAAAAAAAGAGTGACCTTAGTGGCAAATTTGTAAATAAGTTGAAAATCATGGGCAACGACAATGGACAAAAATGGGAAAGGGCCATCACAATTAATTACCCCTGCCACATGTCAGCCTTGCTAATTTTTTTGAAATGTGCGCGCCTTTCAAGGAAAATGGGTGCCACTTTTCTTGCATTATTTTTCTTAATTAATTAATTTTCCTTTTTATGAACAATTGTTTGAAAATTGTTATGGCAAAATTAATTAAGATTGGCAAATACTGTAATGTCAAAATGGTATGACCGGTTAACTAAAATTTGCACGAATTGATATGTCAAAATGACATGACCGGTTAATTAACTAATTTTCTATTTCGACATAACCGGATATGTTATTTTGTCGTAACCGGACATGTCATTTTATCATAGACGGGCATGTCATTTCGTCATAACCGGACATGTCATTTTATCATAACCTAGCCTGCCCATTTTAATATAACCGAGCATGTCATTTTGTCACAACTAAGCATACCACTTTGTCAAAATTGAGCATGCCATTTTTGTTATAACCGAGCATGTCATTTAGATATAACTGGATATGCTATTTTATCATAACTGAGCATGCCATTTTACTCAGAACCATCAAGGAGAAAGGAGAGAAGAGAAGAAGAAGGGAGAGGGAAAAAAAGAAGAGGAGGAGGAGAGGAGAAGAGGAGAAGAAGGAAAAAAAGAAGATGGGAGAAATCGTAAAAGAGAAAGAAAAGGGGAAAAGGAAGAAGAAGAGAGATGGAAGAGGAGAATAAGGAAAAAAAGATGAGGATAAATCGTAGGAAGAAAAAGAAGAAGAAGAAGGAAGGAAGAAAAAAGGAAAAGGAGGAAACTTACGTTGAATGCTGGCCAGTAATAGCAGTAGTAGTCATTGGTTTGAGGTGCTCGACCCTCTAGGTTGGAGTTTGGATTATGGGTAGGATGTCTTATCTGCTATACTTGTACTATTTTTTCATTTCTATATAGGGCTCGACCCCACAATTTCTACAAAAAAAACTGGAGAGATAATGGAGAGAGAAAGAAAAAGGTGGATAGATAAAGATAAAGATAAAGTTGGATAGAAAAATGAAGGAATAAATTGGGAGACGTGACCGAAAAGAGGAGGAAGGAGAGATAAGGGAGAGGGAGATAAATAAGAGAGGTGAAATACAAAAATATCCCTGGATGAATTACCATCGTCACATCTCTGATGCGCGTCTAGTCATCAACATGGATGGTACAGATTTGAGTCTGTACCATTTGGACTACTCCCCTCTCTGTCCTTACTGTGACCGCCACGTATGATGATTTCTTAACTCAAAGTAGTTGACATGACAAGGTAAAAAATATTCAAAATAATCCATCATCTCTTTATATCTATTCAGAAATTGTCACGATAATCCCTTCGCCATCCTCCTCTCCCTCTATATCCTCTCTCCACCCTCCAACTACCATGTATGTGCAAAAGCGGTTTCAGAGGCTAACCCTCGTTAGCACTACCTTCATTCTCTCCCTAATCCCGACGCTTCCCTTTCCTTCCAGTTCTCCCCTTTTCTTCTTCTCCTGACTTACCCAAACAATTCCCCACACCATCAATTAACCCTAATTCCCCCAAACCAGAATCACAAACCAGAATCAAGTAAAGCTAGATGACATTTTTGTCGAGCTTCTCAAAGGAGCTAGCTCACCGGGGCATCCAGTCGTCGGTGGCCTCTCTGACGACGGACATCAGCCATGTGACCACCCATGCTCTCGTCGGCACCGCCGTTCGGGGTGGCGCCAAGTAAGTCGATGGATCTCTATCCATAAGGGTGTTGATATTATGGGGGAATCCTGATTCCTGAAAGTGGGTGACTTTTTTTCTAGTGTACAAAACTGGGTGACGTTAGGAGGTCACCTCTCAGTGATTCATTCTGATTCAATGAATTTTTGCTTATACTACGGATTAGAGAAAGGGAGAAGAGGATGAAGAAGGGATTTTTTAACAAATATAAAGAGATGGGATTTATTTTGAATATTTGTCATATTACTACGTCAAGAACTTCGGGTTAAGAAATCATCCTACATGGCGTACCACATAGGTCTAAAGATGAAAACATTACAACATGACAAGCTCCTAAGAATTCGACTAGGTACGAGCAACTATTCGAGCCTTTAATTGATGTACCCAAGAAATCACAGGAGACCTTCTTGATGAGCTTTAAGCCACAAACTTATATGTATCAAACTGCCAAACCACATGGTACTAAAGTGGACTTCTCCAAAACAAAAAAAAAAACCCACTTGGTTATACTATGGTGATTTTGAATAGAAGAAGGAAGCATCTAAGAGCTGACCATTGAACCACCACCATCATCGCAATTATTTGGCAGAGTAGATCTTAAGAAACTACTAACCTCGGTTTTCCTTCCTTACACTTGGTGCATTGGCCGGAAAAAGCCTAATTACTACAACAACAACAAAAAATATGAAAAAGCAAAATTTTCCTGCATTTGATGTCAGAAAAACTTGAAAGAATGAACAGGAAGTGTATCCCAAAACTGTGTAAAAACCATATGCACTTTAACCGAATCCAGCAGCAACCTTTCACCGGTAGCTTCTTAGATGGCATCATTTCCTTCAATGATCCAAAAGTTGGCAAAACTTTGATCATTAGAACTGTAACCTTTCATTCTGCGAAGTTCTTCAGTACTGTATCAAAATGGCCATGGAAAAGTTCCAAACGGCAAAACCACAAAAATGGAATTGGCCAGAAGCTACCCTCTAACCGCATTCAAAATCAGCTTTTCCGATGCTTCTTTGCAGACAGGAGAGATCCTGGTGACCTGACTCCTTCATTTCCACTGCCTTTAGTTACCAGCCGATATTCCGATTCGTAGTCGTCATCGCTGTTGATGTCATTTGGGGTATGCCTGTTCTGATGTGCTCTACGCCGCAAAAGGAATACATTGTAGTAGTAGCTAGCCAAATCTCGCTCCTTCATGGCAGCAAAATATCTACGCAGCTCGTGCCAAAAACATCTATCACAAGACAAAGATTTGATTTCACTATATCCTTGAACTTCTTCTCTTGTTCCTTGGTCCAGGAAAGATGAACTTCTTCACCCATCTTATCGAACCCCCAGTGGTAAAAAGCCATCCCCAACTCACGCTTCATTCTCAACTTCCTCTCGGTGCAATGGAATCTGACACATTCTATTGACTTTGCAGCTTGACATCCACATGAATCCTGCCTTCCTTTCCCAATAGGTTCTCTTCCGATAATAAGATCTTTCCTCTGATCCACCAGTGGCCAAACGCAGGTCCCGAACCACTTTGAGTCACTTTCTGAAATCACACAAGTCCATTCAGGTACTTCAACCTGAAAATAAGGACCCAATGGAATACATTTGTCAGCAGGCAAGTCAAGTATAGAGTTTCTAGTCAAAGATTCGACATCAGAGTTGTCTTCCATGCAGGATCCAGGATAAGTTTGGGATGCTGAAGATGACCCTGGTGAACCGGCCTGTGCCTGAGACAAGGATTTGTTCAGGCGAGGATTCTTCGTACATTGGAATCGATTCCTGAAGTTATAACTTGAGCCAATGTGATCATCATACATGCACGGATGCATCCTCTGACAATTCTGTTAAGCAAAGACCATTCAGCAGCCATAACATATAATTATTTCTTTCAGATAAAGACAAGACAAGTAAAACCAAAACAGGTGAATCTGAAAAGAGAAACAATTCCCAAGTATAACTCCAGACTTTAGTTACCAGCTACAACCTCTATCCATCCTTCATTATCCTAGGTATAACCCCAACATCCAAACCTTTTCTCTTCTCTTTTAAGTGCTTGTAAAAAATATTTCAAAATCCCAACCAAACATCAAAAAGCAATTCACATCCTTTCGAAAATCAATGCCTCAAAATTAGCTCTTTTAAGATTCCAGTTCCTCACAAACAAATGGAGTCTAGATTAGACAGAGTTCCAAGAGCACATATGATAATATTAACTGCAATAAGATGCTACAAGTAGACTCCAATTACCAGGCGTGAGGTATACTTTGTCATTCTTGCTATTGTTTTTGGAGCAATCCACAAAGTTTCCAATGAATGTTGTGCTTACATATAGAATAAATGCATTCACTCAAAAGGAAAGAATTTAAAATGGAATTCGAATTTTACTAGATTTATGTTTCTCGTTGAGATTATATATCTCCCCAATTGATCTTTCCCCTTTGGATATGCATTAGTTAGATTTATATATCAAGTTCTATAGCAAGGAACCTTTTGACGGAAAAGTGCATTAATTAGTTTCCTAATTTGCAGAATTCTGGGTTCTTTCGATTAAACCAGCGAATCATTATCGTGAGCTAGTGAAGCTAACAATACGAATAGAAATGGGCATCAGACTAAATCAAGCGCTGAATTTCAACAGGATTGACTCATATAAGGACCTCCAAGCTCATTTTCGTCCATCAAAACAAATTTACTGACTAAGCATATAGGATCCCGGAACAGCAATCCATAAACAGAAAATTCAAAATGGTATATCCATTATAATGTAAATGGAAACAGAATAAAGACTGCATCAACGAAAACACGGTTTGGCAAGCAACAGAGTAATCATTATATTTACCTGCCATGCAGTTTGTTCGACCGTTGATTCAAAAGACCGCTTCATAAATAACTCCTTCCGGGCCAACAATACCTTCTTCCACATCTCTTCATGCCCAGAAGAACTCCAATTTGATCTCTCCGGCAAAGAACCAACAATAGGATCACCAGGATTCCTGGCTATCCCAGTGACCCAATCCAAAATCTTACACGAAGACTCCCTTTTCCTCTTACGCGAAGAATTGAACGCCTCGGGATCTATTTCCTGGCAATCGTCTTCATCAACTTTGGAGGCGCATCCACCAACTTCCGCAACCGCTCTCTTCCCTTCACTCTTATCAGACATCGCAGTACTCACCCTCATGTCAGAAACCAAAACCGACCATGCATTTTCATATTCCTTGCTCCGATCAGAAACAGAATTAAGAACCGAGCCCCTCACTGCACCCTCTCCCAATCTCCCACTCTTCATCTTGTCACTATGAGCAGACACCCCATCATCAGCCAAACCGGTGTATCCACACTCGTCAGCGACCGAACCCCACAACCCATTGCTCGAAACAGCGTTGTATCCCCCTCTCTCTCCCTCACAACAAAGAATAGCTTAAGCAAATCCAAAGATTGCCCATTCCCAATCATTGGGAGGGGGATAACCAGTTCTTAATCGAGCTACCGATATGGGTTTACCCATTCCCAATCATTGGGAGGGGGATAACCAGTTCTTAATCGAGCTACCGATATGGGTTCTAGCCGCGTCCTGCTGCTGCCACATCGAAACCAAGACAACGAAACAATTATCTGATTTATTACAATCGAAAATATCTTGTCGAGTATACTTGGAACCCATAAAAAATGGATACCCATTTGTCATTTCCTTTAAATTAGAGAATTAAAAGGTGAAACGCATAAAGAAAGTTTTTATTTTGAATTAGGTATAGAAGCTCGATGGCCGATTCTTTAGAGGGAAAGGGGTGAAGTTAATTGGGTGGCTTTTTGTTTTGGCGGGAAAATGATGAACTAGGGTTTTTAAGTTGAAGAGACCAGAAGGGAATTTCGGACCTGCAACTCTCTCTTGAATTCCAGTGGGGGGAGAGAGAGAGAGAGATGGGAATGGGAGAGAAAACAGGCGAGTATATATAATTGAGACTTAGAAGGGGTAGATTTCCCTAAAATAATTAGGGTTCGAGTTTTGAGGTTAATTGAAAAAGAGAGAAAATAAGAGATGTAGAGAGGATGGGAAGAGAAAATGGCTAACCTGAAATTTCCTTCTTGGGAGAAATTCAACTCTATTCTTTTTTGCCCTTTGCTTCTCCTCCTACTTCCCTCTTTGACCTATTTTGATAGAGGAAGAGATGATGAAAATAATGGGTTATGTAGGGTACATATTGTTAGTTCTTTATGTTGGGTAAGTTGGAGGGAGAGTAGTGATGACAATTAGACCTGGATCCACACATAATAGGTCAAAGATTTTTGATATTGATCGGTTCTAGGTGCAAATTTTATTTTAAAAAAAGATAATGATATAGATACATATCTATAAGATCCTAACTCGATTTTTAAGATATTGTTAAAATAATATATAATTATACATAAAACCTAGATTTTGGGGTTGGGGTGAATTGAAAAAGAGAGGAGATAAATGATGTAGAGGGGATGAAGAGAAAATGGGGCTAACCTGAAATTTCCTGGTGGGGTGAAAGTCAACTTCCCTCCTTTTTCCTTTGCTTCTCCTCATTCTTGCCTCTTTAAACTATTAGATTTTTTTTTAAGGACAACCTATTAGATTTTGGAGAAGTGGAAAAGTTGATGAAAATAATGGTTATGTTACTTGTGTAGGGTACACATTGTTAGTCCTTTATGTTTGGGTTAGTTGGAAGGAGAGTACAAATGGTAATTAGACCTCAATCCACACGTGACCGGTCCAAAGTTTCTGACATTGATTGGTTATTACCCAAAATTTTATTTTTTAAAGGATAATGATATAGATATCGATCTATAAGATCCTAACTCAATATTTAAGATATTATTAAAATAATATATAATAATACATTAAAACTAGATTTTGGAGTTGATCGGAAAAGAGAGAAGATAAAAGATGTAGAGAGGATGAAGAGAGAAAGGGGCTATTCTTAAATTTTCTTGAGTCCTCCCTTTGCCCTTTTATTCTCCTCCTACTAGTCTCTCTATTAGATTTTGGGGGAGAGGAAAAGTTGATAAAAATATTGGGTTATATTGGGATACACACTACATAATGTAAATTCATTTATGCTAAAGATGAGGTGATAATAAGTAGGATAAGATTTCATATGATTCATTAAACTCTAGATTTAGGTATATGACTCGACCATACCTTTAATCTTATTAATTTTTTTATGTAAGAATCTAGATCCAAACAGTCGGGGTCAGCATGGTCGAATAGAAGATACATAACTTACTCATTAACTCATTAAGTTGCAAAATATTTTTAACATTCTAATGTAAACTATTAAAAAATACATTCACACTTATGTTAACTTCAACTTTCAATGACATAAATACATGGTTTTCAAAAACGGCAAGTAGGTCGACCAATGATTTCACCTGCCGGTCGGCCAGTCTGACCAGTGGGACCGATAGTCTGACATATATTTTTTTTTAAATATTTTTTATTATATTTAAGTAATTAAAAAAGAAAATAGTTACCAATATTATCAAATTTTATTGCAACTTATAATATATAAGCACCAAAATCATAATTTAATGAGTTTTAAATTTTATATATATATTAAAAATTTTACTTTTTTACTGGCCGACCAGTCCAACCAGACAAAATAGGTCTGACCAAAAAATTTTAGTGGCCAATGTTGTTGACCATTGATTGAACCAGATGCTAGGTTTATGGTCAAACCTGATCGATTTGGTTCTCATTCATGGTTGTACAGTATTTTTTTTAAACAATGATAAAATATTAATGTTTAATTTTAATGTTAGAAATTAGTTATCTTACATAAACTCAGTGGCATAAAAAAATTTAAGATATAGAAAAAATATAACATATAGATGTTAATCTTGATAGGTCTTAAGTGAAATTTATTAGAACAAATTGTCCTCAGGTTCCTGGTGTTTGCTTAAATTATTATTTTTGTCCCTGCTGATCCGAAATCAAAATTCTGACCCCCTATTTTACTTTTATTATTCTCTCAGGTCCCTGCCGTACCCACCGCTAATGTCATCAATTTTTTAATCAATAAAATGACTATTATACCCCTATGTTTAAATAAAAATATAAAGCAAATATATCTCTCTCCTTCCTCCACCTTCTCCGGTGAGAAAGCCACCCTCTGATCATCTTCTCCGGCGCTCCGGTCATCTTTTCCGGTCAAACCAAAAGATTCTAAAAAATATTTACTCTCACTTAACAATGACACCCACTTTCAATTAGAAAAAGCTCCGATCAACAATCAGAAAAAAAAACTCTGATCTAAATTAGAAAAATTAAGTGAAGCCGAGGACGGACCCGTCGGCGTGGGCGGGGGAGATCTGGCCGGCGGAGAGGAGCTCTCGAGTAAGAAAGGAAGACTTCTCAGTAGTCCTCTGGCCGGAGGTCAGGAGGTCAGGATTGAACTGGAGTCAACGTCGGGGACGATGAAATGGAGTGAGCGCCCTAATGCCGTCGCCCAAAGTGGAAATAGACGGTGACCAAATGGCCACCAAATCTGCTACCGCTCCTCGAGTCTGCCGGCTCTGACTCCCCTTTCGAAAGATGCTCAAGCGTCTACAAAGTAGGTCAGATGGAGCTGCCACCGTCATTGTCGAAACTGCAAAGCAGGAGGACAAGGCACTGCCGCCGTTGTCGAAACTGCAAAGTCGGGAGGACCAATTTGCCGTCGATGGTGGTGGCCGGACGGAGGGGAGATTGTTGGTTGAAGAACTAACTTTTTATTTTTTATTATAAGGGTAAAATTATCATCTTCAAATTATTTTGACCGATGACATCAGCTGTTCACTCTTAGGGATCTTAGAATATAATAAAAGTAAACTAGGGGACCAAAATTTTGATTTCGAAACAGTAAGGACAAAAATAATGATTTAAGCAAACACCGGAGACCTGAGAGCAATTTGCTCAATTTATTATGTCAGTCTGATTTCTCGGTCCATGGATAGAGTCAAGTCTAGATCATTTTTTAGGGGAGTTGGGTCTAGAAATGCTCTAAGTCTTGGAAGCCATTGGCTGTTCAATGTACTGTATTTCAGACTACTCTTACTTTGGTGGTGTGTCCAGTTCACCAACGGAATTAAGATTGTGGAGATCTCTTTCCAGAATTCTTTTCAGTTTAAAATATCTACTTGTTAAAGAGCATGTAACCTAACTCTCTCATCACTAAAATATAAAAAACCTGGATTGAGTGGTGCTCTTGGGCTGGACTAAACTCCTCCTTCCCTGCCCAAGACCTCCTACTCTTCCTGCAGGCCTGGAGTGATCGGGATAGTGGGGTTACGTAGTTTGAATGTGTTAGCTGTTCTGTTGGTGTGTGTTTTTCCGATCTCCTTCTTGACGTTCCATTTTGTGGATCTGCTTGATTGGATGTATCTAGATGTGCTGTGGCACTAGTTTTTGTAACTGTACCCTGGATTCCGTTTTTCGGATGTTAATACAATATACTGTTAAAAAAAAGTATTGTCAAATTCAAAGAGATACAGGTTCAAGTATTGACAAGTTTGATGGTCGTAAAAAGTTTACCTTTCAAAAAAATAAAATATCTACTTATTAAAAAAATATCCGCCAAGTTGTGCAAATTTCATGTTCGAAGTAGTGATGCAAACCTTTCCCACAAATCTCCCATTCTTTCTAGGGCTCCCCCGTCCACGCCCCTCCTCCGCTATAGGGTTGGGGTGGCCGGCGGTGGGACTGACCATCCCCATGGAATCCGTCACTCTCTTCATTGACAACATCCCTTTTCAATGGAACGGGATTCCGCTCCGGGAGTTCTGTGAAAAACATTGCAAGGTCATGTATAGCTTCTCGCCTACGAAGCTGAGCGCGAGGAGGATGAGATTCGGGTTTGTTCGGGTCTCAAATCAGGAGGTGGCTGCCATGCTCATCTCCTTCCTGCATGGGGTCACAATGGGAACCAGGAGGCTGGTGGTGGCTCTCTCAAGATACCGTAGGGGTTCAAAATTGGAAGGAGTCAAACCGCAGGAAGCAAGTACAAAAAGGAGTCTGGCTCCATCTAGGGTCTGGGTTCGGAAAGAGAAATCTTCTGCGGTGGCCCCCTCTCCCCCATGTGCCGCCTCAAGCCCTCTGGTCTCTAAGTCGGCATCGCCGGCTGACTACTCTCCTCCGGAATCAGAGGAATCTGCTTGGCTTGCAAGGAGCCTGGTGGCAGTGCTTCATGATCCCAAGCAGCTGATGAGTATTCATCAAGACATTTTCAGGTACGGAGTAAGCCACTTCCAGGTGAAAATCATTAGTGGGCTGATTCTTTGAGGCCTTTTTTCAAAAGCCTATCCCCTTGGACCAGTAAGTTCTCCCCGACTACTAGGTGTTCATGGATTCGCCTAGGCGGAGTTCCATTTCATGTTTGGAATGCAGAATTTTTTGAATGGCTAACTGCTCCCCTGGAAGAAATTATTCTTGTTCATGAACAGACCTCTTCTAAGTTACGGATGGACATGGCGCTTGTTCTAATAAACACGACCATCATGGAGGAGCTGAATCTTGAGAAGGAAGTCAAAATTAAGGGGGAGGTGTTCAAGATTCGCATCTCTGAAACTCATGTTTTTGGTGAAGATGTCGAAACCAGTCTGGTTTTACTTTTGGCGGTTTTGACAACCTGGTGAAACCTGCCTTCTTTTCCTCCTCGGTGATTGGTTCCTCCTCGAGCGCCAAAATTTTGGGTTGTGGCAGCAGCGACAATACTATTTTGAGCCCATATGTGGATGAAACGGGGCCTCGTAATGACCTTCAACTTGTGTGTTGGCCTTTAGACCTCCTCGAGAATCAAGATAATGTAAGGAGAGAAGCTTTATCCTCCCCTGATGCTTTCAGGTTGGTGGGAGAGCCCTCTGAAATGTACCCCTCCCTCCCAACTCTTTTACCGATGAGAATCTTTCCACCCCCATGCGCCAAGGCCAAGCCTTAATTATTGAAGATGTGGCAGAGGCAGGAAGTGTATGTGGCAATCAAGTATTTTCCTCAAGTCTTTCTGAGGGAGCCCCTAGTTCCCCTCCACGTCCCCTGCCACGTAGTGCAAAAAGAACCAGGAGACCTACTGCAAGGGCTCTTTCCTACTCTCTCCAAAAGAAGGCCATTCTATCTGAAAAGGTCCTTATCAAAGGTCTCCTTGCCTCCTTGTCCTCGCCTCCCAAGGACTTTAACCAAGAAAAGGTAATGGAAGAAAGAAGTAAGGCAGTTTGGAACATGTTTCTGAGCCTAGGCATTGAGTTGGATGGTAAGGCCAGCACCATTCTCAACGTGATTAAACAGGCAGCAAAAGGGCAACGATGCTGGGGAGCCTCTTCTTCCCGATGTCAATGACTATATACTCTTGGAATATGAGGGGGGAACTCTCCTCGTAGGCGGAAAGAGACGAAGAGTTTAGTAAGATCGGAGAATATTGGCTTTCTATTCTTCAAGAATCTAAGATTGAGACACCTAGTTTGAGCCGGGTCTGCAGTATGTGGCGTAGAGAACCTTTTGGCTGGGATTATATACCTTCAATTGGTAAATCAGGAGGATTAATTTCTATCTGGAGTGAGGGCTTCTTCACCGCAAGCTCCACCTTCAAGAAGGAGCGTTGGCTGGCAGTGAATGGGGAGCTAGTAGATCAAGGACTGGCCTGCCGTGTCATATCTGTTTATGGGCTTCACAATCCTAGGGAACAAGAAGGAGTGTGGAATGAGATTACAAGTTTTTTAGATGGTTCAAGTTCTGATGTTTTTATTATCGGAGGGGACTCTAATGCTGTGAGCGATGGAAGTGAGAGGAAAATCAATAGTGTGGTTCATTCACAATCAACTAATTTCTTCAAGGCTTTTATTGAGCAATGTGCTCTAGTTGACCTGCCTCTACATGGGAGGAAATACACCTAGAGAAGAGGCAACTCGGCGAGCCGTCTTGACAGGTTCTGGTCTCCGAAAGCTGGGTCATGTCCTTCCCAAATGCATCTCAATTCGGCCTCCCCAAAGGGAAATCTGATCATCATCCGGTTATTTTGAAGAATGCGAACATGAATTGGGACCCCAAACCTTTTCATTTTCTAAATTGTTGGCTTAAGGATCCTGGTTTTATTAAGTTATGCAAGGGCTGGTGGGAGAAACTAGATGCCAATACTTTTGGGCCTCACAGGTTGATCTACAAATTAAGGGGGCTAAATCTGAAATTACAGGAATGGAATCGTACCTCCTTTGGAAATATTGAGACGCACTTGAGGGAAGTTCAGGAAGAGATTGACAATTTGGATGTGGAGGGTGAAGATTTTCATCTAAATGAGGAGGATCTTAAGTTAAGGGCTAAATTAGGAGAGGAAATGTCTAATTTGCAGATTAAGTTGGAATCGTTGTGGCGACAGAAGTCTAGACTTAATTGGGGACAGCGGGGTGACCGAAACTCCAAATTCTTCCATGCCACCACCTGTCTTAATCGGTCAAGAAACTTCATCGGGTTAGTAAAGGTTGGAGGCATGTTGCTCACTGAAGTCCAAGAAATTAAGGACCATATCTACAACCATTTTAAGAGGACTTATAGTCAACACAAGAAGCCACGACCGTCAATTGGGGCTCATATGTTCAAGAAAATTGACGTCATTTCTAGAGACAAGTTGGAAGAGCTTCCTACAGAAGAGGAAATTAAGGGCGCCGTGTAGAGCTACGCTAGGGACAAAACCCCCAGACCCGACGGGTTCAATTTTAATTTCATAAAGGCTGCATGGGACTTTATTAAATCTGATATCTTTGTGTGTTGCTCAATTCTTCAAGATGGGAAGCTGCACTCGCTGGTGACTTCTTCCTTTGTCACACTTGTCCCAAGCATGAACAACTTTAGACCGATCAGCTTGATTGGATGCATCTATAAGATTATTTCCAAGGTTCTCTCCCACTGACTCAAACCCGTTCTAAGTCAAGTGATTAGCTTGGAACAATCAGCTTTCATCGCGGGACGACAAATCACTGATTCCATCATGATCGGTGGTGAGACTGTTGCAATGCTTAAAAAACTAAAGCGGGAGGGTATTTTAATCAAACTGAATTTTTCAAAAGGCCTTCGACTCAATCGACTGGGACTACATTGAAGAGGTGCAAGTGGCGATGGGATTTGGTGCGAGATGGCGGAGTTGGATACGTGAGTGCATATCCTCGGCTAAGGCTTCTATCCTGGTCAACGGCTCCCCTACCTTTTAGTTTGAATTGCAAAGAGGGCTAAGACAGGGAGATTCATTCTCTCCATTTCTCTTCATCATGGCCGCAGAGGGTCTATGCATCCTTCTTAAGAAAGCACAAGAACTCAACTTAATCAAAGGGCTCACGGTGCCTGGTTTGAGTACGTGCCGCAACTTGCTTCAATATGCTGACAATACCCTGATTTTCTCAGAGAAAAGCGAGGAGAGTATTGAAAATCTAAATAATATTGTCTCAATCTTTGGTAATATTTCGGGACTGATTATCAATCCCTCCAAAATCTCTATGGTGGGTGTCAACATTGATGATGACTGGATGGAAAAGGGTGTTTGGAACTGTAAAGTGGATCAACTTCCCATGAAGTACCTTGGTCTTCCCATCGGTTGTAATATGGGATGAGTGGTGAACTGGAACCCTGTACTGGAGGTGGTGGATAAGCGCCTTGCGAATTGGAAAGAAAATCTCCTCTCCTTGGGGAACGTTTAACTCTGGTAAAATATGTGCTTTCATCTCTTCCAGCATATTATTTGTCCATTTATAAGATGCCTGCGGATGTGACTAAACAGCTCAATAAGAAGCTCAGAATGTTCCTTTGGTCGGGAAACATTGATCTCAAAAAGTCCTCCCTTTTCAAGTGGGACATGGTCAGCAGCCCGAAGAAATATGGAGAAATGGGCGTTGAAAACTTGGCTTTGAAGAACAACACACTACTACTCAAGTGGATTTGGAGATTTCTAAAATTTTTGGATTCTCTCTGGGCAACTTTGCTAGCTGGTCTGTATGATTTCCACCCAAACTCCTCCTTTTCATTTCCTACGGCTACTGGCAGAGGAATTTGGGGTGATATATACAAAATTCTTACCTCCAATGCTGCTCTTTCTGATGATTTTTTATCAAGTCTTAAGCTCAAGTTGGGTTCAGGAGACTTAATCTACTTCTAGAGTGATCTCTGGTTAACCCAAAGCTCGCTAAAGGACATGTTCCCTAGGCTGTACCTACTTTCTAATAAAAAATTAGCCAAAATCAGAGATTGTGGAAGGAGAGACCAAATGGGATGGAAATGGATTCTTTTTTGGCTCCGATCTCTCTTGGCTTGGGAAGAAGAGGAAGAGAACAAGCTCCTCCATCTGCTACAAAGTGTTCGAACTGATGCAGGCATTCCCGATGTTTTGCAGTGGTGATATCAAGGGGAAGACAGCTTTTCAATTCAAGCTCTCCGGAAGAAACACTACGATCAAATTCATGGCAACCAACTTTGTCGTTTTGCCCCCCAAATCTGGACAGGTAAAATCTCTCTCAAGGTCGAGTGTTTCTTGTGGATCACCTTGAAATGCAAGCTTCTCACCAGGGACATTTTGATCAGTACTCGAAGGCTGGATCCATGGGACTCGTTTTGTCCGATTTGTGGTGATTTTGACGAATGCATCGATCACCTTTTCCTAACATGCTCTTTTGCCAGATCCATTTGGGATCATTTTGCACACTTTGCTGGAGTGTTTTGGTGTGGCCTATCGACCATCATTGCTTCTTTAGAAGAATTGATGGGCTTGGTTGAGGGCTGCATGATCAAGAAGGTATGGTAGGCCCTTAATGGCGCCATATTTTGGGAGCTTTGGTTTACAAAGAATCGAGCAATTTTTTGAGGTGAACGGTGCAACCGGGAACTTCTCTATCATGCTATTGTTGAAGACTGGCTTAGATTGTCAAATTCAATCGAGGAGTTCGATCCCCAGAACATCTTTTTGTACATGAAATCTCTTCGTGATAGGGGAGATTAGTCATGTAAGTACAAGTAGAGTAGGTTTTTTTGTACTACTTGATGTAAATATTTTGGGTATATAAATTTCAATCCATTTACCAAAAAAAAAGTAGTGATGCAAAAAAATCTCCTAGTGCACCATCTGAGCTGATGTTAAAAAAGAAGGAACAGTGACCGATCCAGCGCTGTTTATGTATTTAAAAAAACCAATCCCCACGAAGCCAAAAATTTATTTGTCCCATTTAGTAGAAGAAAGTACTTGCTTCTCCCGTGTAATGTATTGAATAAAACACAACAAACTTGTGTCGTAATCTTTTGATCATGGAGTGTAAATCCCGGAGGAGAACAAAGTTTAATGTCGTATAAAGTCACAAAATTTAGATCAATTGCTTTTTAAATTCACCAAAGAAAATAGTCTAACTCAACAAAGTTGCTGCAAACTTCTGAGATGGCGTCATGGCTCTTATAGTAGAGGTTGACGATGACCGATTCGTGATCAATGACGGATGCATCCACGCATCAATCATCATCAACATCTCTACTATAAGAAAAATGGCATTGTCCCATAACCATCATGAGACTCATAACTCATGTGAGTATTCCAACTTAATATTTTTTATTTATTTGTTCCTAACTCCACTTTAGTTTTATTATTTATTTGTTAACTTGTAATTCAGTTTTGAGTTTTTATTTGGAACATGTCTAAAATTACTCGCCCCTTATTAATGTTTTATCTCATCCCATTAAATTTCATCCTGTCCAGGACAGCAAGTAGAAATTTTTCATTACCATAATACTATTACACTATATTAGCAGTTAATAAAAAAATCTGAATAGTTACACGAGTCCATGTATCATGAATTTAGGAAAAAAAGTTATCTAACTAACTCTAAATAATTCCCGCTAAGCATATGATATACCCAATGCAGACTATAATTATCATCACATTAACAACCAACATCTTATGACTACCTCGTACGCACTTTAAGAAAGCATCATAAAATAAACATGTTCCTTGTTAGAGAAGTTCATGAAATAAGGCAAGTATCCCAACATTATCCAAAAAGCGAATACACCAAACCTTCGCATGCATTGTCTCTCTATTTAATCTATAATCCAATTTGACAAAGCAAAAGTTCATCTTCCAGGGAATGGAACCCTGAACGAAATAAGCGCTTTAAGAAATTGATAGAGCAGTTTTATTATCATTCACAATTGGCATATATTCCGCACACCATTTGATGCTTTTTGTTAGGGTGCTACTTGTTGGTTAGTAGTTGACGGATGACTCAATTATCAAGGCTTTAAGGAGATCTACTTTTTCATTAGATCTAGACGTGAAGATCGAATAACGAAGGCCAATTTTTCTTTAAAATTTTTTTTTTGAAATAATAAAGTCAAACCCTATATAAATAGGTAAAATAACTACAAATACATAAGTCCAACCCATCCGACCAGCATCAAGCGAAGAATTATTATTTCTTTTCTTAGTCGTATAAGAGTAACTTAGTTTTTTTTTCTTGTAAATTTACATTTTTTTAGTACATTAAGAGTCAACATCGACTGGTGTTGACTCGCGGAAACCTTTTTAGTATCTTTTGCTTTCCTATCTCATCTTGTATTGGTTTTACTTAGCTTTCTGATGCTAGTTGTTGAGGTACAAAAATAATCTCGACGTTGTCAACATATTTTGAGGTACCTTGTGTGATCTCAAAATGACCGGGTGATCGGTGACCGATGTGGTGTCAAAGTGACCGGTAAGCGGTGTTGTCTCAAAGTGATCACTTTCAGTTTCGAAGAAGATTGTCGATGATCTCTCCTCCATCGAGTCTGATGACGGTCTTACTTGATCGAAACCGGTGACGATAGACTGCTTTGTTATATTGTCCTTGGTTATCTTCGGCTTGTCTTTGGATGACAATGTCCTTCTGTGATAAATTGGCCATTACTTTGGACTCGTAGGTTCGAATGAGGAGATTCTTGTGGCTACAGAAAGGTGAGACATGTTATATACAACTTTATTTTCAAGAGCCTTGCCTAATTCAGATCAGAAGTGGGTCTAAACAAAGTGCCAAATCTTGGTATTAGCTTGCTCTTTGAGTTCTGACAGACTTTGGTAGATCAGCGGTAGATTTTGACTCGGACATTAGATTGAGCTGATTCTTTCGGCTATGGAAAGGCAAGAAAAAGATCTACAACTTTTGAGCTTATAACATTTTCTGATTCGAAACGGAATGTGGTCAGAAATCTACTTCAAGATGAGTATACTTTGAACTGGTTCAGTCCGCTTCCCGCCCGCCTGGGTGATGCTCCTCGGTAAAATATTCATAACTTTCTATCCGAAGCTCGGATTGAGACAATTCAAGTTACTCTGCGAAGCCAAGACACAAATCTACGACTTTGTAGTTAATTATATCTTCCGATTTGGAGCAGAAGTAGGTCAAGGCAGGAAGATACTTTGGTCCTCAAGGCGGGAGCCCGGATGGTTGCTTTGACCTACAAGACGGGATCCGGATAGATGCTTTGACCTTCGAGGCGGGAGCTCGAAGGGTGCTTTGTCCTTTGAAGTGGAGTGTCCGGGTTGGACACTTTGCTCCGTGAGTCGATGGCAGGAAGCCAATGGCAGGAAGCCTAAGGCGGGAAGCCAATTGAGAGGCCGAGTGAGAAGCCTAAGGCGGGAAGCCTAAGGCGAGAAGTCGAGTGAGAGGCCGAGCGAGAAGCCTAAGGTGGAAAGCCAAAGGCGGGAGGCCGAAGGCGGGAGGCTACAAAGGCGGGAGGCCGAACTTGATCCTTATAGGTGGGAGGATCCCGCTAATAAGTAGGACCCCGTCCGTAGCAATAAGGCGAGAGGATCCCACCATCGGACTGCCCATTTAAGGTAGAAAGGTCCTGCTTACGGGCTTGGCATTTTCGCATCCTGCCATCGGGCTGGAGCCCGTTTGTAGCGGCAAGGCGGGAGGATCCCGCCATCCGGCTGGAGCCTGTTTGTAATGGCAAGGCGGGAGGATCCCGCCATCTGGTGTTTAAGGCGAGAGGATCCCACTTAACGGCTTGACTATTCCACCCTAGGGGCCTAGGCGGGAAGGTAATTTTGGGTTCGAAAGCGGGAAGGTGATTTTGGGTTCGAAGGCGGGAAGGCTCGGTTCACAGGAAGCCTATTTGGCCTATTAAGGCAGGAAGCCTTCCGACGTGCGTTGCTTCAAGCTCGCGTGACCCATTGGGCTTCTTGGCCGAGAATGGAGGCAGTAGGTACCACCTTATCTGTGAAGGCGGGAAGGTAATTTCGGGAGTAGGTCCACTTTGGTTGAGGAGGCCATCACCTTGAGCCCATTTTGGGATTCACTTTGGGCCTGGCGAGATGTCCATCTTGGGCGATGACGGACTTGAGACAAAATTTTGCGTGGGAGATTTAAGAAGGTCAAGTCGATCTATATTTTCTTAAGTTGAGCTGGGATTCTCAATATTTGGCAACACTTGGTACGTTCCTCTTTAGGCCACGATTGCTTGGTCGTCACATTTTGAAGCTTCCTATTCGAGGACGGGATCTGCTCTTTTAAGGAAGATGGCTTGTACTGGGCCGGGAGGATCCCGTCATATTAAGAATAAATAACTTGAAGCGGATCTCTTGGGATTGAGACTTGGAGGTGGTTTAGGATTTCCTATTCTGAAGGCGCGGAGGTTAGGTCAAGGCACTCTATATAAAGGGGACTCGGGCAAGGAAGACGATCATCACCAACACATCAAACAACATCTATCTTTACTTTTTATCTTAGCTTAGCTCGTAGCCCATAGTTCTTTCTTCTCCCTCTCCCTTAAATTGAACGTCTAAGGTTCACTCTTTTTTCTCCCTATCCGTTAGGCCAACCTTGGGACGATCACTCCAGATCTGTCTCGGGTTACTTGACATTTTTGTACCCTTTTTCCTCCAACACTAGTTTACACTCTGGTATGGATTGGAGACTCTTTTTTTGAAAGGGCCTGGGAGACATTTTTGGGGAAAGAGAAGGACTCTGATCCTTGAACTATAAAGGGAAGAATTCCTGTCGTCTTAATCTTTGACGAACCGAGCATTGATTATTTTTCCTATTTAATTAGGGTCATAGTTTAACTCCCAGTTACCAAAACCTTTGAAAAGGAATATATAAGTTGAATTCCCAAAATAACTTCACGTATTCAAGGAGATTCTAAAAATGAAACAAGGTTTTTCAAACTAACTGTATTTTTTTATAAATTAATACTATCAACGCCATAGATTTTATTAATTAATCAATATAAACGACCCGCACAAGCGGTGGAGCATGTAAGTTAATTCGATGCAAAGTGAAAAATCTTACTAGGATTTGACATGCCGCGAATCCTCTTGAAAAAAGGGGTGCCCTCGGGAACATGGATATAAGTTGTGCAGTCGTCAGCTAGTTATTTAAAAGATTTATTAATTTATAGAGATTTTGAGATTTTATAGATGTTAGTAAAAATCTTTTTTGTAATAGCAATGTAAACTGAAAAAAAACTGCATGTTATAATTAATAAACTGTTGAATACACTGCATGTTTGTAAAAACTAATAACCATTTCAGTTTATAATTAATTTTTTCTAATTATCCATAATTATCAATTACGCAGTCCTATCTCCCACCTTCTGTTATCCTTATCCCTTTATTGAATAGTGGATACAATTCCTTACCCTTATCTTCTTTAAAATAGAGATTTGGACTGGATTCGAGTCATAAAAAATTAGAAAAGATCAGGGCGACCTATGGATCCGTATTTTTAAAATTATTTTATCTTTAAAAAAATTAAACTGTCATTTGATTGTTCTCGATTACCAAACGGACACTAAAAAATGTAAATACAATTGATTCGTTAATTAAAATAAAATAAACAAATCCTAAAAATTGAAGTTGGATCTCGATCGAGGTAGAGCCTCAGGATAAAGATCTAATTGTCATCCCTACCTAGCACAATTTCATTGGGAACCCCCAATACCATAAGAACTCCATTAATCCACCTCACCCACCTACCCACATTAATTAGCACAACCATTAACTAAATTACCATTAAGCCCAACCTCCAAATCCACGGTTGTTTTTTAAGGAATAAAGGTCAAATAAGTCTCTTTACTTGCTCAAAAGGTTCACATAAGCCCCTCTATTTGAAAGTGGCTCACATAAGCCCATGTACTTCTCTAAATGGATCAAATAACACTCCGAGAGAATTTTTTAGGTCACCGAAAATACGTCATCAGCTGACGTGGCATCCTTGTCATCATAAAAATGTCACATCATCTTTCCTCTTGCTCTTGCACATTAGTTTCATTGATATCCGCCCAAGATAAAAGCAATCACCAAACAACACCTCAGACATATTGCCAGAAACATTCGAACACCAGCTTAAGCAATGAACATTACTTCCCACGCAATACTCATCGTCACACGACATCAAATATAGCAAACATCTAAACTATCCAGATTGATTAGAACACCTCAAGCAATCAGATTTAGCAATCAAAGAGAATAACTTTCCAAGAACCTTGGCAGAACCCATCATTTCTTTTCGCAGCTTCTCTAATAGCCTTATGAACACCTTTCTCTTCCCTTTGTATTTCTACAATTCCAAACAAACAAAATCAAACCCATCAAAGCTAACCCAAAACTCAGAAGAACCCATCAACCCAAATTCAATTAGCAGACCAAAGTTCCCATCTTGATCAAAGACAACAAGTAATTGAACAACAAAAAAATCCCAATTCGAAAGGCCCCATCAAAATTAAACCCATAAAATAAATGAAGATTAAAACTTTATACCTCGGATTTGACGCTCGATGTTGCGACACTCCTAGCAAAGTCGTCGATGCCAATCTCTCAGCTGCTGCTGTGGGTTTGCCTTAGGCTTTATCATGTTCTTCTCTTTTTTTAGTTTTTGTCTATCAAAGCCAGGTTTTTGTTTGGTGGTTGCTTTTATCTTGGGTGGGTATCGATGAAGCTAATGTACGAGAGGAAGAGGAAAGATCACGATCACGTTGCATTTTTAAGATGACAAGGATATCACGTCAGTTGATTACATGTCGTCGGTGATCAAAAAAATATCATCGGGGTGTTATTTGACCCATTTAGAGAAATATAAGGACTTATGTGAGCCACTTTTAAGTAGAGGGGCTTATGTGAACCTCTTGAGTAAGTAAAGGGACTTATTTGACTTTTATTTCTTTTTGTAAAGATACATAAAGATTTGGATCTTTCCATTTTATTACTTATAAAACTTGTGTATCGTATATTGGAAGTTTACTCAAACCTACAATAGAGGATATCTATATATTGTATTAATAAGGCGACGAATAGTATAAGAATTGAACTTCATGACAATTTATGTAATTTTGAAACATATCTTTTTTATTTGTTGTATTATAAATTTAAAATGGGGATAACAAAAGATAAGAGATTTGAAACCTTGTTTCACATCTAAGGTGACATATTGTAATACGTGTCATAATTGTTGGCAATCCTTCCACTACAATTGAAATCAAAATAGCCTTTCATGAGGACTTATACTTCTATTTTTGTAATTTTGAAATACATTTATTATATAACATCTTTTCTATTTGTTGTATCATAAATTAGAAACTCCATTCAATGATTGAGGTGGCATATTATAATACATGTCATAATATTTGACAATTCTTTCATTGCCTCCGAGAATCGAAACACCCTCTCGTGCGGAATTGTATTTCTATTTTTGTAATTTTCAAATATATTTATAATATAATATCTTCTTTGTTTATTGTATTATAAATTTGAAACGGAAGGTACCAAAAGATAATTTTATTTACTACTTTATTTAAAGTAACATAGAATTTTCCTATGAAATCGTAATTTAATCAAAAAGACTCTTCAAATAAGATCCTAACGTCATTTTTTGAATAGGCAATTTTTTGTGTGTGTTGTATTATTTATTTTGGTATTTTATAATACCTCTCATAGAGTAAGTGCTTGTTTTTGTAGGTATATGTTACCAAACTCAGATTCGAAGTAGAGGTTGGTTCCTCCTTAAAGCAAGCCAAAACCATCTAGTACGAATCCAGTTTAGTTTTGAATAGGCAATTTATGTATCCTAATAATATAATTTTATTGGTTATACATAAAAATTCTACCAATCCAAATAATCGTCGTCATCAGTTGGATCATATGGACACCGGAATTCCTTGATTCGTTTCACGACAACTGAGACCAAACTCGCCGTCCAGATCAATGCCGCTTCAGTGGTCCACGTCGAAAAACTCGAGGCGAGGGATCATATGGACGCCTGAATTCCTTACTACCTCGTTTACAAACTCTGAAATTTTGGATTCAGCCATCAGCTTGGACTTCTTAATGGCTACAATTCTCCCACCTATCAGACGGTTTCTTGCTCTCATTGACCAATGATTTGATCAATGTGGTAGTTCTCATTGGCCTTTTCCAAATCCTTGGAAGTCGAAGCTCATAGTTTGAATGTTAGTTTTTTTTAAACATAGTTGTTGCTAAAATAGCAACTAGTCGTTTTGCTTAAAAACTTCTTCTTGAGCCTATATTTTTTTATTGTTGTTAATTATTTTGTACAATCCCCGCAATCCTAGTAATAATAATAGCGAACCAAATCCTGATGCACAACATATAATGCCACAGAAACAACAATTTGTTAAATAATCTTTATATATTTGGTGAAAAGTAGATAGGGAGAGGTCCATCCATACACACCTATGATGATAATCTTAGTCCTATTGGAGGAGCTGAACAATCATTCTTTGTTATAACATGTGTCCCAAGATTGATAATAACCCGAAGGACACGAGCAATTTTCACCTCATGGTCCAGGGTTATACGTGCACAAGAGACAGCAATTGTATGTCTTTGGACCATGGTAACTCTATTTTCTCTCTTAAGTCATGTTGTTTCTATTGTCTCCAAAATCAAATTACGTAACCGCTTATATAAGAATTTCTAACCAATAGAAAATTTTTCTTCTCTTATTTACCTTACTGTCCAATTTAGTGCATATATATATATATATATATATATATATATATATATATATATATATATAGAAACAACATGACTATTTCTACCTTCGATGTATATATATGCACTATAACAAGTAGATATATAGATATTTCTTTCATGCATAGACGTGCATATCAACTCATCTACATTAATATAATTAAGGTTTCATCTCATCCCCAAGTCATCTCTTCCCTCTTTGGTCTATAAAACACAAACATATTATTCTCTTTTGTTTAGACTATTTCATTAATTTTCAACATTCATAACAAGCATATGATATACATAACCTCGTTCTACGTTTGAGGTGACATATTGTAATACATGTCATAATTGTTGGCAATTCTTCCACTAGTTGAACTATGTTTCAGTAGTTGATCTCTGATAAAATTACTACCTTGTTTACAAATTGAAATTTTGAATTCATTCATCAGCTTGGACTTCTTAATGACTACAATTCTCTCATCTATCAACATTCCTTTGTAAAAGGTTCCTTGATATCCTTGACCGATGATTCGATCAATGTGGTAGTTCTCGGTGGCCTTCTATCATCTCTCAACATTTCTCTGAATCCTAGATTTGTTTGATTATTTTATACAATCCCCACAATCCAAGTATGAAATTAAATTACTCCTCATGCATGCATATACGTGCATTTCAACTCATCCACATTAATAAAATTAATATTTTATCTCATCCCAAAGTCATCTCTTCCCTCTTTGATCTATAAAATACAAAATATATTATTCTATTTTGTTTTTCATTAGTTTTCATGACAAGCATATGATTTACGTAACCTTGTTCTACGTTTGAGGTGACATATTGTAATACATGTCATAATTGTTAGCACTTCTTCCATTACCCTCGAAAATCGAATAGCCTATCATCAGGAATTGTACTTCTATTTTTTAATTTTTAAATATATTCATAATATAACATCTTTTTTATTTGTTGTATTATAAATTAGAAACATCATTCAATGTTTGAGGTGACATATTGTAATACATGTCATAATATTTGGTAATTCTTTCATTGCCTCCGATAATCGAATTAGCCTCTCGTGCAGAATTGTATTTCTATTTCTGTAATTTAATAATATATTTATAATATAACATCATCTTTATTTATTGTATTATAAATTTGAAATGGGAGGTACGAGAAGGCAAGGGGTTTTATAATAGCATAAAAATGTTAAGTTTCTTAATCAAGTTCAATGAGAGCAATTATATCCAAAAGATTAAAAATATGGTAAAGTAGTTATAAGTCGCTTATGTATTGTGCATGATGCTCTCTCTCTACGTGACCCTTCTAAAGCAAGTCAGACAATACCATGTACTTCTTACTTGTTGACATTGATTTTGTTCTTGGAACAACCACACTTCAGCTTTAGACTTTCTTGTGATTTTCCCATCAATAACATGCCACATATTTTTCATAATATTGCCTCACATATTTTCATACGTTCTTGTGATCATTCTTAGGAATCTGCACTATCCACACGCGGGACATACAAAACCATGGTAATGGCTTTCTCCACCCCGTCTTAACTACCATCCATTATGCCCATGTAGACTCCTACGGAGCTACTCTGCATCTCTTGAAAATATTATAGAGCTTTTTCAAAGAAGCAACTTGTAAAATAGAGGGGTCAAAAGTAACCACAATTTGTTCCCAAAAGCAAAAATCGACCGCCTCATCGCAGATAACTACTTATCGAGCAAAAAACCATTGTTGGGCACATTAAACAGAACAAATGCGGAAAAGATAAAGATGGGATAAGTGCATGAGATAAATAAGGAAGTGAATGTAGAGGAACAACATTGATATCAAGCTCTCCTTTCTTCCGAACTATGGATTTGTTGGGATAAAAATGTGCGAGAACGTCGATCGAACTCGTGACGGCCCGGAGTGCTCGTCCCAAGGTCGGTCTAACGCTGAGTAACAAGGGTTGGCCGAAGCCGAGACTACTACTAACCTAAACTAAGATAAAAGCCGAAGCTTGATAGAGATTTTGTGATTTGGTTTGTGGATGATCGTTCTGTTCGCCCCTTGCCTTGCTTATATAGAAAACGAAGATCGCCTCAGCTTCGCTCTAACCGTGTTGTAGTCGAACTCGGAGTCCTCGTCGCTTATCTTCAACCAGGCCTTACCCTTATCCCGACTGAACTCGAAGGCCCGAAGCCTATCTCTTTCAATGCTTATCTTCGTCTGAAAATGGACTTCCAACGCTTATCCCCATCTAATTCAGATTTATCGTGCCAGAGTTTATCCTAGTCTCTTAAGAACCCAGGGTGCATCGAGTATCCCAGAGCTCCTCCAATTACTTCAAGAGTCCGCCTTAAACTTGGTCTCCTCGTATCTCTGTCCACCTATGTAGAGTCCGTGCTAACCCGGTCTCTTCCACCTTATCTCATGTACACCGGGCACTACATTTAGCCTCAAGAGATTGGTCTCACCTGAAGTGAGAGGAAACTAGCTCTCTACTTGAGCTAATGGCAATCGGTGCCCCTATTCGGTACTTTTAATTGGCGCCGGATTTAGGTGCCTTCAATCGGCGCCTCATTTAGTGCCTCATCCGACACCGCATCTTCTTCAAGTGCCTTTTTGACATCCTTCTGCCTCGAATTTGAAGAATTCATAAACTACAAAGTTGTAGCTCTATGTCTTATCTTCACACAGCAACTTGAATCGCGTTAATCCGAGATTTGAGTCAAAAGATATGACCTAGTGCCGGATTTACTTCCTCTACTCGGCGCCAGGTTAGCTTTCCACACTTAGCGCCGGTTTTAGACATCCATCCACTCTGAATTGGCCCAAGTGACAAACTACAAAGTTGTAGGCCTATCTATTATCTTTTCATAGGCTCAAGAATCACCTTAATTCAAGGTCCGAGTCAAAAGTTATGACTACTTTACCACAGACAGCCGAAGGCCCTCTAACCGCCTTCACTTGGCGCCGGGTTTCCTTTCACCCACTTAGCGCCGGGTTCACTTGGCGCCGGTATTGGACTTCCTTTCACTATGAATCGGCAAAAGTGATGAACTACAAAGTTGTAGGCCTATCTAGTATCTTTCCATAGGCTCAAGAATCACCTTAATCCGAGGTCCGAGTCAAAAGTTATGACCACTTTACCAGAGCCGAAGCCCCTTCAACCGCCTTCACTTGGCGCCGCACTCTCCTTCCCTCAGTTGGCGCCATACTCGCCTCTGCTCAGTTTGCGCCACACTCTCCTTCCCTCAGTTGGCGCCAACTCTCCTTTGCTCAGTTGGCGCCGAGTTTGCCTGTCCTCGGTTGGCGCCTCATTTAGTTGGCGCCACCCTTAGTTGGCGCCGGGTTGGCCTTCCACTCGGTTGGTGTCGAGTTCAGCTAGTGTCGGGCTCACATCTATTGAGTTGGTACCTCACTCGCTCTAGAAGAATAAATGCTACATTCGGCTTCACCTTCTCGAACTTGTGAAGTCAATCACACACCTAACTCCCATACTCGAAGCCCCAACCTTGTAAATTATTTTTCCCGTCAACAATGCTCAAAGTTAGCTTCCTCTAGTTGGGGTCGACTTAGCATATCTTTGCCTAACCGAAGTCGGCTGTACTCCTACATAGCCAAAATATATCCAAATCGTCTTTCCTTAGTCGAAGTCAGCATTTCGCATCTTCGCCTGGCTGAAGCCGGCCTAACTCGACTTCCTCTAGTCGTAGTTAATCAAGGTCACATATGTCTCTACCTAGTTGGACTTGGTTTATATGTTTGACCGTGCTCACCCAAGCCCACCTTTCTCTAGTTGGAGTTAGTCATGGTGATTCAAGGCTGAGGATATCAAGGTTGAGGGTACCCAAGCTGATTTGAGCATACCCAGCCAAGGCAAGTTGACGTTCAAGCCCAGGTACTTCAATGATCGCCCTAGTCGACTCCGATCTCCCAACATGTTATTTTTTGCACTTCAACAGGATTACGAGAAAATTGAAGTTCTTGACTCTTATGGCCTAAATTTTGAACCGATATTTATGCAAAGAATCATAATTAGCCACAGCATGAATATCTGTGCCATACTTGCAAAGAAGTTTTTTTAGAAGGGTGGCTCGAGTCCTATATTATAGAAAAAAGATTACAAAACAGGAATAGAATTACATAAACAAAGAAACAAGACACTAAAATAGTACAAGAAGCCACTCTGAGAGGAGACAGAGAGACATGGGTGGAGTCGAAGGGTGGACGATAGGCTACGAGAGCCGAACGTCCAAAGCGAAAGCTGCCGAGAAAAGCTGCGGCTAATAACCACGAAGTCGCATCAAAGACACAACCTCATGGGCATTTAAATGCATACGAGATGCATGCAAATGAATGCCAAGATCAGACGAATCCAATTAAGACAAGGCTGTCTGATGTAAATCTTATTACGGATCCACGCAGAAGTCAGATCTATCTACGTTCAGATTGATGAAAATTTTGAACCGTTGTTTACGCCTTTGCAAGAACCTCGGTATGAACAACCTCGACCCACTGCTGTAGGGAAACAAGAACCTCGATTTGGTGAAGACGCCACAAACAGTGATGTAGATCTGCTTGATAAGTCGAAGGTGAACGAACGGAATCTCTCCGCTGTGTTCGAACAGTTTCGAAGAACCAAGAGAGCAATGCCCACTTTTTTTTTATCCAAATTAGTCTTCTCATTCTCATTGATAATGCCTTTATATATAGGCAGATTGTTACAAAGAGATACCTAATGAAACACAACTTCTAATTAGGTAAATATGACTTAAAAAGGGAAACTAAAAAAGAACACAAGTCTAGTACTCCTATTATTGCTAAAAATATGATTATCACATAATTACCTTCCTAAACTGACTTGAACTCTTAAAGAAACAAAAAATTCTCACATTATTGACTTCCTAAATAGACTAGAACTCTTATAAAATAGAATTAATATATAATTAACTTCCTAAACAGACTCAATAATATCATAAATAAAATTATAACTAATTTAAGATTTTTGCAGATCTGATTCATATCATTCCCCTCCTCATGAAATAGATTTGTCCTCAAATCCTCGCATGCTTCATGCTGTCAATTGACAAACATGCTGAAACAAGATTGAATCTTCGAATTTCGTGGCTACACTTGATATCTTCTTTTCCAACAAAACAAGTACTTCGATATCAGACAATAGAAGTCATCTCCAATTCAAAAGCCAAAATCTTACATCTTTGCACAAGCCTTTCTTTGAACTTCAAACTATTCCAGAAGTTAATCAATGGTGAACCTCCCATATAATCAAACTTGTCCACTTCCAAAAAGTCAAAATGTTCAACATGAAAATCAGGAGACATGAAAGATATGGGTTGAGAACGTCTTCCTTGTCAACCATTAAAAAAAGTTCTTCTTGTTCACCATCAATACCAATTAAGCACATCTTCATATGAACAACATCCACCAATTCTGATTCTCTGAATAAATCCCTCAAGTAAAGAAGTGACATGGCATGCTCATCAAAACAATCTCCATCGAATAAGTCAATAGAATATTCACCAAATTCCTCCCATGTCAAATTCTCTTCTTCAACAATCTCTTCAGATGTAACCTCCAAATCAGCAAAACTACATACCTTCTCCTCAATGTCGCGCTTAGTATTAATGGTGTTCTTCCTCTTTGCATCGACTTCTCCAACAAAATCAGCTCCTGAATTCTTCTCATCTCTGACCCTCATCTTCCTTTGTTGAATTTGTTTTCCCCTACAGACATTAGGAACATCATGTATCTTCTCTTGTTTGCACACTATCTGGTCCACCTTTAAAATGAGCTTCTTGACCTCCGTTCTGATTATATGTCCCATCCCACTCATCATGGCCTCTATAATCTTTGGATCAAGCTTTGACAAATCAACTTCAAAATCTCTTCTTGTGTAGTTGCAAGACATTTTTTTCCCAGATTCTCTTTTCTTTTTCTTATTTTTTTAAATTTTTTACAGCCTTCTTTCTTCTTCTTTTCTAGGCTGCCTTCTTCTCTATCTTTCTTTTTTGAAATTTTTTTCTCTCTCTTTTTTTTTCTTTCTAGGCTGCCTTCTTCTCTATCTTTCTTTTTTGAAAATTTTTTTTCTCTCTTTTTTTTTCTTTCTCTAACTCATAATACAATAAGAACAACTAACTGAAAACCAATGATAAAAAAATAAAATTTAAAGATAGATGATCTGAAGTAGAGCCTAAGCTTTGATACCAACTGATCTGAAACCCGCGTGGATCCCTAGCGAGTTTCACATCACTATCCACATGCTCCAAACGGAAAGATTTCGATTACTGAATAGATCTCAAATCGAACCTAGGTCGATCCAAGTAAAAACAGCTAATAATAAACTGAAGCCAAACAAAGTCACGAAACACGTGTGACTCGTGAGCAAAAACAACATACATACAAAGAAGCAAACAATATAAGCAATAAAAGAGAAAAATAACGAGCCAGTCAGGGGGTGGTCGTAGCGACCAACACCCCCGGGACCACCGGCGACCTCAAAAGAGCCCTGCAGAAGCCCGCAAAAGGTCGGAGGTTGACTGAACTAGGGCGGCTAGCTTTGGCGGTCAAGCCCACAGAGGAAGGCGGCACGAGGAGGCACGCTGGGCTAGAGAACTACGACCAGAAGAGGGGACGACGGGCTTGAGGAAGGCGACGACGGCGAACAATAGATAGAGAACGGAGGATGGCGACGACGGCGAACAATAGATAGAGAACGGAGGATGGCGAACGACGGACGGAGACGGCGAGCTTGAGGGCAGTGAGATGGCTAGGACGGCAAAATGGCAAACGCAAGACGGCGGGTCTCGAACGGCGGATGTCAGCAAGAGTGTGGGTGATGAGGGATGGAGTCTGAGAGAGTGGAGGAAGGGAGCATGTGAATAAAGATGCCAGTTGAAGCAGGTGAATAAAGATGCCTCATGAATGATCGAAAAGTTAGCCAGGCTATTGTATGTTCTAATGATTAGCCGGGATATTTATCATGCTTCTGATGTATCCTTCTTCTTTTGTCTAGTATGATTCCATGCCACAACAACCGATATCAGACCAGTATGATAATTTAAAAAAGTTCAAGCAGATGGTAGAATGCTTAATGCGTATGCTGCAGATGCCGAAGAGTAATATAAGCCCTGCTTTTAAGGAGAACTTATATTCCTATGAAAAGAAGATCCAGTATTTCTTACGTAGCAACAGACCTAGAAAGCCAATGCAGCAAGGACTGGCCCAGCCTCACATGCAAAACTTTCAGCCAAGTTCGAACATGGATCCAGGACAAGGAAGTTCGTCAGGCTTTCTACAGCAAGTAGCTGTCGGATCTTTACAGCAGAATTCAGTGAGCGCATCCCAACAGCCAAGTATTAGCTCCTTTTCCACTCAAAGTGGAGTGAGCATGATGCATCCTAACATTCCCATGCAGTCAAACTCCATGCAGCAAAAGCAGCTGCCAATGCAACAGCAGCAATTGCACCATAGGACAAAGCAACAGCTGCCTGCACAGATGCATGCGATGAATGATGCAAATGACATGAAGGTTCGAGAGGGAATGAAGGTATCTATCAATAACATCCTGGAGCGGGTCAGCATGCACCATACTCCCATCAGCAGATGACATCTGGAACTACTTTTCCTATATCTTCATCGCACATGCTTCAGGATGCATCCCCTCAATTACCTCGACATTCATCTCTACAGTTTGACCAGCAGAGCATACCTTTCATTGTTCCATCTCCTTTAACTCCTTTGACCCAATCCTCAATGCCTGAAAATTCAGAGAAACCTCTCCCGTCTTCACTGTCTAATGTTTCACATCAACAAACATCACCATCACCTGCAATTGGTACTCTGGGTATATCAGCCTCACCTTTGCTTGCAGAGTTTACTAGTGTAGATGGTGATCATGGTGGTGCATTTGACAACTTATGGGAAGCCAAACGTCTTGGAACAACCGCTTGAGCGTTTGCTTAGAGTGGTATGTCAATTCTCCTAGAATGTATCTTTGTTCTCTCCTTTTGAATTAATTATTTCTAGGCTTCCAGCAACGTTCCCGTTTAAGTGGTATATATTAAGCTCTATTATGCCGAGCATTGCGCTTTGACTGATCTTATGGCATGCTTCATTCGTGATTCAGGTGGAGTCTGTGTCTCAAAAAGTATTGAGTGATTCTGTCAGTGACATCAGCTCAGTTGTTACTATGATTAACAGAATCGCGGGATCATCCCCAAGTAATGGCTCTAGAGCTGCAGTTGGCGAGGATTTGGTAGCAATGAACCAATGTCGCCTTCAGGGAAGTAACTGTGTCACTCAAGATGGGCTTACTGGAACAAGGAAAATGAAGCGATATACTAGTGCAATGCCGATGCATGTTGTATCATCAGTTGGCAGCATAAGTGATAGTTTTAAACTGTTGACTGGATCAGAGGCGTCGGATTTAGAGTCCACTGCGACATCAAGAGTCAAGAGGCCTAGAATCGAGGTATAGTTTCAGTGCTTGCTTCTTTTGGCTTCTGGCTTGAAATAATTGCACCGGTGTTCTGGTTTGGTGATTTCCTCCTATGCATTGATTGTGAGATGTTTGCAGGCCAATCATATGCTGATGGAAGAAATAAGGGAAATAAATCAGCGGCTTATTGACACGGTCGTGGATATAAGCGACGAGGATACTGATCCAATGACTGCGACTGCCACTTGTTCGAATACTGATAATGTTTTGATGTTTAGTCAAAATTTCAGATAGAATTTTTTATAATCTCGTAATTAACAACTAAATTCTCCAACGAAAAGCTGGTATAATTAAGCCAAATATATTTATATATAACATGCATCACTTTTAATATCTATCATTATCTCAACTAGATAGATTTTAGGATAGATTCATCCAACTAGATAGCCAAATTCTAGTAATGCACTTATGTGGGATTTGTCGTTTATTATCCTTCCTATCTAACCCGCTGCTATAAATAAACCCCACAAACTCCATAAAGAACCTTCTCAAAAAAAATCCATAAAGAGAATCCCCACAAGAACTGAGAAAAAGAAGAAACAATGGCTTCGGATTCTGCATTAAGAGCCATTCCAACCACGGATTCTGCATTAAGAGCCATTCCAACCACCAATCTCTGTGCCAGTTGCAATGGGTGCCTGTTGGAACCGTTCTTGATGCCGAGTCGGACGCCATTATTTCTTCTTTTTCGATTTTGAGTCAAAATTCTACGTTAAGATTTTGATTTTCACTCTAATAATTTTAGATTTTTTTGATAATTGAAATATTAATTTCTCAAAAAAGTGTAAAAAAATACACTGATTGTAGCCGATTGTTAATTGAATTATTTTGATATTTTTTTCTAGTTTCAGTTGAAGAACTATTGAGAATCCCACATCAGTTAAAACTCGAGTGGAGACAAGTTTATAAGTGTGAAAATTTTTGGGTTGGATATGGAAATTCTAACATGATATCAGAGCGGATTGATTTTGTGCCCATTGTTGAACTTGTGCGACCCCCATTTCTCACACTTTGGTGAAGTCAAAGTCAGTGCAATCTACGACCCGAGGTGGGTCTCGTTTGAGAATGCGTGTTGAGAATCTCACATCGATTAAAATTCGAGTGGGAGACAAATTTATAAGTGTGAAAAATCCACCAACCCATATATGAAGATTCTAACATGAACTCTCTCTTAAATTTTTAAAAAAAATTGGGGTTTCAAATTTATTTAACAATCGATTGGACCATTCTTATTAAGCACTAGAATCTCAGTCTGGTTTTACCATATTTTCTTCTCAGGACCCCAGGGTATAGTCAAATAGATTCTGAAGACCCTCTAATTTCTCTACTAATTACTGAGCCCCTGTAGTTTCCTTGTAACCGAAATCGTCTATTTTTCCGGCGAACTCCCCACCTGAAATGTCTAAAATGCCCCTAGACTCCTTTTTAAGACCAAAATCACTGTTCTAGCTTCCTGGCCCAATTAATTTAATCTTTGGTTAGGTTTTAAGACCAATGGTGGAGGGACCCAAAGAAGCAACCTGGAAACGACAACGGACGGCGAATCCTATGTCGGAGGTCGACCCATCGAGAACTGGAATCGGCGACGAGTCCTCTACCGGAGGTCGACCCAATGAGATCTGGCTCAACCTGGACCTCGTCTTTCTATTTATGCGAATCGAAGAGGAAACGGTGACAGACGGCATGGGAGAAAATTGAAACTGTAGAGTACCACCGCCGGCTCGAAGAAGCTTCTCAAAAGAATGAGAGAGTCGAAACTGTAGCAGGAGAAAATCATTCACGATTTGGGTATTTGCTTGTCATTGTTCCAATCCTTCTTGGTGGGTATTTGCTTGTCGTTGTTCTAATCCTTCACAGTTCTAGATTATCGGATGAATAAAGAGACAATAAAAAAAATCAATGAAAAGATGCAAAAGGACAATCATCCCCTTTCTGGGCCGAGGGGACCACCGTGACCTTGGCCTGTCGGTTCTGAATCGTGAGCTTGACTGGGCCGAGGGGACCACCGTGACCTTGGCCTGTCGGTTCTGAATCGTGAGCTTGACGGTGATGCAGAGGCCCTTCCAGTCGCAGGCCGTCTCCTTGGCGATGTCCTCTCCGATCTTATTCGGGCAGAGACCGAGGGGCCCGATCTTCGACGCAAGGGAGGAGGCCGCACCGACCTCGCCTCTGGCCACGCGGATGTACACGTCAACCACCGCCGTTGGGTCTAGGTTTTAATTGGAGATTTCTAGTTGTTGGGGCTTTTTTTTTAGCTTTTCCGGTCCATGTTGGCCTAGGGTCATTTTAGACATTTCAGGTGGGGAGTTCGTCAGAAAAATAGACGATTCCGGCTATAAGGGCCCGAGTGTATAATAATAACCAAACTACAGGGGCTTAGTAATTAGTAGAAAAATTACAGAGTCCTCAGAGTCTATTTGAATATACCCTGGAGTCCTGAGAGTAATTATTTATGTTCTATTTGTTTTGTCGTTGGAATGCTAATAATTGTTCAGTGACATTTGGGACCAACGATACCAAACAGCTTTTCGAGGAATCAAAATAAATAAATTGTGAACTTATCCATTCATATTATTCTTTTCCGAGTCCATTAATAATTACATTGGTCTATCAGTCAGAGCTATGTCAACAAGATTAACCTTATACTTGGATACATTGAGGTGATCACGTTTCTAGGCCAATTTCCAAAACTTTTATGTGGTAACATTGTACCTAGCGTCATATTCTTTTTTTAGGGGTCTAGCATTATATTCGTTTCTTGATTTTGTTTTTCTATCACATCAGAAAAACTAAGATACAATAATTTTATGAATGTACCGTTGATTTCAAGCTAACTCAATTATATTGTGAACCTTACCTAGAAAAAAAAATCTCAAATCGTTGAACCCTGTGAAAACTTGTTTTTTTCTCTTTCTACATGCTGAATCTTATCTGTCTCTTTTGAGGATATGAAAACAACAAGAACGCGAATAATGGACACGAAAGATTATATGTTTCGGCCTAATGTCTACGTCTATGGAGAGAAATGAGAACTTTTATTGATGAGTATCTGAGTCACAAAGTCGTATATCAACCAAGGTTACATACCCTAGAGACAAACCCTTGCACACTAATAAACATATCTAGGTCGCCCTAGGAGTCCAAAACAAGAGTTTGAGCAAAATAGTAAATACTTTGCAATACAACTCTAGCGGGCGCTAGACCTCTAGCGGGTGCTAGGTCATCAGCTTTTCAAACTTTTGTTAGCATCCCTAGCGTCTGATAGGCCCAACTTATTTCAAGTCATTCCCAACAATGTCCACCTTGGCGAGAAATCATCATTTAGAAGAACCATAAAATTTCACGCGAGCTTCAACAAACTCCACCTTGATGAGAAACTGATGTTTGAAGAAATATAGATCCCGCCAAACTAACTTGAATCTTCCGACTCCACCTCGAACCATAGATACGCCGTCATCAATGAGACCATCTACACTTTCTCTCCACCTTTGTTTAATCACTTGGAGACATTTCTCAAACTCGAGCATCTCCCAAGGTTCCTTGATGCATTGTCTCCAAATTCTATCGAACTCCAACATGCAAGTTCACCTGCTGAAGCAATATTATGATCAATAGACACTCCTCTATTTTTCTGGTCATCCCTATGCTCTGCAACCTCAAACTGCTTCTTCGTTGAACCTTTTTGTCTTGAACTAATGCTACAAGCCATAGCATAGAATGGGCAGTCTTTTGTTCCACCAAGTAGAATCCTTGACATGTCATGAACTCCATCGTTCTGCCTTGAGTGAGATACCGAAATCCCCACTACACTCACACCATTCATGTCAAGCCCTCGCTCCCTCATACGATCTAACCTCATATGCCATGAGCTTTTTCCCTTTCCATCGGAACACAATAATATGCCAAGAGGTTCCCTGATGCATTGCCTCCAAATTCCATCGAACTCCAATATGCAAGTTCACCTGCTGAAGCAATATTATGACCAATATACACTCCTCTATTTTCCCGATCATCCCCATGCTCTACCATCTCGAACTGCTTCTACGTTGAACCTTTTTACCTTGAACCAATGCTACAAGCCATAGCATAAAATGGGCAATCTTTTGTTCCACCAAGTAGAACCCTTGACATGTCACGAACTCCATCATTCGGCCTTGAGTGAGATACCAAAATCCCCACTGCACTCATACCATTCATGTCAAGCCCTTGCTCCTTTATACGATCTAACCTCATATGCCAAGAGTTTTTTCCCTCTCCATCAGAACACAATAATATGACTCCACCTACAACTGTGCCCCCCATTAACCTGTAGGTATTTTTAGCATTCATTTCACCCTTCATTACTACCATAACATCCTTCTCCATCTCAATTAGCCCTCCTACAACCTTATAGATGTACCTACTATAATCTAAGGCTCCTAATGAGATAAAATACCTCTCCAACTTTGGAACATGCCTAACCCCACACAACTTTCTTTCAACACCATCTCTTAATTCGGATATCACATATGCCAGTAATTCTACAACTAGATGGTCCATTGGCTAAACGCATTTGAGAGAACTCCAAGATTAAACGCATTTGGCTGGGAGTAGGATCAGGATGGGTGACCTCCTAGAAAGTTTCTGGGATGCATGCGAGTGAGGACAAAGCACATTGGAAAAGACTCGTGTTGATTTGTGGAGACAGTCGATCAGACCACAGGTCATTTTACATCTGATATCAGAGTATGACCTCGGTTTGTACAATGTAGTTCAGGGATCGAACACACCAGAAGATGAGAGATTATGGGATTGTCTGATACTGACGCGATGAGGACGTCATATATTTAAGAAGGGGTGAATGTGATACCCCATAAATGATAAGTACTGTCTGAAATGCTTAAGTAGTTTGATTGGTACTATCCATACCATCAAAGTGCACCTTCTTTTCTGGTACACATCTTGAGAGAACTCTAAGGTTAAACGTATTTGGCCGGGAGTAGGATCAGGATGGGTGACCTTTTGGGAAGTTTATGGGATACGTACGAGTGAGGACAAAGCACGCTGGAAAAGACATGTATTAGTTTATGGAGATAGTCGATCAAATCATGGGGCGTTACATATGACATAGCAAATATATAGACACATCAAACTATAGCGTAGAGAGGACATCGACCGCATGGCTTCGATTCCAAATTCTTAAAACCCTAAATCAAAACCATAAATTGAAATAGTGGTAGTGTCTAGGGGTGAGCAAATGGTCTGGACCATACCTATTTGGACCCATCAGAACTGAGAACTATTTTAAGGAAAATATGAGATCTGGACTAGACTATTTCATCATCGGTTCTCGACCAAAATTGGTCTAATTTTTTAGTATGATTTGATTCAAATCCAAAAAAATCCATAATTTGAAAAAAAAAATTGGTGATCATGGACTCGAGGAGGGGGACGAGAGATGACAAAGAGGTCCAAGATAGATGCGTAAAACAATGAGAGATTGTAAAGAGATCGAGAGGAAAGATGACAATTAAGATTTGACATTTAGGATTATCGTCAAAGGATGTTCACATTTTAAATTGGTTGTTGGTGCATTGTTGAGAAAAATTATATTGGTTGTATGGCCCTGCCGCACATAGGTTTTTTTTTTGTCTCAATATATTATAAGTTCTCCATGACTATTTTTAGAAAGATCCAAAACGGATATGAGAATCATTTTTTAAACAAACAAAGAATAGATCTCAACCAATTCACTTTAGATCTAGTTCTTGACTAAACTTTTTGATTTGGACCAGGCAAGTTCTGTGGTTCCTCGGTTTTTTGCTCATTCCTAGTTGTGCCATGTCTATGGGCAAGAAAAGATAAAGAACCAGGAGCTTACCTTTCCACGACGGCGTCTGGTATGTGGTGGCTAGTAGCCGGTGGGCCCTGAGGTTTTCGGAGAATTTCAGAGAGGCGAGAAAACTATAAAGAGTTTGTGTCTGCGGCTGCGGGAGGGTGCAATGTGTAATAGGTTTGCTGTTGATGCCTTTGAATACTAATTAAGCAAACCACTTCCAAATTAAATCATAATTATTGACTTTCTAATTACCAAAATTTTTACTGAATTTACTGAATTTTGATTAATATTTGCACACCTGTGGACGTGCTTATGTGACTCTATGTTATATAAAATCTTATTTTAAAAGAGTTTCTAGTTTCGTCTCATGTGATTTTTTTCCTAGAATGGGTGAAAAATAGATATATTTAAAAAATGGGTACAAAGTTAGATACATTACCAAAATGGATAGTTTTTAATATATATATATATATATATATAGTTGACTCAGTAGTAGTTCGATTCCACCCGTGTTGCTGTCAAGGGTATTTTAAAAAAATAATTGAAAAGGTAGGCGACTCATTAAAAGAGGCTCTAAGTTATTGCTAAAGAATCTAAATGAGTTATACTTTTTTTTATTTTGCATAACTTTTTGAATTCTATGCATAGATCGCAAAAAGTTATTACAAAATAAAAAAATTAGATAAAAGTTCACTTAAATACCTTGTAATTTTGTCTATTTGTACTCAAGTATCTTGTGGTTTCAAAATATTTGACCAAGTGAGGGTGTCTCTTAAATTGATACTCCGCTATTTGAGTAAATTTTTTGGAAAAAAAATGCTCGAATGTATATGTTAGTAATTCAGAAACTTAGAGAACAAAACACGCAAAGAACATGGATACAAGAGATTACGTGGTTCGGCCTAATGCCTACGTCCACTGAGAGAAATGAGAAATTTTATTGATGGATCTGAGTCACAAAGCTATACAAAACTCTTGGGTAACATGCCATTATATAGAGAAAAACCTTTGTACATCAAGTAATCTATTTAGGTCGAATTAGGAGTCCGAAACAAAACAGAAAAATAATTTCTCTTTTACTTATTTCCTCGCCAAACTCAACAATCTTCACTTTGGCGTGAAATCATTCCGTGGACAGACCATGAAGCTCCATCCGAACTTCAACAAAACTCCACCTTGATGAAACACTGTCCCATGAAGAGATGAGATCTTGGAAGACCAATCCGACTCCACCAATTCCACCTCGGACCATAGATACACTGCCATCAATAAGACCATCTCAACTTTCTCACCACCTTTGTTCAATCACTTGGAGCCAGCCCCCATGCTCGAGCTTTTGAGCTTGCTTGGCGTCTTTTCTCCAACCTCCATTGAATCCCAACTAGCAAGTCCACCTACTGAAGTAACCTTGCGACCAATAGATGCGCCCTCTATTTTTCGGTCAACCTCAAGCTCTGCAATCTTGAACTGCTTTTTCGCTGGACCTTCTTGCTTCAAACCAATGCTAATTGCTATATCATACAACGGACAACCTTTTGTTCCACCAAGTAGAACCCTCAACATGCCACGAACTCTATTGTTCGGCCTTGAGTGAGATACTCGATTCGCCCGTAGTGCTCCCAATGGCTTCGCATTCTCCATACAAAACCTACCCAATACCTTTGACGTGCACGTCCCTTTAGACAACCATAGCGGGGCCCAGCTAACAATGCTTCTCTGAGATAACCATGGCTCATTGCCAACCATGTCTCTACGAAACAACCATAGCTTGTTATCTATGTCTCCGCAAATCCCAAATGTACTCAAACCATTCATGTCAAGCCTTTGCTCCCTCATACAAACCAATCTCATATGACCTGAGCTTTTTCCCATTTCATCAGACCGATTGATGTCACTCCACCTACAACAATATTCCCCACTCACCTGTAGGTATTTTCTTTTGCTCTTCATCCCTACTATTGCATCATTCTCCACCTTTATTAGCATACCTTTATAAATATCACTGTTATAATCCAAAGTCCTTAAAGAAATGAGGTTACCATGATGCATTGGACTTGATGAGACAGAAACTCAGTCACCATCCGACCCGTCTAAATATATGACCACGATTGCGGATGCCGATCTCTCCTCGTTGTTTTGATTCCCAGTTCATCCTAGATAGTCTCCTTCATGTGCCATTCTCTGCACTTGAAGCTACTTCTATTGAACTTCTTTCACTCCGACTTGGATCCTCTTCCACAACCCAGCTGGTATTTCTTCATCATTCGCCAAGCACAAGCAAATCTTTGCTACCGCCTTGGCCTCCAACTCTTTCCACTCTTACTCCTCCATCTTCTCGGACTTCTTCTCCAAGAGTGCGATGACCATCCCTTGTTGCACGAGGAGATCTTTGACACGCATTTGCCATAACCCAAAATTCGATAAACTGTCGAACTTCAAAAGAGCAAACTTCTTGTCGTGATCCGACATCCTCCAACCTTAGCTCTAATACCATTTGTTAGTAATTCAACAACTTAGAGAACAAAACGCGCAAAGAACATCGACACAAGAGATTAGGTGGTTCAGCCTAATGCCTACGTCCACGGAGAGAAAGGAGAAATTTTATCTTTGATGATGCTACTCGGTTTCAACTTGTATTATTCAACCTAAAAGGTATATATATACTAAATGGTATAAAAATAAGGGAAAAGTCTACATGTGGTTTGACATTTTGACACATATAAATGATACATCAATTAGAGGCTCGGACAACTACCGGAACCTAGTTGACTTCTTAGGAGCTTGCCACATCGTAACGTCATTGTCTTTTGACCTATGTGAGGTTGGATTGGGTCCAGAACATGAGTTTTCGGACCGTTTGGACCAACAAAAAAAAAGAGTGACCTTAGTGGCAAATTTGTAAATAAGTTGAAAATCATGGGCAACGACAATGGACAAAAATGGGAAAGAGCCATCACAATTAATTACCCCTACCACATGTCAGCCTTGCTAATTTTTTTGAAATGTGCGCGCCTTTCAAGGAAAATGGGTGCCACTTTTCTTGCATTATTTTTCTTAATTAATTAATTTTCATTTTTATGAACAATTGTTTAAAAATTGTTATGGCAAAATTAATTAAGATTGGCAAATACTGTAATGTCAAAATGGTATGACCGGTTAACTAAAATTTGCACGAATTGATATGTCAAAATGACATGACCGGTTAATTAACTAATTTTCTATTTCGACATAACCGGATATGTTATTTTGTCATAACCGGACATGTCATTTTATCATAGACGGGCATGTCATTTCGTCATAACCGGACATGTCATTTTATCATAACCTAGCCTACCCATTTTAATATAACCGAGCATGTCATTTTGTCACAACCAAGCATACCACTTTGTCAAAATTGAGCATGCCATTTTTGTTATAACCGAGCATGTCATTTAGATATAACCGGATATGCTATTTTATCATAACTGAGCATGCCATTTTACTCAGAACCATCAAGGAGAAAGGAGAGAAGAGAAGAAGAAGGGAGAGGGAAAAAAAGAAGAGGAGGAGGAGAGGAGAAGAGGAGGAGAGGGAAAAAAAGAAGATGGGAGAAATCGTAAAAGAGAAAGAAAAGGGGAAAAAGGAAGAAGAAGAGAGATGGAAGAGGAGAATAAGGAAAAAAAGATGAGGATAAATCGTAGGAAGAAAAAGAAGAAGAAGAAGGAAGGAAGAAAAAAGGAAAAGGAGGAAACTTACGTTGAATGCTGGCCAGTAATAGCAGTAGTAGTCATTGGTTTGAGGTGCTCGATCCTCTAGGTTGGAGTTTGGATTATGGGTATGATGTCTTATCTGCTATACTTGTACTATTTTTTCATTTCTATATAGGGCTCGACCCCACAATTTCAAAAAAAAAAAAACTGGAGAGATAATGGAGAGAGAAAGAAAAAGGTGGATAGATAAAGGTAAAGTTGGATAGAAAAATGAAGGAATAAATTGGGAGACGTGACCAAAAAGAGGAGGAAGGAGAGATAAGGGAGAGGGAGATAAATAAGAGAGGTGAAATACAAAAATATCCCTGGATGAATTACCATCGTCACATCTCTGATGCGCGTCTAGTCATCAACATGGATGGTACAGATTTGAGTTTGTACCATTTGGACTACTCCCCTCTCTGTCCTTACTCAATCCTGAGCCGACCTCTGTGACCGCCACGTATGATGATTTCTTAACCCAAAGTAGTTGACATGACAAGGTAAAAAATATTCAAAATAATCCATCATCTCTTTATATCTATTCAGAAATTGTCACGATAATCCCTTCGCCATCCCCCTCTCCCTCTATATCCTCTCTCCACCCTCCAACTACCATGTATCTGCAAAAGCGGTTTCAGAGGCTAACCCTCGTTAGCACTACCTTCATTCTCTCCCTAATCCCGACGCTTCCCTTTCCTTCCAGTTCTCCCCTTTTCTTCTTCTCCTGACTTACCCAAACAATTCCCCACACCATCAATTAACCCTAATTCCCCTAAACCAGAATCACAAAGTTTTGACCTTTTCGCTAATCAAATAGGTAATTATATAAAGAAAATGACGAATCAAAACATCAAGTACTTGCCGGCTTGGCGAGTAGCTAACCTAGCGAGGTCGTGTTCCATGTACTGGAGATCAAGTAGAACTAGATGACATTTTTGTCGAGCTTCTCAAAGGAGCTAGCTCACCGGGGCATCCAGTCGTCGGTGGCCTCTCTGACGACGGACATCAGCCATGTGACCACCCATGCTCTCGTCGGCACTGCCGTTCGGGGTGGCGCCAAGTAAGTCGATGGATCTCTATCCATAAGGGTGTTGATATTATGGGGGAATCCTGATTCCTGAAAGTGGGTGACTTTTTTTCTAGTGTACAAAACTGGGTGACGTTAGGAGGTCACCTCTCAGTGATTCATTCTGATTCAATGAATTTTTGCTTATACTACGGATTAGAGAAAGGGAGAAGAGGATGAAGAAGGGATTTTTTAACAAATATAAAGAGATGGGATTTATTTTGAATATTTGTCATATTACTACGTCAAGAACTTTGGGTTAAGAAATCATCCTACATGGCGTACCACATATGTCTAAAGATGAAAACATTACAACATGACAAGCTCCTAAGAATTCGACTAGGTACGAGCAACTATTCGAGCCTTTAATTGATGTACCCAAGAAATCACAGGAGACCTTCTTGATGAGCTTTAAGCCACAAACTTATACGTATCAAACTGCCAAACCACATGGTACTAAAGTGGACTTCTCCAAAACAAAAAAAAAACCCCACTTGGTTATACTATGGTGATTTTGAATAGAAGAAGGAAGCATCTAAGAGCTGACCATTGAAGATGTTACCACCACCATCATCGCAATTGTTTGGCAGAGTAGATCTTAAGAAACTACTAACCTCGGTTTTCCTTCCTTACACTTGGTGCATTGGCCGGAAAAAGCCTAATTACTACAACAACAACAAAAAATATGAAAAAGCAAAATTTTCCTGCATTTGATGTCAGAAAAACTTGAAAGAATGAACAGGAAGTGTATCCCAAAACTGTGTAAAAACCATATGCACTTTAACCGAATCCAGCAGCAACCTTTCACCGGTAGCTTCTTAGATGGCATCATTTCCTTCAATGATCCAAAAGTTGGCAAAACTTTGATCATTAGAACTGTAACCTTTCATTCTGCGAAGTTCTTTAGTACTGTATCAAAATGGCCATGGAAAAGTTCCAAACGGCAAAACCACAAAAATGGAATTGGCCAGAAGCTACCCTCTAACCGCATTCAAAATCAGCTTTTCCGATGCTTCTTTGCAGACAGGAGAGATCCTGGTGACCTGACTCCTTCATTTCCACTGCCTTTAGTTACCAGCCGATATTCCGATTCGTAGTCGTCATCGCTGTTGATGTCATTTGGGGTATGCCTGTTCTGATGTGCTCTACGCCGCAAAAGGAATACATTGTAGTAGTAGCTAGCCAAATCTCGCTCCTTCATGGCAGCAAAATATCTACGCAGCTCGTGCCAAAAACATCTATCACAAGACAAAGATTTGATTTCACTATATCCTTGAACTTCTTCTCTTGTTCCTTGGTCCAGGAAAGATGAACTTCTTCACCCATCTTATCGAACCCCCAGTGGTAAAAAGCCATCCCCAACTCACGCTTCATTCTCAACTTCCTCTCGGTGCAATGGAATCTGACACATTCTATTGACTTTGCAGCTTGACATCCACATGAATCCTGCCTTCCTTTCCCAATAGGTTCTCTTTCGATAATAAGATCTTTCCTCTGATCCACCAGTGGCCAAACGCAGGTCCCGAACCACTTTGAGTCACTTTCTGAAATCACACAAGTCTATTCAGGTACTTCAACCTGAAAATGAGGACCCAATGGAATACATTTGTCAGCAGGCAAGTCAAGTATAGAGTTTCTAGTCGAAGATTCGACATCAGAGTTGTCTTCCATGCAGGATCCAGGATAAGTTTGGGATGCTGAAGATGACCCTGGTGAACCGGCCTGTGCCTGAGACAAGGATTTGTTCAGGCGAGGATTCTTCGTACATTGGAATCGATTCCTGAAGTTATAACTTGAGCCAATGTGATCATCATACATGCACGGATGCATCCTCTGACAATTCTGTTAAGCAAAGACCATTCAGCAGCCATAACATATAATTATTTCTTTCAGATAAAGACAAGACAAGTAAAACCAAAACAGGTGAATCTGAAAAGAGAAACAATTCCCAAGTATAACTCCAGACTTTAGTTACCAGCTACAACCTCTATCCATCCTTCATTATCCTAGGTATAACCCCAACATCCAAACCTTTTCTCTTCTCTTTTAAGTGCTTGTAAAAAATATTTCAAAATCCCAACCAAACATCAAAAAGCAATTCACATCCTTTCGAAAATCAATGCCTCAAAATTAGCTCTTTTAAGATTCCAGTTCCTCACAAACAAATGGAGTCTAGATTAGACAGAGTTCCAAGAGCACATATGATAATATTAACTGCAATAAGATGCTACAAGTAGACTCCAATTACCAGGCGTGAGGTATACTTTGTCATTCTTGCTATTGTTTTTGGAGCAATCCACAAAGTTTCCAATGAATGTTGTGCTTACATATAGAATAAATGCATTCACTCAAAAGGAAAGAATTTAAAATGGAATTCGAATTTTACTAGATTTATGTTTCTCGTTGAGATTATATATCTCCCCAATTGATCTTTCCCCTTTGGATATGCATTAGTTAGATTTATATATCAAGTTCTATAGCAAGGAACCTTTTGACGGAAAAGTGCATTAATTAGTTTCCTAATTTGCAGAATTCTGGGTTCTTTCGATTAAACCAGCGAATCATTATCGTGAGCTAGTGAAGCTAACAATACGAATAGAAATGGGCATCAGACTAAATCAAGCGCTGAATTTCAACAGGATTGACTCATATAAGGACCTCCAAGCTCATTTTCGTCCATCAAAACAAATTTACTGACTAAGCATATAGGATCCCGGAACAGCAATCCATAAACAGAAAATTCAAAATGGTATATCCATTATAATGTAAATGGAAACAGAATAAAGACTGCATCAACGAAAACACGGTTTGGCAAGCAACAGAGTAATCATTATATTTACCTGCCATGCAGTTTGTTCGACCGTTGATTCAAAAGACCGCTTCATAAATAACTCCTTCCGGGCCAACAATACCTTCTTCCACATCTCTTCATGCCCAGAAGAACTCCAATTTGATCTCTCCGGCAAAGAACCAACAATAGGATCACCAGGATTCCTGGCTATCCCAGTGACCCAATCCAAAATCTTACACGAAGACTCCCTTTTCCTCTTACGCGAAGAATTGAACGCCTCGGGATCTATTTCCTGGCAATCGTCTTCATCAACTTTGGAGGCGCATCCACCAACTTCCGCAACCGCTCTCTTCCCTTCACTCTTATCAGACATCGCAGTACTCACCCTCATGTCAGAAACCAAAACCGACCATGCATTTTCATATTCCTTGCTCCGATCAGAAACAGAATTAAGAACCGAGCCCCTCACTGCACCCTCTCCCAATCTCCCACTCTTCATCTTGTCACTATGAGCAGACACCCCATCATCAGCCAAACCGGTGTATCCACACTCGTCAGCGACCGAACCCCACAACCCATTGCTCGAAACAGCGTTGTATCCCCCTCTCTCTCCCTCACAACAAAGAATAGCTTAAGCAAATCCAAAGATTGCCCATTCCCAATCATTGGGAGGGGGATAACCAGTTCTTAATCGAGCTACCGATATGGGTTTACCCATTCCCAATCATTGGGAGGGGGATAACCAGTTCTTAATCGAGCTACCGATATGGGTTCTAGCCGCGTCCTGCTGCTGCCACATCGAAACCAAGACAACGAAACAATTATCTGATTTATTACAATCGAAAATATCTTGTCGAGTATACTTGGAACCCATAAAAAATGGATACCCATTTGTCATTTCCTTTAAATTAGAGAATTAAAAGGTGAAACGCATAAAGAAAGTTTTTATTTTGAATTAGGTATAGAAGCTCGATGGCCGATTCTTTAGAGGGAAAGGGGTGAAGTTAATTGGGTGGGTTTTTGTTTTGGCGGGAAAATGATGAACTAGGGTTTTTAAGTTGAAGAGACCAGAAGGGAATTTTGGACCTGCAACTCTCTCTTGAATTCCAGTGGGGGGAGAGAGAGAGAGAGATGGGAATGGGATAGAAAACAGGCGAGTATATATAATTGAGACTTAGAAGGGGTAGATTTCCCTAAAATAATTAGGGTTCGAGTTTTGAGGTTAATTGAAAAAGAGAGAAAATAAGAGATGTAGAGAGGATGGGAAGAGAAAATGGCTAACCTGAAATTTCCTTCTTGGGAGAAATTCAACTCTATTCTTTTTTGCCCTTTGCTTCTCCTCCTACTTCCCTCTTTGACCTATTTTGATAGAGGAAGAGATGATGAAAATAATGGGTTATGTAGGGTACATATTGTTAGTTCTTTATGTTGGGTAAGTTGGAGGGAGAGTAGTGATGACAATTAGACCTGGATCCACACATAATAGGTCAAAGATTTTTGATATTGATCGGTTCTAGGTGCAAATTTTATTTAAAAAAAAGATAATGATATAGATACATATCTATAAGATCCTAACTCGATTTTTAAGATATTGTTAAAATAATATATAATTATACATAAAACCTAGATTTTGGGGTTGGGGTGAATTGAAAAGAGAGGAGATAAATGATGTAGAGGGGATGAAGAGAAAATGAGGCTAACCTGAAATTTCCTGGTGGGGTGAAAGTCAACTTCCCTCCTTTTTCCTTTGCTTCTCCTCATTCTTGCCTCTTTAACCTATTAGATTTTGGAGAAGTGGAAAAGTTGATGAAAATAATGGTTATGTTACTTGTGTAGGGTACACATTGTTAGTCCTTTATGTTTGGGTTAGTTGGAAGGAGAGTACAAATGACAATTAGACCTCGATCCACACGTGACCGGTCCAAAGTTTCTGACATTGATTGGTTATTACCCAAATTTTTATTTTTTTTAAAGGATAATGATATAGATATGGATCTATAAGATCCTAACTCAATATTTAAGATATTATTAAAATAATATATAATAATACATTAAAACTAGATTTTGGAGTTGATCGGAAAAGAGAGAAGATAAAAGATGTAGAGAGGATGAAGAGAGAAAGGGGCTATTCTGAAATTTTCTTGAGTCCTCCCTTTGCCCTTTTATTCTCCTCCTACTAGTCTCTCTATTAGATTTTAGGGGAGAGGAAAAGTTGATAAAAATATTGGGTTATATTGGGATACACACTACATAATGTAAATTCATTTATGCTAAAGATGAGGTGATAATAAGTAGGATAAGATTTCATATGATTCATTAGACTCTAGATTTAGGTATATGACTCGACCATACCTTTAATCTTATTAATTTTTTTATGTAAGAATCTAGATCCAAACAGTCGGGGTCAGCATGGTCGAATAGAAGATACATAACTTACTCATTAACTCATTAAGTTGCAAAATATTTTTAACATTCTAATGTAAACCATTAAAAAATACATTCACACTTATGTTAACTTCAACTTTCAATGACATAAATACATGGTTTTCAAAAACGGCAAGTAGGTCGACCAATGATTTCACCTGTCCGGTCGGCCAGTCTGACCAGTGGGACCGATAGTCTGACATATTTTTTTTTAATATTTTTTTATTATATTTAAGTAATTAAAAAAGAAAATAGTTACCAATATTATCAAATTTTATTGCAACTTATAATATATAAGCACCAAAATCATAATTTAATGAGTTTAAAATTTTTAATATATATTAAAAATTTTACTTTTTTACTGGCCGACCAGTACAACCAGACAAAATAGGTCTGACCAAAAAATTTTAGTGGCCAATGTTGTTGACCATTGATTGAACCAGATGCTAGGTTTATGGTCAAACCTGATCGATTTGGTTCTGATTCATGGTTGTACAGTATTTTTTTTAAACAATGATAAAATATTAATGTTTAATTTTAATGTTAGAAATTAGTTATCTTACATAAACTCAGTGGCATAAAAAAATTAAGATATAGAAAAAATATCACATATAGATGTTAATCTTGATAGGTCTTAAGTGAAATTTATTAGAGCAAATTGTCCTCAGGTCCCTGGTGTTTGCTTAAATTATTATTTTTGTCCCTGCTGATCCGAAATTGAAATTTTGGCCCCCTATTTTGCTTTTATTATTCTCTCAGGTCCCTCCCGTACCCACCGCTAATGTCATCAATTTTTTAATCAATGAAATGACTATTATACTCCTATGTTTAAATAAAAAAATAAAGCAAATATATCTCTCTCCTTCCTCCACCTTCTCCGGTGAGAAAGCCACCCTCTGATCATCTTCTCCGGCGCTCCGGTCATCTTTTGCCGCGATAAAATTTCTCCGGTCAAACCAAAAGATTCTAAAAAATATTTACTCTCACTTAACAATGACACCCACTTTCAATTAGAAAAAGCTCCGATCAACAATCAGAAAAAAAACTCTGATCTAAATTAGAAAAATTAAGTAAAGCCGAGGATGGACTCGTCGGCGTGGGCAGGGGAGATCTGGCCGGCGGAGAGGAGCTCTCGAGTAAGAAAGGAAGACTTCTCCGTGGTCCTCTGTCGGAGGTTGGTGTGTGGCCGGAGGTCAGGATTGAACTGGAGTCAACGTCGGGGACGATGAAATGGAGTGAGCGCCCTAATGCCGTCGCCCAAAGTGGAAATAGACGGTGACCAAATGGCCACCAAATCTGCTACCGCTCCTCGAGTCTGCCGGCTCTAACTCCCCTTTCGAAAGATGTTCAAGCGTCTACAAAGTAGGTCAGATGGAGCTGCCACCATCATTGTCGAAACTGCAAAGCGGGAGGACAAGGCACTGCTGCCGTTGTCGAAACTGCAAAGTCGGGAGGACCGATTTGCCGTCGATGGTGGTGGCCGGACGGACGGACGGAGGGGAGATTGTTGGTTGAAGAACTAACTTTTATTTTTTATTATAAGGGTAAAATTATCATCTTCAAATTATTTTGACCGATGACATCAGCTGTTGACTCTTAGGGACCTTAGAATATAATAAAAGTAAACTAGGGGACCAAAATTTTGATTTCGAAACAGCAAGGACAAAAATAATGATTTAAGCAAACACCAGAGACCTGAGAGCAATTTGCTCAATTTATTGTGTTAGTCTCATTTCTCGGTCCATGGATAGAGTTAAGTCTAGATCATTTTTTAGGGGAGTTGGGTCTAGAAATGCTCTAAGTCTTGGAAGCCATTGGCTGTTCAATGTACTGTATTTCAGACTACTCTTACTTTGGTGGTGTGTCCAGTTCACCAACGGAATTAAGATTGTGGAGATCTCTTTCCAGAATTCTTTTCAGTTTAAAATATCTACTTGTTAAAGAGCATGTAACCTAACTCTCTCATCACTAAAATATAAAAAACCTGGATTGAGTGGTGCTCTTGGGCTGGACTAAACTCCTCCTTCCCTGCCCAAGACCTCCTACTCTTCCTGCAGGCCTGGAGTGATCGGGATAGTGGGGTTACGTAGTTTGAATGTGTTAGCTGTTCTGTTGGTGTGTGTTTTTCCGATCTCCTTCTTGACGTTCCATTTTGTGGATCTGCTTGATTGGATGTATCTAGATGTGCTGTGGCACTAGTTCTTGTAACTGTACCCTGGATTCCGTTTTTCGGATGTTAATACAATATACTGTTAAAAAAAAGTATTGTCAAAATCAAAGAGATACAGGTTCAAGTATTGACAAGTTTGATGGTCGTAAAAAGTTTACCTTTCAAAAAAATAAAACATCTACTTATTAAAAAAATATCCGCCAAGTTGTGCAAATTTCATGTTCGAAGTAGTGATGCAAACCTTTCCCACAAATCCCCCATTCTTTCTAGGGCTCCCCCGTCCACGCCCCTCCTCCGCTGTAGGGTTGGGGTGGCCGGCGGTGGGACTGACCATCCCCATGGAATCCGTCACTCTCTTCATTGACAACATCCCTTTTCAATGGAACGGGATTCCGCTCCGGGAGTTCTGTGAAAAACATTGCAAGGTCCTGTATAGCTTCTCGCCTACGAAGCTGAGCGCGAGGAGGATGAGATTCGGGTTTGTTCGGGTCTCAAATCAGGAGGTGGCTGCCATGCTCATCTCCTTCCTGCATGGGGTCACAGTGGGAACCAGGAGGCTGGTGGTGGCTCTCTCAAGATACCGTAGGGGTTCAAAATTGGAAGGAGTCAAACCGCAGGAAGCAAGTACAAAAAGGAGTCTGGCTCCATCTAGGGTCTGGGTTCGGAAAGAGAAATCTTCTGCGGTGGCCCCCTCTCCCCCATGTGCCGCCTCAAGCCCTCTGGTCTCTAAGTCGGCATCGCCGGCCGACTACTCTCCTCCGGAATCAGAGGAATCTGCTTGGCTTGCAAGGAGCCTGGTGGCGGTGCTTCATGATCCCAAGCAGCTGATGAGTATTCATCAAGACATTTTCAGGTACGGAGTAAGCCACTTCCAGATGAAAATCATTAGTGGGCTGATTCTTTGAGGCCTTTTTTCAAAAGCCTATCCCCTTGGACCAGTAAGTTCTCCCCGACTACTAGGTGTTCATGGATTCGCCTAGGCGGAATTCCATTTCATGTTTGGAATGCAGAATTTTTTGAATGGCTAACTGCTCCCCTGGAAGAAATTATTCTTGTTCATGAACAGACCTCTTCTAAGTTACGGATGGACATGGCGCTTGTTCTAATAAACACGACCATCATGGAGGAGCTGAATCTTGAGAAGGAAGTCAAAATTAAGGGGGAGGTGTTCAAGATTCGCATCTCTGAAACTCATGTTTTTGGTGAAGATGGTCGAAACCAGTCTGGTTTTACTTTTGGCGGTTTGGACAACCTGGTGAAACCTGCCTTCCTTTCCTCCTCGGTGATTGGTTCCTCCTCGAGTGCCAAAATTTTGGGTTGTGGCAGCAGCGACAATACTATTTTGAGCCCATATGTGGATGAAACGGGGCCTCGTAATGACCTTCAACTTGTGTGTTGGCCTTTGGACCTCCTCGAGAATCAGAATAATGTAAGGAGAGAAGCTTTATCCTCCCCTGATGCTTTCAGGTTGGTGGGAGAGCCCTCTGAAATGTACCCCTCCCTCCCAACTCTTTTGCCGATGAGAATCTTTCCACCCCCATGCGCCAAGGCCAAGCCTTAATTATTGAAGACGTGGCAGAGGTAGGAAGTGTATGTAACAATCAAGTATTTTCCTCAAGTCTTTCTGAGGGAGCCCCTAGTTCCCCTCCACGTCCCCTGCCACGTAGTGCAAAAAGAACCAGGAGACCTACTGCAAGGGCTCTTTCCTACTCTCTCCAAAAGAAGGCCATTCTATCTGAAAAGGTCCTTATCAAAGGTCTCCTTGCCTCCTTGTCCTCGCCTCCCAAGGACTTTAACCAAGAAAAGGTAATGGAAGAAAGAAGTAAGGCAGTTTGGAACATGTTTCTGAGCCTAGGCATTGAGTGGGATGGTAAGGCCAACACCATTCTCAACATGATTAAAGAGGCAGCAAAAAGGCAACGATGCTGGGGAGCCTCTTCTTCCTGATGTCAATGACTATATGCTCATGGAATATGAGGTGGGGAACTCTCCTCGTAGGCAGAAAGAGACGAAGAGTTTAGTAAGATCGGATAATATTGGCTTTCTATTGCTTTAAGAATCTAAGATTGAGACACCTAGTTTGAGCCGGGTCCGCAGTATGTGGCATAGAGAACCTTTTGGCTGGGATTATATACCTTCAATTGGTAAATCAGGAGGATTAATTTCTATCTGGAATGAGGGCTTCTTCACCGCAAGGTCCACCTTCAAGAAGGAGCGTTGGCTGGCAGTGAATGGGGAGCTAGTAGATCAAGGACTGGCCTGCAGTGCCATATCTGTTTATTGGCCTCACAATCCTAGGGAACAAGAAGGAGTGTGGAATGAGATTACAAGTTTTTTAGATGGTTCAAGTTCTGATGTTTTTATTATCGGAGGGGACTTTAATGCTGTGAGCGATGGAAGTGAGAGGAAAATCAACAGTGTGGTTCATTCACAATCAACTAATTTCTTCAAGGCTTTTATTGAGCAATGTGCTCTAGTTGACCTGCCTCTACATGGGAGGAAATACACCTAGAGAAGAGGCAACTCGGCGAGCCGTCTTGACAGGTTCTGGTCTCCGGAAGATGGGTCATGTCCTTCCCAAATGCATCTCAATTCGGCCTCCCCAAATGGAAATCTAATCATCATCCAGTTATTTTGAAGAACGCGAACATGAATTGGGACCCCAAACCTTTTCATTTTCTAAATGGAAAACTAATGCGGGAGGGTATTTTAATCAAACTGGATTTTTCAAAAGGCCTTCGACTCAATCGACTGGGACTACATTGAAGAGGTGCAAGTGACGATGGGATTTGGTGCGAGATGGCAGAGTTGGATACGTGAATGCATTTTTTCGGCTAAGGCTTGTATCCTGGTCAACGGCTCCTCTACCTTTCAGTTTGAATTGCAAAGAGGGCTAAGACAGGGAGATTCATTCTCTCCATTTCTCTTCATCATGCCCGCAGAGGGTCTATGCATCCTTCTTAAGAAAGCACAAGAACTCAACTTAATCAAAGGGCTTCAATATGCTGACAATACTCTGATTTTCTCAGAGAAAAGCGAGGAGAGTATTGAAAATCTAAATATTATTGTCTCAATCTTTGGTAATATTTCGGGACTGATTATCAATCCCTCCAAAATCTCTATGGTGGGTGTCAACATTGATGATGACTGGATGGAAAAGGGTGTTTGGAACTGTAAAGTGGATCAACTTCCCATGAAGTACCTTGGTCTTCCCATCGGTTGTAATATGGGATGAGTGGTGAACTGGAACCCTGTACTGGAGGTGGTGGATAAGCGCCTTGCGAATTGGAAAGGAAATCTCCCCTCCTTAGGGGGACGTTTAACTCTGGTAAATATGTGCTTTCATCTCTTCCAGCATATTACTTGTTCATTTATAAGATGCCTGCGGATGTGACTAAACAGCTCAATAAGAAGCTCAGAATGTTCCTTTGGTCGGGAAACATTGATCTCAAAAAGTCCTCCCTTGTCAAGTGGGACATGGTCAGCAGCCCGAAGAAATATGGAGGAATGGGCGTTGAAAACTTGGCTTTGAAGAACAACACACTACTACTCAAGTGGATTTGGAGATTTCTAAAATTTTTGGATTCTCGCTGGGCAACTTTGCTAGCTGGTCTGTATGATTTCCACCCAAACTCCTCCTTTTCGTTTCCTACGGCTACTGGCAGAGGAATTTGGGGTGATATATGCAAAATTCTTACCTCCAATGCTGCTCTTTCTGATGATTTTTTATCAAGTCTTAAGCTCAAGTTGGGTTCAGGAGACTTAATCTATTTCTAGAGTGATCTCTGGTTAACCCAAAGCTCGCTAAAAGACATGTTCCCTAGGCTGTACCTACTTTCTAATAAAAAATTAGCAAAATCAGAGATTGTGAAAGGAGAGACCAAATGGGATGGAAATGGATTCTTTCTTGGCGCCGGTCTCTCTTGGCGTGAGAAGAAGAGGAAGAGAACAAGCTCCTCCATCTGCTACAAAGTGTTCGAACTGATGCAGGCATTCCCGATGTTTTGCAGTGGCGATATCAAGGGGAAGACAGCTTTTCAATTCAAGCTCTCCGGAAGAAACACTACGATCGAATTCGTGGCAACCAACTTTGTCGTTTTGCCCGCCAAATCTGGACAGGTAAAATCTCTCTCAAGGTCGAGTGTTTCTTGTGGATCACCTTGAAACGCAAGCTTCTCACCAGGGACATTTTGATCAGTACTCGAAGGCTGGATCCATGGAACTCGTTTTGTCCGATTTGTGGTGATTTTGACGAATGCATCGATCACCTTTTCCTAACATGCTCTTTCGCCAGATCCATTTGGGATCATTTTGCACACTTTGCTGGAGTGTTTTGGTGTGGCCTATCAACCATCATTGCTTCTTTAGAAGAATGGATGGGCTTGGTTCAGGACTGCATGATCAAGAAGGTGTGGTACGCATTTTATGGCGCCATATTTTGGGAGCTTTGGTTTACAAAGAATCGAGTAATTTTTTAAAGTGAACGATGCAACCGGGAGCTTCTCTATCATGCTATTGTTAAAGATTGGCTTAGATTGTCAAATTCAATCGAGGAGTTCGGTCCCCAGAACATCTTTTTGTACATGAAATCTCTTCGTGATAGGAGAGATTAGTCATGTAAGTACAAAAAGAGTAGATTTTTTTGTACTACTTGGTGTAAATATTTTGGGTATATAAATTTCAATTCATTTACCAAAAAAAAAGTAGTGATGCAAAAAAATCTCCTAGTGCACCATCTGAGCTGATGTTAAAAAAAAGGAACAGTGACCGATCCAGCGCTGTTTATGTATTAAAAAAAACCAATCCCCACGAAGCCAAAAATTTATTTGTCCCATTTAGTAGAAGAAAGTACTTGCTTCTCCCGTGTAATGTATTGAATAAAACACAACAAACTTGTGTCGTAATCTTTTGATCATGGAGTCTAAATCCCAAAAGAGAACAAAGTTTAATGTCGTATAAAGTCACAAAGTTTAGATCAATCGCTTTTTAAATTCACCAAAGAAAATAGTCTAACTCAACAAAGTTGTTGCAAACTTCTGAGATGGCGTCATGGCTCTTATAGTAGAGGTTGACGATGACCGATTCGTGATCAATGACGGATGCATCCACGCATCAATCATCATCAACATCTCTACTATAAGAAAAATGGCATTGTCCCATAACCATCATGAGACTCATAACTCATGTGAGTATTCCAACTTAATATTTTTAATTTATTTGTTCCTAACTCCACTTTAGTTTTATTATTTATTTGTTAACTTGTAATTTAGTTTTGAGTTTTTATTTGGAACATGTCTAAAATTACTCGCCCCTTATTAATGTTTTATCTCATCCCATTAAATTTCATCCTGTCCAGGACAGCAAGTAGAAATTTTTCATTACCATAATACTATTACACTATATTAGCAGTTAATAAAAAAATCTGAATAGTTACACGAGTCGGGTATGGATTGGGCACGGAATGCTCAGATTCCGAACCGTTCGGAATGGAGACACGCGGGGACTTTTTTGCAAACGCGCTAAAATACGGGGACCAAAATGAAAAAAACCATGCACAAACGCAGGCCGGATACAAATGCCATTATCACACAACTGCGCATGCCAATATCACATAACTGTGCATGCCACTATCACATAACTGCGCATGCCAGTGTGACCTTTTTGCAAAAATGCTAAAATATGGGGGACCAAAATGAAAAAAACTATGCGCGCCATTATCATCAACGGGGACTTGCCACTGTCAAAAATACACATGCCATTATCACATAACTGCGCTTGTCATTATCACATAACTGCACTTGCCATTATCACATAACTACGCTTGCCACTGCGGTCCCCCTTCACTCCAAACCGTACGGAATCGATTCCTTCACTCCGTGCTCAATCCACTCCCTACACGAGTCCATGTATCATGAATTTAGGAAAAAAAGTTATCTAACTAACTCTAAATAATTCCCGATAAGCATATGATATACCCAATGCAGACTGTAATTATCATCACATTAACAACCAACATCTTATCACTACCTCGTACGCACTTTAAGAAAGCATCATAAAATAAACATGTTCCTTGTTAGAGAAGTTCATGAAATAAGGCAAGTATCCCAACATTATCCAAATAGGGAATATACCAAACCTTCGCATGCATTGTCTCTCTATTTAATCTAATCCAATTTGACAAAGCAAAAGTTCATCTTCCAGGGAATGGAACCCTGAACGAAATAAGCGCTTTAAGAAATTGATAGAGCAGTTTTATTATCATTCACAATTGGCATATAATCCGCACACCATTTGATGCTTTTTGTTAGGGTGCTACTTGTTGGTTAGTAGTTGACGGATGACTCAATTAACAAGGCTTTAAGGAGATCTACTTTTTCATTAGATCTAGACGCGAAGATCCAATAACGAAGGCCAATTTTTCTTTTAAATTTTTTTTAGAAATAGTAAGTTCAAGCCCTTATATAAATACGTGAAATAACTACAAATACATCAGTCCAACCCATCTAACCAGCATCAAGCGAAGAATTATTATTTCTTTTCTTAGTCGTATAAGAGTAACTTAGTATTTTTTTTTCTTGTAAATTTACATTTTTTAGTACATTAAGAGTCAACATCTACTGGTGTTGACTCGCGGAAACCATTTTAGTATCTTTTGCTTCCCTATCTCATCTTGTATTGGTTTTACTTAGCTTTCTGGTGCTAGTTTACACTCTGGTTATTTGTTGTATCCCTTTAGCAAAAGAATGCACATATTGCGCTGAAGCTGTTCGGGCGAGAATGGATTGGAGACTCTTTTTTTGAAAGGGCCTGGGAGACATTTTTGGGGAAAGAGAAGGACTCTGATCCTTGAACTATAAAGGGAAGAATTCCTGTCGTCTTAATCTTTGACGAACCGAGCATTGATTATTTTCCTATTTAATTAGGGTCATAGTTTAACTCCCAGTTACCAAAACCTTTGAAAAGGAATATATAAGTTGAACTCCCAAAATAACCTCACGTATTCAAGGCGATTCTAAAAATGAAACAAGGTTTTTCAAACTAACTGTATTTTTTTATAAATAAATACTATCAACGCCATAGATTTTATTAATTAATCAATATAAACGGGGCCGCACAAGCGGTGGAGCATGTGGTTTAATTCGATGCAAAGCGAAAAATCTTACTAGGACTTAACATGCTGCGAATCCTCTTGAAAAAAAGGGTGCTCTCGGGAACATGGATATAAGTCGTGCATGACTGTCGTCAGCTAATTATTTAAAAGATTTATTAATTTATAGAGATTTTGAGATTTTATAGATGTTAGTAAAAATCTTTTTTGTAATAGCAATGTAAACCAATGGTAACGATTTTTTTATAAGTAATTATGTATTACGATAATTGATATAAATAGTAGGAAACTTGATTCTCGAAATTTTGAATTTTAAACTGAAAAAAAACGGTTGAATAAACTGCATGTTTGAAAAATGTAATAACCATTTCAGTTTATAATTAATTGTTGCTAATTATCCATAATTATCAATTACGCAAGTCCTATCTCCCACCTTCTGTTATCCTTGCCCCTTTATTGAATAGTGGACACAATTCGAAACCCTTATCCTCTTTAAAATAGGGATTTGGACAAAATTCGAGTCATAAAAAATTAGAAAAAATCAGGGTGACCTGCGGATCCGTATTTTTAAAATTATTTTATCTTTAAAAAATTAAACTGTCATTTGATTATTCACGAATAGCAAACGGACACTGAAAATGTGAATGCAATTGATTCGTTAATTAAAATAAAATAAGCAAATCTCAAAAAATTAAAGTTAGGTCTCGATCCAGATAGAGCATCAGGATAAAGATCTAAATGTCATCCCTACCTAGCACAATAGAATTGGGAACCCCCATTAATTAGCACAACCATTAACTAAATTACCATTAAGCCCAACCTCCAAATCCACGGTTGTTTTTGTAAAGATACATAAAGAATTGGATCTTTCCATTTTATTACTCATAAAACTTGTGTATCGTATATTGGAAGTTTACTCAAACCTACAATAGAGGATATCTATATATTGTATTAATAAGGCGACGAATAGTATAAGAATTGAACTTCATGACAATTTATGTAATTTTGAAATATATCTTTTTTATTTTTGTATTATAAATTTAAAATGGGGATAACAAAATATAAGAGATTTGAAACCTTGTTTCACATCTAAGGTGACATATTGTAATACGTGTCATAACTGTTGGCAATCCTTCCACTACAATTGAAATCAAAATACCTTTCTTGAGGACTTGTACTTCTATTTTTGTAATTTTGAAATATATTTATTATATAACATCTTTTCTATTTGTTGTATCATAAATTAGAAACTTCATTCAATGATTGAGGTGGCATATTATAATACATGTCATAATATTTGACAATTCTTTCATTGCCTCCGAGAATCGAAACACCCTCTCGTGCGGAATTGTATTTCTATTTTTGTAATTTTCAAATATATTTATAATATAATATCTTCTTAGTTTATTGTATTATAAATTTGAAACGGAAGGTACCAAAAGGCAATTTTAATAAGTAAAAGTGTATTACTTCTCAAATAAAATTACTGTGATAAAATTACTACCTCGTTTACAAACTCTGAAATTTTGGATTCATCCATCAGCTTGGACTTCTTAATGGCAAAAATTCTCCCACCTATCAACATTCCTTTGTAGACGGTTTCTTGATCTCATTGACCAATGATTTGATCAATGTGGTAGTTCACATTGGCCTTTTCCAAATCCTTGGAAGTCGAAGATCATAGTTTGAATGTTATTTTTTGTTGAACATAGTTGTTGCTTAAATAATAACTAGTCGTTTTGCTTTAAAACTTCTTCTTGAGCCTATATTTTTTTTATTGTTGTTTAATTATTTTGTACAATCCCCACAATCCTAGTAATAATAACAGCGAACCAAATCCTGATGCACAACATATAATGTCACAGAAACAACAATTTGTTAAATAATCTTTATATATTTGGTAAAAAGTAGAGAGGGAGAGGTCCATCCATACACACCTATGATGATAATCTTAGTCCTATTAGAGGAGCTGAACAATCGTTCTTTGTTATAACATGTGTCCCAAGATTGATAATAACCCGAAGGACACGAGCAATTTTCACCTCATGGTCCAAGGTTATACATGCACAAGAGACATCAATTGTATGTCTTTGGACCATGGTAACTCTATTTTCTCTCTTAACTCCTGTTGTTTCTATTGTCTCCAAAATCAAATTACTTAACCGCTTATATAAGAATTTCTAACCAATAGAAAATTTTTCTTCTCCTTTTTACCTTCCTGTCCAATTTAGTGCATATATATATATATATATATATATATATATATATATATATATATATATATTTATTTATTTATTTATTTATTTATTTATTTATTTATTTATATATTTATTTCTTTCTTTCTTTCCTTCTTTCTTTCTTTCTTTCTTTCTTATGTTTACCTAGACATATTTTCTTTATAATTAATTTATTATTCTTTAACTTGTTATCTTCTTAATCTATATGTAGAATTTGCTATATATGTTACCGAGGTATGCAATTAAATTACTTCTTGTTCATGCATAGACGTGCATATCAACTCATCTACATTAATATAATTAAGGTTTCATCTCATCCTCAAGTCATCCCTTTCCTCTTTGGTCTATAAAACACAAAACATATTATTCTCTTTTGTTTAGACTATTTCATTAATTTTCAACATTCATGACAAGCATATGATATACATAACCTCGTTCTACGTTTGAGGTGACATATTGTAATACATGTCATAATTGTTGGCAATTCTTCCACTAGTTGAACTATGTTCAGTAGTTGATCTCTGATAAAATTACTACCTTGTTTACAAATTAAAATTTTAGATTTATTCATCAGCTTGGACTTCTTAATGACTACAATTCTCTCATCTGTCAACATTCTTTTGTAGAAGGTTCCTTGATATCCTTGACCGATGATTCGATCAATGTGGTAGTTCTCAGTGGCCTTCTATCATCTCTCAACATTTCTCCGAATCCTAGATTTGTTTGATTATTTTGTACAATCCCCACAATACAAGTATGAAATTAAATTACTCCTCATGCATGCATATACGTGCATTTCAACTCATCCACATTAATAAAATTAATATTTTATCTCATCCTCAAGTCATTTCTTCCCTCTTTGATCTATAAAATACAAAATATATTATTCTATTTTGTTTTTCATTAGTTTTCATGACAAGCATATGATTTACATAACCTTGTTTTACGTTTGAGGTGACATATTGTAATACATGTCATAATTGTTAGCACTTCTTCCATTACCCTCGAAAATCGAAATAGCCTCTCATCGGGAATTGTACTTCTATTTTTTTAATTTTTAAATATATTTATAATATAACTTTTTTTTTATTTGTTGTATTATAAATTAGAAACATCATTCAATGTTTGAGGTGACATATTGTAATACATGTCATAATATTTGGTAATTCTTTCATTGCCTCCGATAATCGAATCAGCCTCTCGTGCAGAATTGTATTTCTATTTCTGTAATTTAATAATATATTTATAATATAACATCATCTTTATTTATTGTATTATAAATTTGAAATGGGAGGTACGAGAAGGCAAGGGGTTTTATAATAGCACAAAAATGTTAAGTTTCTTAATCAAGTTCAATGAGAGCAATTATATCCAAAAGATTAAAAATATGGTAATTATCTATAATCTAAGTATATGAATATAGAGAATAATAAGGAAGAGAGTAGAGAATGAAGTTCTCATTAATAGGTGTAGGATGTGTGTACAATTACAATGCTATTTATAGGCAATTACATCCATTAAACAATAACCCACTAAACTTTCTTTATGATAAAGTGGAGGAAAACATGGAGTAGAACATGGAGGTGAGGTGGAGGAGAACATGGAAGAAATATGGCATCCATATTGTACATAATACTCTCCCTTGGATGCCATTTGAATAATGTGCCTCATTAAAACCTTATTAGGAAAAACCCTGTGGGAAAAATCCTAATCAAAGGAAAAAGAGTACATCATCATAAAAATTACTGCCTCATTAAAACCTTACCCGGAAAACCCATTGGGACAAAACCGTGGCTAAGGAAAAAGAGTACAGTGTAAAATGATATCTCCCCCTCATGTCTATATCATTTGAATATCTCCCCCTCATGTCTATATCATTTGATATCTCTGAGTCGTTTCAGACCAATATTACGAACATGCTTCTCAAAAACTGTAGTGGGCAGGGATTTCGTGAATAAATCTGCCAAATTGTCACTTGAACGAATTTGTTGAACACTTATCTCCCCATCCTTTTGAAGATCATGTGTGAAAAAGAACTTTGGTGATATATGTTTTGTCCGATCACCTTTAATATATCCTTCTTTTAATTGTGCGATGCATGCAGCATTATCCTCATATAAGGTCGTAGGTATTCCCTTTTGAAAAGGTAATCCACAAGATTCTCGAATGTGTTTGACAATAGATCTCAACCAAACACATTCTCGACTTGCTTCATGAATAGCCAAAATCTCAGAATGATTAGATGAGGTGGCTGCTATAGTTTGTTTCATGGAGCGCCATGAAATGGCAGTACCTCCATATGTAAATAAGTATCCGGTTTGCGATCGACCATTGTGAGGATCAGATAAATATCCTGCATCTGCATATCCAATTACTTCTGCCTCTGAGATACTAGGGTAATACAAACCCATATCCATTGTACCTCGAAGGTAACGCAATATTTGTTTTACTCCAGTCCAATGTCTTCTTGTAGGTGAAGAACTGTATCTTGCTAGTAAATTAACAGAAAATGATATATCAGGTCGTGTATGACTAGCGAGATACATTAATGCACCTATTGCACTAAGATATGGTACTTCAGGACCAAGAAATTCTTCACCATTTTCTCGAGGTCTAAAAGGGTCCTTTTTCACATCAAGTGACCTTACAACCATTGGAATGTTCAACGGATGCGCTTTATCCATATTGAAACGCTTCAGCACTTTTGCTATATAGGAAGATTGATGCATAAAAATTCCTTCTCCAAAATGTTCAATTTGCAATCCGAGACATAATTTGGTCTTTCCCAAATCTTTCATTTCAAATTCATTCTTCAAACAATCAACTGCCTTTCGGAGCTCTTCAGGAGTTCCAATGATATTGAGATCATCAACATAAACTGCAATTATAACGAACTCAGGTTCGGATCTCCTAATAAAAACACATGGGCAGATTGGATCATTCTTATAGCCTTCCTTTAATAAGTAGTCACTAAGGCGATTATACCACATACGCCCGGATTGTTTCAATCCATATAAAGATCGACATAATTTGATCGAGTATAGTCCCTTTTGACTAGAATCACGTACTTCTGGTACGTTGAATCCTTCTGGGATTCTCATATAAATGTCACTATCCTGTGAACCATATAAATAGGCTGTAACAATATCCATAAGACGCATATTCAACTTTTCATGTACTGCCAGACTTATCAAATATCGAAACGTGGTTGCATCCACCACAGGAGAATATGTCTCTTCATAATCAATACCAGGTCTTTGAGAAAAACCTTGTGCGACAAGTCGTGCTTTATATCTCACGACTTCATTTTTCTCATTTCGTTTATGCACAAATACCCATTTGTATCCTACGGGTTTCACCTCTTTGGGTGTGCGGACTACAGGTCCGAAAACTTCACGTTTCGCAAGTGAATCTAATTCAGATTTCATTGCGTCTTTCCAATTTGGCCAATCTTTTCTATGCATGCATTCCTTGATAGATTTTGGCTCTAGATCCTCTTCATCTTCCATAATATTTAGCGCTACATGGTAGGCAAAAATATCGTCGACGATAACTTTATTTCGGTTCCATTTTTCTCCAGTCATAACATAATTTATTGAGATCTCATGATTATCACAATGTTTAGGTACCTGATCTTCCATTGGAAGCGACTCATCTAGAGTCTGCCCTTCCTTGATATTAATATTGACTGGGGACTCTTCAGGAGTCAAGATATCCTCGGTTTGACCATCTTGATATTTTGCTCCTTTTCTTTTACGAAGATTTTTATCTTTGGAACCAATAGGTCTACCACGTTTAATTTGTGCCTTATTTTCATTGGCAATAATTGATCGTCCTTCAGGGACATCAATTCTAAAAGGAGCATTAGCAGCCGGAATATGTGACTTAGTCACTCTCTTTGGGTCAGCAAAAGCGTCCGGCAACTGATTAGCTAAATTCTGCAGATGAATTATCTTTTGAACATCAAGTTCACTTTGCTTTGTGCGAGGATCTAAATAACACAATGATAATTCATTCCAGCTAATATCCTTTTCAGGCTGCTTAGTTTCTCCCCCTAATGTTGGAAATATTGATTCATCGAAATGACAATCGGCAAAACGTGCCGTAAATATATCTCCAGTACGTGGCTCAATGTACTTTATTATCGATGGAGATTCAAACCCAACATATATTCCCAACCTTTTTTGGGGTCCCATTTTAGTGCGTTGTGGTGGAGCAATTGGAATATAAACCGCACATCCAAAAATTCTTAGATGGGAAATATTTGGTTCCTGACCATGAACCAATTGTAATGGGGAGAATTCATGATAACTTGTTGGCCTGATGCGAATTAACATTGCTGCATGTAAAACAGCATGTCCCCAAGCAGAAATAGGGAGTTTCGCTCTCATTAGTAATGGCCTTGCAATTAATTGAATCTGTTTAATAAATGATTCGGCAAGACCATTTTGAGTGTGAATATGAGCTACAGGATGTTCAACGTTTATACCAATGGCCATACAATAATCATTGAATGTTTGAGAAGTGAATTCACCAGCATTATCAAGACGAATGGTCTTAATGGGATTATCTGGAAAATGAGCTCGTAATCGAATTAACTGAGCTAGTAATCTCGCAAACGCCAGGTTGCGAGTTGATAATAAAGATACATGTGACCATCTAGTTGATGCATCAATTAATACCATAAAGTATCTAAATGGTCCACATGGTGGATGAATAGATCCACATATATCACCATGTATACGTTCCAAAAATCCGAGGGATGCAGTCCCAATTTTAGCTGGTGATGGCCTGGTTATTAATTTTTCTTGAGAGCATGCAACGCATGACAATTCATTGGATAGGAAAATCTTCTGGTTCCTTAAAGAATGTCCACATGAATTGTTAATAACTCTTCGCATCATTATTGACCCGGGATGGCCCAACCGGTCATGCCAAATTGCAAAATCAGTAAACTTCAGGTTTACTGTTGCATGTGCCTCCATTGCACTAATATACGTATAATATAAACCACATGAATAAGCGGGTAGCTTTTCCAACACGCACTTTTTACCCGAAATAATATTTGTAATAGACAAATATTCTTTGTTTCCTTCATTTGTTGTCTCAACATGATACCCATTTTGGCGTATATCTTTGAAACTTAATAAGTTTCTTTGAGACTTAGGAGAATATAATGCATTATTTATGCAAAAAATTGTACCTCCAGGTAATAATAAATTAGCTCTTCCGGAGTCTTCAATTAAATTTGCAGTACCTGATATAGTACTAACATTTGCCTCTAGCATTTGCAAATGAAGGAAATAATTATCATCCTTAAGTATGGTGTGCGTTGTGGCACTATCTGCTAAAGACAGATTTCTTTCTCGAGTAGATGAGCCAACTCGTGCCAATTCCATACTCATCATTGCAAATGAAGGAAATATTTATCATCCTTAAGTATGGTGTGTGTTGTGGCACTATCTGCTAAAGACAGATCTCTTTCTCGAGTAGATGAGCCAACTCGTGCCAATTTCATACTCATCATAAAGAAATATTTAAATTAAATTTAAGCAACGAAAATATGATAATAAAAAAAACCAGGAAATATACTTAAGAAATGAACAAGAACATGAATATTAAACTGCTGTTCAATAAGGAAATCAGCAACATCCAAATGAGTGAAGTCATTTAGGCCAAATTCAGGGCTACCATCCATGTTTATAATGCCAGAGCCATAATCCTGATAAAGTTCAACTAGATACTTTGGTGCACAACAGGTGCGAGCTCAGTGGCCTTTGCATCCACAACGATGAGATGAATTTTCCATTTTTATTCCACTATCACCATCTCTTCGTGATTTCTTTTCTTTGTTCTCCCACTTCAGGTGGCGAGACGTATTCTTAAAATTACCACCACGGTAACCATATCCTCTACGACCATTATCATGTCCATAACCGCGACCCCGGCCTATTAAATTTTGTCACATTCACTTCAGGGAATGGAGCATAACCAGTTGGACGGGCCTCTATAATTAAACTTTGTCACATTCACTTCAGGGAATGGAGCATAACTATTAAATTTTAGTCCAGAAAATCAATTATAATTAATCCACGGACCAAAATATAGTTTGTCAGAAAAAAAAAATATTTCAGAAACATCTGAGGACTAGGTAGTATTTTTCTAGATTCACAAATTTAAGGAAACAAATGATTAAATTGGTTTTTGTCCTTATTTGAAAATACGAGGAAGTATAAAGTTCTAATCTGTAATTCTGTTCCCTTTCTCTCCTTTTGTTTTCTCAGCGGGCATAATATTCGTTTGGTACCTATTAGTTTGACGCGTGTGCAAGTAAGGACAAAATCGATGTTCAATGTGTAAACTTACAGTTCAGTCCCTGGACGTTTTTCGCGTGTGCGAATAAGGGCATAATCCCAATCCGCGTGCACAGGATAATTACATATAGGTCCTCGAAAGTTTCTAAATATTTTATGAAAGGACAACAGAAGGTTTTTTCATGAAAAATCTTTACCAAATAAATCCGATTTTTGCAAAGAAAATTTTACAAAATTATTTTCTTTGAGAAAATCATTTATGAGCAAGAACAAAGCTTCATATGATTTAATAACATTGAGAATCCAACAAGAATGAATAATTATAAATGAGAATCTAACAAGAATGAGTAATAATACTTACAAAGGTTAAGCTCAATTCTTCTCAAGAAATTATTGAGAACTTGGTAGAGATTCGTGCTGATAACGTGTTATGAATTATCTATAATCTAAGCATATGAATATAGAGAATACTAAGAAAGAGAGTAGAGAATGAAGTTCTCATTAATGGGTGTAGAATGTGTGTACAATTACAATGCTATTTTTAGGCAATTACATCAATTAAACAATAACCCACATCAATGTAAAGTGGAGGAAAACATGGAGTAGAACATGGAGGTGAGTTGGAGGAGAACATGGAGGAACATGGGAGAACATGGAAGAAATATGGCATCCATATTGTACATAATAGTAAAGTAGTTATAGGTCCCTTATGTATTGTGCATGATGCTCTCTCTCTACGTGACCCTTCTAAAGCAAGTCAGACAATACCATGTACTTCTTACTTGTTGACATTGATTTTTTTCTTGGAACAACCACACGTCAGCTTTAGACTTTCTTGTGATTTTCCCATCAATAACATGCCACATATTTTTCATAATATTGCCTCACATATTTTCATACGTTCTTGTGATCATTCTTAGGAATCTGCACTATCCACATGAGGGACATACAAAACCATGGTAATGGCTTTCTCCACCGCATTTCAAACCACCGGATCACGGACCTCCGAACCTCGGACCCCGGACCCTAGGACTCCCGGACTATCGAATCACGGACCCCGGACCACATAACTCCCAGACTCCAGGACCGCGGAACACCGGACCTTCGGAACCCGGTCCTCCAGACCACCGAACCACGGACCCCGGACCACCGAACTCCCATACTCTGGACCTTGGACCACCAAACCCCGGACCTTGGACTACCGAACCACGGACCCCTGGACCCCTGACCATCGGACCCCCGGACCACCGATCGTCGGACCCCCGGACAATGGACTCCGGACCACCGGACCCCCAGACCACTAGACTACCAAACCCCGGACAGCGGACCACAGGACCTCAAATCTCAGACCATCGAACCACCGAACCCCAGACCCCGGACTATCAGACCATTGAACCATAGACCCTCGGACCGTGGACCACCAGACCCCAGACCACTGGACTCTCGTACCACCGGCTGTCGAACCCCCCAGACCACGGACCCCCGGACCCTAGACCACTGGAATACCTGACCCCCGGCCCATCGGAACGCCAGAACCCCCGGACCACCCGACCCCTGGAACGTAGGCCCTTTGACCCTAGACTCCCGACTATGAACCCCAACCATGGACCCAACTCTGGGCCCGGACCTCCGAACCTCCTAACCCCCAACCGCGGACCCCAGACCCCGAGCCCCGTTCTGTTTTTTTTTTGTGCAGCTTAAAAAAGAAAGTCAATTTTGAAATAGAATGGCACTCGCATCGCGCGTGAGTATTTACTAGTTTGTATATTGCTCAAACGTTGGGATTGGGCGATTTGCAAATCAGAGATGCTATATTTGCATACAAGTAAAGGGGTTTTTTGCCCAAAATGGTGCTACAAGACAACTTGATTCTCAATATGGTGTTACCGTTGAAAAAATTCTGAGAATGGTGTCTGTTTCCCAGATCGAAAAAAAATTTCAACATAGGGTATTTAGATCAAAAAAACTATTCGACCTCGTACTGAAATCGAAAAAAAATTTGACTTTGATTGTCGAACGGATCTTTTCGACTTGGGACGGAGAGAAACTTCAGGTTGAAAAAAACTTTCGACTTGAGAAATGGATCCAGCTGGGTTGCATGGGACTTTATTAATTACCGGGAACCTAAGTATATATATTACTGGGACTTTATTATTGTGTGGAGTTTACGTGAAAGACTAATGTTTGTCTCTGTTTCTCCCTCCTTAAATATATTTAGGGCAAATTACTCTCACGTTCCTGTACTTTGGTCACCCTCCCCCTAGGGTCCCTAGATTTTGAAAAATAATTTTCCCATCCCTAAGTTTTGATGATAATAAACTCCGGGTCCTTGGCTGACGTCATCGGCTTTTTTCATTTTTGGTCATAGAAATAACCAAAATACCCTTAAACAAAAACAAAAAATTTACCTTCTTCAACCTTTGACTAAGAATAACTAACAACTAAAAAACAATACAGAAATAAGATCAAACTAACAAAAATCAAGAACACAATCAAGAACATAAGAAAAAACTCAAAACCCAGAAATCAAACAATTATTTCGACCTCCAGAATATTCAAGAACGAACATGCAACCCAAAAATCAAACAATTATTTTGATGTTGCTTATCTCCCTCGGCCCCTCTGACCACCTCTCTATCGTCGTACTCTCCACTTCCGGTCCATGAGGAGTGCCGTCGCTTCTACTGGTTCAGGAGCGAGAGAAGCTGAATCAAGAAGAAGCTCAATGCCTAAAACCAAGAAGAAGAAGCTCAAAAACCACTAAAATCCTAGAACCCCATCATCATCCTCCTGTCGTTGTCAGGGAAGACGTCGACAACGATAAAAAATGAGAAGGTTATCATACGCCGATCTACCGCTCCTCCTAAACCCCTTCACCGTCCACCGAGCGAGCTTGCAATTCATGTTCCTGAAATTAAGAAAATCCCCAATTCGAGACTTAGGGTTCATCTAATATGAAATTAAATAGAATCGCCAATTCAACCATTTAAGCATTTGGGAGGAAATCCCAGTTGAGGGCCGACCACCTCCGGTTAGAGCATAGCTTGGGAAGACTGTCACTCTGCATGTTCTCGCCTCCCGTCGTCGTTGCCACATATCTCGCCTCCCATTGTCGCCACAGAAATCCCAGTTGAAGGATGAGTCTTAGTTCCTTGATCTCGCCTCCTTCAATGTCGAGGAACTCAGAAATCAAGCAATTGGGTTTGACAGAGATCGGAAGGGAGGGGCGGAGGAGAAGAGTGAGGCGGCGTCGTCATCGGTTTCGATTTGCTTAATTTTTGGGTTTCGAGCTTTTTTTATGTTATTGATTGTGTTCTTGATTTTTGTTAGTTTGATCTTATATCTATGTTGTTTTTTTTGTTGTTAGTTGTTCTTAGTCAAAGGTTGAAGAAGGTAAACTTTTTTATTTTTGTTTAAGGGTATTTTGGTCATTTCTATGACCAAAAATGAAAAAAAGAGCCGATGACGTCAGCCAGGGACCCGGGAGTCTATTATCATCAAAACTTAGGGACGGGACAATCATTTTCCAAAAGTCAGGGACCTTAGGGGGAAGGTGACCAAAGGTCAAGGACGTGAGAATAATTTGCCCATATATTTAATAGCCATCTTCCTGGTGTTTATTATTCTTAATTAATCTGCTTTAGTTTTCGTCCAATTTACCTATTAGTCAGACAATTCTAATTTTATTGGACAGACTAATTACATGTACCCATTCGGACTGCAAATGAGAGTAAATAATTTTCCTACGAAATTTTAAACCTGACGACATTTTTAAAGATCAAACTTGAAGAAATTCTAGGAAGTTAAAATTAAACGAATTAAATGCGTAGATTACAGACTTTATATAATTAATGGTTGAGAGAGTGAATTGGTGGGTGTGGGTTAGAGGAAAGAAAAGAAGGAGAATTAATGAATATGGTCTATAAAGGTGGAGACAAAAGGATTTTGTATTTTTATTACAAGAAAAGCAAGAAACTCAGTTGGATCCTTTCCTCGGGTCGAACATTTTTTTCGACCCGAGATTTCTCTCTCCTCAGGTCGAAACTTGGGTCCCAGGTCGAAAAGATTCGTTCGACAATCAAAGTCAAAAAAAAATTTTGATTTCAGTCGCAGGTCGAATAATTTTTTCGATCTGAGTACCCCATGTCAAAAAAAATTTTGTGTGAGAAACGGACACCATTCTCGGAATTTTTTCAACAGTAATACCATATTGGTAATAAAATTGTACTGTACAACCATTTTGGGCAAAAATTCCATAAAATAGAAACCAGTTTATATCATTCAAGTCTCACGAACATAAAAAATCGTGTTTGGTTATAGAGATAAAGAAGAACATCTACCTTGAAGATGCCTGTATGCCATGGCTTGAGAATTAAAAGATGCAGCAGCTCCATTGGAGATTGACAGCGAGAACAAACAAATCACAAACAAAATTAACCAAGGAGGTTTCATAGATTGCTTGCTAAATATTAACCCCTCTTTTTCTAGCTAAATTCTCTCGTACCCAAAAAAAAAGTTCAACAAGGATGTCCTAATCTCAATATAAATCCTGGGTTTAATGCAGGTTTGAGGTTAAGACAGAACGTCAGTTTTTATTGTTATAACTTTTGACTCGTTACCAAAGGTGCAATTGGAAACAATTTGAATGTGTAACGAATTATGTTTCAATATCTGGAAACGCGGTTTCCAATTTTAAAGCACCACGATGAAGGGTTCTTGCCTGCCCCTGGCTGTTTCTGTAAAATTGTGATTGGTAAACGATCACACTCTCTCTTATCTTCTATTTGCCTTTTAATTTTTAGTAGGTTTTTTGGTTTATACACATGGTATCAAAAACACACAGTGTCAATTAATCCAGATTCGAGTCTGATAAGATATTTACAAAGTGATATAACTTTCGTAACAATTATTTTATTTCCTAAATCTCAAATTTCAGAACTCTTGATTAACCTATAACAACTCGCCCAAGTTGATCTAAGTGCTTGTTGTTATTTAAATTTTAGTGTATTTATGTTAGATTTAAGTTATATTATGTTTTAGGAGTGGAGATCTCGTATTAGATTGGTATCTAAATAAGGACTAGTATATGTCAGCGTATAGTAAATAGGAAAGAGAGAATTTTGGAGTTGTGACTATTTCCTTACATTTGCTACTTTTGGTAGTAAAATAGAGCATGGGGCGTTAGTGTCTAGCCACTCACCATCACGATCTAGGTTTTTTTTTAATGCGCTATACAGGATGATGGTTCCTAGCCTAAGTTTTTCTACAAGTGTCTCAAAGATTTTGATCAGATAGATTAATTTACGTTTGAGTCGAGATAAATCATAAAGACTACAAATTTTAACAGCAGTTCACCCATTTTTTCAACAAACACATTCCACTATTTCCGAACAATGAATCAGAGTAATCATAAAGATTTTCAATCACTGGCTATAAAAAGACTTTCCACTATTTCTCAAGTATTGAACAATGAATCAGAGTAATGATAAAGATTTTCAATCACTGGCTATATTGATAATAGCATGCGGTTGCGATAATGACATGTTCAGTTACCAATAATGATATGTCGGTGATCTGCTTGAATCTCTGTCACTCGTGCATTTTTTTCATTTTTATCCTGTCTTTGAACTTATTTACAAAAATACCCCCTTGTCTTTTGGTCCAACTCCAAATGGTCCAGAATGAATTCCATTCCGGATCCAATCTGGGCCAAGTAGTTCTGGTTAACTATTAATTAACATTAATTAACAGTGCCTAGCAATTTCGTAGTAAATTTTTATTAAGTACCCACTAAATAGAAGTTAGTAATCCTTTTTGCGTATGACACGTAGAAGGAAACAAATGAACAAGAATGAAGAAACGTGGCCAAGCCTTAATAAACATGCAACACACTGAAGATAATAGCCGGAGAAAAAAGAAGATGATGATTGCTCAATATTATAGGACATCAGAGGCCGAGCCGAGATGTTCGATGAAATCGTCAACTATGTTCAATCACTTCAGATGCAAAAGTTGAGGTATCTTAATATATCCAAACCTTTTCTTAACCTTTTCTTTATAATTTTTTTTTGCAAGTAAAATTTTAACATTTTTCTAAAAACCTCAAAGAGAGATTATATCAAGATATCACCTAAGAGACTAAAAAGAATAGAACAATACCATGAAAGCACTATTTAGTTCTTCTTTGTACACTTGTAATAGTGAAATCGAAAAATGAATCAAAGTTCTTTGTCATTTGGATTAATTTTTATTGGTATATCTAAACGTCTTGATCTTTCACACAAAACTCATCATCTTTAATTATCCTTGTATCATATATAAAATTTTCCAATATCCATTTTTTGGGTTGGCTTGGCAGTTGGCCCGCCGCTATTCGCTTTAAGTATGCAAGTACTTTCTTCTCTAATTTTGGCACCAAAAAGAATAAAAACTGATTCGGAGACCTTAGCCGTGCTTCAGCAGAACTGCAGTATGTAAGCCTACTGCGAACATGCTGCATCTTTGTTTAAGGTACAGGGCTATGCCGAACTGAAGCAACTTTCCCAGGCTCCATATTTTGAACTGAAGGTTCCTCCACCGCTCCGCTGTGCGTGTTCGCAGACAACAGCTCGGGTACATTTGTCCCAGGTCCTCGCGATCTCACCTAGCGACGTGGGTTGCGAAAGGCTACGAAGGTGGATGCTAAACCTCGACTTTGCCTCGGCCGAAAGATCTTCACATTCCTTGCTGTTGAATCAAAACCAACAAAATATCGTAATCAGGTTTTCGGTCTTGATAGGTCAGCCAAGGGAATGTCAAAGCAAACACAAGGAATCGCCAAACCTGACTTCCACTGGGAATTTATCCAACAAAATCGGAGAGGAATTCGGATAATTTGCAGGTACAAGCAATCTGAGGGGCTGAATTGGTGACTGCAGGGGAAATGGCTTAATGAGTAAGGCAGGGCATCAAGCATAACAAGAAGAAAAAAAATACCCGACTTCAACTGGGGAAATATCTCACCATCTGTGCTGAAGCATATTGTGCTTTTAGGTCTGGACTCAGAGCTACAGCACGAAACAAACACTTCACTACTGTACCCTCCCCCAATTTAACGGTGGCAGTCGCAGTCATTGGATCAGTATCCTCGTCGCTTATATCCACGACCGTGTCAATAAGCCGCTGATTTATTTCCCTTATTTCTTCCATCAGCATATGATTGGCCTGCAAACATCTCACAGTCAATGCATAGGAGGAAATCACCAAACCAGAACACTGGTGCAATTATTTCAAGCCAGAAGCCAAAAGAAGCAAGCACTGAAACTATACCTCGATTCTAGGCCTCTTGACTCTTGATGTCGCAGTGGACTCTAAATCCGACGCCTCTGATCCAGTCAACAGTTTAAAACTATCACTTATGCTGCCAACTGATGATACAACATTCATCGGCATTGCACTAGTATATCGCTTCATTTTCCTTGTTCCAGTAAGCCCATCTTGAGTGACACAGTTACTTCCCTGAAGGCAACATTTGGACATTGCTACCAAATCCTCACCAACTGCAGCTCTAGAGCCATTACTTGGGGATGATCCTGCGATTCTGTCAATCATAGTAACAACTGAGTTGATGTCACTGACAGAATCACTCAATGCTTTTTGAGACAGAGACTCCACCTGAATCACGAATGAAGCATGCCATAAGATCAGTCAAAAACAACGCTCGACATAATAGAGCTTAATATATACTACTGAAACGTAAACGTTGCTGGAAGCCCAGAAAGAATTAATTCAAAAGGAGAGAACAAAGATATATTCTAGGAGATATGACATACCACTCTAAGCAAACGCTCAAGCGGTTGTTCCAAGACATTTGGCTTCCCATAAGTTGTCAATGCACCACCATGATCACCATCTACACCAGTAAACTCTGCAAGCAAAGGTGAGGCTGATAGACGCGGAGTACCAATTGCAAGTGATGGTGCTGCTAATGTTTGTTGATGTGAAACATTAGACAGTGAAGAGGAGAGGGGTTTCTCTGAATCTCCGGGCATTGGGGATGGGGTCAAAGGAGTTGAAGGAGATGGAAGAATGAAAGGTGAGTTTGCAGATTGCAAAGGGGTTCCTGTTTTGGTCGAGGATGAAAGTATGCTCTGCTGGTCCAACTGTGGAGATGAATGTTGAGGTAACTGAGGGGATGCAGCCTGAAGCATCTGCGATGAAGATATAGGAAAAGTAGTTCCAGATGTCATCTGCTGATGGGGTAATGATGCATGCTGACCCGCTCCAGGATGTTGTTGATAGACACCCGACTTCATTCCCTTTCGAACCTTCATTTCATTTGCATCATTCATCGCATGCATCTGCACAGGCAGCTGTTGCATTGGCTGTTGCTTTTGCTGCATATGGCGCTGCTGTTGAAATTGTTGTTTCAGATGTTGGTGTTGAAGCGTATTGGAGTTTGATTGCATGGAAATGTTAGGCTGCATCATGTTCACTGCACTTTGAGTGGAAAAGGAGCTAACACTTGGCTGTTGGGATGCGTTCACTGAATTCTGCTGTAAAGATCCGACAGCTACCTGCTGCAGAGAGCCTAGTGAACTTCCATGTCCTGAATCCATGTTCGAACCTGGCTGAAAGTTTTGCATGTGAGGCTGGCCCAGTCCTTGCTGCATTGGCTTTCTAGGTCTGTTGCTAAGTAAGAAATACTGGATCTTCTTTTCATAGGAAACTAAGTTCTCCTTGAAAGCAGGGCTTATACTACTCTTCGGCATCTGCAGCACATGCAATAAGTGTTCTACCATCTGCTTGAACATTTTTAAATTATCATGCTGGTCTGATTTCGGTTGTTGTGGCATGGAATCATGCTGGACAAAATAAGAGGATACATCAGAAGCATGATAAATATCCAGACTAATCATTAGAACATACAATAGCCAGGCTAACTTTTCGATCATTCGTGAGGCATCTTTATTCACCTGCTGCAACTTGGCAGAAACTTTCTGGTATAATTCAGTTAATTCGGGCAAGAAATTTTCCTTCATTTGTTTAACCTACAAAAGAGTCAGGAAAGTATCACCTACGAGTTCCCTGGTGGGAAAGAATGGTGGAATCAAAAGATAGAGAAACAATTAGACAACCTTTTGGTAGCATTTCTCTTGCCAGTCACTTCCATTCACTTGTCCAGGCTGTGCTACTGGATCCAGCAAGGCTACAAGCATACAACAGATGGAAAAGTAAGCTATGCCTGACAAAGATATATTGTGTCTATAATATCGACCGAGTAATTGAGAACAAAGGGGAGATGCAAAACTACTATTTCACTAATTTGCTTTGCATATCTCCTACTTGTCATCGTATGTAACTAAGAGCGTAAAGTTATTAAGTTAAACTATATGAGCATATGTGTAGCCACTTGATATATCGAAACTCGTACAGAGACCAAACATTTCTATGAAGTTGCATAGCAACTGAACCAGAAGTATATGGGAGGGTTTTTCGTGATTGACATAAATGCTCTTGTTGATCAATAACACACTAAGATTAAAGCAACGTACTAGTAGCTTGACCTGGCCCTTGAAGTCTCTGCTGCAAACTTAATTGCATGGAATTGGACTGTTGCTGCAAACTGAGTTGATGTTGCAGCTGAGTAGCTGAAGATTGCATATGTGACAACGAATGCTGCGGGGCTTGCGACTGTGATTGGTGCCCTTGAGAAGCTAGCCAACCAGTTCCACCTGGTTGCGGTTGCTGCTGCGTTGGAACCTTCAGCTGCTGAAGCATATGAACAGAGTGCTGATTGGTTGGCATGCCCGAGTAACCAGATTGAGATCCAAGCAATAGTTGCTGCTGTAAGCCCACACCATTTTGAGCACCTAACTGCTGCTGATGCGTGTTGGAAAAGTTATACTGCTGAGCCATCAACTGCAGTTCTTGTTGAAGTTGGTGTTGTTGTCGCTGCTGATGCTGTCGTTGCTGTTGTAAATTCTGAAGATTATTGTGCTGGAGCAGCCTCTGTTGCTGCTGTTGCCTGTCACTGAAACTATTTTGTTGTCCCATTAATTGCTCATGTTGCTTATTACCCGGATTGGCCAGGTGTCCCATCAATTGTTGCTGCATCACATGTGACTCTTGTTGATGGACAACAGCAGCCTTCTGCTGCTGCCTTGTGACCAACTGTTGTTGATGTTGTTGCAGCATGGATGATGTCGAGTATTGTATCGTAGGTTGATTCTGTTGGAGGCAATTCATTGAAGCTGATTGCATCAATGATGGTTGCACAATACCTGAATTATGCATACCATGTTGTTGAGAAGATTGCAACTGATTAGCTTGATGTGGAATATGAGATTGTACGAGTGGTTGTGACGAACTCCCATGCTGGAATTTAGGCTTCATGAGCTGTTGTTGTTGATAAAGATGCTGATAACTTTGAGCATGTGTTTGTTGTTGTTGTGGAACAACATGTTGTCTTCCCAGCATTTGGCTTTGAGAACCAGAAAAAACACTGGAGGGCATTGCCTGTCCCATTTGATTCCCACCAGAAGCTTGTGATATGCTTGGCATATTCTGCGTGTTACTATTTAGGCCAGCCGTACTCGGAACTCCACCAGGTGCTATGTTATTTTGCACACTCTGGGACACCAACTGTTGATGCGCTTGAGGTTGGTTCCGAACTTGTGACAGCAGACTGTGGGAAGCTATTGAAGACAGAAGAAGCAGAAATCCAACGAAAAAAAGAAGAAGAAGGAATCAGTGATGAAACAATATACAAAGATCGAGTTAGACAAATGGATAAAATCAGATGTTCTATTAAAACATTACAACTACATTCATTAAGCCAACGAATATTCCAATGTGACAATTTTGAAACCAACTTCCATCCGATGAAAATGGAAGGCAGAATAATCTGTACAAAAAATAGATTTTCGCAGTACTGAACATGGAGCCATACATTTCTTAGTCAGCGAAAGGACTGAAATTGAAGCCTCCAGGGCCCAATCCTCACATGGAGGTCAAAGTTTAGTTTTTCACAGAACAGTTGGTGAATATTTCACATAAGATATTCAGAGCAACTTAGGGTGATATATGCACCACTAGCTGCTATGTAGATCCATCCCCATCAAGAGTTTATGATCTTTGTGTTATTACCTCCTGCATCTGAAAGTTCGCAGCTGCTACTGGCAGGATTTGAGGGCCCAGTACTCGGATTTTGAGACGTGTTCTCCACAGTAAGCATCTTGAGCGATATCTTTCGCACGTAGTCCGACTGAAATCAAAGGTCAATCAGCCATCTAAAGAGGACTTACTGAGTAGCATCTTCCATCACAAACCCTGAAGTTAATATCAGCTAAAAAGAAGATAAATCTCTACGGACAACTAGATAAAGACGGGCATTTCTCAGAAGTTGGAAACATCGAAGTATTTTTTTCAGTTTTGATACTACCTGGCTTGAGGCAGTAGTGTAAATCTTTTCTTCAAATCGCACAGCAATCCTTTTGAATTCTTGCAAGCTTTCTGGACCAGAAAATGGAAGGCATCTCTTCATTGTCTCCATTCTGCATGTAATGAATCACATTTGACAAATATGAATCTAGCAGAATCTTTTGCGGGAAAAATACGAACATACAAGGGAAACTTTGATAAACCAACAACTCCTTAAATTTCAGCTTGGACGGAAACTCACATTTTATTAACAATACGCTGGCGCGTATTACTCTGCAGTTGAGTTCTCCAGTCAACCTGCTCAACCAGAGCCTCTCCTCCGGGTGCTGCCGGTCTCAAATTGTTCACATCCATCGCTTGGAAAAACACTGGAACAACGAAAGCAACCAAAACGGCAATCAACACAAAGCGAAAACCTCTACCAAGTGAAATGACGCGAAAAGCGAAAATCAATGAGGGAAGCCAACAATTCTGAAGAATAAGCAACAAGCGCATAGCTCGAATTTCCTCAACTTCCGATTCTACTAATCCGAACTCCGATACGATCAAAACGGAACCCGTGCCGACGATGAAACCATAGTTGTCAAAGCGGGAATAGCGCCGCAGCGCGGCCAATCCCAAACATGGAGCGGCGTGATAGCGCAGGGCGGATCGGGCGCTATTTAGTCCGACGTGGACACTAATACAGTTATTCAAGAAACAAAGGTGAATCGTCGCTAGAAAACGATTCAAATTGAATCTAATTTGTTCGCGTTAAAGCGAAAATCAACGATGGAAGCCAACAATTCTGAAGACTAAGTCTCAAAATTCCTGAACTTCCGATTCAACCAATCCGATTTCCGATACGATCGAAACAGAATCCAAGCCGAGGAAGAAACGACGGTGAATCGTCGGTGAGAATCTTTTCAAATTAAATTTAATTGTTTCGAGTTAAAGAACTTCCTAAAGCTCATAAAATTGTCTTCAAGAAGAAAAAAAGCCCTAAGGATTCGCTAATTCCTATCAAGATTTGCCCTAATCCTTACCGTTGTATTGAGATTCCGAAAAAAATTTAGGCACCGAGACCGTTACCCTAGGACAGAGGCGATCGGCCGGAGAAGATGTTCGTCGACGGGAGGGAATTTCCGGCGACGAGATTCCGCTAGACAATAGAAAAGGCTAGGCGACACAATTGTTTTTTTTTATGCAAAGTACAAAAAAAGGAAATTGGTTAAAACTTAAAAGGTGCATAAAGATTTATACTTTTTAGTTTTAACTTAGTCGGGGTAAAATATTAGGAAAAAGTAGATATTAGCGTTACGTGGTTTTTTTTTTACCGTGGTTCCATTATTGTATGTTTAATAACATTTTCAAATTCATATTTCTAATAACAATAAACATATTTATTTTTATTAACTGATATCGCGTTTGCAACAGGTTATATTTATTTTTTCTGTTAGTACTGATGTGCCAATGACTTACAAGAATTCACATAATTAAATTTGAAAATATCTCGTAACCTACCCGACTTTTTATTGTTTGCATGGATTTAATTAACATAAATAGGTATTCTAAAAAATATATATAAATAGGTGCAATCAGATTAATATTAATACATTGTATATAATGTACGTGTTATCTTGTTTGCTCTTTTTTAAAATTTTGACTTGCATTGCATCTCATTTATTATTTATTATGCCGGGTAAGGTCTTGAAGCACATTATTGAGTGAGAAAATCAAAAGTCACTATCCTTTTTTTGATAAATTGAATTTTATTGATTATTGTAATATTTAATACTATTCGGGAACCCCTTGCAGACATGACATTATAGCTATTCGACCTTGTCAAAATCTTGAACGGTAAAATTTATTGGAAAAAAAAGTATCTCACATAACGCTACCCCTGCAATCCGCACACAGTCAACCTTGCTATACATCATTCTCTCTCTCCTTGAGAGCATATTCTCTCTCTCCTTGAGAGCTCTCTAGGTTTCTTTATCCCACCATGTGTTATCCATGTGCCCCCACCCCCAACACCCCATCTCACCCCATCTCACTTCCTCTACCCTCTCAGACTCCATCCCACATCACCCTGGTCATATCAACCTCCGACTGTCTGCGGGCTCCTACTGGGCCCTTTTGAGGTCGTCGGTGGTCCCCGGGCTGATCTCCTCCCCGATCGGCTCTTTGATCTTTTGGGTTATGGATTTATTTTATGTTCTTCGGTCTTTGTTTTTAATTTCTATTATGTGCTGCTTTTGTGCTCTAGTCACCCTTATTGGTGGCTTCGACTTGCTTTGGTTTAGCTTTATCTGCTTTTGCTTGGATCGACCTATGCTCGTTCTAAGATCTGTTCGGTTCTGGAAACCTTGCATGTTGGTGCAGGTGGATAGCCTTGTCTTGGTTGGATCTGTCTGATCTTGGCATTCATTTGAGTGCATCTCGTATGCATTCAAATGTCCACGAGGTTGTGTCTATGACACAATCTTACAGTTATTAGTCGTAGCTTATCTCGACAGCTCTCGCCTTGGATGTTTGGCTTCAGTAGCCTTTCGCCTGCCCTTTGCCTTCACACATGCCTCTCTGTATCTGATTGGCTTGGTTTCGTGTCCTATTTTAGTATTTTTGTTCTATGCTTATATATTTTCCTTTCTGTATTATAAGACTTTTATGTTAATCCTATATTTTTCTTCACGCCACCCTTCTAAAAAAAACCTTGTTATACATCATGCCTAGAATACCCCTAACGAGGAACCACTATAAATTAAAAGTCAGTACCCCTACCCTACTATGCATAACATTGCATACTCATCCACTGTCACCACTATGACAGCCAAAATAATGGTGGTTTAACACCAAAAGCTCCAAGCAATTCTCTAGTATCTCTCTCTAGATTTCTAGAGAGACCCTGCTCTTTAGGGTTTTTTCTTTTCCTGTATATACCCTATCTTTTTTCTTCCTTGGTTGTCGCCGCCCACCCACTCTCTCTACCACCCATCACTATACTCACTCTCATACGATCTCACCTCTCCTAAGATCTCTTCACTAGTGAAGTCTCTTATCACCTCTGTTGGTTGTAGCAGATCTCTCTTCTCCAGATCCATCATTTACAGCTCGCTCGGAGCCAACCACCCCTTAGCTTCGTCGTCCCAACTTCCCCGTTGTTCCTCCGCTCTCGGTCTCCGGTCGGCCACCCTTGGGAAAGTCCTCCGCTCGAGCCAACCTGATCAGTCTCCAGGGCATCCAGACCATAAGCAGCTCCCACCCCTCGACTCCTCCACAAGTCGGCCACTCTGCTCGCCGCCACTGCAGAGAGGACATACCACTCTGAAATAAGTTCACTCGGCCACCTCCTTCTCGGCTTTGCTCGGCCTCTAACAACTCCTCACCTCCGCGCTGTCTGAGGGAGCTGTCCCACCTTCTGGCACGCCAGAGCCGGCCTCGGTGGGGGGATCGGAGGGGTTAGTTACTATAGACCACCCCTCCGATCCATTTGTCTATTTTCTATTTTGTCTATTTTCTATTTTTGGCTATTGATGTGTTATGTTTTTATTGTTGTTATATTTCTATCTAATTGCTTAGTTAGGATGTCGAGAACCCATTTGTTTGGTGTTCTTGTTGGACATTATCTAGGCTTTTTGTTATGTTGTGTGATGTTTTGCTTAGATCAGCTTAGGCTAGAACTGAAATACGTATGGATCTTTTTTATGTATGACGTGGCATGCCATGTCGGATTTTGTTTAATACATGTACACAATCGAACCTTTGACCTTTGAGTGTTGAGAATGACCGCTGAGCCACTCCGATCATTGAAGAATAAGTGACGATTTTTTATATAATACATATAAATGCTTCATTTCTCACTTCGTCTCTTTCCTTCCCTTCCTCTCCATCTTTCCTTCCACCTCCAAATTCAAGGACCTCCACCATCCACCTAACAGAGAAATCCGGACCAAACTCACGCGGTAAGCCCCACCACTTCAAATAACTCTGGTCCGATGAGTATTATTTAAAATAGCGTGTTGAGATTGTACATTGTTATTTGTAAGAGTGGTAAATTTATTTTGTGAAAAATCTCATATCTATTATTTTAAGATATAGAGTTGGATACGAAAATTGTAATAGAAATTTGTACTTAAGAGGAGAATAATGTAATCTTGCAGTTGCAAAGCCTCAGTAACATCGATTATGTATATTCCACTACTAACAAATATGGAGGTTTATAGTGCAATTGCGTGGGGTATATGGCTACACCGGGGCCGGATTCGGTCCTGGGCTTGGATTTCTGTCCAGGCCTTTTCTGGAGAGCTTCCAGGCTATTGGATCAATCCAAGAAATGTATCCCCATTCATAGAAAAGTACAGCATGGCTTATCTATGCGCACGGCATGCCCAATCAAGGTATGAAGGTGTTGGTGCCAAGAAAAACCCTGATGAGATCTTTAGCGACCGCCGGGTTCCGGCAAGTCGGGCAGCTTAATTTCTTTGCTAGAGCAGCCTTGATGCATTTCTGGCAGAAGATATGCCCACATTTTGTTGCTGTTTCCTTGTCCAAGGGTCCCAAACAAATTGGACAGCCAAGTGTTGGTACATTTGGAGATGGCAGCGGCTCCTTTGGCTGGGCTAGTTCTTCCTGTTTTGGTTTCGCAGGTTTGTTTCTACTTAAGATAGACCGAATCTGCCTTTCATAGCCAACTAACTTCTCCTTGAAGCGAAGGCTTATACTACTCCTCGGCGTCTGCAGAATGTGCAATAAGTGTTCTAAAATCTGCTGGGACAGTTTTAGTTTGTGAAGCTGGTGCGAATTTGGTTGTTGGGAATCAAGCTGGACAAAAGAAGAAGGATACATCAGACCCAACTAATCACTAGACATGCAATATCCAAGCTACGTCTTCGAGACAATCATGAAGCATTTGTATTCACCTTTTCCAACTTGGTAGCAAGTTTGTGGTGCATTTTCGTTAATTTGTCGAAGTATTTTTCCCTCATTTGTACAACCTGCAAAGCAGTCAGGAAAATGTCAAGAGTTCCCTGATCGGAAAAGATGGAGTCGAAAATTGGAGAAAGAAAAGCCCACCTTTTGGTAGCATTCCTCTTGCCAGTCACCTCCATCCACTTGTCCAGACTGTGCTACTGGATCCAGCGAGCCTACAACAATACAACAGATGGAACTGTGAGTTATGCCTGACAGAGATCATAACTGTAGGCTAACTAATTGCCTTGCAGATATTCTACTTGTCATCATCCGTAACAAAGAGCATCAAATTATTAAATCCAACTGTATGAAGATACTTGTAGCCGCTTAATGTAGCAAAAATGTCAGAGAGACCAGACATAACTAAGAAGTTGCATAAAAACACACCAAAAGTATCTGAAAGTGTTCTTTTTCTGTCATGAATCTGGGGGATTCTTTGTGATTGATATAAATGCTTTTGTTGATCAATAACACTGAGATTGAAGCAACGAACCAGTAACTTGAGCTGGCCCTTCAAGCCTCTGCTGTAAACCTCGTTGCACGGGATTGGATTGTTGCTGCAAACTCAGTTGATGTTGCATCTGTGACCGCAACTGCTGCTGCGGGGCCTGCAAGTGTGATTGCTGTCCCTGAGAAGTTAACCAACCAGCTCCACCTGGTTGCAGTTGCTGCTGCGTTGGAACCTGAGGCTGCTGAAGCATATGAACAGAGTGCTGATTGGTTGGCATGCCGGAGTTACCAAATTGAGATCCAAGCAATTGCTGCTGCTGCTGTAAAACCAAAATGTTTTGAGAAACTAACTGCTGCTGATGCATGTTGGACAGATTACACTGCTGAGCTATCGACTGCTGCTGTTGCTGAAGTTGTCATTGATGTTGCTGAAGCTGCTGTTGTTGCTGAAGTTGTTGCTGCTGCTGAAGCTGTTGTTGCATTTGAAATTGCTGCTGGAGCGACCTCTGTTGCTGCTGTTCCATGTCATTGGTACTATTTGGTTGTCCCATTAATTGAATCTGCTGCATATCAGACAAATTGGCCTGCTGTTCCATCAGTTCTTGCTGCCTCATCATTTGTGACTGTTGTAGATGGATACCAACAGCCTGCAGCTGCCTTGTGGCTGAGTGTTGCTGATGTTGTTGCAGCATGGACGATGCCGAGTGTTGAATTGAAGGTTGATTCTGTTGAAGGCCGGTCATTGAAGCAGATTGCATCAATGATGGTTGCACAAGACCTGAATTCAGCATACCTGCAATGTATCAAAACAACTTCGGTACCATACACAACCCCAGCTGCTAGACTGTATAGATCCGCCCCACCAAGAATGTACTATATTCGTGTTATTACCTGCTGTATCTGGAAGTCTGTAGCTGATGCTTGAAGCGTCAGTAAGCATAGTATTCAGAATGGTATTTTGAGACTTGTTCTCCATGGTAAGCATCTTAATGGATACCTTTCGCAGGTAGTCCGGCTGAAATAAAAGGTCAATCAGTCAGCTAAAGAGTACTTAGGGTAGCATTTCCCATCAAGAAACCAGAAGTCAATATCAGCTAAAACGAGGATGAATCTCTAGGACAACTGTCTTAAGATGGGCATTTCCATATAACACAAATTGGGAACTTTAAAGCATGGTTTCAGTTTTGATACTACCTGGCTTGAGGCAGCAGTACAAATTTTTTCTTCAAATCGCACAGCAATCCTTTCGAGGTTTTGCAGGCCTTCTCCCCCAGAATATGGAAGGTGTCTCTTATCTGCGTGCAGTGGATCGCATTTTGACAACAGACACATAACATATAAAGAAAAACCTGAAGTAGTTAGCAGCAGCTACAACTTAGTTGTTGATCCTGCTCACTTTGCTTTTCATAGCAAGGAATATCCTTTGATCAACTAGACAAACTAGTTTGGTTAAAACTCGAGAGGATCTCTAACAGAATCCTCTGTCAGCAAACTTTGTCTGAATTGCAAGAAAATAAATAATAATAAAAATATGACCAAAGGTAACAATCTTCGGTAGCACTTTTTCATACCAAATGCAGCAGTTAGACCAAAATCAGCTCAAAAAAATTTCGGATTTCCACGTCACACTGCCTTCTTCTACAGAATGCAGATAAAACCGGATTCAACGACAAGCAAGAACATAGGGATTTGAGTGCCAATAGTGTCGGCTAGGCCATGGCAACTCACATTTTGTTCACAATACGCTGGCGTAAATCAGGCCGCAACTGAGTTCTCCAGTTGTCCCTGCTCGCTCGGAGCCCCTCCTCCCCGGGCTGCTTCTGTCCTCGAATCGTTCGCATCATCATCATCACTCCTTATACGACCGCAACAGCACTACACCAACAACAACATCATCACCACCAACAGCAGCAGCAGCAGCAACAACAACAAACAACAACAAGAACAATTATCAACACAAAGCGAAAAACCGAAATCTTCGGGACAGTGAAAATCGATCATCGGCGAAGCAAACAATTTCGGAAACCCTAAACCAAGCCTCATCCGTAAACAAGAATCAAGGGCTAGGCTAAAATAAATAAAAAATCTTCAACTTCAGATTAAAATTGACCTGGTTCCCACTGCAACCGAAATAGAACCCCCCGCCGAACTCCCTTACCCGAAGAACGTAACTAAAACATCATCCGATCAATTAGGGAAAAAAACAATTCCTATGATCAGGATTAGGGTGGAGGAGAAGAGAACAATGCACCGGCGTCGTTTTGTCTTTTCCTTTTCTTGTTTTAGAAAGAAGTTGTTAGTTATTAGGCCTTTGCATTTACCTTTTTTAATTATATTTATTTATAAAAATTGACATTTTGATTTTATACAAGAATTTTTTTCAAATACGCCTACTGGCTACTGATACGTGACTTGGATTTGCGACGTCAAAAATTTCAGTACCTATTATACGGGAAATTTATTTAGTAAAATTGTAATAAACTGTCACTTGCTTACTTGGTATTTAGTGGCGAATATTACCATGATAATTGGATTTTTGCGACGTCAAATCTCATATGTCAAAGTGTCTAAGATAGTTATGGAAAGTAATTGTTAAAGAAAAATTATGGAAGCTAAATGTTAAAACATTATGAAAGTTATAATTAAAATTTTAAATATCATAATTAATATTATCTCTGTTCCAAAAGAATAGAACACCCATTAGACAAAATTTCTTTCATGAAAACTCTCTTCATCGTACATTGACGAAATTAAATCTCTCGTAAACTCTGGTCCGATGAGTATTATTTAAACTAGCGTGTTGAGATTGTACATTGTTATTTGTAAGAGTGGTAAATTTATTTTGTGAAAAATCTCATATCTATTATTTTAAGATATAGAGTTAGATACGAAAATTGTAATAGAAATTTGTACTTAAGAGGAGAATAATGTAATCTTGCAGTTGCAAAGCCTCACTAACATCGATTATGTATATTCCACTACTAACAAATATGGAGGTTTATAGTGCAATTGCGTGGGGTATATGGCTACACAGGGGCCGGATTCGGTCCTGGGCTTGGATTTCTGTCCAGGCCTTTTTTGGAGAGCTTCCAGGCTATTGGATCAATCCAAGAAAAGAGCACGCTGATCTGACGGCCTATGATGGTCGGGGGTATTTTAGTCATTTTGGAATATTTTTTCCCGCGCTTGAAAACAACCTCGAGACTGCCCTCCCTCCTTATTTTCAAAATCAATTTTCTCTCTCCTCTGCCTCTCCAACTGTTCTCTCTCTCTCTATAGCCCCTCTCTCTAGTCGGTTTCGACTAACTGCGAGTTCGCGAGCAAACGAGGTGGACAACCGACGGCAAGGTCGCTAGCGAACGAGGTAGACAACCGACTGCGAGGTCACGAGCGGATGAGGTAGACAACCGACGGCGAGGTCGCGAGTGGACGAGGTGGACAACTGACGGCGAGGTCACGTTCTTCTCCTTTTACTCCTCTTCGTCCACATTCCGTCCACGTTGTTTAGGGTTTGATAGTGATTTTTTGTGTTATTTAGGGTTTTTGGTTTTCAATTTTGTCGAGGTTTTTTTATAGGGATTTTAGTGTTATGTAGGGTTTTCGATTTTCGATTTGTCGAGATTTTCTTGTTATTTTAGGTGTTTCAGTGTTATTTAGCGTTATATTGGTTCTACGGTTTCCTTGCATGCGTAATGAGGTTATGTATTTTATGATAACATATCATTTTGGGTGACTAGTTTTCGTGTTGTTGTGCAGATGGCACTTGAACAAAGGTCGTGTGGGAAGTCCACCTATATGAAAGAACTGAATAGTTATTTGTTCGGTCTCCAAAATTACCATAATGCTGAAGAACGGATATGTTTTATTAAGCAAGCTGAGTTTTCCTGCCTTTTCAAAGTTGAAGAAAAGGATATAAAACCGAAGAAGATAATTGATCGGGATTAGGGTGGAGGAGAAGAGAACAATGCACTGGTGTCGTTTTGTCTTTTCCTTTTCTTGTTTTAGAAAGAAGTTGTTACTTAGGCCTTTGCATTTACCTTTTTTTATTATATTTATTTATAAAAATTGACATTTTGATTTTATACAATAAATTTTTTCAAATACGCCTACTGGCTACTGATACGTCACTTGGATTTGCGACGTCAAAACTTTCAGTACCCATTATACGGGAAATTTATTCAGTAAAATTGTAGTAAACTGTCACTTGCTTACTTGGTATTTAGTGGCGAATATTACCATGATAATTGGATTTTTGCGACGTCAAAGCTCATATGTCAAAGTGTCTAAGATAGTTATGGAAAGTAATTGTTAAAGAAAAATTATAGAAGGTAAACGTTAAAACCAAGGTTGCCAAAATCGGGACGTTTGGGTATAAAAAAATTATAGATCAAAGAATCGTAACACGGATTATAGGATCTTACCAAATTGACAAAATTATAAGAAAAATAAAAATAATAACCTTAACATATAAGCCACAAATACTCATTGTCTCAACATCATCTAGAAACATAACTTTCTCCAATATCATCTTAAAAACTTTAATCTAACATCAAGTCATCTTGATCAGACCCAACAACTTTCATACAATCGTTATCTCCTACTCCATCAAATTCATCATCAAGATTGTGAATCTTCAACTCATTTTCAGTGGCGGCTACTGCAACTCCATGCTCTCCTTCATTTTGGATCTTGCGGTCTTACTCGGCGATCCCAACGATCCGTTCAACATTTCGATCTTGCATACGATCCAGCACGGTGGAGCAATGGCGACTCGTAAGATCATGCGATCTTACGAGTATAACCGCGATCCTGACAATATTGGTTAAAACATTATGACAGTTATAATTAAAATTTTAGATATCATAATTAATATTATCTCTGTTCCAAAAGAATAGAACACCCATTAGATGAATTTTTTTTCAGGAAACCTCTCTTCATCGTATATTGACGAAGTTAAATCTCTCGTAAACTCTAGTCCGATAAGTATTATATAAAATAGCGTATTGAAATTGTACATTGTTATTTGTAAGAGTGGTAAATTTATTTTGTGAAAAATCTCATATCTATTATTTTAAGATATAGAGTTGGATATGAAGATTGTAATAAAAATTTGTACTTAAGAGGAGAATAATGTAATCTTACAGTTGCAAAAACTCAGTAACATCGATTATGTATACGCCACTGCTAACAAATATGGAGGTTATAGTGTAATTATGTGGGGTATTTGGCTACACTGAAATAAGGTAGTTTTCAAAGATAAACAACACGATATAGTTTTTCCAGCATTCCATCTTTTTCAAGACTCACGAATAGTTTCTCTGGTCAAAAACTTGTAAAGACATTGACAATCAGGAACTCGGTCTTTTTTGGGACTCTTTGAGAGTCTGATAATCTGTGTGCTCGGCCTTTCATGATTTTTGAGGTTTTGCTCGCCTGGGGCTCCCTTCTTTGGTGATTCTCATCTGCTTCATGTTCCTGTGGGTGTTTGGGCTTTTAGGTTAGGACCGTTTGTAAATAGCGAGATTATTTACTATTAGTTTTACGAGAGTCTAACTTTGTAAAGCAGTGAATATGATGCAACTCTTTTTTCACTTGAGTTTTTTGTGAGATCCTCGGCTGCAATCCTGTACTTTAATACGGGGGCTGAGTTAACTCTCGTAAGGGGTTGGGAGCTCATGGGTAGGGTTCTCTTGGATAGGGACGGGTTAGAATTTTGTAGGATCGGGTAGGTCATTGTAGATACCATTAGGTTTTACTTTTTTTCTTTTTCTTCTCTCCTCTCCCATCTCTTCTTTTCGTTGTTGTTATTTTCTTTTGCTTTAATGAAGCATTTTACTTATAAATTTTTTTTGAAGTTATGCTATTCCAGCCAGTAAAGAAAACCAGTTATCTAGTAATGTCACTGACACTAGCAAAAGTTTTTTGTAGTGTACCTCTACCTTGATGAAGTTCTTGACATATAATATTCTATACATCGGCGAAATGGCATTAGTTACCTTACATCATCACAACTCTAACTTTTTTTTTGTTATCAGTTATTAGATCGATTAATCTAAATTTGAGTTGGGTAGAACCTAAAAGTGGTAAAATTCTCTTAATAAATATTTAACAATACGGCGTACTCAATGACCCGAACTCGAGACCTGGTTAAACTAGATTTGAGAAAAACGCCCTCGCCAGTTGATCGAAGTGTTTGTTAGTCCTCACAACTCTAAGTGCACTACGTTATCTTGCAAGATTTCACCTATCCATACATGTAGCCGTCGGCCTTATCAATGCCCTTGGTGTACTTCCTGTGTCTCCTCTCTCTTACATAGCACAGCCAGAAGATGCAAGAGAACATGACCGAGCTCGAAACGAGGACCAACCCGAGATAGGTTCGGTAGCTGTACCGCCTCAGGCCGGGACAGTGTTCCATGCTGATGTCTCTAAAGGTGTCCCTGACAATGCTGCAGTCTAGCAGATCAACCATCAACGATCCGGCCTCGTACAATGAGAACGCTATGTTTGAAGTAGAGTTCAGCTGGTCGTAGATGTTCGGAGTCAGCCTGCCTTGCGTTTCGCAGTTGTCCTCGGATGAGACTTGGCAGACATATTTCTCCCATTCCTGTATGGAGAATAATCAGGACATCGTAGGTTAGGAACGAAAAACATGGTGCATCGGTTGTGTGATTGTGAACTTACCTCAGAAAAATTATCAAAGGTCACTTCTGATGGATCACAAGTCCTGTTTGTCATGTCAGGATTGTAAGGATCACAAAGGAAAGGGACCAGAGGACCAGATTGATGGTAATAAAATGGGCCGGATTCGGGTTGTAAGTCAGCATTAGTTACATTGGTGATGTACTGGTTAACCATTGTCACCAAGCCAGAGGTGGTCTCTTTAGTTGTATTGAAGGTTTCTTGTGCAGTTTTTTGGTCTAAACAAGGCAGAAACTGAAGATTCAGAGGAGAATTCGCGGTCGGGTTTTGGAAATAGTCCTCCATCGCGACACAAGTGTCTGCCACCACACTGACCATTGAACACATTAGTTCAGAGAAATTAAAATTGCAATGTTAGAATGTTAATATACTTCAACTTACTTGCGGAAAATTAGGAACACTCCACATAAGATAAAAGTTCCTGCGACGAGAATCCAAGCCAAGAGTACTAATCTGCACAAAAATGAGTTTGAAATCGTACAAAATTTGCAGAAGATGTGCTAACAGGACAGGGATGTATTACTTACAGGTAGACGATGAATCGGCAGCCGCAAATCGAGAATACTGTAAGAAATTGATACATAACACATTGTCAGGTTAAGATGGTTTAATGCGTAAAATTCAGCTTTGATTAAGATGCGACAGGTCTTACAGAAGCCGAAAAAGACCAAGACAAGTATGACCGCAGCAACTATATCGAGAGTCAATCTCCTGCAAGAACATAGAGATTCAATGTTGGTTCATAGATATGGTGAAACCGAAAGAAGCGCGCTTGTACTTACGCTGGGAGCAGGACCATTTCTATTGCGTGTTTACTCGCCGCTGACACTCTTTGAGGATCTCCGGCCGTGCTTTTAACCAATTGGTCTAGAAAATCAATTTGGTTCTGAAGTTCATCAGGCAGGCCAATCTTATCCAGTGTGGCCGTTTTAGCTGAGAAAAGAGCGCCCATTATGTTCTCGACATCGTTAAGTATGTCGACGGCTTTCTGCACGAAAGACCCCAAAACATTGACCACCTCAGAGCTGAACTTCCCCTGGTTGGTGTACAGAATCACACATCCAGCACTGAAATCACAAGTGCAATGCTTTAACAATTTCGCGACGGGAATCTAGCGCGTTAAGGAGGTACGAGGAGGACTTACATTGCTAGCACGGTGAAGCCTGTTAGGAAAACAAGCGAAAGTGCATACGCTTCGGGCGAATAGCCGTAGCTCTGCTTTCGGCAGCAACAACAACAACATAAACAGGAACACAATAGGAACAAGCCTAGCACCACAAACCAGACAATGGCAATAGTAAACAACGGGGCCGCGGAGTATACAACGGACTGCATCAGAAAACAGAGACAGAGATTAATTCTACAGGATTAATCTCTTTAAAGCTGACAAATTATACAATGTCACCAGCTGAGGAATTATTCCTGGTTCATCTTAGGATCACAAACAAAACCTTGAGAGTTTTCCATATCACATAGAGGATCAAAACCAACAGAAAAATGCGACGAATCGATATGAATTAACCCGAGAAATCTACAAAAATTACGACGAAACCATTTTGAGGATGAACAAAAACCGACGGAAATGTAGTGGGCGTTCTTGTAGTCCCACCCTCCGGTGTAGTAATGAAAATGATCAAGAGGGTCAACCCTGTGCGTCCTCTCGGCTGCTAATATTATAGTTGTGTTCTTGGCCACCGTCCCATTTCCATCCTCAAGGACCATCCTCTCTGTCATAAAATAGAAACCAATTTATATCATTCAAGGCTCACGAACATAAAAAACCGTGTTTGGTTATAGAGATAAAGAAGAACATCTACCTTGAAGATGCCTGTATGCCATGGCTTGAGAATTAAAAGATGCAGCAGCTCCATTGGAGATTGACAGCGAGAACAAACAAATCACAAACAAAATTAACCAAGGAGGTTTCATAGATTGCTTGCTAAATTTTCCCCCCTCTTTTTCTAGCTAAATTCTCTCGTACCCAAAAAAAAAGTTCAACAAGGATGTCCTAATCTCAATATAAATCCTGGGTTTAATGCAGGTTTGAGGCTAAGACAGAACGTCAGTTTTTTTTGTTATAACTTTTGATTCGTTACCAAAGGTGCAATTGGAAACAATTTGAATGTGTAACGAATTATGTTTCAATATCTGGAAACGCGGTTTCCAATTTTAAAGCACCACGATGAAGGGTCCTCTTGCCTGCCCCTGGCTGTTTCTGTAATTGGAATTTTTGGTGATTGGTAAACGATCACACACTCTCTCATCTTCTATTTGTCTTTTAATTTTGAGTAGGTTTTTTGGTTTACACATATGGTATCAGAAACACACGGTGCTAATTAATTCAGATTAGAGCCTGATAAGACATTTACAAAGTGATATAACTCTCGTAACAATTATTTTATTCCCTAAATCTCGAATTTCAGAACTCTTGATTAACCTATAACAACTCGCCCAAGTTGATCTAAGTGCTTATTGTTATTTAATTTTTAGCGTATTTATGTTAGATTTATATTTTTTTTTGTTTAGAACCACTTGGTATCCGGCCCACTTAGTCCACTAATCTAAGTTCGAGCCAGGTATAACCTTTGAAAGATGGCAAAGCTCTCCTAACAAGTATTTAATACTGCTACATTCCCAATGTTGGGTATGGAGCCTGAGTACGAACGAAGTATTCGGGTGGCTCGAGTGAAGAGCCGTGAGGATGGTCCGAGAGTTGATCGATTGGGTTCGGAGTCCGGGGACGCTCGGAGAATCAATCGAGTCAAGAGTCGAGTGAAGACGTTGAGGACATCCGAGGGTCGTGTGGCTCGAGTGAAGAGCCTTGGAATGATCGCGGGCGATCGGGTCAAGCGTCGAGTGAAGACGAGGCGAAGCTGAGGCGCCCGGGCGCCAGTGGCGCTGGCGGGCGCCAGCCAACTAGCGGTCGCTAATATGGCGAGGCAGGAGCCTCTGGACGAGGCGACTGGCGATCGCCAGTTGATTAGCGATCTTCAATTCGGCCGGGAAAGCTGTTGTGACTTGACCAAAATGCCCCTCCCGATCCCAAATAGTTGCCTAAGTTTTTGGGCACTATAAATATCCCTTCATGGCCTTCAAGAAGGGAAGGGCAAAGGTTGCCCACTTCTCCAAAGAGAAAGAGAGAAGATGGAGGAAGAACAAGGGCTCTCCAAGTGATGGAGTGACCATGTGCCCACTCCTCCAAGTGAAGGAGGAGAAGGAGAAGAAGAAGTGTGCCCCGTGGATACCCAACCAGTGTGAAGGGTTGCCTCCAAGTGAAGGAGAATAGGTGAATCCTAGAGGAGGGTTGCCCAACCCTCCAAGTGAAGGAAGGTTGTCCATGACAAAGAGAGAGGAGGTGAAGGAGGAAAAGCTCTCCAAGAAGAGGAGAGTGGTCCATGTTCCCCCAAGTTGCCCAACCCGAGTGAAGGGTTATCTCCAAGTAAAGGAGGTGGAGGAGAAGAAGAAGATCCGAGTGAAGGGTTGCCTCCGTGTGAAGGAGGTGGGTAAAGCCCAAGTCGAGGACCTTGCCAAGAGAGGGTTTAGCCACTCCGAGTGAAGGAGGTGGTGCTCTCCGAGAGAAGAAGAGTTGGCCCGAAGAGTGGGTGGAGCCTTAGCCAAGGGTGAACCCAAGAGAGTGAGCTCCCAAGAGTGTGGGTAGCCACGGCGAGAAGAGGAGGAGAGTGAACCCTGCATAGGTATCCATTATTGTAAGAGCCAGCGAAGCTCGAGCTGTAAGTAGTGGAATCTCTCCTGGCTTGGATGCCCCCGGAGGTAGATCATTGAGGATCGAACCGGGTGAACAAATTTTTGTGTCCTTCCTTGTGCTTTCTTTATACTTTGTGCATTGTGCTTCTCGTAGTTATCGTAGTTTGCTTGTATGTATTTTTGCTTGCATTGATTGGGTCCACGGAGACGTGGGTAATTTTTCCAACACCCAAAGATCTCGTATGAGATTGGTATCTAAATAAGGACTAGTATATGTCAACGTATAGTAAATAGGTAAGAGACAATTTGGGAGTTGTGACTATTTGTCTATTTCTTTACATTTGCTACTTTGGTAGTTAAATAGAGAATGAGGCGTTAGTGTCTAGCCACTCACTGTCACGATCTAGGTTTTTTTTAATGGTTCCTAGCCTCTAAGTTTTTCTATAAGTGTCTCAAAGATTTTGATCAGATAGATTAATTTACGTTTGAGTCGAGATAAATCATAAAGACTACAAATTTTGACAGCAATTCACCCATTTTTTCAACAAACACATTCCACTATTTCCCAAGTATAGAACAATGAATCAGAGTAATCATTAGGGATGGCAAAAATACTCATACCTGAGGGTCGGACCCTATCCTTACCTACAGGTCTAGGGTATGTTGACTTTGACTGGGTCTAGGGTAGGGTATCGGTATGGGTCCATGTTTAGAGGTAGGGTCTAGGGTAGGGTATGAATCCATAGCTAGACCCTGTGGGTCGGACCCTACCCTTACATTTTTACCATATTTTAGACTCTATCCTAATTAGACCATAGTTAGACCCTAATTAGACCGTATTGATATTATATATAATATACTTTATGATTAACTTTAACATATTTATTATGTTATTACACAACCACCTTAGAAGATGTGAATGATGAATCGCTAGAAGCCGACATTCTATATATTTCTTTTGTTGAATTGTTTATGTATTTTAAACTCGAAAAAAAAATCTTGTAATATTGAAATTAAAATTGCAAAATTTAATATTTTATCAATTTTCTATTGAATGTTGATGTGTAACGTAGTAGATGTGTAGAATTTATTTAAATTTTAAATAAAAATTAACTTTTAATTTAAAATTATCAAAATGCAGAACTTTAAAGGGTCGGACCCTGCAGACCCTGGGTCTCTAGGAGGGTAGGGTACGAATCTAACAATAAAAAATTTGTAGGGTCGAAGGTAGGGTATGGGTCCAGTTGAAAAAACTAGGGTATGGGTAGGGTACTACCAATACCCTATCCTATCCTACCCATTGCCATCCATAGTAATCATCAAGATTTTCAGTCTGGCTATAAAAAGAAATTCCACTATTTCCCAAGTATTGAACAATGATCAGATAGATTATCGTTTCTTTTTCGAATAACACTTAAAATAAGTCCCGATCAATAATTAAAAAAACTACCGTTTAAGCTCTTGCTAATCTAATCAAGTCTTTCATAACAAACTATAGAGCTTTAACCCACGAATAGAAAATTCTTGGACTATTTGTATATTGCTCAAACATTGGGATTGGACGATTTGCAAATCAGAGATGACTCCGTTTGCATACAAGTAAAGTGGCAAGGCAACCAAAAAGTTACAAATAGTAAGTTGGGACAGGAACCTTCTGGGATCGATTGAGAAGATTCCAGAAGGCTTCTTGGCCTTCTGCAACTTCTATGGAGTGTTGTAAAATGTCTCTTAACCTTTTGTAGAGAAACTTGGAATATTCATTGGACTCCGATCTCTGAAAGAGCATTATGTGACATAGGTCCTATTCCAAAATATCCAATTGATAAAAGATTATCCTATCATTATTACATAAAATTTGTTTCCGCAACTCATTATACCATTAAAACTTAATGGTCAAGTGATTGCGTCCAACTCCTCATGATAATTAATCAGTGACAATGGCGTAGCCAGGAGTAGAAGTTCATGGGCAAATATGCTGTATATTTAATTTAATTTAATAAATAAATTATTTTTAAAAACTTGAGAACAAAATTTGGGTGCCAGCATTGGGTACGGGATTCCTGTTCCGTACAGGAGAAGGCGAAATGGTCAAATACTAATGGAGAGGGAGGGAAGGAGGCGCACGTGGGATGGAAGGTTGTACTTGTGGTTGACAGCTCTCCACTCTACTTGAGTGGTTGACAAAAAAGGTTTCTAATTTATTTTTCTATTGAAGTTTTTATTATAAATATTTATTTTTTATTTTTCTATTATTAAATATTAATTTAGTATTCCAATTGATTTTAACAACTTTTTATCGTACTCGGTTATGTCAGTTGATCGTAATCAAGCATGATTTTTTATCATACCTGAGCATGCCAATTGATCGTAACTAAGCATAATTTTTTATCATAATCGGGCATGCTAATTGATCGTAACCAAACATGACTTTTTATCGTATCCGGACATGCCAATTAATTGTAACGTGACTTTTTATCGTAATCAGACATGTCATTTAATTGTAACTGGACCTGTTATTTAATCGTAACAAAATATGTCATTTAATCGGAATCGGGTCTATGTTTTTATCAATTGACAAAATATCCCAAAGGTGAAATTAACCAAAAAAGCTCATCTAGCGGGTGGATTAATTAAATCAAAAAGGTCACTTGCAACATGTTCCTTCTTCACTGCTGTTGAACGACGAGAGCATAAAATCAAATAGCCCAGAGCTTGAAGCCCATTTCCGATGACCAAAGTCTCGCATCTCGACATCCGCCTCCCCCACCGAACAGGCAAAACCGCCTCCATCTTCGTAACGCACCCCGCTTGAAGCCCAGGATCGAGAGGGGTTCTTGGATCTTCCTAGGTCCCGCATAAAGCCCAGGATCGAGATGGATTCTTGGATCTTCCTAGGTTTCGTGTGGTTCATGGATCTTCTTGGTTTCGTGCGGTTCTCAAGATTAATCAAAAATTGCGGGGTTCTTGGATCTCCTGGATTTCGTGGGATTCTTGGATCTTCTTGGATTCCATGGGTTTTATAAAATTAATTAAAGGCAGAGGCGAGGAAGGGAAAGGATGAAATAACGTAGGAGAGAAAAGAGGGAGAAAAGAGGTAGGAGAGAAGGAAGGAAAAAGGAAGAGAGAGGGAGATAAAGACGAAAATACTTTCGATAATTAATACCGTCAGATCTTTGACGCACTTTTAGTCATAAAGATCTAAGGTCAAGAATTAATCTTGTACGTACAGAATATTACTCTCTCTTAGTACCCAATCCAAGGCCATATCTTGGAGAGACCGTTTCAAAAAATAATCGCAAAGTGCAAGAAAGAGAATTTGTAATAACACGCACAATAGGACACAAAATCAGTATAACAGGGCAGTTCATCGTTTTTGGTTAGCCTAGGGGTATTTCTTCCAAGTGTTGCCCTTGTACGGCCCAAGCCTACAAAGAACTGCCCAACCCCAACCCAATAACCTACCCGTAATTCCCCACCCCCAACCGAAGGGCGAGATCCACCATATGAAAATACCATTAATCATTAGCCCCCTTTCGGAGTCTCAAGACCAGGCTCGGTTTGTTTTCTTCTTCGCCCAGGAAGGTTGTTTTCCAACCTTTCAAAAACCAAAAAAGAAAACTGAAACGTGAGACAAACCTCAAGAAGGCCATCTGACCGATCCCCGAACATGTGATTGTACCACAGTAGGAGAACCACGTCGGTAGGATTAGCGTCCTGGTGTTTCCTGGTCCAAGCATCCCTGGGCACCAGCAGAGTGATCTTCCTCCGGCACCTCGGGCATTTGCACGCCTGGTCGACCGATGTTGCCCCCTCCTCCCACGTCACCCGTATGCAAGTCCCTGACCAAAACACCCAAAGAGAGAGAAAGACTTATTATTATTATTATACACATGCACATATATATATAGTAAAGGGGATTTAGGGTTTAGGAATCATCGGAAAAGGGGAAGTCACCGCAGAAGCAGTGGGAGCAATTGGCCTGGTAGGGGAGCTTGAGTCGCCCCCGGCATACGGAGCAGCAGTCCCGTCGCCTGAACAACATTTCCCCACTCCACTTCTGGTCGTTTCTTTCTTCTAATTCCTTATTTCCCCTTTTCTCTCTCTTTCTCTTCTTTCTTTCATTCTTTCTTGCTCCAACTATCTCTCCCTTCCTTAACCGTTAAGAATGGTGGAACAGATGGTGAATATTATAAATATATATTCTAGGGTTTTTCTAACAGATGGAACAGATGGGTTTTTCTAACAGATGGAACAGATGGCTTTTTCTAACTTGCTTTTGTTATTCTAGGGTTTTGAATATTCTAATATTTATAAATATATATTATGAATAAAATTTTCCTTTTCAAAAAAAATAACAGTTTTGGAACATTCGATTCAGGGCAAATTATGTCTTTTACGGAAAACTTGAACATTTGTTGGAAAAATTGCAAATAAGATTACATTAATTTGTAAATTTTATGGTCTTTTCCAGTTTTGGTTTCATGTTTAATGTTTGTAGAAATTAATCAATAAAGATAATCCAGTCGTTGTTATTTTTTAAATTGAACTAATTAATCCTTCGACCCAAATTAGAGTCACCTTTCTAGTGAGATAATATTAAAAGTACAAGCATACCCTTATCTCCATAAATTACTAAATTAGCCCTTGACAAAAAAACCTAAAATCTCTCATCTCTAACCTCATTCATCGCTCATAAACAAAAAAAAATCACCCATCTCGATTCCCATGATTTGTATCTTTCGTTCCTGTGTGGAGAGGCAGCGTGATGAGTGTGTAAATGGTCAACTATTCGTTATGTGATTTGTATGCTTAATCATCGTTTTGTTCATTTTTAGTGTTGTCCCATTAAGTCTTTTGCTATGTTGATGCATTCGTAGTGGTGAATGGACTTCTACCGTTTGTTGCATGTTTCTATAGAAATTTGGAGTGGTTCGTGGGCATTTGGATCGAGGATTTGACGACGATGCAAATGGAGCGGAAAGCCGAGGAAGGACTCCTCATTGCAACTTAACTGGCGATCGCCAGTTCAGCTGAGGAAGGCCTCCCCGTCGCTAGTTCACTAGTGACCGCCAGTGAGGGGACACAAAATGTTTATTGAAGACCCAACTAGCGACCACAAGTTGCCCGATGCTGGCTTATTTCAGACTCCGTATTTAGTTGAGAATTCTACTCATTTAGGGAGTATTCGACTTTTGGCCTCCTGTCTCGGCCATAGGATCATTATTATATTATTTATTTCGTTACTTGGCTAGCAAGACTTCTAGATTTTTCTATTTTTTAGCTAGGTCTTTGGCTATATATATGCCATTAGTACTTAGATTTTAGGTACGTTTTGACTGCAACATTGAGACAACTTTTGGGTGGTCAATAAAGTTAGAATTTTGCCTAGCATTGTGGAGGAGATTGGCAAGACTTGCTCGAACGACTAAGCCCCCTCTTTCCCTATACTTATGATTTTCGTTATGATGTCTTCTATTGATTTCTCTTGCATTGTTGCCATGCTTAGCGAGTAGTTCTTTTAGAGTGCGACGCCCTAATATGTGATTGATTGCCTATGTTAACTTGTGGTTCGAACATCATACTTATTAGTTATTAATTAGTATGATTAATATTTGGCCTAACTTGATCACTTAGGCTATAATTATAATTAATGAGAGTAGACCGAGAGGCACTCGAATTAATGAAAAAATTAATTACCATGTTCTTAGGTATTAATGAGATCTCTTAATATCATGAGAATAATCCGCTAGGAGCAATCTTCATAATTGAAATTAGAATAATACTAAGTCTAATTGATGAGCAAAAATATTAATTAGTAGTTTAGATCTTTACTATCCTAGTTTTATCTTTCTAATGAGTGAAAGCGTTAGGAAGGTGCATTAGAACACTCCGGGTACTAGTTAGAGCTTCATAAGAACCATAATCTCAACATAGGTAGTCAATCCATAGGGTATCGTGCTCGTTTATCTCCGTCGAAGTTACAATTCTTTTATTTGCGTTTTGAATTTTGTTTATTTGTAAACTTTTACAACCTTGTAAATCTTTAATTCTCTCGCTTCACATAATTACTTGTATTGATTTCATGTTCAACCCTCAGTTCGAAACCCTACTTGTTCACTATACTATTTGATTGTGCATTTTATTGCTTGTCAATTTTTCGTACATCAAATTGGCACCGTTGACACGGAACTGAGATTTTAGGACATAAAATCAAAAGTAATTAGTTTTGTGTAGCAAACTTGCTGATTTTGTGTGATTTCTTTTTCAGGATTTTCTAGTGCATGCCAAGAACTCGGAGCAAAGGACTAGACCTTGACACAAATACTATGCTTGAGGTTGACATCGGAGTACTCGAAAGGGTAATTAGGCATGAAAAGAGGGACCAAGCGAGATCAATGGCACACAATCATGAAGATGGAGCCCTCCAAGCTATTGGGGGCACGCCACGAAGAAGGACACTGCTGGAATCGTTCGTTCTTACATGGACCGGGAATCCTAATAGTTTACAACAACCACCTGTAGGTCCCAACTCTTTCCAGATTCCAGCAACAGTCATCAGAATACTGCAAACCTTGATCCAATTCGGTGGATTGCCAAGTGAAGACTCTCAAGAATTGAAGACTCTCAAGACTATCTCTCTCAGTTTGAGGACATCTGCAATATCATGAAGTTTCAAGGGGTCGATGATGATGTTTTGAAGCTGCGTCTCTTCCACTTTTCCTTGAAGGACCGAGCTCACACTTGGTACAATAAGTTGAAGGGAGAGATGATTCGGAGTTGAAATGACTTGGCCCATGCTTTTCTTCGAAAGTTCTTCTCGATGGCCAAGTCAGCGAAGCTCTTGCGGGGCATAAACACTTTTATACAATGTGATGGGGAGAGCATCTATGAAGCTTGGGAACGGTTCACGGATCTCCAAAGTGTCTTTCCTCAACTTGGCATCACTCAGGAGAACCTCATGAAAATCTTTTACAATGAGTTAGATGGCCCATCCCGTGATCATATAGACGCCTCATCTCAAGGGATATTTTTAAGGAAGACTGCTGACGAAGCCGCTCGTTTGATGGAAGAGATGGCAGAAGTCAATGGTATGTGGCCAACCGAGCGCCTCAAGCAACCGCAAGGAAATTCTAAGCTAGAAGCTACAATAGCGGCGCTTACCAAAAAGGTCGAGGAGCTAACCAATGGTAAGGCTAAAGCAGTTACGGTACAAGACACGTGTGACTTATGCAAAAAAGATGATCATGTCACTATGGACTGTCCAATGATGGAGGAACTTCAGGCAGTTGATGATCTATGTGCTTGTATTCCTTGAACAGTTTCCTTGGTGTTTGTGTCTAAAGTTCGTTGCCTCTAGCCTTCAAGTGGAATGCATGGCGTGGCTCGCAGAGGGAGGTTTAAACATGAGCGACTAATCAATTCTTCTTTGTTAATTCTCAAAAAAATCAATTCTTCTTTGTTCTACTTAACTAATTTATTTGAACATCAATGACCTATTTTGTCCTTTTTTACCAGATCAATTGGTCGTATTTCCAATGCGGATTTTGAACCTATATTTAAACTATTTAGTTTGTATATTATTTTAAAATAAAAGGTTCAATTTTGGTTCTTGTGGTTTCACTTTTTTGCGATATGATTCTCAAGTTCAGAAATGACTTTTTGAATCTTGTGATTACACATTATTTTTCATTTTGAGGCTTGGGACACTTCCCGAGACTAAATCTACTCTTGTTGTTTAACGGATGACTTATACGTCACTTAGCATTTTTAATCCGGCTGACAATGTGAGATGTGTTAGTAGAAAATTTTGGAAAAAACTCTCCCCTTCCTCCTCCTTTTTCTTCATCCTCCTCCCCTCTCCCTCTGAGAAAACTCTAAAACTGCCTCAATAAAGGGGGGAGAGGGAAGAACACGTCAAATTAAAAAAAAACAAAAAAGGAAGCCTCGTGTAACGCTTCGTAAAGGATAAGGGGAGGGAGAGGGGTGGAAAGGAAATAAATAATAGTGCGTACTTTGAGGAAGAACTTAGGAGAAACGGATGAGGAGGAGTTTAAAGCCGAGGAGCGGACTGGGAGGGCGACCGACCACATGTCACAACCGCCGCCACAGCCTCCCGTCCAGCCGCCATGGATGCCCCAACCCCTTCTTCCTCGGCACATCAATATTCCGATGGTGCGGGGAGGCTTCTTAGGGCTGGAAATTGGGAATTAATTCCGGTTAGGTTTTATGGTGGGGCTCTCTCTCCCCTTCGTGCAGTATTCTTTTAACAAAGTTTTTGGTCCACTGGCAACGCAAGGTTAATGCAACTTGAAATCTGTATTTTACCGGTTTCCAGAAATTTTATTATTTGACCCCGCCTTTCTGCAGTGTTGGGTGACGATTCTTGATATGGTGGATCATTCTAGTTGGGCGAGGATGGATTTTTTTTTGGCAAATTACCCTCATATCTCTGAGGTTTGGTCACCCTCCCCCTAGGGTCCCTGACTTTTGGAAAAAGATTGTCCCGTCCCTAAGTTTTGATGATAATAGACTCTCGGGTCCCCGGCTGACGTCATCGGCTCTTTTTTTCATTTTTGGTCATGGAAATGACCAAAATACCCTTAAACAAAAAATAATTTTTTTACCTTCTTCAACCCCCCCGCTCCCGCTCCTCCTCTCCCCCTCCCGCTCCCCCTCTCCCCCTCCCCCTCCCTCCCTCTCCCCCTCCTCCCCCCCACCCTCTCCCGCTCCCCCCGCTCCCGTTTGCGAAAAATTGAACACCCTACCACGGCCGTCCCGTACCCTCCATCCAGCACCCACCTTCCTCTAGCCACCATCCTCTCGTCCATCCTTGTCTCCGCCTTCAACCGGTCCACCCTCGACGGCGGAAAGACTCCAGCACCGACTGCTGCTTCTCGAAAGTACTCGAAGAGGCGCTTCAAGCCCTACCTCAAGATCGCCTGCAATCGTTTCATCATGGAGCTCAATCAGCGCAGGCCAATCGGGAGGGAGTGACAGATCGGGAAATTGCTTAGATTTCAATTTCAGATCTAATAAAAACTCAAAATCGACCCCGACGGCAACTCCCCTCTCGGCTCTCTTTCCTCCAATCGACGCCGACGACGCGAGGAGAGAGAAGAAGAAGGGGGAGGAGGGAGATTCGACGGTCCTCCTCCTTTCTGCCTCCATCGCTTGCCAAACCGACCTCCGCTCCACCCCCTTCCCCTCGTCGCCGGAAGTGAGTTCCTTTCTTGCCGACGGCCGTCGAGGAGGGTCTCGGCCTCCTGGGCTAGGACGGCATCGCGTCAAAGCGGTAGTTGGGGAAGAGGTAGTCCTGGGCGTCGAGACGGCGTCGCGTCAAAATGGGAGCGGGAGGGGGAGGGGGGGAGCGGGAGGGAGGGGGAGGGGGAGGGGGAGAGGGAGCGGGAGGGGGAGAGGGGGAGGAGGAGCGGGAGCGGGAGGGGGGGGAGGGGGGTAAAAGGTCGAAGAAGGTAAAAAAATTTATTTTTTGTTTAAGGGTATTTTGGTCATTTCCATGACCAAAAATGAAAAAAAGAGCCAATGACGTCAGCCGGGGACCCGAGAGTCTATTATCATCAAAACTTAGGGAGGGGACAATCTTTTTCCAAAAGTCAGGGACCCTAGGGGGAGGGTGACCAAACCTCAGGGATGTGAGGGTAATTTGCCCTTTTTTCATTGATTCTACGCAAGAACCAATTGATCGCGGCGTAGGTTCGCCAGCTCGGAGAAGTATCATTAGGCGTGTCAGAAGATCCGGCAGTAGACGCCACAGCAAACTTTAAAATTTTGGGTTGAATATGGAGATTATAACATGGTATCAAAGTGGGCTAATCTCATACCTATTGTTAAACTCGCACAATCCCATTTCGCACACTTTGGTGAAGTCAAAGTCGGTGCAATCTTCGAATCGATGGGTCACGTTTGAGGAACGTGTTGAGAATCTCACATCGTTAAAACACAAGTAGGGCAAATTTATAAGTGTAAAAAATTCATCAAACAAACCACTGTCGAGTTAACAGCAGGATAAGCAGGATATACCCAATGTTTGGTGCAGTGTAATCCATGCGGTTCTTTTTCTTGTTGTCTTTTCTCCTTTTGTATTTTGCTAGGAATTTTAGTGACATCTTATTTATGCAGGGGGGGTCACAAGGGTTTCCCTATTATTTTAAAATGATTATTGATTTATTGAGTATTAATTGAGTGATTTTTTGTGCTACAATAATTTCAACAATAAATAAATAATTCACAATTTTTTTATGGTTAGCACTTCTTTCGTATTATAGATTAAAATCAGGTCGGAAAATCAGTGAACAAAAAGACATCCAATTCCACCGAATGGACCACACGCCAATCTCCAGAGATCCCAAAGAAATACACTTGCAAAAGAAAAAATAATTCACGGTTTCTTGACCATAAGCTCCATACACACCAATGAGAATTGGTGTATAAAGTATCAAAGAAAAAATTACTCTCAAAAATATAATTTTATGTTTGAATTTTGAATACTATAAATTATAATTTCAACGAAAATAAACTTCTCTATGCACCAAGCAACGGTCTAACTCAAATATTAAACAAATTTTTAATGTTTTTGTCAAGTCTATGCAAACTTGAGCATTATAATTTAGAAAAAGTACACTTTAGTATATTATAGTTTGACCATTTGACACTTTTAAGTCTGTAATTTAGAATCCATCAAACAGGTCCTTGTAGTATCAAAACACCTCACCGCATGGGCAAGTTTGACCAACTTTCACGTAGGTTAAAAATGTAAATGTAACACGCCAGTTGGACTTTTTTAGAACACGTTTTTGCTGAGTTGGCTTTCCAAAAATATACAAATCAATTCCAGGTTAGAAAAAATCGAGGGGTGTGTTTTAAAAAATATATAAACTAACCTGGTATTGATTTTGTTGGCACCGTGTGGGTCACAACAGTCAAACTGTCGAATTGAATGATTTTTCGGTTATATTTTTCTTCCCCACGTTCCCCACATTCTTCAAGTAACACTCAGAAGTTATCAATATTATTCAGCCCCGGAGCAACATAATTTATTTAAGGAAATCAACATATTTAGCAAAGCTTGAGAGAGATAAGAAGCACCACGAATAATAAGATACACCTAAGACTTTGGCTAGAGAATAGAGAAAAATTAATTAGATCAAAGAGACAATTATGTTGGTGTAAAAACTCTGACAATGTTAATATTTGCCTTTCAAAAAAAATTAAAGAGACAACCCCTCAATTCCAAAAAGAAAAAAGAGACATGTAAGATTTGCTCGTATGACACATAATTTTTTTGCTTTATATTTTTTTATGTGCAGTTCTATTTAAAACGTGGACTCATGATATGAGTAATTGTACCATGTTAAAAATATATTTAATTTACATAAATATTATTCAATTTGTAATAAGTGCACTCATTCAAAAATCTAAAAACATTGATCTTTTTTGCTATGAAAGCACGGTTTGTGGCTGAAACACTGACGCGATGGATCAATGTACTTGGCAGGTAAATAAAAAATTAATTTTAATTAAGGGTAATTGAATTAATTTTTTTAGAAACAAAATTAATATTAAAAAATATACTCGTTTTAAATTTAAATTAGTCGATCCAACAAATTTTGTAGGAAAAATTACTCTGTAGCCCCTGGAGTTTGCTTAAATATACTCAAAAGTCCCTCTTGTTCACAAAATACACATCGACGTCCCTCTAGTTTACTTTTATTATACTTTCGGGTCCCTGGCGCACGTTAGCAGCTCTTTTTTTATTTTTGTCAATAAAATGACCAAAATACCTTTAGAACACAAAATAAAAAGCCGCTGACATCATCTCTTCTTCTTCCTATGTTCCTCCTTCCTCTAGTAACCAATTCAACACAAAATAAAAATTAATTTCGTCATCTCCTCATCGCCCACCCTCCTCGTCCCCACGGTTTCCCCCTCCACCTCTGCCACAATCACGTTCCTTATAGCCGACAAATCTATTCCGAGCCTCTCCCCACTCGAGCCCCAACGCTCGGGCCCCTTCCGATTGATCTCCGGCGCTGAATACACCCATTGGAACTCCCTAATCTACTTACGTAGCCTCTCCACAAAATCTATCTCTGTCGCCGCCGGCGACGGCCTCATCGTCGTGGTGAAGAAGTTCTCGAGCTCCCGGTCGAACGAGTTTGCAAGATTTTTAAACGAGTTCTCCCTAGCCCGCATCAGCCGCAGGTCCGCGTCCGAGAACCCGCCCTTCGAAGTCGTCGATGACAACGGTGCGCCCTTCTCCATTAGGATTTCCCCATTTTCTTGAACGAACTAACGAGAGCGAGAGAGAGATTCTTGGAGAAGATAAGAAGAATGGGAAAATTAATTCATGGTTTGGTTTTTTCTTAAATTAAAATGTGGTTTATATTTTTTCGGTTAACGGTTTTTAAGGTTTGCGAAAGGGAACGTAGAAGGAGAGATGATGTCAGCAATTTTTTTTTTATTTTAAGGATATTTTCGTCATTTCAATGACAAAAAAAGAAAAAAAATTGATTGAGGGACCCGAAAGTATAATAAAAGCAAACTAGAGGGACTTTGAAATATATTTTATAAACAGGAAGACTTTTGAGTATATTTAAGCAAACTCGAAGGATTACAAAGTAATTTTCCCAATTTTGTATTATCAATTGGTTTTAAAAAATTGCTGATGGGCCCAAAATCAATATGCTGAGAAGTAAATATGTGAGAATGTGACGGGAACTGAGACCATAAGACCTAAATAAATTAATTTACGTATGGTTAGTTAGCTACCTGTCTGAGACCCATTAGCTAATTGGTTTGGCGTCATACGTACGCAAACTTTGAAAATATTGATCTCTATAATCTAAACAAATGTCTGTTTCTTTATTGAATATCAACGGACAAAAGTTTTCGAGTTAATCGTTAAGAATACACCGAATGACATAAAAAAAAGAGATTGACCGTCTTTTTTCAGAAAGTAGAATAGTAGATATATATTAATTTTGATAAAAGAATTGCTTGAGGAAAATAACTAAAGACATTTTTTTTTCTGTATGGGTCAAGAAGGAATATCTTGGAGAAAAGAAGAAAACATCTAGACCACTACGAAAGCTTTGGGCAAAATCATTATACATGTGTTACATTTCATACAAAAAAGCATATTCGGTGCATGATTATACCCCGACCTTGATTTAATAAATTATGATCCCTGTTCGAAACTGAAACTTAAAATCAGGCAGGGATCCTTAGCTTTCGGCGTGGATGGTACTGAGTGGGCTCGAATTCAGTAGGGATTAAGCTAATCCTCACTGATGGGGATAGGGACAATATTGATACACTACTATTAACAAAAAAAAGTTACAAATTAGGAAATATAGTTATAGAAATAATTAAAAAAGAAATAAATATCGTCTAATTATCCTAAATCACGTAACAACACTATCAGTAACACCAAAAAAGCCAAAAAAATAATACAATTTATGAAAATATAATTATGAAAAATAATACAATTTAAAGAAATACAATGAGAATATTGGTATCTTTGTACTCTGATATTGGTTTCTTTCTTCTCAGATATTGGTTTGATTCTTTTATAATATTGATATCCTTTGACTCTGATATTGGTGTCATTCTTCTATGATATTAGTTTTCTTCTACTCCTATATTGGTATCCTTGTACTCGGATATTGGTATCCTTCTTCTCGGGTATTGGTTTCCTTCTTCTATGATATTGGTTTTCTTCTTCTCGGATACTGGTATTATTTTTCTTTGATATTGGTATTTTTCTTCTTTGGTATTGGTTTTCTTCTCCTCTGATATTGATATCATTGTACTCGAATATTGGTATCCTTCTTCTCGGATATTGATTTTCTTCTTCTATGATATTGGTATCATTCTTCTTTAGTATTGGTATTGAAAATCATACATATCATCGTTACTTAACATGTGCACCATTCTCGGGCTAAAATCTCTCACCCACAACCCATCATTTTTCTCTCATTGTTTGCTTGCTGTCAGTTCAACCCATTAACAAGTGTAAGAAACGAAGAAGCAACACATTACCATTTAAATATTGATCTCACAATTTATCAGAATACAATCAGATACTAATCAAAGTATATAACTAAAAAAATTATAAAAAGAAAATCCATCTGTACATGGCTATTTCTTCAAAGACGAGGCATATGGCCTTAGCCTGGACGAAGTCCAACAACCCCAAAAGCCTTAGCCATCTCCAGAGCGTTCTCGATCCGGCGCTTCATGGTGGAGGAGGTGAAGTCGTCTGCGATCTGGTGTCGAGTGGGACTAGGAAGATGGAGGGGGCAAAGTCGTCTTCGATCTAGCTCTTGGGAAGATTAATGACCATCACCTTGTTTGGCGATAAGGCTGGATCCGGCCATACGGCCGCCTCCAAGCTTCTCGTGCAAATTGGATTAGGGTTAGTGCAGAGAAGATGATTTGAATAATTGTTCCCCTTCGTATTCCATTCTTTAGGCGGGTCTTTTTAAGTAAAAATACTATTGTGCCTTCAAATGATAATAACCGTCAAATCTAAAAATGAGTTTTAAAAATTAAATTCTATGACCTAAATTTAATCCATACAATGGGAATGATTTTTATATAATCCCCATTGAATCTAATCCCGTACTGATTGGGTTTATATATGAAAAAGAGATTGCTTTTAGTATCTTATGATATTTGGTTTTAGCTTTTCAAAAGAGGAATTGAGACTAGAAATTTGTTGGAAGAGAAAATATCGTCAATAATCACCCTGTTTAGCTATGTTCGAAGTAATTTCACCATGACCATAACATGTTAAATCATAAAATACGTAATAAAAATTCGATAAACTTTAAGGAAAAAAACTAATATTCATTGAAGATACCATAAATTTAAAATAATTATCGACCATACTAAATTATATATTGTTTGAATTGTTCGCGATTCCATGTTGAGCGAAGATTTCATGCGGAGTTAGTTGAGCGGTGATTTCATGCTGATGCTGTTTTAGTCCAATTATAAAAATTTATTTTAGTATCAAGTGGTTTGCACTTTGATGTATATGGCTTGGTTTAAAATTTATCAAGAATGTTTATGTGAATTTTGGGACACATCAATTAAAGGTTCGGATGATTCTCCGAACCTAGTCAACGTTTTTAAAGATTGTCACGTCAGAACGACGCCATTTTTTTTCTCTGTGGCATGTCTTAACTCGAAGTTGCTGACACAATAAAGCAAAAAATATATGAAATAATCCTCATTTCTCCTCTCACCTTTATATCTTCGGCCTATTTCTCTTTTCCAACAAATATAAAGAAATTTTGTCGGAAAAATTTTGACACATTTTAAATATCTCATCTGGTTCGAACAAGTAAATATAGTAACCACTTCCTTGACAAATATCGATCTCATCAACCATGCGGGGATTCAACGAACCCTGTCCAGTCCCCCTCTTCTCCTCTCCCTCCATTACACTTGTCCTTTAAACAAACCCAAAGACACTGCCATTATTCCATTACAAGGCCAAGACAAGACAATCCACTTAAAAGGGTAACTAAAGTGAGCAACTTTCCGATCCTTGGGGGCATTTGAGGAATGCCCAGAATAGTAATCAAGTCCGGGAGCAGGCCGCCATGGGTGGGCCTGGCGGCGGCCATCTGGGTGGAGGTGGCAGCCGGCAACTCGTACAACTTCCCGTTGTTCTCGCCGGCTCTGAAGTCGGTGCTGGGGTTCAACCAGCAGCAAGTCACCATCTTGGGCGTGGCCAACGACATCGGGGAGAATGTCGGCCTCCTCCCTGGCTACGCCTGCAACAAGCTCGCCCCTTGGGCTGTTCTTGCCATTGGCGCTGTCCTCTGCTTCTTAGGCTACGGAGTTATCTGGCTCGCCGTTAGCCGGACCGTGTCCGGGTTGCCCTTCTGGGTGGTGAGTTCGATCATCCCTTTTTCGATGTTTGTTTAGCTGTTGTTTGAAAGTGATGAACTTTGATGTTTGATGATTGGGTTTGGAGCTCAGGTTGTCTTGTGAAATTAGGTTTGGAACCAGAAGGGTTTTGCTGGAAGTTGATTGTCAGTGAGTCTGCTGGTGATTTTGATCATCCTTTTTCGATGTTTGTTTGCTCTTGTTTTGGTGTTTAGGTGCTGTGTGTGGAGGTAAATTGATGAACTTTGATCAAACTCAGGTTATTTTGTGGACGATTAGGCTTTGTTTCTTTGGTGTTTGTGCTTTCCATGAGTGGGAATTTGAAATTTAGGATGTTGTTTACTTTGTTGGAAGGATTCGGTGTGAAAATAGGTTTAGAACCAGAAGGATTTTGGTTGATACCCTGTTGGAAGTTGATTGTTAGTGAGTCTGCTGGTGATTTTTTGGATTGTTAGTTTTATTTGAGTTCAATTTCCTGGGATTTTATTGCCTTCCTTTCGTGTCAAGACTCTGCCTTCATATTTTTCCAAATTTCAACACATTTATGTTGTTATTTGGGGCAATTTGAGTAGGCCATTATATATTGTAACAACTAACAAGGGGTCACAGTACGCTTTCCCATGTACAGTTTTTTCTCAATGGGTTTGTCGTATCTGGGTTTTGACGAGGCTGGCGGCTGCGGGAGTACGAGTTCTTTTTTCGACATCTAATAAAATTTACTTATCAAAAAAAACCCTGGGATTTGTGCTGATGGAAATACTCTGTTACTTAGCAATTCAGTGTGTTTCCACTTTCCACTAGTCGTCGGGGTTTTGTGTATGAATCCCAGTCCAGTTTGATCCTTCCCGCATCCCTGCCAGTAGCTGATCTAGTGTCGTAAGGCGTTATCATGTTAGAGAATTCATTAGAACTTCCTTTATCACCGAACCTAGTTGCTAAGATCCTCACCATTTCGGAGTTCAAGGATCATATGATTAAGAACCATGGCACATTTCTATCCGACTTAGCCAAACTAGCGTATCAACAAAATGAAGTATTCTTTCGGGCCGGTTGATTGTCTTGTTCTTGCTTAGATTGTAGCCTCTAGTTTATCGTCCTTGCAAACTTATGAGGATTTTTTTTTTCTCCTACAGTTATGGATTGCACTTGTTGTTGCAACGCACAGCAACGCGTGGTTCGGCACAGCTGTGCTTGTCACCAACATGAGAAACTTCCCGCTCAGTAGGGGCACCGTATCCGGCATTCTCAAAGGATATGTCGGACTCTCTGCTTCGGTATATACAGTTCTCTACAACATAGTGCTGAAAGAATCTGCTACAAATCTTCTGTTGTTCCTTACTGTTGGTATTCCAGCGCTATGCTTGGTTGTGATGTACTTTATCCGGCCCTGTGCTCCTGCTTCTGGAGAAGATTCTTGGGTGCATGGTCATTTTCTTTTCACCCAAGCCTGTAGCGTTCTGCTCGCCTTGTTCCTTCTTGCAACCACTGTTATAAGCGACTTGGTTTCTCTTGGCGATGCTGTTTGCTACACATTAGTCGCTGTTATGGTTGTTCTTATGTTGTCTCCTCTGGCGATTCCTTTGAAGATGACACTATTTCCTGCAAGGCCAAAGACAAGCATAACACCGTCTTATTCCTCCGACCAACTAGTGTTAAGGGAAGGCGAGCAGACGGAACCCTTGTTGACACCTTCTTCTTCGGCTTCGTTTCTTGGGAATATGGACAACGAGGATGCTTCGGATGTTGAGACACTTCTTGCTGTTGGGGAGGGAGCAGTGAAGAAGAAAAGAAGACCCAGGAGAGGCGAAGATTTCAAGTTTTGGGAAGCCTTTATCAAGGCTGACTTCTGGCTTCTCTGGTTGGTATACTTCCTTGGGGTAGGTTCAGGAATTACTGTTCTAAATAATTTAGCTCAAATCGGAGTGGCGTTCGGCGTTAGCGATACAACAATGCTGCTAGCCATCTTCGGCTTCTGCAACTTTTGCGGCCGTCTAGGCTCTGGTGCTGTGTCTGAGCACTTTGTCAGGACAAGAATGATTCCCAGAACTGCATTGATGACTTGTGCTGAGTTGATCATGGTTGTCACCTTTATCCCGTTTGGATTGGGTCTGAACGGTATTCTTTACGTTGCAACTGCTTTACTCGGTCTCTCCTATGGGATTCTATATGGTACAATGGTGCCTACTGCATCGGAGCTTTTCGGTCTGAAGCAATTTGGTATCATCTACAACTTCATGATGCTAGGCAATCCTATTGGTGCTCTTATTTTCTCGGCTTGCCTCGCTGGCTATGTATACGATTCAGAAGCTGATATACAAGGAAGCTCCACTTGTGTTGGTGCCGATTGCTTCAAGTTGACGTTCTTTGTTCTGGCTGGCATCTGTGGTTTGGGAACCATCTTGAGCATCATATTGACTGTCAGAATTCGTCCGGTTTATCAACTGCTTTATTCGGGAGGTTCTTTCCGGATCCCGCAAAGCCATTAATGCAGAGCGCATGTTGCCACTGCTTCTGTTGCCCAAAATAAAGCGGAGAGCACCCCATTTTGAGACGGTGTGCTCATTACATGGCATACAAACGCGGACTCTTATCATGATTTAGATCGTCGACAGCCGAGCATGTTTGCTGCAGTCTTGCTGTTGTAATAAGTTGTATTGACTAAATAGATCATAGACTGGAAGTACATTCGGCGCGATTAACTAGCATCAAAATTTATAAAATACGAGCGAGATCGTCTATCTCTTACTCTACTTGTACATGCCAAGTAGTTCCATAGGGGTCAGATGCTGCTTAGCTCTGCTGTTATCTGCAATTCCAAGTCGAAGCTTCTGCAAATGAGCCTAATTGCATCCTGCTTCACTAATTAAGTCATTCGCTCATCGCATTTACTCGAATACACTAATCGCTAGACACGATCATACATGTATGAACATGTGATTTTCCCCTGTTAATCCCCTGGACCATAATTCTTAGCATTTAGTAACTAAAGGAGGGAAAGTTGGAAGAAGAATTCAATAAAGTGGACACTTGTTCAACTATAGCTGCAAATATGATCTACTGATAACTTTAGTATTGGAAGAGAAGAGCTCTTTTCTTGCTTTCTTTCCAATTACACCACTACAAAAGTAAAGGGAGACACTTTGATTACTGAGGCAGACTCTTGATGCTAAAGTATGCTCTCTACCTGACCCACCACCAGATCAAAAGACAAAAGAAAATACTGTCTTCTGATGGTGGGAATTAAAATTAAAAATTAAATTAACAAAAAAGAAACTCACAAAAAATTCACACAACTAAGTACTGTTTTCTGAATTCTGTCTGGTGGAGGAACTCCTAAAACTCCATCTCTCACCTAATTTACTATTTAACTCAAGAAAAAAACACCAAGAAAGTTAAAAAAGGAAGGAGAATCAGACAGACTCCTGGACCTCCGTCATGTCATCCTACGCATTATGCTGCTAGGCTAAATGCCCTTTGGTCTGACGATGAGTCAGGTTGGTTTCAAGTTCTGGAACATGGTGTCCCACCTGATTTCTTCAACAGCACTATTCCAACAACCATCATCATGGTGACCATCCACCACCTTCTCCTCCTTGTAAACATCATAGATCATGGGAAGGGGAGGACTAGAGAAGCTATCAAGCCTAGGACCAGAGACCCACATGGGAATAGGGCTCGTACCATCTGTCAGCAACAGCCTGCTGCTGCTCTGGTGGCCCATGATCATCTTCTTGTTCCTCTTCAACCTGGCTGCTCTCCATCTGCTGCTGTAGCCGGCCGGCCGAGGGACAACCACAAGGGCTGATGATGGCTCCTCCTCCACCCTGTGGATCCATGTCCTTAGGTACCTAGTCACAGACCTCTTGGTCCTCCTGATGGCAACCAGGACTCTTGACATGGGATGTGGGCCCCTCCTCTCCTTCCTAGCCAGCTTGAGGATCTCCAGCCTGTGCTTGGCTATTGATATCCCCATGCTCTGGAGGAACTCATGGTTGAAGTATGATATGTCTTCTTCCTCGAGCTCATTCTGAGCAAAGGCAAGGCCATACTCATACACTAAAGTTGCTTCAAGGCCAGTTTTTGATAGCCAAGTGAACCAATCCATGACAATTGTTTAGTGAGTTAGGAAATGAGTAGATTTTGGTTACAAGAAAGTGATGGAGGCTAGGTTGCCTAGAAAGGAGGAAATATATGGTTTTCTCTTTCGTCAAATTTCCGTGAGAACCGCCTCCTAAAATAGGACCCGACAAGACTGATTTACCCAAAAAAAATCTGGTATTGGTGGTTGCATTGAGAGAGACTAAAGGCAAGTGGGTGGGGTTTATATTCACCAAGAAATGGGGCAACTCTGTTGTGATGACTTTGAAAAATAAGAAACTAAAACCTTTTGGCATTTATTTTTATAATATCTTTTTGATGCTAATCTCTCATTAACAATAATTTAGTGCTAGTATAAATAATATTTGACTTCAATTAACAAAGTAGGATAAATTATCCCTTGTTTAGTGTGACTAAACTCATAAATCAAAAGTGCAATGTATCATTTCCCGTTGGATAATAAATGTTCGGCGACTTTTTCTTCTTTTTTCTTTAACAAAAAAATAGCTCCTAAATTAGAAGTGTGATGCCCAAGGATTTCCTTGTGGAAATTGTAACACCATCAATCACGGCTTAGGAGAAAAAAAAATTAAAAGACTCTTGGAGTGGGGACGCCAATTTGTTGCTCTTTTAATGCGCTTTGCCTTTGCCTCAAAATTTTACAATAGTTCTTTGATTTGGTATAATCAATAATTAAAATTTTGAAATTTTTATTTTTTGAATTCTATAAAGATATTTTTCTTCGAGCAAGTATCATCATAAAATTATTCTAACTCTGTGTATGCTTTATAAAAAGTGACGATGAGAAGATGAGGGGCTAATTTCGGTCTCTATTTATTTTAATTTCCAATAGAGTAACCCAATTAGCTAAATGTGATATTGTGTTAATAATATATTAATGATATATTAATTTGATTTGTACTATCTATATTAACAAGGTGTGCCTCTTTTTCTAACAAATATTTTGAAAGTACTCTAAGGTGGACAAATTTCAAGGTGGGTAACTTCGTGGGAAGTATCTGAGGTGCATATGAATGAAGACAAAACATGCTAGAAAAGTCTTGTGTTGGTCTGTAGAGACAATCAGTCTGATCACAGCGTTACAAGTGGTATCAAAGCAAGTTCTCGGCTAGTATGATGTGTTTCAAGGACTAACTAAGCTGAAGCTTGTGAGCATGTGATGTCGGAACATAGAGGGCGGAGAGTGAACATCGATGTCAGAGTACATGGACAGTGCAGAACTCCTGACAAATATTTCAAGTGAAGGAGACATGGACGAATCGATTTCACACCTGAAAACGAAGGATTCTGGGATTGTGTTGGCTGTAGAGATAGTCTGAATAATCACAGAATGTAAACTAAAGTTTGTATTATGATGGGGTTAAATCACAGCAACCTGGTCTGCTTGATTTCTAATTAATCATCATTTAAGTCGGAAGTTGATCGGTGTTCACGTTAAGTCTCGTGTGAGAAGTGTACCTAGTTAGCTGAATCCCCAATTCTTTAGTACCATTTGTGGCTTATAAGGATTCGTGCAGCGAATTTAATAATTTGGGGAAACTGACTTGGAGGAGGATTAATTAAAGTGTGATATAATGGAAGTTCGTGCAGCGTGTGAGTACAGATGCTGGTTGCTGCCAGAAAAATGAAATACAACCGGAAGAGATTATTCCCTTTGAGTTTTTTTTTTAAATTCTATTTTAACAGTACTTATTATCTAGCACCATCTACATCATACAATCACCAATTCATAGTTAAAGTATAGTGACAAAAATTGGAGATGAGGAAATTAAAAAAGATATGGGAAGAAAATAGATATTTCTTTCTATTGTTTGACTGAAAGGAAAGAAAAGTTTGTACACATAAATAAATATAATTTGAGTAAGAAAATATGTTGAAAAGAAATTAGGAATAAAGTGAACAATTTTTTTCTTCCTAATATTCTGCCGCAACAATGTACTTCAATATTTACGGATAGAAACACATGATAGAGATTGACCCTAGACTTTGGTCATGCTATACATTATTATATAATTCAGCTCTTGTCATTTCCATTAAAAAAATCACTCATTTTCTTAGGCAAATTCTGATTGTATCACGAATGTCTTAAAATAAAGTAGAAAGTACTTCTCAAAAAAATTAAATAGGAATTAAATCTGCAAAATTGAAACCGGACTCATCAGAGGAGATCATGAACTTACTCAGAACAAATATAATTAAAGTTGTGACTTTCCCTGATAATTTATTAAAGCTACTCTATCATTCATTGTTCAATGTTTACTAGGTCATAAACCAAAGTCCACGCACCACCAAGACTTCTCGTGATTGGCTATTTAAGTGAGTCATCGGCTGAAAGTAACCGCATGACTAACCACAATCACTTATATTAACTTCTATTAGCACGCAACGAAATTATTATAGTTCAATAAAAAAATTTGAATTCGAATATGTGAGAACATTGTAATACTAAATATTCATTGGAAAAATTTTGTCATCATTAAAATATTTTACATGACTCAAATCTGAAACAGTGACTCATATTTAGATTAGTCAGTATCCAAATAACAGTTATAAAAAAAGTCGGGATCATGAAAGCGAAAAAGAAGAGGGTTCGTAGGAGGGCGGCCACAGCCCACAAAAGCGGTGCGCCGGTCCGGTGAGGCCTCTGATTTTTATATAGAACATAGGTAGAACTAGCATAGAAGTTTGACATTTTTTTCTTTATGCCAAGATCAGGGTTTGACTTTAAAATATATATTTGGTTTATTTGTCATAGGGCATGAGTCGATGGATCGTATACTCAGTATTAGCAAATTAAAGGATTAATGTTGACTTTTGGAAATTTATATATCTCAAATTCAGGGAGTTGCTTTGAGGTTTCACACAAGTCTAAATTGTATGCTTAACGATTTCATAAGCTATTAGCAAGTCTGATTTGACATAATAATTCTTGTCCGGACCACTATCTATCACATTTCCCAATAGACAACCTAAGATGACCGTTGTCCAAGTCAAAATAAGATATGTAATTAGGAGCTTTTCTTTTATTTTATTCTCTTCCAAGTTTATGAGTTGTCATGTTAGTGATAGAATTTTGTATCCAAATCAAAACTTTAAGATTATAAATTGGTAAATTTTTTATTTTTATAAACAAACTTATCACTCTTACAATGTTTAACATCGCAATATGTAAAGAAATTATGCCAACAAGATCTAATTTTGTATATGGGATAATAACCCGAAATTTTTTTTTAAAAGGTAAAAAGGAGGACTCCCTTTTTATTTTTAGAACTTATAAAATAGAGAGTATGTACAAAATCGATTTGTAGGAGAAGCATGCGATCACGAATATTTTTCAACAAATTAATTAACTAATTTTTAAAATTTTCGTATCATCCCTCGTGTAACTAGTACGGTGACTTCTCTTTTTGGAATCTCAATCTTTATGGAGTATACATCCACGTATAAAAAGTTAAGATATATAATTATATAGTTGCACTAATTTGCATGTTAAATAATATGATTAAGATTTTAATAAAAATGGCAGTCGCAAGAGAAAATTTTACACAATTTAGGATGTAAATATTATCATTAATAAAAAATTTTATATATATAACATGATTAGCCCGCCCTTCTTTTTTGTTTTCTCTAAGTTATCTTTGGTATAAAAATACGAGCAGCGATTTAATTAGCTTTTGTTTATAAAATATCAAATTCTCGCAGAACATAATAATACGAAAGTGAAGGATGCAGCTGCCGACACATATAGTAGGGTCAAAGAAAGTAGACCCCGTAGATATGGCTGCTTTCCGACATTTCTCACATGCGAAAGATTGGTTGATTATTCACCCAAAAAAAAGATTGGTTGATTGCTAATGGATCCAACACTTTGTTTTGTCACAAAATATACCAGAACATCCTACAAGCGACTTGACCCGACGATATAAGACATAAAAAGGAAAGTGCGGAGTTCCTGATAGGCGTAATATGATGAAAAATGTATTCCCAAAATACCAGTTAGTATAAAAATATACAAATACACAGAATATATATATATACCTTGATGAGATCCAAATTTTATTCTACCCCGAAATAACGATACCGTATGGAAAATTAAAATTCCTAGGGCTCACGGTCTGTCCCATCTAATTTGTTATTTTCAGATGAAAATAGATTTTTTCCAAACAATCGACTATATAAATATCTACAAAGACTTACTAATGTATCTTCAATTTAAATATGATTTTAAATGATGATAACACTTTTTTAAAGTAAAATATATCATATCCGAATATTGGCACCTGCAATTACTCCTCCCTGATCAAGTTGAAAAAGGGAAACCAAAAAAGAACTGTAAAAATGCAATGGGCTTTTTTTGGGAAAAGGATACGTCAAAGATCCTCTATCTGATTAAGGATGTAGCCCAAGGTTCGAATCTTTTTTGGTACTTCGAATCTCCTTAATTTGCTCCTACGTGTTGGTATTCTTGTCCTCCTCTTGGTGTATAATTGGTGTATTTCTAGGTCTCTATTTTGGTGACACTTTTGGTATCTTTTATAGATAGTGTTTATCTCTGAGTTACTTTGATAGCCTTTATGATGGAGATAATGATGGAGATATAATTAATAAATATCTCCATCCTTATCTCCATCACTTTATCTGTAACTTACGTTATAAGATCATTGGAAAACTATTATATTTATGTATTTTTATAATTAAAATTATGATTTTTAGATTTTGAAATTAAATAACGAAAAGACAAGTTCGGAATTGAAAAAAAAATAGAAAATACTTCTCCACTGAAAAAAAGATGGATTTCCGCTAAAGGTTTTGTTATTAACTCCTAATTCATGTCGAGTAGACCTTGGTCCTGTGAGAATTCTTAATTCGTGAATTGTAGGGAGGGACTTATGTCACAACAAACAGAGACTAAAGCAAGTGTTAGATTCAAGGCCGGTGTTAAAGAGTATAAATTCGTGATTCGTAATATACACAAATGATATTATTATGACTTTTTAGTATTTCTTATTAGTCTTTATTCATTTTATTAGTAGTATTAATTCATTATTCGGATTTTAGATTTCTTAATTATTCAAAAAAAAGAAATAGTCATTATTAACAAAAAAATAGAAGAATCAAAAAATGGAGTAGGCGGCCTATTACGAATCACGAATTTATCCTTATCTCCATCACTTTATCTCCATCCTTATCTCCATCACTTTATCTCTAACTTTGATGTACTTTGGTGAACTCGGTGAAATACAATTTTTACTTAAAAAAAATGTAAAAATCCATGTTTTGAGACAATATCCGGCAGCAACCCATGTTATAAGATCATTGGGGTACCAATAAAATCTTTTAGAAGTTGGAGGATTATATGTTCACTGGCCCTCGTGAGTCGTGACCAGTACATATTATTCTATTTTGTGTTCTAACTTGATCTCCTTGTAGTCATTTCAATGTCTTTTAGCTTTTGTATGGTTTTGGCCATTTCCAATAATTGCAACTAGCTAGCTTACAAAATCTAGGCATGTCCATCTGGTGTAGTTTATTCATAGCTTTGTGATTGTCTTTGTAGCTTACAATTCATTTTTTAGAATGTGGATCAATTTCTCAATAGAAAAATAATTCGAAAAAAATTTGAATTTAAATTTGTTCATTTGACCCAAACTGTAGAGTACTTATAACTGGTGTGACGGATAGATATATTTTAAAAACGTGTATTCTAATACTCCTTAAGGCGTAAATTGTTATTTAGTATCCCGTTATTATGTATATAATAATAATAATGAAGGTTAATTTGTAAATACTGTAAAGAACTTATACCGACTCTAACTAATTTTAAAAAATACTTTAAAAACTAAATTAAATCGAGATTCGTCAACTTATGAATCAGACGACTTTGATTTGTAAATGTGATAAAGTTGGTTTAAAATAATTTGTTTTTCTTCTCCCGATATATCTATGACATTAATTGGGCTCGGTTGGAGCCCATTGGTCTTGTATTTCATAATTGCTCCAAAAGTCTCATGGCTGGTTGCTTCAAACTGATTGCAAAGGTAATCAACCAAGTTTCCGTCGCTTCTTAAAATAGAATTCGACAATGTTTAATTCTGCGTATCAGAATTTTCAAAAAAAAATGCAGAACAAAAGGGTTGATGATAAGCTGGTATTATGAGAGGGCATGAGAGATTGGGAGTGGGACAATTAAGAAGATCAATTAGTTGGAGTTGGCCACTTCTAATTTGTAAATCACAGCATTCTTGGAATTTGATGCATCAATTCCAGGGTGCAGGGATACTTTGGATACTACATAGAATTTTCATTTCCAACCCGACAGTACCAGATGGCGAGGCGTCGATGCATTAGAAAGCAAGCCAGAGTATTCAGGTAGGTTGTTCTCACATGATCTGGACTGCAGTTCACCAGTTTCATTCCGATGATAAGAATAATAGACAGACAAAGATGCAATGAAAAGCAAGCCACAAATGTTTAGGCAAGCTATTTCGCATGAGCTGACAAGATCATTTCGATAAGGAGTTTCGCACAATCGGGACTGCCATTCCCAGATTCATTCCGATGATCGGATGCAATGAGAGCAGCAAAGAGTTGCTCACTGCAAAAATGTGCTACCTTCAGAACTTGGAGATACCTGCTTCAAGGGCATCATGAATACAAGAAGCTCAAAAATGACTTGCAGTCACACAATCTGGACTGCCGTTCCACGAAAGCGATGGTCACAGCAGTATAGACCGAATCATCCTCGTGAATCATTAAAAGTCGCTGAAAGAAGATGTCGTACTATTTCGTTGCTGCTCAAAAATACAGTTCCCTTACGGGAGATGAATGACGGATAAGAATACAGCGTGCATTACCTCGGCACAGTGCAAGAATGTTAATCAGCTGACAATTGTGGGAATATCATTATTGTTTTGTCTACACAACTCTATAAGTCGGTATGAAAATTGGTTGCATCAGAACCATCACATGTTCTTCACCACTTTTCGTCACTCCCTGAAACTCCCAGATCATTTTCGGAATGGCGAAGGACCAATAATCGCAGTGCGAACTGTAGATGAATATATTTTCTGGCACAGCGAGGGACATGGTTGGTTTCGGATCTTCAGCCTTCTTAAGAAACAGGTTAGTGGGTACAGCAAGAAAACAGTCCATAAACCTCGGTGAGAAGAGTCATTCTGTTTTTCCCTCGAGACTGTATACATTGCCGACGACCCCAACAATGGCAACAATAACTGCAATTATCAACATCAACCATGACAATGACCTCTCGCCTGCACTCAGGCTTTCCCCTAGATGACTTAACCTCAAAGCCACAAGAGACGGAAATATGAAACCCAACGAAACAGCAGTTGTTGCTCCTGTAAACTTGAATGCTGTCCAAATATTTGGAATCATGGTAGAACCGAAGTAAATCATGCCTAGCAAGACAGCAGTTAAGACCAAATTCCTCTTCCTATTCTCTTGGAGGGCAGGTGACCCTTCAAAAACCAATTCTGCCACAGTCTGCCTCAAGGAGAAATGAACAACAGGAAACACAAGAATCAAATGTAGAATATATCCAACTCTGACTATATAGTTCAAGGCGGTGCTAAAGCGAATACCAAGGTCCTTGTCGAAATTGGTCAAGACATCAGCTTCAGTGTCCTTCCCAAAGAGCAAATAACCGGATAATGCAGTAGCGGCATAAACAACTATGCAAAGAACCGTAGTGATCCTTCCAACACGGTTCATCTTCTGTGGCGACCTCCCTTCCAGCTCATTGTAAATAGGCTGGACATTGAAGTGGCAAACATAAGCATTCGTCATGATTGGAATCACCACAAGCAAATCCAAAATAGCTTTCTTCGAACTGAAATCCGGAGTCAACCTAGGGGCATCGAGCTTCCCTTCAACGAGCTTGATAAAGGCCACAGCAAAGCACACCACAACAAACACAACAGCCAAAGCCACGGAGGCAGCTGAAGTCAAGCTCAAAGAATCAATCTTGTCCAACGCACAAAGAGGTGCAAGAAACACCACCAACACGACCAGAACCACCAACCTCCTGTGATCCCACACCCCGTTCCCCAGCCATTGATCGAAAACACCGACATGGTGGGGAGATCCCGACATGACATCACCCATAATGATCAGATACACAACCAAGACACCAGCATTGTTCACTATTATGCAGATTTCAGCCAGGACCTTCGCGGGTTTCCCCAACGCGTGCTGGACAACTTCGCCGTAAGAATTAGCCTTAACAAGCACCGAGAACCTAACCAGCAACTCAACACTGATTTCAGACACAACCCCCATCAGAACAATCAACACCAACCCTAACACCAACCCGAGGACCTTCATCGTGGCCGGCAAGGCCATGATCCCAGCACCAATAATGGAGGTGGCCAGATTGAAAACAGCACCATACACATTAGACCCTTTATTGGGTTTTGATGAAGCAACCAAAGGGTACTCACCAATATCAAAATCACCATCATCATCATCATCATCAGAATCATGACTACTACCATCAATTGGGTTCATCCTGATGTGGGTTTTCCTGGGAAGAGCTGGGAATTGGGAATCATTGTGTAACTGCAATTCTACGTAGGAGTTCTTGGGTATGGCGGTATAATTGGTCCCCATTGGAACCAAACACGCGAAAAAAAATTAACTTTTTAGATCGGAAGGAAAGGGAAGGACAAGGGGAATGTGATGGGAAACTTACAGGAGAGAAAGCACAAGGAAGTGGGAGAAGGGGGGCTAGATCTCTGGGTCAAAGTTCTTAACTTTGTTTGTGTGTTATGTTTCTAGAGAGAGGAGAGAGAGAGAGAGAGAGAGAGAGACAGAGGGGGAAACAGGTCTCTTATTGGCTGGGAAGTGGGAAGCTAAAGGTGGACTTGGCTTTAGTTGTGGTGTTTTATCACTTCGGTAATAAAAATATTATCGGCTCAAATTTAAATTATTCAGTTTAATATATGTTTGAATATCCGTTGTTATAGAAAAAAAACAAAATGGAATGTTTTGAACTAAAAATTAGAAAAATTAAATATGGACCTTTTTAAAGAGGAATTGAATATTTTCTCATAAGAAATTAAATATGGACAATTAATGTACTTAAAAGTAAAACAAATCAAGGACGGTTTCTTTTCTGTTGTCGAAAATAATTTACTAATGTCTAAATCAGTTTTTTTTTCGGATGTAGATTATAAATTGGATCAGTTATAAAGTTATGAGGCATTTGAAGTAGTTACTCAAGATATTCTATATGTGTTCCTCGGTCTATATTGGGGTTTCTAGCTACTTGTTTTAGTCATAAAATTGGTATAAAATGACTCAAAACAATATAAATATTCGTTGTGACACATGAATAATTCCCATTGTATGATATAATACATCTTACTATAATAATATATATAAAAAATTTGGGTAGTTTGGTGTTACACTTAGAAATGAAAAAAACACCCCTTGTAAATCAAACATGTACAGTTCACTAGGCCCATAGTAGCCCACACAAACCTGTACTCCACCACCTCCGAGTTCCTGAAGCGGTCAAACCTCATCCAGAGGCGGGTGGTCACGCCGCCGCCTATCTTCTTCGACTTGGCGGCGGCCGGGGTGGAGTCACGAAGAGGTGCCGGAGGAGGAGGCTTCTTGAGGCGGCGCCGGCTGCTCTTGCGGAAGGAGGGGAGTTTCCCCATGTTGCACTCTGGATAGCCCCTTTAATTGTGAATTGGATCAGTTGTGGTTTGAGGAGGGAATTCTCTCTCCTATAGGGTCGGGGAATTAGGGGCGGGGCATGAGGAGGGTCCGGAGGGAGGTCGCTCGGTCGTCGTCTTCCTCTCCACCTCCTGCGATAAACGACGACGCTTCTTCCTCTAATTCTCTTTTCCTTTTCAAAATAATGTTAATTATGTTATTAACCTTTTCGCTTTCATTTTAGGGATAAGTTTATTTTAGTACTCTGTAGTTTCACCCGTTTCGTCTGGAGTACCATGTGGTTTCAAATTGGTATTTTAGTACCTTATGGTTGACCACCAATTATCCGGGTAGGTTCAGGGCAGCTACCCGTCCAAATCCGCCCGAAACAACGTCGTTTTGAGATGACGTGGCAGCCACCTGGTGTCAGAGTGGATTAAATTAAAGCTAGTGTGTGATCTGGTAAATTGCTAAAATAGTCCCTAATTTTTATATTTTTTAGAAAAAACCCTCATTTAAATATCTCTCTCTCTCCCCTCCTCCTCCTCCTCCGAGTTGGAGAAGGCCAATGTTCTACTCGACACCGCCGGCCTCCAGACGTAGCCCGCGACCCGGCGAGCACGCCGGTGGTCCCAGGCCATCGTACCTCGGCGCGTGCTACCCGGAATAGACATCGCGGCAGAGCTCGTCTGAAAATGACGAGGATTCAGGGCTCGACGATAGATACCGATTGAAGCTGTTCTGATGCTCACCGCCGCTCCCAAGACGATGCCCGCAACGGGGCGAGCACGTCAGTGGTCCCAGACCCTGTATCGGCGGTACGTGGCGGCCAAAATCGACGACGCGGTGGAGCTCACCTGGAATTGACGACGACGCAGGGCTCGACAACAAGGCAGACCACTCGTCATCCCTATTCATCTCGGCGGTGGCTTCTCCAACTACGACTGGGGTAGGCCCCGCGGTGGTGGCCGAAGCACTCCGGCGAAGGCGGGGGTGTGGGCAGGATGTAGTACGGGGGATTCGAGGAGGTGGTTTCATGATTTCCTAGGGGCCGAAGGAGATCGGCGGTTCCGAGGAGGTGCCGATGGTAGGTTTGGAGAAGGTGCCGGTGGTGGGTTTGGAGGGGGTGCTAGTGGTGGGATTGGAAGAAGCTAGATGCGCTGGTGGCAGGCCTTCGAGTGCCCATTCCAGCAGGTCGGAAGTGGTACAACACCGGAGACTCGGAGGAGGAGGAGGAGGAGGAGGGAGAGAGAGACTAATATTTAAATGAGGGTTTTTCTGAAAAAATATAAAAATTAGGGACTATTTTAGTAATTTACCAGATCACACATCAGCTTTAATTTAATCCACTCTAACGCCAGGTGGCTGCCACGTCATCTCAAAACGACGTCGTTTTGGGCGGGTTTGGACGGGTAGATGCCCTGGACCTGCCCGAATAATTGATGGTCATCCACAAGGTAGGTACTAAAATACCAATTTGAAACCATATGGTACTCCAGGCGAAACGGGTAAAACTACGCAGTACTAAAATGAACTTATCCCTTCATTTTATTTTATGTATGTTTTAAACAAAACTTGATCGCCATATTTATATATAATATATATTAGTATTTAGGATGGTTTCATTGATGACCACACAGCGCAGTGGATTAATGCGTCTGACTTCAGATTTTTAAGGTTATGGGTTCGACTTCCACCGTGCTACTTTCCCAAAATATGAACCCGGGATCTTGGTGATAGAACAAGTCACTCACCAATTTATTAGATTATATGTTGTTATTATATATGTAGATATGTTATAATATATTTTATTCAGGTTGTGTTCCCGGAGTATCTATATTCTTTAACAATTGACAAAATTCATTAATCATGATAATTATTAATTATTTTTTAGTTACTGATGTTTATAAAATTCAACTTATTAGTTCCTAGACTTAATTTCTACAAAACATCACCAAATAATACCAAAATATCCCAAAAAAATAAATACATTCCCAAAAAAATCACCAAATCATCATCTTCCTATAAAACCTAATTAAATTCCCCCCAGCTTCCCTTCCCTTTATTGGAACCACCTCTCCCGTGACATACGTGGTCATCGGGTGATTTATAATCAAGACGTTTTTCCCGAATTACATCAATGCAATGATCCTTAGAAGGAATTTCACGGGTAAGAGAGTATCCATTCATAGAATGTCATTGAACCCACCAGAAAATTGTGAAATGTCGTATAAGATGATATGCAAGCAGTTTTCGGTACATATGTGTTTTGCATTCACAATCAACGAAGCACAAGGACACACAATTGAAAACACCGGTATTTATCTGTCTCGGCATGTCTTCAGTCATGAGCAGTTGTACGTTACCCTTTCAAGAGGTATTTCAAGCAAAAATACTAAGATGTTAGTCAAGAGAGATGATGTGACTGATAAAGTGTGAACGTTTATAAAAAATATTGTGTACAAAAAAGTTCTTATGGCGTCTTAGGTAAAACAAAAAAATAGTGTAATTAAATATGTAAGAGATCATCTTATTCATGTACAACCTAAAAAGAAAAATTAATAAACAATACATTTTGCGAGTTTTGAAACAGAACGGCACTCGCATCGTGCGTGCGTGCGTCTTTGCTAGTCATAAATACACTATACCTTAAATTGACCGGACCATGATTAAAATAGTAAATTGAATTGGTTAGAGACTTAAATTTTCTTAAAAAGTTTGTTAAAAACTTATAAATAGAAAAGGTTGTTATTAAGTTTACCGCCAAATAGGATCTCCACTCTAAATAGTGTATGCTAAAAAAATTGTGTAAATTTTTTTAGATTAAATTTTGATATTTATAGTCGAATACTAATAGTTTCTAAAAAGTGATTACGTTACCTACAATTTACATTATATCGACTTTGATATAATCCAAGTCCCATCTTCTTTTCCTTTATCCTTTTCCTTTACATCCCCTACGTACGTTAAGAATCGTGTCATGTCAACCTTCATATGCAAAAGAAATGCCGACATTATATCGCGATAAATTCAATTTGAAGAGACAACAGAAAGTAGCATTCTATCCCCTTCCAAAGAAAAAAGTCGCATTCTATCATTTTATAAAGTCGCAAGTTGAGAATAACTTTCGTTGCTTTTACAAAAGGAGTCCCCGAAGAAATTAAAATCTCGCTCGATGAGAAAATGGAGGAACTTTATAGAGTTGCTTGTGGGTGGAAAGTTCCTCGACCAAGGAAAATATAACCCGTAGCCTACAATACTCCGCTTAAAAACAAGTGGACGTTAGTCCACTAGTCCATCGGATCAAAATTTGGATAGTATTTTGAATAACGAGTACAAGATTAAGTCATTATGTTTGGCAAAAAAAATGTGAGAACGTCAAGAACTATCTTGTAATGGTCCGGAGTGCTCGTCCCAAGGTCGGACTAACGCTTAAGGAACAAAGGTGGCCAGAGCCGGGACTATTACCTACTAACTCGACTAAGATGAAAAGCTAAAAAAACTTGAAGGTATTTTGTGGTTGATCTGTGGTCTTTTTTCCATCGAGAAGATCGCTAACTTTGTTGCCTTCACTAGAACTATAGCCATGTCTCGGTTTCTCGCCCTGACTAGAGTCATCTTTTAGTCTTAACTTCTCGAATGTCTCGAACCTCACATACCCTGAGTCTAGGTTAACTATGACCTCTCTTTCTTGTGGATTGGTTGGCACTTTGTGTGAAGAGTTGTCTTCGGGATAGACCTTATTCTTAACCTTGGGTACCCACGTATTCTTGTCCAACTTTTTCCTAAGGTCAGTGTATCTCCTTGCCTTTGTGCTCCCTATTATACTCCCCTCTTGGTGCTCTTGCCTTATCAGACTCTTCCATCAGTGATTTGCCCTTATCGGGTTTCAGTGTCTCAACTTCCATAAGCTGGCCTCTTTCAGAGATCGTATGGCGCTGCACCATGGGAAGAGTTAAGAGAGTCTCTTGCATTTCTATCAAAACCTTATGTCCAGCTAGCTGTCTCTCAAGATCCCTTGTAATCAGCTTCTGGGCTTGGACTTTCTCTCGAGGCAACGCCTCTGAGTTTTTGTCAAGGCTTCAGGTGTAGGTGGCTCAGGTGCGAGCCTCTTCTCTCCCAGTCGATGGAAGGCACCTCATTATTGGCTGGGATCTTCCTAGAGGTCCACTTTGATGCGAGGGTGGTAAATCTTCCAATTATCGTCCAATACCCTTGGTAGGAAGTACTTAGGTGTCATTGGGTGTTGATCCTCTTGACGCAGGCCTTGCCCCCCGAGTGTCTCCCTAAGGTCTCTAGAAAGGCCTCGTTCTCTGATGTCTCCCTCAGGTCTCTTTGAGGGCCTTGCTTACCGAGTGTCTCCCTTAGGTCTCTTTTAGGGCCTTGCCCCCCTGAGTGTCTCTCTCAGGTCTCTTTCAGGGTCTTGCCCCCCGAGTGTCTCCCTCAAGTCTCTTTGGGGCATCTTTTCTTACCTAGGATTTCTTTTCTTTTCGCTTCTCATAAGGCCAACCATTGTGATTGGAGCCGTGAAGGAGGCTGTTTGCGGTGACTCCTTGGCAAACTTCAACCGGCCGTCTTTGATCGCTTGCTGGATCTAGTATCGAAAGACCACACAGTTGGCCGTATTGTGAGACTTGCTTGCGTGCCAGCTCCTTCTCGTCTGGGATCTTGTGACCCTTGGGTAGGGTGATTTGGCCATTTTTGAGCAGGTTGCCAAAGAACTCTTCGGCCTTGGTCACATCAAACGAGTGCTCCTTCCTGGCCTTGTTGAGGCCCTTGGGTTGATTAGGCTGAGTACCCAAGCGAATAAACTTGTTAGGTACTGACATCTTCTTCGAGATCAGACTCTCACACTCATAGGGCTTGCCTTTGGTGAGCTCGACCACCATCTCCTCCGCAATCAAATCCTCTCCCCAGTCATGTTTACTATCCAAGTGACCAATCTCTAGAGTAGGGTCATAGAATTAAAGATCATTAGAGGAGGCAGCCCTCATATCCTTCTCATTGATCAGCTGTTGTGCGATGGTGGCCTTCTATGCCAACTCAGAGAGGTCTCACAAGATATAGCCAATTTACCATAGCCATATGATCGCAATTGATTGGGTCGACCCATCCTACTCTTGCACCAAGTTGTCGACCCTACTTCACTTCCACCAAATTGTCGATCTCCCAAGATTGTCGACCCTACTTCACAAAATATAAAGTTGGGATCGACAATCCCACTTACACAACAAGCCAAGGGATCGACGATCCCACATAAGCCAACCACCCATAAATTCGAATCTTGGCCAAGTATTTGATAATTGTCATAAACGATACTGGTCTCCAAGACTTGATATTTTTTTACTCCAATACATTCTTATTTCATATAAAAATTTATGTTCTAACTTAAAATTTAAACTAATAGTTAATGATTTTTTTAAACTTGTAAACAAATTCATCAGTTTTATAATTAACAATGTTATAATGATTTCGTACTCGGCTCTTGATACCTTAAACTTGTTAGGAATTCAGCAACTTCGAAAACAATAACGCGCAAAGAACACGACACAAGAGATTACATAGTTCGGCCTAATGCTTAAGTCCATGCGGAGAAATTAGAACTTTTATTGATGGATCCGAGTCACAAAGCAATACAAAACTCTTGGGTAACATGCCTTTATATAGAGACAAATCCTTGTACATCAAGTAAGCTATCTAGGTCCAATTAGGAGTCCAAAACAAAAGTCTGAACTAAACTGAAAATAAGCCCACAAAATATTTCCTTTCAATTTCTCGACATCTCCAAGAATCTCCACCTTGGCTAGAAATCATCTCGTGGATGAACTATGAAGCTCCATCCGAACTTCAACAAACTCTACCTTGACGAGACACCGCCCGATGAAGAACCATGAGAACTCGCGAAACTAATTTAACTCCATCGACTCCACCTCGAACCATAGATACAACCGCCATCAATAATACCTTCTCAACTTTCTCTCTTCCTTTTTGTTCAATCATTTGGAGCCAGCCCCCAAGCTCTAGCTTTCGAACTTGTTTGGCGTCTTTTCTCCAATCTCCATCGAACCCCAACTAGCAAGTCCACATGTTGAAGCAACCTAATGGGCAACCTAATGCTCCGCAACCTCGAACTAATGCTACGTGCAATAGCATACAAAGGGCAACCTTTTGTTCCACAAAGTAGAACCCTCGACATGCCACGAACTCTACCATTCGACCTTGAGTAAGATACCAGATTCGTCCGTGGTGCAACCAATGGCTTCGCATTCCCCATCCAAAACCTACCTAACATATTTGACGTGCACGTGCCTTTAGATAATCATAGCGAGAACTTGCTAACTTTGTCTTCGCAAATCTTAACTCCACTCAAACTATTCATGTCAAGACTTCACTACATCATACAAGAGCGTTCCCCCACTCTATCGGAATACAATGAGGTGACTCCACCTACAACTGTGTTTTCCACTAACATGTAGGTGTTTCTAGCATCCCTTTCATCCTTCATCACTACCACATTATCCTTCTCTACCTCTATTAGCCCGCGCACAACCTTATAGTTGTACCCACTATAATCCAAGGTTCCTAATGAGATCAAATTCCTCTCCAACTTCGGAACATGCCTAACCCCACACCATTTTCTCTCAACACCATCCCACATCTTGATCTGGATATCACTTATGCTAGCAATTCTACATGTAGAACCATCACTCATAGTCACTATAGCTAAATCAATGAACTTGTAGTTGTCGAACTATTCTCTCTTGGACGTCATTTGGAAAGAGCAAGCGATATCCAAAATTCAGGAATCAAAAAGCTTTGGACCTGATAAGACAGAAAGAACATCACCATCTGACTCGTCCGAATATGAGGCCATATTCACGGAACTCGATCCTTTTCCCTCGCGATCATGAGCTCTTCTCGGATAATCTTTCTTCACGTGCCCTTTTTCTTCGCACTCGAAGCAATTTTCTTTTAACCTCTTTGACCACAACTTAGATCATTTTCTATCTTTTCCTCCACGATCAGGTAGCCTCACAACCAGCCCTACTATTTGATCATCTCTGATTTTTCTCCTTTGATGAAACCCTAGCAAAGCACTTCTGATATCCTCCAACACTAGGGACTCCTTCTCCCAAGTTAGAGTTGTAACCAAATTTTCGTAGGAGCCCGGTAAGGAATTCAGGAGCAACAATGCCTTGTCTTCTTCCTCGATTTTACATCAACCTTTCTCAAGTCGCTCACAAGTTGACTGAAACCATTAATGTGTTAGTTCAAATTCGAGCACTCATTCATCTTGAGCCCGTACAATCTTTGCTTGAGATAAAGCTTGTTCGACAAAGATTTAGACATATACCTTGCCTCCAATTTGTTCCATACCTCAGATGGTGACTCCTCATCCATGACGTGATACATCACATCATCAGCCAAGCACAAGCAAATTTTTGCCACCGCCTTGGCCTTCATCTCCTTCCACTCTTGCTCCTCCATCTTCTCGGGCTTTTTATCCGAGAGCTCGATGACCTTCCCTTGTTGCACGAGGAGATCCTTGACACGCATTTGACATTATCCAAAATTTGATGAGTCATCGAACTTCACAAGAGCAAACTTCGCGCCGTGATCAGACATCCTCCAACCTTAGCTCTTGATACCACTTGTTAGTAGGGATGGCAATTAGACCCTTACCCTTAGGGTCTACCCTGATCCAGACCCGAAGGATCCAAGGTCCGTTGACTTTGACTGGGTCTAGGCCCTGATCTTGCCCAGATCCTGATATTTTAAAAGGATAAGGGCATGGATATGGATATATAGGATCCTGTCCGAATTTTTTAACTAATATTAAAATAATATATGTATATTAATTAATAAACATATTACAAAATTCTCAATTTTAACATAACCAACTTCAATTTTTTTAGATTTGCTTGTTTGGTTCTTTGTATTGATTTGTTTAATGAATAAAAATATCACATTGCTATTTGAAAACTATCAAATGACAATTTTTTTAATTAAAATTTTTTTAAACAGACCCGCGGGTCGCCCTTATTCTGCCCAATTTTTTCGGACCAAGATCCTGCCCGAATTCTTATTTTTAAGGTGGATAAAGGTAAGGATCTGGGTCCACCATTCAAAAAGAGGGTAAGGATCTGGGTCCTATGGATCCTACCCGAATTCTGCCCATTGCCATCCCTACTTGTTAGAAATTCTGCAACTTCGAGAACAATAATGCGCAGAGAACATGACACACGAAATTACGTAGTTTGGCTTAATGTCTATGTCCACTGGGAGAAATGAGAACTTTTGTTGATGGAACCGAGTCAAAAATCAATACAAAATGATTCCTATTCAATTTCTCGACATCTTCAACACGATCAAATTAAATGAAGCAGATAGAAAGAATAGACCATAATATTAGAATCCTTGGTCAGAGTTCAAATATATGTCCAACTTGAATATCCGGTCGTTGGTATTATTATCGGGTGATTTTGCAGGAACTTAAATTGAAAACAAAAATAATTAAACTTATAAAAATTAAATTAAATAAGTAATTATCTATTCTTTATAGAATAGCGATGGTCATTGGAAATTTGGATGTTTACCGGATAGACCTGAAATTGTCGTGTGACTCGTGTCCTGTAATGAAGGAAAAAGTCAAAATCGGTGGTCCAAATTTTGGGCCCGAATCCAATATATTTAATTGAAGTTGATATTGATTGTTTGTAGCTTAGTAGCACAAGGTATTGTAAATATATATGAGGTGTTGTAAATATGTATGAGATTTAGAGTTCAAATCTTGATATTGTCGTAGGTGTAAAATTTACCTTTTAAAAAAATTGATATCGATTGATTCCACAATGAATAAATGTTAAATTTTATATATTTAATTTTATATTTTAATAATAATAAATTAATTTTTTACTCTTATAAATAAGTTCATATGTCTTGAAATCACACAAAAATATTGTTCCGTAACCTTTTTGAAAAGATTGGTCCATAGGGTGAATACATAAATGTTCGCGTGCGTACCTACATCTCATAATAAATTGATTTAGGATTAACTATTACAACAAATTCCTTGTTGTATCGGTATTGCCGGAAAGTTACACCATTTTATTCGGGTTTGGATTGGGTACGGAGTGAAAAAATCATTCCAAACAGTTTAGAATGAAGGGGGTTCGCGCTGGCAAGCACAGTTATGTGATACTGGCATGCGTAATTATGTGATAATGACATGTATATTTGTGACAGCGGCAAGTCTCATTTATGATAATGGCACGCATGTCTTTTTTTATTTTGGTCCCCGTATTTTAGCATTTTTGTAAAAAAGTCATACTGGCATGTGCAGTTATGTGATACTGGCATGCCCTGTTATGTGATACTGGCATGCGCAGTTATGTCATAATGGCATTTGTTTCAGGCCTGTATTTGTGCGTGACTTTTTTCCGAACGGTTCAGAATCTCGACGTTCCGTACCCAATGGATACCCATTTTATTCATCCATTATATGAAGTCATTATATATTATTATTTTTGGTAAATGTGTGTGTATATATATATATACACGACCGGCAACCTACCTAGATTGGACCGGCTTGGGTCGGATTAACTATTGTGTAGCCGACTGCGAAAACATAACTTATTTTTACTATGATCTCAACAATTCCTTTGAATCCACTAAACGAATCGCGATACAAATCTGATCACGCAATAACTTTTTTTTCTCGTCACAGTATTTATTAATATTTTTAATATGGATCCAGAGACTTGATCTGCTATAAAACAGTGTAGGTAACTAGGTATACTATGATGATACTTAAAAAAAAAGTGTGCTATATTAATTTATTGGTATATGTTTTCATTGAATTATGGGTAACGCAATTTATGGAATGATAAGTTAATTAAACTGTCACTCGAAAGAAGACGATCGGCCTGGTGTTTATGAAAACGACAGAGACTTCGTCGGCGAATTTAAGGAAATATGAGATGCGTGTGGGATTAGTTCAATTCTGATTAAGACAGGTTATTAGATATTTTTTGAGGGGAGACAGGTTATTAATAATCGTTTTCTTGAAGAAGGAAATTCACATATTGTTTATGCGGCAAATTAAGACAACATTGTCGGATTTTATTTAACTATTTTTTTTTAAGATAAACAAATTAATCATAATTAATTTTGCTTGGCCGCCTTGATTGTAACTTGAACCCAAAATTGTGGTTCGTGGTGATTGCGATGCTTTAATTTTGCTTGAGAAGTCATATGAGTGAGACATGTTACAGGCAAGACAAAGGCAGCCACTGACCTAGAATGGTAAGTATGTTTTCTTTTTGAAAATTTTAGGTGTGCTCTTGCAAGAAAATAATATTAAGACTGTTATTTTTAGAAAATTTTATAGTATTGATTTAGTCGATAACTTTTTTATATTTCGTGTGGATTGTGTTAGACTATCCCACCTACCAAAACAAAGTTGGGCCCATATTACAGCCGGATAATCTCGTAACTCATTATTGTTGCATGATCTTACCCGAGTTAAAATCAATTATGTAGAAACTTCGACCTAATAGATTTTATTCGGGGCCAGAGGTTGAAGAGTGTACATAAAAAGTATTGTCTTAGAAATTCACCAAAAAATTACTTGAATTAATATGGATATACTAAAAAGAGTTCACGCTTGTCAAAAATAACTAAGAAAACTCAAATAAGTTTTTTTTTTCATGACTTTCTTGTATTCACTAATGGCATATATATTTATGGACAATAACTAATTTCTGATTCAAATTTATTATCTTTCGAACCAAACGGTAAACTCAATAAGTATTTTAGCACGTCAATTTTTATATGTTAGTGAATTGGAATAATAAACAGTATACTCAAAGTCGTCCTATGCTCAACAAAGCGTTGCATTAGCTCATCCATATGTCAGCTTTGTGACAATTCCTCTTTATTTTCTTAGTGACAACGAGAAGGCAGGTGGTCCCTACAATATGATGGGTACACGAATGTCTGCAAAACTTAAGCCAGTAATAGAGGTATCGGACCCACTTTTTGAGTTTTGATTGCGTAGTTTTAATTAGTGGGCATGATTTTTCCAACAAGAACCCAACAATAATTTTAAAATTTATCAACCAATTATTTTAAAATTTTGGATTGAATATAAAGATTTGATTTGGCATGATGATTGAATAGTACGAGATTACAAACTTTAAGTAGTATTTTATAATTTTAGAGATTGTAAACGAGTCTCTCGAAGACTTGTTCTCTATATCAGACCGTTCAATTAGCTAAAACATTTAATTCCTTAAATGTCAGGGGTCAACTATACTGCGGGTTAGTGTAAACTTCAGGAGAAGGGTAGTAATTTCTGAAAACATAATGGTCTTGGAGATACCAGATTGAGTGGGGGTCTGACAAATTTTATGTTTACAATTTGTCAATCTTTTATATAATAAAACACATATTTTTTAAAAATTTTGATATTTAAAATCGAGTAATTTCAATCGCTATTTACTAAAACAATTCAAAAACACTTCGGTGTCCTTCAAAGAAAGGAATTCATCCGGTTTAGCTCTGACAACAATATAGCTTGCTGTATCGTAGACCGGCGAAAGGGGCCAGTTGGAACTTGGAGCTACTGTCTTTTTTTCGTTTGCAAAAATAATTATAATTTTTATGTTGCGGCATTTTCTTGTTTGTCTTCTTACCCAATTTTTAAACCCAAAAACTTAATTCCTTAGCCGGATAAGAGGTCCCCATCTCATCCCATCCAAGTGTGAATATTATTATCCCGTACTTGGGACAAAATTATTTCTCTATTCATCGCCTAACAACTCACTTCCCCCTACCCCTCCTAGATAAGTCACTTTCACAAAGTAATTACATTAACCCAGAACTGCAACAAAAACTTACAAAAAATGTTAATAAGAGAAATAATTAGTACCAATCGTGTAGATCAACTATTTGCGATGGAAATGTCAAGATAATTTTTCCTATAAGGGTATTTTTTTTCTACCACACATTTTTTTTCTCAAAATTTTGGTGTGGTAGAGTTTTGACGAGGTCGGCAGTCGCAATCCCGTCTTGTCATGGCAGAAGAAATATCATACTAAGTAGGTTGTATATACCATAGATTTTAATAAATTATACTTTAAAAAAAATTAGAACCTTAATGGTACAATGCGTATTAAAAATCGACAAAAAATCAGAGTTTAATTTATGACAGGTGTAACTATGTTGTAAAAATTTAATTGTAAAAAAAAGTTGAATCCATATTGAACAAAAATTAGCCACTTCGATGAAATACTAAAATATTTGGCGAATATTCAAGTTCAAACTACAAAATAAGATGTAACTATTGGCGTAAACTTTATCTTTTAAAAAATAAATAGTAAATATGAATGAGAATTATTGAAATCATTCAGAAGTCATCACCACTTTCCCTAATAATTATAAAAGTGACCCACTGTCTGACACCTGACCATTCATTTCACGAGAAAAAGTAAGCGACGAGTACTATTACACTCTTTTTCTTTTGGTTTTTAGACGATAATATCGTGACACGAAATTCAAGTGGTAATACGATAATTTGGGGGGTTGATCGTTTATTTCGGATCTGGTGGCCAAAACTGGCTTGACCCATTCATAATTCGGAGAAATTAATAATATTATAATGTTTCGGAAAAGGTCAGAGAATTCAAAGGACACATCATGGACCTCAACACTTCCCTGGCTGGAAGACAACCCATACTCTCGGCAACACCGCGTGACAGCCACGTTCTAAACAAAATTTTTAAATTAATCTTTTTTATCAGCCACCGATGTGTTATATATATACACGTTCAACAAAATGACGTAAATATTTGTAGTTGCACAATTTTTTTAGGCAAAGATAATCATAAGTATTATTAGATTAAACAAAAAGGAAAACAATCAGAAAAAATCGTCAAAGGGCTACAAACCCCAATGACACAAAGTGTTATAAATATTTATGAGGTTTAAAGTTCAAATCCTGGTATTATTATAGTGTTAAATTAATTTTTAAAAAAAATTATTACTGGAGAGTGTTAAAAATCATAAAGTTAAATTTCCTTAAAAAATTACTTTAAAAAAATCATAAGAAAAATATTACGGGAGAGTTGGATGAGTTTTAAATTTTTTGATTTATCTTTACAAAACTTAAAACCATTTTTTTTCTTCTTAGGAGTATTTTGTCTAAAAACTATTTAAATAGTCAGTTATAAACTAAAAAATATTTATACATTTTTAAATTACAAGATAGTGATATGTCCTAATTAGAAATACAACTTTTATTATAAACACCTTTATTCTGGTTTAACTTTTCATAACCACGTTTGTTCTCGTTCACATGTACCTAAGAACTTCATATATGCTAAAATTATTCGCACGCTTGATCTTGAAGTTATCTTGTCAGAAAAGAGATGCACTTTCATAATATTAATAGTATAATTAAATCTCTTAAATTTTTTAAATATATTTTGAACTGGCAGTGCAACTTTGAACTTTCCACATGACCTCTCTCCTCTGTATTCTTTTCCTTTTAAAGCTTTTTTTTTGTGGAATCCTTTTAAAGCTTTTCATCTGAAGTCCTTGTTTTTGCTTGTCGTAATCAGACCAGTCATCGGTCACTAATCACCATTAGGATCAGCTCGGCTCAAAATATAGCACCCGCCGAGCCTATTTGGAGCGGCTAGTAGGCGAGTATTTCAGGACTTTTCACTCTACTTTCGCATTTGCAGGTGGATTAGATCCGCTATCCTCGATTATTCTATGTTCAAATCACATGAGATTTTTTTATTTTTTATTTAATATTAATATATTTTTAAATTTTCAAATTTAAAATATCTTAATTAAATTAAAATAATATTTGATCAGTTAATTAATTGTTGGTAGAAGTTACTTTGTTTAAACAAACTTCCCTCATATTCAAGAAATGATATATTTAGTCTTATTTAAAATTTATTAAATCAATTAATTTAGATTAAAATGTGACTGTCTCATATAGTAAAAGAAGTTGTGTGCTAAATTTTAGCTCTACTATTTGAAAACGAAAATTTATGTTGTGATATTTTAATAGACGGGTCCATTTTGCCGGGATATTCCAATTCCACTTGCTTGGGCAAACGTCCAATTTTTTTTTTATAAGTCAAACGTTCAATATTTTGTCATTTTTATCGAGCTTCAATCCTATCCGATTACCTTCTAAGGACGATGAATCCAAAACAATTATCCGTAATTAGTCTGAAGGAAGTTTAGGAGAGAAAGCAACCAATACTAATCCTGATTACTTTGACTTTAACAGAGTCCGATTAATCCACGGTTCCATTTCAAAATCGTTTATTATAGTTGTAGTCTAAACAAATGTGTCAACAACATAACCACAGTCTAGGTTACGGTAAAAGCTCCACAAAATGTCAAATTGTAATTTTTTTAAGTTTTAATATTTATAGTTGAGTATTAATAAATCTTATTTCTAGGGGATAAGTAAATCCAATTCATGGCTACTTGAACCAATTATCATCATTATTCATTAATGTCAACTTGTGATGGCCGGTTCACGTTTATGATTAATTGACCGTTGACTTCCCAAGGCTTATGCTATTTGTGTAAGGCGATCAAGGTGGGAACAGTTAAATGTCATCCGACCGTTCCCTACCGCGTTTTTTTAAATTTTATTTCAATCCAAACATTTTCATTTAAAAAATTATTTTATAATACCTTCTCTCAACCAACTATTTTCACATAATACACTCCTTTTTTTCAATTCTTCCTCAAGTTATAATATTTAACATTATAAGAATTCAACAATTATAATATATATTTGATTCCATTCCTGCATATCACTATGACAATTGGAGTATGAAAATCCAATCCCTATAGAAACACTTGAGAGTGATGTCCAATGTAATCAGTGAACTGGCAGAGGCTGGTCACTTACTCAGCAACGAGCAGCAGATTCAAGCTGTCATCCGTTCTCTACCACCAAGTTGGGAACAGATGAAGATGAATCTTACCCATTCCGATCATCTGGTAACATTTGATGATGTTGCCAGACACCTTGAGCTGGAGGAAGATCGCCTCCTAGCTATGAAATCCCACCCTGAAGCCCATTCGATTTGTTCGACTGGGAGTGGTGGGAAAAAGAAAAAAGGTAAAGGGAAGGGTAAGTGTAAACAAACTCCAAAGGCTGAAAACCAAGGAACCAAGTTGGATGGCTCCAAGGCTAAAAAGAACAAGCGGTTTAACATTTCAAAAGTGAAATGTTTTAACTGTCAACAGAAGGGACATTTTGCAAAAGATTGCAAAATGCCCAAGTAGGTACATCTAAACTCAAGTGTGAGTAAATTGTATGTATGCTCTTGTACCCTTCTAACTGAATCACATTCTGTGTGGGTGATTGATTCAGGAGCGACAGACCATATAGCTAGAGACCGTGGTTCGTTCGTTGAGTACAGGCGGTTGCCGGCTGGAGCAAAAATCATTTTTGTCGGTAACAACTCGTGCGTGAATGTGAAAGGCCTGGGCACTTGTAGATTACACCTTCGGGGTGGTCGTGCCCTTCTTTTACATGACGTGTTGTTTGCTCCAGACATACGAAGGAACCTGATCTCAGTTTCAGCCTTGATGTCTTTAGGTTTCCAGTTGTCATTTGAAAACGACACCGTTAGATTATTTTTGGATGATGCCTATTTTGGCCTTGGATATATATCGGAAGGTTTTTTGATTATCCTTCTGAAAGTTTTTCCTTTGTCACTAGTTCAAATTCATCAGAGGATGATATTAAACTATGGCATTCTAGACTTGGCCATATCGGTCAAGATCGTTTAAACCGTCTAGCTAAGGCAGGACTGTTGGGCAATATAGAGAAATCTATATTACCTAGTTGCGTATCCTGTCTAGAAGGAAAAAGTACTAGAAAACCTTTCGGTACTGGGGCTAGAGCCAAATTTCCACTACAATTAGTCCATTCTGACATATGTGGTCCAATGAACGTGAGGGCAAGGCATGGAGCATATTACTTCATCACCTTTATTGACGACTATACTAGATATGGTCTGATATACATGATTTCTCACAAGTTTGAAGCCTTAAACTGCTTCATGACATACATGAGTTTTGTTGAGAATCAGAAGGATAGAAAGATAAAGGCCTTACGAACTGATCGTGGCCGTGAATATCTTTCTGATGAGTTCAAAGCTTTATGCATTGAAAAAGGAATTGAACATCAGTTGTCCATTCCTTATACACCACAGCAAAATGGAGTTGCTGAAAGAAGGAATAGAACCCTTCTTGATATGGTTAGATCAATGATGGCAGAGGCAAGTTTGCCTATATCATTCTATGGAGATGCGCTCCTGACTGCCGCATACGTTCTAAATCGTGTACCCTCTAAGTCTGTTACAGCCACTCCTTACGAAATGTGGACAGATCAGAAGCCAGATTTATCCTATTTTAAGCCGTGGGGGTGTGCGTCCTATGTCCATTCTACCTCAAGTACTTTCGGTAAATTAGGAACGAGAGGTAGAAAAAGTATCTTTATAAGATACCCAGAGGTATCTAAAGGGTACGTGTTCGTGGGTGAACTGGACAATGGACATGTAACAGAATTTGAATCACGTGATGTCACTTTTTTGGAGAATGAATTTCCAAAATTGGGAGAGGTTAGTAGTGACCTTACCCTTTATGAGACAAATGAACCAGAGTCATCTGGATCACTTCTTCCGAGTGGGAGAATTGAGGAGGAAGATAGAGATTTTTCACCTCAAAATAATCCGGAAGGTCGTGATCTGAGTCCTGAAAGGGAGGTAATTCCTTATTCCAGTGGGAGTACAGTATTTCCACCCAGTGGGAGTGCGATTCCTGGATATGATGAATATATGAGAGATGTTTATCAAAACTGGGAATACCGTAGGTCTAGCAGAACTAGCATACCACGCCGACGATTTGACATCGAAGGCGAGGCTAATGCGTTCTTGGTATCACTAAAGAAATTTGGTGGTCCAAGTAAAATTCTCCTGGCCATCCTGCAGGATGAAGATGAACCTAAAAATGTATCTGGAGCATTGTCTTCTCCAAAACGTGATGAATGGATAAATGCAATGGATGAAGAAATGTCTTCTATGATCAAAAACCAGGTTTGGGATCTGGTTGACCTACCTAAGGGGCGTAGGGCAATTGGGAATAAGTGAATTCTCAAAATCAAGTGCAATGCAGATGGCAGTATTGAAAGATACAAAGCGCGTTTGGTTGCCCAAGGATTTAAACAACAGGCTGGGATAGACTATGAGGAGACTTTTGCACCTGTTGTGAGATTTACGTCAATTAGGGTCATTTTAGCTATGGTTGCTAACATGAATCTAGAATTACATCAAATGGATGTAAAGACTGCTTTTCTCCACGGAGAATTGGATGAAGAAATCTATATGATTCAGCCTGAGGGCTACATCCAAAAAGGCTATGAACACAAAGTTTGCAAATTGAATAGATCAATTTATGGCCTTAAGCAGTCGTCTAGACAGTGGTATATTCGCTTTCATAATACGATCATGCAGCATGATTTTATAATGATAGACGAAGATCACTGTGTGTATGTTAAGCGATCAGGAAAAAAATTTGTTATCATCACCTTGTATGTTGATGACATACTTTTAGCTGGAAATGACATGGGATTTCTTGTCAAAATCAAAGATTGGTTATCTTCCAACTTTGAAATGAAAGACATGAGTGAAGCAGATTACATACTCGGAGTTAAGATTTCGAGGAATCGTTCGAAAAGAATAGTATCTCTTTCACAAGAGACATATATTCGCAAAGTAGTAGAACGTTTCAATTGTGATCACAGTAACCCAAAGTATGTCCCATTGGTTAAAGGTCATAATTTGTGTAAGGACATGTACCCAAAAACAGCTATACAACGTATGGACATGAAGAAGATTCCTTATGCCAATGCAGTTGGATGTCTGATGTACGCAATGTTGTGTACTGGACCTGACATTTGCTATGCTGTTGGGATAGCAAGCAGATATCAGTCTGATCCAGGCAGTGCTCACTGGAATGCTGTCAAAGGGATTTTGAAATATTTGAATACTACTGCAGAATACTCCTTGTGCTATCAAGGCCGTGACCTGATAATGAGTGGCTATACTGATGCTGATTGGGGAGGTGATGTGGATAAGAAAAAGTCTACATCTGGATTTGTTTTCTTGTTGAACGGGGGTGCTGTCTCATGGAGCAGTAAGAAGCAAACATGTGTATCCCTGTCAACAATGGAAGCAGAATATGTAGCTTCAGCTCATGCTGCACAAGAAGCGGTATGGTTGAAGAGATTCTTAAGCCATCTCTCCCTGATCAACTCGACGGAGCCAGTGAGTCTATTCTGCGACAACAGGCAGCTATAGCATATGCTAAGGATCCTAGATTCCATAGCAGGGCTAAGCATATAGATATTAAATTTCACTTTGTGAGAAATTTAATAAAATATAAAGAACTGTGTATGAAACACATATCTACACGAGATATGGCCGCAGATCCAATGACTAAAGCATTACCTCGAGAAGTGTTCGAGAAACATGTTAAGTCACTGGGTTTACGACGGTTTCATTTGTAATCCAATTAGTTGGAATAAAGGAATTTTTTATTTGGCAATATGAGTTAAATGTGAAACATGTCGGACAGAGAAGTAGCCCACTCACACGGGTGTTTACCTCAGTGGGAGTCAAGAAGTTGATTCCTAGATGAGATGAGGCAGTTATTGGACATACATAAGTGCATGTCCTATGGCGGAATGCCGTCTTGCTTAAGAGCAAGTTTCCTTATAGGATGCAGGAATAAGTTGCTGCATTTGGATTTTCTACAATCCATATGATAAGATATAAGTGGAACTTATCATACTGTCTGTCCTATTAGCCTAGAGTTAAGCTAAGGCTGAGACTCTAGTATGGTGTTAAATGACATGTGTTCCTTGAAAAAGGAATATACACCGTAACACGTGATCAGTATCATGTGTGCTACTCGACCACTGGATGGGATGAAAATGTTGAGTGATTTCACAATCCCTGGTGTGAGACCAATTTTTGAGAACTGTGGTTCCCGAAACCTACCCTTAAGATCCTAAACGTATTCTGGAAGTATGATCCAGTGCTGCTAGCTTGGAAAGTTCATGAAAAGGTTATGGCATAGCGATTCGACCTGGTAGGGCTGACCAGAAAAGCAGGCTGTATCATTATGAAAGGAATATAGTTAAGGGAGAAGGAGCTCTGTTCATCACATTCTGAGTTTCGTGGTTCAGGTGCACCAATTATATTGAAAAGTACAATAGTGAACCCGAATATAATTGTTTGAAATCACTGATGTGAACAATGGAATGTGACATGAGTCCTGGGATAATAGCATACATTATACAAGAAGGTTGTCGAGATGCTACTATTCAAGTAGCCTGAGTGTCTGTGCTCTTGAATTTGGCTTAACATACTCGACGTGTGCTGGTCGCACGAAATCCTTTAAAGAAATCTGATAACTGTTGATCAAGGTCAATAATAATTGAGTGGGAGATGTTGGACCTTGGGCCCAATAGGCAATTATTATTGTGCCTAATTGGGCCCGGGCCCATTAGGCCCATAAAGTTGGGTTGGATGGGCCGGTCAACCCGCGTTGACCGGCCCAAGCTACTCAAGCGCCACGTCAGCGTGACGTGGCGCTGACGTCACATGTGGCAGACCCACTTGGTGTGCCACGTGGCAAAGCTATGGGTTAGCCTCGCCACGTGGCGAACATGTGGACCAAAATGCCGTGTGGCGTGCCACGTGGCAAAGCTATTGGTAGCCTTGCCACGTGGCAAAGCTATGGGTTAGCCTCGCCACGTGGCGCATTTTTACTGTCCGGATTTCCCTATAAAAGGGGAAATCCGGCTGGACCAATTTGTAACTTTTCCGACAACCACTCAATACAAAAGGAAAATTCCGGATCAGTTCCAGAATTTTAATCAGATTTTCGATATAAGGAAATCTCGTGAAAATCGATTACGGATCCGTTCAAACGTGATCGTAATTCGACCAGTGCGAAGAAGTTGTGGACCCGAGCCTGTGGACCTCTTACTTCAACAAGTAAGTAATTTATTATTAACGAATTAGTTTGTTAATTAAACGAGTTTAACACGTAATTACTCATTAATTACGCGTCAAAACCGTCAACGGGTATAACTATTAGGATCACGAAGTTGTCCGAGACTCTAAATGACTTTAATTGGAAAGAGTTTAACTTAATTGATGCGTTTTAAATCACACAATACTCATGTGATTTTCTACGATATCATATAGTACTAAAATTTGCTTTTACAAAAACAAAAACTGTGGACTACATGTGTTTTGCAGATAGCTAAACTTTTGAATTCAAGCTCATATTAAATTCTCTAATTTAATATCTATTTGAAATTCAAAAATTTAGTTGATACCACAGACTAATTAGAGTACTCTAAATTTTCTTATTCATGTGATTTTAAATTGATACTATTTAGTACAAAAATATACTTTGACACAACACTACTTTGTGGTTTTAAATTCTATGACCACGTACCTGTCATCTTACATTACTCACAATCGAGTGACACCTCCTAGCCCAAGTCATTTTAACTATCTCACGTGTCATATCACATCATTAATTTTATTTATGTATCATACCACTTTACTAATTTTGGGAGAAAGATGGACAACCTCGGTAGCATTTAGATTCAAATTTGAACCGAGAGGAGATTGACAGTGTCCAAATCGAGGCCAACATATGGCACGTGAATAAAAGCAGCGATGTGAATGGCGAACAGATAAAATTAATGATGTGGTATGACACGCGAGATAACCCAAGTAATTTGAATTAACAAGTATCACTTAGTTGTTAGTCATGTAAGATCATAGGTACCTAGTCAGAGAATTTAAAACCACAAGATAGTGGTGTGTTAAAGTGTACAACCACAGATAGTAAAGTGGACTTTAACCAAAAGTATAGACTTCATGTGTTTTGTAGATAGCCACATTTTTTTAATTCAAACTGATATTAAATTTTGTGATCTAATATCAGTTTGAAATTCAAAAATTTAGTTGATACCACAGAGTAATTAGAGTACTCTGGATTCTCTTATTCATGTGATTTTAAACTGATACTATAGACTATTAAAATGTACTTTGACATACCACGTCCTTGTGGTTTTAACTTTTATGAGCATGTACATATGATTTTACATGACTGGCAATCAAGTGACACCCGCTAGCCCAAGTCACTTTTGCTATCTCACATGTCGTGTCACAACATTAATTGTATCCTCCTGCCATGCTACATCACTAATTTTATTTACGTGTCATACCATTTCAATAATTTTGAGGGAAAGATGGACAAACTCGGTAGCATTTATATTCAAATATGAACCGAGAGGAGATTGACAGTGTCCAAAATGGGGCCAATGTTATGGCACATGAATAAAATTAGCAATATGAATGACATACAGATAAAATTAATGATATGATATAACATGCGAGATAACTCAAGTAATTAGAAGTAACAAATATCACTTAGTTGTCAGTCGCATTAGACCATAGGTACATAGTCAACAAATTAAAAACTGCAAGATAGTGGTGTATCAAAGTGTACAGCTATAAGATAGCAAAGTGGACTTTAACCAAAAATGTAGACTGCATGTGTTCTGCAGATAGCTAAATTTTTGAATTCAAATTGATTAAATTTTGGTACCACTATAAATAATTCAGAAGAAGTAAAAGTACACCATTCCTTTTCTTTTTTGGTTCAAATACGAAGGAAGCAAAATGCCATCATCATTTCTCCGAACGGCGGTACAGAAAATTGCGTTCACAATAATTTATTGGGTAAAATAATTATAGATATTCGAAAAAATTAATTTAAAAAGTCAGTATAAGATTATTGAGTCTCTACTATTACCCCAATAAAATTGGCTAATCATCATACACAAATTCTGACCACTATTTGGGTGAGACACACTAAAAATATCGTAATACTCTTAACTGAAAATCACGAAATTGCTACTCATCCCTACCTCTTACCATAGGCTCCCAATGTGCCACGTTCTCAGTGTCGTCGGAGCCAGCTGAGAAACTATCCTAGGTCTGGCCAAGCTGGGGAAGGTTAAACAAATCTAGAGATGCATTGCACTCATCCAATAACCAACAAACACCTAGATAAACTAGTAAAAGAGTTGTTCTAAATTAATTAATTTTCTCAAATATCATGGACCTAGGACTATTTTCATATTTTTGTTGTTTAAGTTATGATATTTAGAGTTTAGTACTATCATGTCTATTTTAGAAGTAATTCTCCCGATAATTTTTTTTTACGTTCTGTCGCGGAAAAATTGTGGTAGAAAACGGACTATTTTAATGATCCTATCAGCAGCATCCTCAGCTGAGATTGCTACTTAAATACCTAAAATAATTAGCAAATTAATGAAGACGTCTTTTCCAATACATGCAGGTCCATCCAAGGAGACACTGTCATATAATCAATTCGGTGGACCAGCTACATAACATACCCTACCTTATATTATATTTATTTGGACCGGTGCATGTACATGTTAGTGGACCATTGATTACACATTTTTGGAATCATATAGTGACACGAGGCAAATCACATTCTTTACTTTCAAATTTTTTTTGGTTGCAATTGAATATATATTATATCAACTAATTTAAATTTGAGGTGAGTAATTTTTTTTAATCACAATTTTTTTGAATAAATATTTATATTGTATTATTTTTCAAGTAATCGAACTTCTGATTAATTTTTGTGTTGTTCTATATTAACTAAAAGGTTTCTAGTTCGAACCATTAAAAATACACCAGTGTTAAATATTAGTTTGAAGAATTTTGCTATTTTTTTACATGATATATCTGATTCGAATCTGAATTAATCGATACAATAATATTCCGATAACGCAGGTAAAAAATTATATCGCTAATTTTTTTTAGTCTATTTTTCGGTAGTTAGATCCATTGATGTGTACTTTCAAACTTGTAAATGTTGGTTGGGACTTTCTCTCTCTGCCCACCAACCGAAAACAAAGTTACGAAATTACTCTAACTCGGCTTCTCCATGTCTCTCCCGAGTCCCCAAAAAAGGACCGATAAATTGCATCGAAAATACCATCTCATGTGATATGTATTTTGACTCTTAAGTCTTACCATTGGCGATATCGTGAAATCCATACATGGCAAGTCCAACGCTTCTACCCAGTATATCGTGAGACGATTATATTTCTATCACTTATCGTGAGAAGAAATAAATGAGCGTCCGTACACTAAATATACAATTGTGAGTAAGGTGGGGGATTTTTATGAATATTTATATCAGAGTGTAACTATGGGCGACTTCCAATGATATATTTTTGAATTCGAAAACTTAAAAAGTTGAAGATAATTGGTATATTGTGTTATTAGAAATAGACACTTTAAACTGGATTTGGATTCAGGAGAGATTACATAAAAATCATCCCCATGGTATGGACTAAATATGGGCCTTTAGATTTGATCAAATTCTTTTTTTACAGATCTGATGGTCAGAATCTGTTGAGGGTATTTTCGAGTTTTTATCCAAACATACTCATTAGGGTTCCACCATTTTCCTATATAATCTCACAAAAAAACATCATCTATCTCCCCCCCACCCCCCTACTTCCCCGCCGCCCCCCTCCCACCTTCACCTTCCCCCTCCCCCCCTCTCTCCCTCCCTCCCCCCCTCCCCCGCCCCTCCCCCAACCACCCCCCCCGTTCATTTTTTTCCGCCGCCCCCCCTCCCTCCCCGCCGCTCCCCTCCCGCCGTCCCCGTTCATTTTTTTTCTTGAAGTCTCATTCCCTCTTTTATTTAATCCTTTTTTGGGTTTTTTTCACCAGTTTTTTCGTTGATTATTTGATCCGAAAGAAATGACCCATGTGCTGTTTCGACTTTGATTATTGCTGGATTGGTCGATTTCATATGGTTCTGATGATTTTGTATTTAAAGATTGGAACTTTATGTTGGCGTTTGGTTGTTGTTTGAACTTAGTGCTTAAAATTATAGCAAAAATTCATAGATGAATGATACCAATATTAAAGTAGAATGATACCAATATCCTAGAACGATGATACCAATATTCGAGAAGAATGAAACCAATATTCGAGAAGAATGAAACCAATACATTCAAATGGTATACATTTTTACTTATAATGGGATACCAATATTGGAGAAGATGAAAATCAATATCACGGTGGAATGAAATCAATATCATAGTAGAATGAAACCAATGTCATAGTAGAATGAAACCAATAACATAGAAGATGGAAACCAATATCATAGTAGAATGAAACCAATAGCATAGAAGATGGAAACCAATATCCGAGAAAATGGAAACCAATATTCTCATACTTGTATTTCCATAAATTGTATTATTTTGCTGATATTTTTTTTAATTATTGTATTTCTAATATTGCCCCTATCCCTTTCAGTGGGGATTACCCATGTCCCCACTGAATTTGAACCCCTTTAAACTAGCAGCGGATTCGGTGCTAGCACTGTGCACTTTTGCCACGTGTCTTTTTTTTCCGTTTGAAAATTTTTGTCGTTGGGCTTTTACATGTGGGAAGTGGGATTCGAACTCACGCCCTCTTGCATAATGGGCGAGGGCATTACCACTGGACCAACCCGCTACTTTGCAAGAAAGGCGCGCGGGTTTGTTCATGTATATTAGTTGTTAGATTCGTGCTGCTGGGTCCCCAGTAGCACTGAATCGGCCCGCTTTAAACCATATGGTATAGAAATATCCAAAAAGTCCTGAGTTAAAAATAAAAGAGAAAAGTATGTTTTAGTACTCTGTGATATAGCCCAAAATCACTTTAGTACCCTGTGGAAAAAAATTGATCAATCGAGTCATTCTTATTCTAATTAACATAAAAAAGGTCCACGGGCAGCTGCCTGTACTCTGCCCGACCAACTTGGCCAGCCACAACACCAAAATTTGATGACGTGGTGCCACGTGGACATCCATCTCTCCCCCTTCTCTTCCACTTCCCCTCTCTCTACTCCTCCTTCTTCTTCTTCTTCCTCTTGAGCTCCTGCTACTGTTTCCTCCACTTCTTGTTCAACTATTATTATTAACCTCTTATGGATATATAACATACCATTCATGTAATAACTTAACTTTCTTGTGTAGACTCGACTAGACTAGACTACTGCTTCCTTAACTTAAATTCCCCCTTCTACCAATTTATAATAAACGCACATGCAAATCCAATCAATTACTCCATATGTTTTACTGTTTCCCCTCACACAAAGATCCTCCCCTGGTGAAACAAAAACCCCAAGTCTCCAGCTTTAATCTTCTTCTTCCTTGTTCCAGCTACACAACAACAAGCAAAGTGTTAAAAAAAGATGTAATTTTGGGGTCCCAATCCAATTAAGGGAAAGATACATGAGAAAGGTATTAAGATGGAGCAGAAGGGAATCGAGAGATTCTAGGGTGGGATCGTTATTTTAAGTGAGGGATAACATGAGACCTACCATCTCGCAAAAACCCAAACCCATTCAAGGAAAATTTAAAAAAAGTGGGACTTGTGCTTGTTATTTCATGTGACCAAGATTGAGACTTGATGATGAAATAAATATACACACAAGACAAAACAAGACAAGAGAGAGCCAGCACGAACACGTACAAGCTTGATAGAGTTAGGGGTGTGCAAACGGTATTTTGTATTACCATATTTTTTCGGTATTCGGGATTTCGAAATCGGGAGTTCGATAATCGGGATTTAATTTGGCAGAGTTTTTTTTGAAAATTTTGGTAAATTTGGTATTCGGTAGAAATTCGGTACAATATGATATTATACCAAAATACCAAAAATATCAAAGTATTAAAATAAAAATTTACCAACTATATATAAAACCAAGGAAATTTTACTCCTCTCTTAGACCTCAGTCGAGACTCTCACCCCACCCTCCTCCTAAACAAAAAAAAACCAACGAGAGAATAGAAGAGCTTCTAAGTTCCACCGACTTCTCAGAGCTCCGGCCACCACCAAGGCCTCCAGTTGTCTCACACCTCGCGGCCTCTCAGTCCCAGGTCAATCTCTCTCAACCTTGTCCCTTAATCTAAATTTGCAAAAATAAATTAGGATTTTAAATTTGAGGATTTTTTAATTTTCCAATTTTTATGATTTTCATCTAAACTCCTTGTGGTTTGTTCTCCATGAACAAGAAATCGCTTACAAAAGTTCAAGCTTTCATAACCCGTACTTTGCCTTGGTGGTTTTTTGCAAATTGGGCTATTGGGTAGAATTGAGAGACGAGAGTTGAGAAGTTGATTGTCTGAGACTCGGAATAGTTTTTTTCCTTTCAAAATTTGAGGTTTTCGGTATTATACCAAAATTTTAATTCGGTATTTGGTAGATACCGAAATTATTTTGGTTCGAGATCGGTAGGGTTTTTTTTGAATTTTGGTATTCAGTATTCGCGATCAGAATATACCGAATGCTCACCCCTAGATGGAGCTACAAGGACTAATAAAGATGAACTAGGTTGAGTTGGGTTGACACAAATTTCAAAACTTGTGGAGAAGAAGAAGGACTAATAAAGAAGAAGAAGAAGAAGAAAAAGGAGGAGGAGGAGAGAGAGGGGAAGTGGAAGAGAAGGGGGGAGAGATGTGGTTGGCCAAGTTGGCCGGGCAGGGTTCGGGCAGGTCCAGGCAACTGTCCGTAGATATTTTTGATGTTAATTGGAATAAGTATGACTCGATTGGTCAGTTTTTTATCACATGGTATTAAGTGATTTTGGGATATACCACAAGGTACTAAAGTAGATTTTTCCAAAATAAAATATAATTATTATATTGAAAAGTCTATTGTACTCTCCCTCTCCCCTCTCTTCTTCCTCTCCACTTCTCCACCGGTCGGCCCCGGCGTTTTCCTCAGCACCAATACGATTCTAAAGAATCATTCCCAACAAAATTTGAAATGCCGAAGGCAATCCACGCACCTGTGTGCCTTATGTAGAAATGGAGTCATTTCCAGTAATTAAGAGTTAAACCATTCATTTGCTTAGGATTCAACTTTCAATTCCACGTGTGTGGAAATGGCAAGGCCACTACTAATCAATCGAAATAAGAGAAGCAATTTGTGTCGTACTGCACCGAGCCTGCCGCCCCGTTCTAGAAATTGCCATCACCACGATCGTTTTGTAGCTGGAGAAGATTAAGCATCTTGTCCAAAAACCTTAGAATCCCTTATTCATAATAGTTAACCACGTGGTTAGGGTTTGTGTGACTTGTCTGGATGTCGTGCCAAAAAGGTCCAAATGCCATTTTTTGTACTAGAAACGACCTTCGAGAGGACTTTTTTGCCACAAAGCCACCCTTGGGGGCTGTTTTTGAAAGACGCAAATAATTCTTTCAAAAGTTGGGAAAGATTCATTAGAAATGTATTGGTGGCGAGGGAAATGGCACCGTCGGCCAATGGGGAAGGAGAGAGGGGAGAGAGAGGGCATAATAGACTTTGTAATGCAATAATTTCAGTTTTTTGAAAACTCGTGACCTTTTTTGGGTAATTAATACGGAGCCTCAAATATATATTTTTAATAACACATAGTATCTAAGTGTTTTTAACTCAAAAAATATTACTAAGACATATCATTTATATCAACCAGTAAACATTATTTAAATATAATTAAATATCTTAAATTTAAATAGAAAAAATAAAGATGTATCAAAACTATTTTTTAAGAGAGATGCATTAAAATTCATTTGTTTTATTTTTGTTCAAATTTAGATTAGTTAACCAAATAGATTTTCTAGTTCGCAATGATAGTTGGTTCTAGCAGTAATAAATTAGATTATTTTTAATAAGGTTTTAGATTTAAAACTTACGAATATAAAAATGTTAATATTTACTAAATAAGACCCAACAATACTTATTCTGTTAATGAGACCGGATTGAGTGGAGACTAAATAAAATTTGTCCCCAGGTGAGACTAAATTTTGGGCCATCAAATTTGCTTGTCTTTAAATCTGATAGTTAATAACCTATCAGATGATAATAGTTTGCATGTGAAGTGATATTGGTTTGCATGTGAAGTGATATTGATTTGGATGAGACTAGTTTGTATGTGAAGTGATAATGTTTTGCATGTAAAATGATATTAATTTATATGTGTAATAATATTAGATTATGCTTCGTCCCTCGAATCCGCCACCTCGCAATACCAAAATTTTTTTCCTCATTTAAGTGATTTCTTTTTCAAAACGGAAAAGATACAGTCAGGTCTTTCCTACAATATCTCATCTTATCGCGAAATCTCGTTTGTCGCTAACCCTAACAAATATCTCATATCCACCGCATCACGTGATACAATTAGTACCTTACCGAAAATTCTCCACTCGTCGCAGTCCACACACAGGGAACCCAGAATGGCAACCTCCGTAAATAGCAACGAAATCGGATGGCAAGTTTCTCAGTCTCACCTTACCCAGAATACCTGTGGGGTCTCTCGCGGAAAAAGAAAACTAGCTTCCCTAAGTCACGATCCCCTACACACACTTCCACCCCACGAACAAATTCCAACCGTTGGATCAACCCCATCGACCACATCACCGCCCATTCAGACCCCCAAACACCCTATCTACCCGTAGGTCGGCAATAGAGTATCCCAGCCTCGTAGAACGAAGTTGTCAGCTGGTGATTCCGCGCCGATTAACTCGACAAAACATAGCCGGCTTACTAGTCCCCATAAGCATGTGCACTTATCAAGACTACCTATCATTTCCCCGACAAGCTATCATCTGATAAGCACCGTAGCTTATCATCTGCTTTATATTAAAGAAGTGACCCATCTCTGCAAGGTTGAAGGTCTTTTGTGGTTTCTATATATATACCCCGAAAGGAGCATTAAGACATACAAATCCATTAAATTTCTTTAGAGAGAGAAAGCCAAAACTCCTCCCTCTAGAGAGAGAAAGCTTCCCTCTTTCCTCTCTCTCTCTAGCTCCGATCTGTACAACGGAGGTCAGTTTCCTGGGAACCTCCCTCTCCTTTCCTTTCTTCTTTTTCTACGTCTTTTTTTTTCCTCGCTCTACCTCTCGTGGAATCTAAAAATAAAGTCTTTACCTTTATTTTGGCAATTTTGTAAATTTCGATTATTTAAAGTTTTAGGGTTTTTTTAACATTAAAGCTTCTTTTTTTAAAATCTTATCTCCTTTTGTATTTTGGATCCCTTGGAAATGGAAACCCTAGCTGTTTGTTAGCTGATGTATATTGTTTAAAGGTGTGAGGTTGGATGATCTGTCTGCTTCTATGTCATTTTCAATTATTTTTAAGCTGGTGTTTAGCTATTTTCAGTTTTTTTTTCTCTTTTGTATTTCGATATTTTGTTTGTTTGTTTGATAGTTTAATTTAACTGTCACATTTTTGGGATGGTGCAGATCTGGTGCTTGGTGTAGCGGAATTGGTGCATTCGCACTTCGAAAAGGCGCCATTGAGATGTCGTCTCTGAGTAGAGAGCTGGTGTTCCTGATCTTGCAGTTCCTGGACGAGGAAAAGTTCAAAGAGACTGTTCACAAGTGAGTTTCTTTGGCTGAAATTGTGGAGCTTCAGCTTTTGTCGTAGTGCTCGGTATTTTCGTTTTTTGGTTGAGCTTGGTGAAGTGTAGTTGTTAATGTGGGTGGGGTTCATTGGTGATTGGTGGGGAAATGTGCTACAGGCTTGAGCAGGAATCTGGGTTTTTCTTTAACATGAAGTATTTTGAGGATGAGGTACACAATGGCAACTGGGATGAGGTCGAGAGGTACCTTTCGGGTTTCACCAAAGTGGATGACAACCGGTACTCCATGAAAATCTTTTTCGAGATAAGGAAGCAAAAGTACCTCGAGGCGTTGGATAAGTAAGTTAGCAGAATTTGTTAATTTTGCAAGAGCATTTTCTCGATAGACTGTGTTTGGGGTTCAGGTGGCAATGTTGGAGTTGAAGTGACTAATGCCTGGTATTTTGGTTGATAGGCATGATCGACCGAAGGCAGTGGAAATATTGGTAAAGGACTTGAAAGTGTTCGCCACATTTAACGAGGAACTCTTCAAGGAGATCACTCAGCTTTTAACCTTGGAGAATTTCAGGTAGCAGATTCTTAATTCCATGCAATGAAGCTCTTGGTGTGAATTGACTTGTATAATTACTTTAAGGTTTTAATGGCAATCAGGGAGAATGAGCAGCTTTCCAAGTATGGAGATACAAAATCTGCCAGAGCGATAATGTTGGTAGAGCTCAAGAAACTTATTGAAGCAAACCCTTTGTTTCGTGATAAACTGCAGTTTCCAAACCTCAAAAACTCAAGGCTGCGAACCCTCATCAACCAAAGGTAGTTTCTGCACTTCAGCCTTTATGCCATCACATATTTTAACTCCGAAAGTTATTAGTTGGAATAGTTACTTTTTTGAATTTGAATTGGACTTTTAGCCATAATGAGATTGCAACTTAATGTGATTACTGATTTGCACTCTGCATTGGTAATTTTCACTAAAATGTGCTGGCGGTAAGTAGTCTAATCGTCATGTAAATTGCAGTTTGAATTGGCAGCATCAGCTCTGTAAGAACCCTAGGCCAAATCCAGACATAAAAACGTTGTTTGTGGATCATTCATGTGGGCAGCCAAATGGTGCTCGAGCGCCATCACCTGCAAGTAATCCTCTAATTGGAGCATTACCAAAAGCTGGAGGTTTTCCTCCTCTTGGCGCACATGGGGTGGGTTTTCTTGCTTGACTACACTTTTTCTAGGTTATTGTGATAATTTTGTTGGATTAATGTACTTGATTGATTTTTCCTGTAGCCTTTCCAACCTACACCAGCCCAAGTTCCAGCCCCTCTTGCTGGTTGGATGTCTAATCCTTCTACAGTAACTCATCCAGCAGTTTCTGGAGGAGCCATTGGTTTGGGTGCTCCATCGATGCCAGGTAGGAGCTTGGTCCATGCTGAGTAGCTGCTCTAAAGCATAATGCTACCTTCATGCCGACCATCATTCTTAGGCTGTTTTCTGCCTGCTTAATGACTGATGGATTTTCTGTGTAGCTGCTCTAAAGCATCCAAGGACTCCTCCGACTAACCCTTCTGTTGACTACCCATCAGGAGATTCTGATCATGTTGCCAAAAGAACTAGGCCCATTGGGATATCTGATGAGGTAGCCATTTAAGCATAACGCCTTTTCTAGCCGCTTTCATTATTCATCTGTTGTTGATAGTTTCATGTCTATGCAGGTAAACTTACCAGTCAATATAATGCCAGTACCATTCCCAGGGCATGGTCATGGTCATGGTCATGGTCATGGTCAGGCTTTTAATGCCGCAGAGGACTTTCCAAAGACTGTCACAAGGACTTTGAATCAGGGATCATCTCCTATGAGCATGGATTTTCATCCCGTTCAACAGACTCTTCTCCTAGGTCTAAATTGATTTCAGCTCTTTTAACTATACCAGAATTTCTGTGCCAAAAGATAACTGTACTAAAGTTGAAAACAGTGTCATACTCTGCACGTCATTGAACATCTGTTGTGGAACTGACTATGCACTGCTAAGTACTTTTACACTGCTGCTGCAGTTGGTACGAATGTTGGAGACATTGGGCTGTGGGACATTGGTTCAAAGGAGCGAGTAGTCTTGAGAAACTTCAAAGTCTGGGATCTTAGTTCATGTTCTGTGCCTCTTCAGGTTTGCTGTAGCTTGAATCATGATGCATTTGTTTACCTGGTTGTAGGTTCTCTCTTAGAATCTGACCCAGCTGTGAATTAATGGTTTCACTTTTCTTTTACACTGTTTAGTCAGCTCTTGTCAAAGAACCTGGCGTGTCTGTTAATAGGGTGATTTGGAGTCCTGATGGTGCCTTATTCGGTAAGTTATAATATTTTCAGCGATGGGTAATTTATTAGTGCACACGAATCTGGTGGTGTAACACTTTCTTTTGTTCTTGTTCCTTCCTCTTTCCCCAACAGGGGTTGCATACTCGAGGCACATTGTGCAAATATATTCTTATCACGGGGGTGAAGATATAAGGCAGCACTTAGAGGTACTTAATATTGAGTTTTTTCCAGCACATGCTGGGAAATTGATGTGGTGCTGGATTTCCTGGATGATTAATGATATTGGGTTCATGATGCAGATCGATGCTCATGTTGGTGGAGTAAACGATCTTGCATTTGCCGCTCCAAATAAGCAACTATGCGTAATAACTTGTGGTGATGACAAGACAATCAAGGTTGGTTTTCCCTATTAAATATAATTTTTTGGGCAAAAATTTCTGCAACTTGTTACTTATCTGTATTTGGTGTATACCAGGTGTTTGATGCTGCTACTGGTGCAAAACAGCACACTTTTGAAGGTCATGAAGCTCCTGTCTATTCCGTTTGCCCACATTATAAAGAGAACATACAGGTTGCTACACTATTCTTTTTTCATACAATTTGCATGGTTCTAGCTTATCAAAGTTCCATTTTTGTTCTCTCGCCTCACACTTGACACTATATTTTTTTCCTCAGTTCATCTTCTCAACTGCACTGGATGGAAAGATAAAAGCATGGTTATATGACAATTTGGGATCTCGGGTTGACTATGAAGCTCCCGGTCGGTGGTGTACAACCATGGCATATAGCGCTGACGGCACCAGGTTAATAAGCTTGGATCTTGGATCTTGGTGATTTCTGTAAATGTTCCCGTTTCCCTCAATTTTCTCTCTTTCCGGTGGGAACTGCAGGCTGTTTTCGTGCGGGACAAGTAAGGATGGGGAGTCATATCTAGTTGAGTGGAATGAAAGTGAGGGCGCAGTCAAAAGAACTTACCAAGGATTCCGGAAACGTTCTCTGGGTGTTGTGCAATTTGATACAACCAAGAATCGCTTTTTGGCTGCTGGGGATGATTTCTCCATTAAGTTCTGGGACATGGACAATGTTCAACTTTTGACTACAATTGATGCTGATGGAAACCTTCCTGTGAGCACAGACTTTGAAAATTGGTTTAGGATAATGAATTAAGGATTTATTCACTCACAAATTGTTTCTTTTGGCAATCTGCAGGCAAGCCCTCGCATTAGATTCAACAAGGATGGTACTCTGTTGGCTGTTTCTGCTAATGAAAATGGCATCAAGATATTGGCAAATACTGATGGAATCAGGTTATTACGCGCATTCGAGAGTATGCCTTATGATGGTGGACGAGCATCTGAGGCCCTTGCAAAGGTAAGCATCTGCAACAAGTAGCGAGCTGTTATTCCTTGCTAGGTAATTCTGTCTGATGGGGAGTTTGCTTGTACAGCCGAACATCAATCCAATCTCAGCAGCTGCAGCCGCCGCAGCAGCAGCAGCTGCAACTAGTGCAGGGATATCGGAGAGAGGTGGCTCGGTGGTTTCAATTCCTGGGATGGTACATTTCCATTGGTTGTTTATCACCATTAGCATCAAACTGCCTCACATATTTTCATCCTAATTATCCTATGTCTTCCGTTTGAATACTTTGCCCTAAACAATTTCATACTTGGACATGGCCGACGGCAAAGCAACTAAAAACTGAAACTGAAGTGTAAGCATGATGTGTGTTTTTCTTCTCTTACCCACGGTGAGTTTATTTGGTTGCAATTTGTTGTGGCAGAATGGCGATGCCCGAAACTTGGGGGATGTTAAACCTAGGATAGCTGAAGAATCCAATGACAAGTCAAAGATATGGAAGCTTACTGAAATAAACGAACCATCCCAATGTCGATCTCTGAGGCTTCCTGAAAACCTCAGGGCAACTAAGGTACAGATTTGTGAAATGGCATACTCCTTGTCTTCCCCAATCCCGTGTCGGTCCTTTTCTCGCAGTTTTTATTTTTTATTAGATAGATAGCTTTTTTGATGATATCAGTAATTGGGATCTGTTTGCTAATGAGCACCTTTTTTCTGATTTCACTCGTCTGTTCTCTTTACTTGCAGATATCCAGGCTAATTTACACAAATTCAGGCAATGCAATTCTGGCATTAGCATCCAATGCAATCCACCTTCTGTGGAAGTGGCAAAGAAGTGACCGTAACTCCAATGGAAAGGTACTTATGGCAGCTTTTTTATGTTTCTGAGTTATACGAGTTAACGTGGTACCATTCTTTACTAATATCTCCTCTTCATCCTTCAAGGCAACTGCCTCTGTGTCCCCTCAATTGTGGCAACCGTCAAGTGGTATTTTGATGACCAATGATATCGCTGATACCAATCCCGAAGAAGCTATTCCCTGCTTTGCATTGTCCAAAAATGACTCTTATGTTATGTCAGCATCTGGAGGGAAGATATCACTTTTCAATATGATGACGTTTAAGGTGCTGTAGTCTTTAGAAAAACCCTTCAGAATGCTGCATTTGATATAAATTTTTCCTGCCTACATAAAATTCTTTTTTGGTTGGTGCAGACTATGACAACTTTCATGCCTCCCCCACCCGCAGCGACATTTCTTGCTTTTCATCCTCAAGATAATAATATTATTGCTATTGGCATGGATGATTCTTCAATTCAGATATATAATGTCAGGGTGGATGAGGTATGGTGTGGCTTCAGTCGATCAATCTTTTGCTTTTTTTTTTCAAAGCTACATTTATAGACTAGTCTCTCGGTCCGTGAGTTGCAGGTCAAGAGCAAGCTCAAAGGCCATTCTAAACGAATAACTGGTCTTGCCTTTTCCAATGTGTTGAATGTACTAGTATCATCTGGAGCTGATGCACAGGTATTTAACTCTCAACACTCGAGATAGTCTTGAAGCGTTGGCTTTCACTTCCTCATCTGGTTGTATATACGCATGAGCCAGAATGCATCACTATAATACCCAGCCATTTCGTACTTGTAATTATGACTCTGTTTGTGTTCTAGATTTGTGTTTGGAACTCTGATGGGTGGGAAAAGCAGAAGAGTAGATTCTTACCGCTTCCAGCTGGACGGACGACAACAGGTCAATCAGACACCCGTGTACAGTTCCATCAGGACCAGATGCATTTCCTGGTTGTACACGAGACTCAGCTTGCTATTTATGATGCAACGAAGCTTGAATCTGTGAAACAGGTACATAACCTCGTATTGTTATTCATTGACTTTTAGCTTGCTTTTATTGTGCTGACTATCTGTCTTTCTTTAGTGGGCCCCGCGCGAATCTTCTGCACCAATCTCCCATTCAACTTTCTCGTGTGATAGTCAGCTGATCTATGCATGCTTCTTAGACGCTACTGTATGCGTCTTTAGTGCTGCAAGTCTCAGACTGCGTTGTCGCATCAATCCTTCTTCATATCTTCCGTCTAATGTGAGGTAACTCGCTGAACTGATGCTTGAGCTCTCTCAGTGTCCCTCTCAGATCCTTTTGGAAGAAGGTTATAATGCTAGACATATTTATCCACGAAAATATTGAAATACCAGCTAGTCTGACTAATCATTTTTGCTTGCGTCAGTTCTAATGTTCATCCACTGGTCATCGCCGCACACCCTCACGAGCCAAATCAGTTTGCCGTGGGTCTGTCGGATGGTGGGGTTCATGTCTTTGAGCCCCTTGAATCTGAAGGCAAATGGGGCGTACCTCCCCCTGAGAATGGGTCAGCTAGTAGCGCGGCAGCGACAGCCGCAGGTGGACCTTCTGGTTCAGATCAAGCCCACAGGTGATAACAGGACTGCCAGTTGACTCGTCGTTTTACATGCTTGGCTAGCTGGCCCATTCCTAATCAGGGTACAGCCTCAGCAACTTTGTTGTACTTGGACTTGACGATTTAGCTATGCTATCCGTTTTCCGTCGCCCCCTCCCGCTTCTAACTCCTCTTCGACTTCGTCTATCTTTGCAGTCTGATGAGGTTCAAGGATATGTAAACTTGTCCAACATGGAAAAAGGGGTAGACGTAGCGTGTCCCGTTGAAGACCGTGTTAGGTAAATGTTGTAGGATTATTCATAGTGGAACATCCTTTCCATGCCTTTTTCTTCAATGTTCCTTTGTAATTTCTTTCATTGGATGAGTTTGACCTGCTGATCGGACCAGGGTCATCCTCACCACTTAGATTTTCGTGTGTATATACATGCTCCGGGACCTCTTTACCGCCTTTCGCATCGTCTGCTTCTGCGCGTGGCGGAAATAAACCAACCATTGTTAAGAACTTGACCATCCAACTTGCAGCTGCATTACCTTCAGTTTGACAGCCACACCCTTTGTTTGTGGTGATTTTGGAGCTTTTAAAGTGAGTATTTTGGTAGTCTCGAGTATCATCTGAGATGGAAATTGATGTTAAAATTAATAGGTTCGATTTATCAAAATTTATGGACTAATTAATTAAAAATTGTATTACAATATATCAAACCTTGGATATTTCTAAGTGTTTTTTTCCCTTTCTTTTTCATCTTTTGGGGTATAATCCGTGGTGAATCTGAACCTGGTTAGTGGTGGTGATTCCTGGTTGGAGCAAAAAGTTAGTGAATCTGAACTAATGGGCTGATCCACATATTGGGCTCAACTACAAGTCAAGCCAAGTGGGAAATCATCCGAAGGTTCTCGATGCTACGGGACCAAGAGGAGGAAACGGCTGCATGTCACTGTTTCTTTATTTTTTTCCGTCAATTCTCTTGCAAAAATGAAAATTAAAAATTCATTAAAAGTACCAGAATTTTGGTCAATCTACCTGAATTAAATCTTACGGCTCTTCAATTTTACCAAATGGGACGACGGACTTGCTCTGAAAATACAGAAAAAAGGGTGGACTTATGATGAATTTAAGTACACACAGATTTTGCTTATTCTAATTATAATATTTTTTGCACAGGCCATATATATGTATAGTCAGAATCGTCATTAACGTGATAAATATCTGAAATTGAAGAGTTGCATTCTTTTTCACAATTTCGTCTTTTAACGTCAAATTATCTTAATTTTTTGTTAAATTTTGCGAACTAATATTATATTATATAGTCCAGTGGCCCAAATTATCTGAAACCGAAAAACCCAGTTCAACCAAGCGCCGTCCCTTCTCCCACTCCTCGAAAATGGCTTCCCTATCTGTGGACGTAGCGACCACTTTCCTCTCCTTCACCTCACGCACCCCAGCCCAGCTCTCCAGAATCCGGACCAGCGTCCTCCCTCTCTTCCTCAAGCCCGCCTCCCTCAACCGCCGGAGCCGGAGGCTCTCCACTTCCGCCGCTAAGACCGCCCCCAAGCGCGAGGACTCCGAGCTGGCCACCAAGATTCCTCCCGACAATCGCATCCCCGCTACCATTATAACCGGGTTCCTCGGCTCCGGGAAGGTGATTCCCCATCTGGGTTTTTCCTGAATTTGTGGTTTGGATGATAAAGTTTCGACCTTTTTTTTGGGATGTGTTTTGTTGGGTTCTTAATTGGGTTTGATTTTAACAACAGACTACGTTGCTTAATCACATTCTGACGGCCGAGCACGGGAAGAAGATTGCTGTTATTGAGAATGAGGTATCAAGCTGGAGGCTTTTTTTTTGGTTCCGTTGTCTGGTCTGCTTGCTGTGTGATTGCTTCGACTGAGTCCGAGCGTGTTGATTGTTGTGTGTTTGGTGGAATTCGCAGTATGGTGAGGTTGATATCGATGGTTCGCTGGTGGCTGCCAAGTCAGTTGGGGCAGAGGATATAGTTATGCTCAATAACGGATGTTTGTGCTGCACGGTGAGAGGTGATCTCGTGAGAATGATCGGGGAGTTGGTGAATAAGAAGAAAGGGAAGTTTGATCACATTATTATTGAGACTACAGGTAAGAAGATAGACCATTTTTTGTTGCCTTGTGAAAATGATGCCGGGTGGTTGGTTTTGGCTCGTCTCTCTTTTCTTTCTTTGGCATGAACTTGATCTGGGTAAGAGAATTGAGTGGTCTGTCTTATCTTTCACCTGTATTAGGGTAAAAAAATAGAGAGTTATCAGTTTGTTCTATTGGTTTTCTTATTTCTCAAACTGGTTGCTCATGACGTTGCAGGGTTGGCAAATCCTGCTCCAATTATTCAGACATTTTATGCCGAGGATGTGATTTTCAATGATGTTAAGTTGGATGGTGTTGTCACTTTAGTTGATTCTAAGCATGCCACCCGTCATCTGAATGAGGTCAAACAGGAAGGAGTAGTAAATGAGGCTGTGGAGCAAATTGCATACGCTGACAGAATTATCGTTAACAAGGTAGTAATGACCCTCAGGTGCTGAAAGCTGATACTGCTCTTTGTTTACAATATATGTTATAGAGTTATATCAATTCAAACGAGTAGAATTTGCACACACCAGGTTGTAACACATAATTCTTAGTTTGACATCATTTCAGAAACTAGCTAGCTTATTTTGCCATCAGTTAAACGTATGCAGCTAGTTTTCAATGTCTTGAGAGTATTTTTTTCTCAGGCAATAGAAATTAGAGTTATTTTCTCATAATCCGATGCATTGAAAATTTGTTAATGAAGAGGTCCACCTACTTCGATTTGAAAACCTCAAGTTTTATGATGGCAACATATTTGTCTTCTATCTGGTCTGATTGATGTGTATATTGTGGCAGACCGACCTTGTTGGTGAGCAAGAAATTTCATCTTTGGTGCAGCGGATACGAGTTAGTCCCTTTCTATCCAAGTCCTTTACCATTAAATTATCTATTCCTTAACTCACAAAGTTGATATATGTTATGGAGTGCAGAGCATTAATAACATGGCCAACTTGAAGCGGGCACAATACGGACAAGTTGACTTGGATTATGTCCTTGGTATTGGAGGCTTTGACTTGGAAAGGTTTGTTTTTACTGCTGCTACTTGCTCTGTCCCATTCTTCTACCGCAGGCTAGTAAAATGTCCTTGTAAACCCCGAATGCTCTCAGTCCCATTGATAAGCAGATTCCTTAACTTTCCTTTATCGTGGCAAGGGGGCAAATTCCTTCTTAACCTGAACTCATTCTAAAACTTTTTCCTGAATTCCATTCAGGATTGGGAATGAAATCGAGGGAAAAGAAGAGAAGGACGATCATGGACACGATCACCACCAACATCATGATGATCATGACCATCACCACCACCATCATGAAGAACATGATCATAAGCATGGTACCTTCTTCTTTCATATATACTGAATTGAAACCATCTGAGTTTTTTTTCTGGGTACAGGCATGAAGATGTAACATGCAAATCTTTGATCAACCCAATTTGTATAAATTACTGATGGACCTAATGAAATAGAAGTATTGAAGTTTTTCTGGGTACATGTCATTAGAGCATATCAAACACATGGTATTGCTTGGAAATCACTTGGACCAAGTGAAGAAAATGATTGACTTAACTATGACTTAAAGAGGTGATGGATCTTTAAATGATCATAGTCGTGCAAAAGTGGCAGCTTGCTAACAATCTGGTAAGACTCTGAAAGCACTTTAGTTGACTATGAAGCATGTGGTGTTCGTTGGAAATTTAAGTGGAAGCAGTACATAAGTGAATTATGGTAAGAGCAAGTCGGTGTAGGTGTGCAATTTCCTTGCCCCATGACGGATTAAGTACTTTGTTCCTCTCGTTTTGTTTTCACTCTCTTCTGTCATTATATTTTGTGTTGTCTAGCGGAATGAGCTTCTACTCCCCTTTCATTGGTACTTAGAAAGCTACTAAATGCCGATGGAAAATATTGTGCAGAACATCATGATGGTCACCATACTCATGCTCACACTCATGATCCTGGTGTATCTTCAGTCAGCATCGTTTGTGAAGGGAACCTAGATCTAGAGAAGGTTGGTTTTGATTGATGCTGCTTTTTCATACTAATGTGGTCCATGTTTTTATCTCAAGAGCTATACATTCTGAAGTAGGAAGGTTAATGCAAGCGAGTCTCGATGATAGATCCTCCTCTTCTTTTATTGCTGATAGTAATAAGCTTATGTATTTTGAGATATCTACCTGCGAAACATATGAAGTTGATGACAAAAAAACTGATGTTCTGTTGCGGTGGTTTTACAGGCTAACATATGGCTAGGCACATTGTTGATGGAAAGGAGTGAAGACATATACCGGATGAAGGGGTTGTTATCTGTTAAGGGAATGCCCGAGAGATTTGTGTTCCAGGTAACTAATTTGCCTTCGTGGTCCATCAATCTGTCATGTTCCTTTTCTACTGCATTCAACCACAAATGTCCGCTCTCGGTTCGCTACTGTGTATGTTTTCCCCTACCTTGGATGGTGTGCTACAATGTAAAAGCATGTCAATTCCTTAGTAAGTTGATCTTTTGTAGGATCACACCTTGCACTGCACTTCCACTGGGTATGAATGAATCTAAGAGCAGAAATTGTCAGTTGGTTTGTTGATGATTGCTTTGTTTTTCAACAGGGCGTTCATGAACTATTCCAAGGCTCGCCCGAACGGCTGTGGGGTCCGGATGAACCCAGAGTAAACAAGATTGTGTTCATAGGAAAGAACTTGAACGCAGAAGAACTGGAGAAGGGCTTCAAAGCTTGTTTGCACTAATTCGTCGCACAAGCTTTAGTACAAGAAAGTCAACCTATACGAGCATTTTGTCTTGGGAGTGCGAACTTGTCATCGTTAACCTTTTTTGCACAAATGACAATAATGAAACATTGTTGAATGAATTGCCAGGAAATTTTACAATGGTTCATCAACAAGTATGACTTGATATACTAAATGCTCGAGCGGTAATTTTGTGGAGCTTCCTTTTACATTGGATCATTTCTCCTCCTATGTTTTATTTGAGAGATCAATGGTTGAAAAATTTAATGGACTCCAATTGCGAGGGCGGTGTTCTCTGCTTGCTTCTCGGGTAAAAGAGTATACATACATTTCCACAAAAAGTAAAAAAGAAAAGAAAAAGGGGAGCGTTCCGAGAATCGAACTCGAGACCTATACCACTAGATCAAACGCCCTGAACATTTCAGTTGCAGAACATGACCATTATAACGTTTACTATAACTTTGTCACAAACAACTGAACCTCTCACTCGGTCTCCTAAAAAACAATAATATTGCACTAATATAGTAGAAACATCCACGAAATTTGGTTGGTATCCCATAGTTCCCAATGACATTGAGTAGGCCGTAATTATACATTTTCCTCAAGTATCATCAACGAATCAACCACGTCGTTAATTACGAGTGTGTCTGATCAACCATATTCGGAGAATTGAGACTTCCCAACAACAAATATCCAAAAAAAGAAAAAAAACAGAACAAAAAATTTACCAAATCTGATTCTCCATTCCACCGACGGTCACCTAGCTAGGATACGGCGGCAACCCCCCGGACATGAAGACCTGAAATTTGTTACTCTCAGAGTAGCAAAACCGGATCCCGTTATCCCTCAACAACCCCTCAATTACCATCTTGTCCCTCTCCGGCTCCCGGCTCTCGCACTCCACCTCGTACCCCACTCCGAACCCGTACCCGGTCTCGTCCACCTCCACCCTCATCCCCTCCCACCGATACACCCTCCTCACGTTCCTGAACCCGCCCAGCCCCACCAGCCCCTCCCCCTCCGTCTCCCCCCCGACCCGCCTCGATATCTCCGAGGCGGGCCCGGCGAGGAGGCCGAGGGGGCCGGGTCGGGCCGCCCAGGCTCTGCCCAGGTGGGGGTCCACGGGCTCCTCCAGCTCCTCGACGCGGCTGACCCCGGCGGCGAGGACGGGGCGGGACTTGAGGCAGAGGACGCAGCGGGCGTCGAGGTCGTAGAAGCGGAGGCGGAGGGCGGAGGAGGCGGATGCCAGGTGGCGGTTCGGGGTGTCGAAGAAGAGATTCTCCTGGGTTTGGGTTTCTATGTGGTGTGGGGCGAGGACGGCGGTGAGCTTCTCGTGGGCCGCCGCGTCGGGTAGCCGGAGCTTCACTTCTACCTCCATTATCTGGTTGTTTTGGGTTTGGGTGGATGGATGGTGTTTTAGTTCTTCGGAAAATATATAAGGTGAAGAAATTATTGTCTTTTTATAACAATATCTTTCATGGATTATGGAAATAAATGACCGGACACGGTTGTGGCCTTGGGAAATTTTTAGTGATATCAGTTTGCTGATTGGATTTTTACCAGCTTTTAAAATTTGTATTATGTCTTATTATAGGTTTAGTTTATGGGGTTTAGAGGGAATTAGGGTGGGTGGAGGGAATTAGGTTTAGTTATTTAATTGCTATTTAATTGATAACTCTTTTAACATATTTTTGATTCGTAAAATTTTTTAAAAAATGGAAATAGAAATTTGTATTATTTAGACTAATTTGCTTTGCCTTTTTATGATTAGATATTTTAGTTTATGTGATTTGATATCCATATAGATTTGTGGGAAATTAGGTTTTTGAAAAATAGAAAAAATCATTTCAATAAGTATTTGACATTTTTCTATCTTATATACTCAAATTTGAAATCTCTTGATTAAATTAGAATAATTAGTTTACCAATTTTTTTTAATTTTTTTTCGTGATCATGATTTGAATTTTGGTCGCTCCCTACTCCGCCCCATTCTTTTCTTGTATTATTAGAGCACGTGCTCGTTAGTAATTTGCTTACCAATTAATATAAGTGATTGTTAGTTTTTATGTTATTATGATAGGATAATAATAAAAACCAACAAGATCTTAAATTAATTAGTAATAATGTTGTTCTATTTTAATCACGAGGTACGTAATTCGAGCCCTTCAAAAAATACATGCTGAAATTGGGAGAGTTTGCCGATCATTCAAAAGTCTCATCTTGGTCGAATTTGTATTAACTGGGTTATGTTCGAACACAACGTGATCTAAACCATAGTTTTAAAAACGACCTGAAGAGCGATCGCTATGCTCTCTGGGTCGCACGTTGTACGGTCCGTCCGGTTGAACTACTGGTCTGACCAAATTTTTATTAGATATGTTAAAAAAAATTTAGGGTGGTTCAGAAATCTTCTAGTATTCTAGTACACCCAATATTTCTAAAAAAAATAGTACGCCCAATATTTTAATTTTTAGGGATAATTATTACTAGGCCCCTGGTGTTTGACATATTCGCCGCTTACCCTCTGGTGTTCAAAAATTATTAAAAACTCCATAGTTTGGCAAAATTATACTCTATGGTTCCTCGCTGACGTCATCAGTTATATTTCATTTTTTTGTCATAAAAATGACAAAAATACCCTTGAGAAAAATAAAAACGCAACCCATAAATCACTAACTAAATAGGATCTATGAATAGCAAGAACAAAACTCAGAAATCAACAACCTCGGCCCGCCCCTTCCTCCGCGGCGAGCTCGAGACCGTTGACAAGAACCTTCCCTCCCTCGTCGCCGTGCTCCGATCGGTGGGGTCTGTCTAGTGCTGGAAGCCGTGAGCCTCGGAGAAGAAACAACCAATCGCCTAGAAGCCGCCCTCGTCATCCCGCCACTTCGCCCGCCGTGAGCCTCGGAGAAGAGCCTGCCACCGGAGAGCTGAGAAGCCCCACCATCGAGCAACCATGTGGCGTCACCGTTCCAGTCCACCGGGAAGAAAGAGAGCCCGAAAGGAGAGGGAGAGAGAGAGAGAGAGATCCGAGGAGAGAGGGGTTCGATTCGCCTCTCGAAGGTACCCGCGGCCAGGTCCACTTCGTGCTCCTCCTTCTTGGTGCGAGCTTCTTCTGTTTGGGCAAAAATGGAGGAGACCCGGTCTAGGACGGAGCTCGAGTCCAGTACCGCCGTGGAGAAGGAGAGGACGATGATTTGAGCAGAGAAAGCAATTAGGGTTTATGGGTTTGATTAAATTGGGTTTGCGTTTTGTTGATTAAGGCGAGGACAATCTCTGGGCGGGTTTTGTTGTTGTTTCGTTGGGTTGATTGTTTGTTTCGATTTAATTTTTCTGGTTTAGTGTTCCTATTATTCTGGGTTGAGTGTTATTTATGTTCTTGCATATTCTAGAGGTTGAAGATGAAGCTTTTTTGTTTTTTTCAAGGGAATTTTTTTTCATTTTCATAACAAAAAACTGAAAAAATATCTACTGACATCAGCGAGGGACCTTAGAGTATAATTTCGCCAAACTAGGGGGAGCTTTTAATCAATTTTTGAACACTAGGGAGGTGAGAGGCGAATATGCCAAATACCAGAGACCTGGTAATAATTATCCCTAATTTTTATCTTCCACGTTTATATTTCCAACACACACATTTTCCTTTCACCTTCTCTCTCCTAAAACACCTTCTCTTTCCAAAAACCCACTTCTTTTTTCCATCCCAAACATCTTCTCTCTCGTCCAAGTTCTTCCTCTTCCATATTCAACCACCTTCTTCCTCGTCAAGGGTGGAGCCAGAAAATTTGATAAGTGGGGGCAATATAATTTTTTGGGCTCGACTATTATATGAATAATTGACCATTCTGGTTTCAATTTTTAGGTTGATTAAGTGGGGGCAATTACCCCCACAACATCCCACCTCCCTCCGCCCCTGCTCCTCCTCCATCCTCCGACGGTCTTTTCCTTCCTCCTCGGGTGTCCCTTCTCCAACTTCACCCTCCTCCTCCGCGCGGCCTTTCTCCACCGGCGGCCATCCTCCTCCTCCTCCTTCCTTGTCCTCGGGCCGCCTTTTTCCTCCTCCTCCACCGTCACTTTTTTGTTTTTGTTTTTTGGAAAGATGATTATGTTCAAGTGTTGGGAAATTTTGGGCGAAATTGTCATTTTTTTCCAATTTTGGGCGGAACCGTCGGTCGGACTGCATTTTTTAAAACTATGATCTAAACCGAAAAATAGAAAAAAAAACATAATAACATGTAAAGGACATAGAATCTCTAGCCCATTGGACCAGACATTATACTTACCCATCCCAGCCCACACAAAAACCTTCTCCCTCCTCTTAAACCCTAAATTGGAGAAATAAAAATCCATTCGCCCTCCTCTCTAAAACCCTAATCCAATCAAAACCCCGGCGACCCACCTCGCGTCTCGAACCCCAATGGTCGCTCCAGCTACGTCGCGGTCTCCGGTGACGGAGAAGAAGGCGAAGAAGTCCTCTCGAACTCGCAAGGCCACCACAGCTTTGTCGCCGTCTCCTGTAACGGCGGAAATGGTTGAGAGGGACTCTCGAACTCCCATCGCCGCCACAGCTAATTCGCCGTCTCCAGTGACGACGGATACAGTAGAAAGGGCCGTAAAAGCCCTCCTGAAATGGAGGGCCAAGAAGTCCGAATCCGAGAAGCCGCAGCTCCTAGAGCAAGACGAGTTCTTGTACCTGATCCTAACCCTAAAGAAGATCCCAACCGGAAACCAGACGAAACCCGTCAAACTCCCTCTCCCCCGCCCGCTATATGACCCCGTGAATGACGGCTCCGAGGTCTGCCTCATCGTCGACGACAGGCCCAAGTCTCGCCTCACCAAGGACTCCGTGAAGCTCAAGGTCGAGCAGGAGAAGATACCCGTGTCGAAGATCTTGAAGCTTTCGAAGCTCAAGTCGGACTACCGTCCATTTGAGGCCAAGCGGAAGCTCTGTGATTCGTATGATTTGTTCCTGGCTGATCGGAGGGTGATTCCTTTGCTGCCCAAGATGTTGGGGAAGCAGTTTTTCAGGAAGAGGAAGATTCCCGTGGCGGTTGACTTGGAGCACCAGAACTGGAAGGAGCAGGTTGAGCGGGCCTGCGGGTCTGCAATGCTGTACTTGAGGACGGGCACCTGCTGCGTGTTGAAGGTGGGGAGGGTGTCCATGGGGGCGGATGAGCTGGTGGGGAATGTGGCTGCTGCTATTCGCGGGGCGGGGGACGCGGTACCTAGGAAGTGGGGGAATGTGAGGTCCTTGCACTTGAAGCTGTTGGAGAGCTTGGCATTGCCTGTTTATCAGAAGTTGCCGGATGTGAAGTTGAAGATAGAGAGCGGTAAGGAGGAGGAAGTGGGAGATGTTGAGGCAAAGGTGGAGAGGGTTGAAATGAAGAAGAAAAAGAAGGGGAGGATCAGTAATGTTATGTATATAGAAGATCAGATTGCGGGTCTAGTCGATGGTGATGATAGTGATTTTGATACTGGTGATGGCAATGATGTTTTGGGAGTGAAGAGGAAGAAAGGAGGTGAAGACAAAGATGCAAAGGCGGCCAAGAAGGTGAAGAAAGGAGGTGAAGAGAAAGATGCAAAGGCGGCGAAGAAGGTGAAGAAAGCAGATAGTGTCAAGACTTAGAAGGATACCTGTTCGTAACAAAAGTGAGAAGCAGGTAATGCTCTTCAAAGAAGGCAAATCAAGTTAGTTGCTTTGGGTTTGAGAGAAGTAAGTTCGTCGATATCACATCAGTGTACTTAGGAAACTGTTTAATTTAGAAAGGTTATCTAATTTTTTAGTGGTCTGTAGGATGGATACTCTTCTGTTGTGGCACTTGACTCATTGCCTATCGCTTGAATGGCCAAATTTTTGATAAGATGATCTCTCGCATTTGATTACTAGGTTTCCATCAGCATTGTCATTATTGAAATGAATTGTGTTAAATTCTGTCTTTTTTGGGCACTGTTCTATCTGGAAATGCTAGGTTAACTGGTGCTTCCCGGTTGCTTTAGTCCCCTTGAAAACATGCTACCATAACTGCATTTGTGTTACTGATACTGCCCCGTGGTGTTCCAGTCTGGAGGAAAAAAGCTCCTCCTTTCGTTTTTATCCTATCACATAGAGCTTAAATCATCAGAAGTAGAAAGTGAAACTGCATGTAACGTCTCATTCTATGTGGTGAAAGTTTGCATTTTGCTTTGTGCTCTGCTTCGTTCTATTCCTCGGTATCGAGTGTATATAGTCTGATAATATTGGTAGCTGTCATCCTTAAATATTAGGGAGAAAATTGGCCATGGGATGGATGTGTTTTTACCATTGGAAGTTTGTCCTATGTAGATACTTCTGAGGTTGCGTGTGAACTAGAGTGAAATGGTTTTTCTTCTGTTAGGAAGTAAAATGGATTTGTTTGGAATCTGGATGGCATTTGTTGGAGCCGTAAGTGGAGCCATAGTTTCTCCTTTCCCATGCCTATTTTCTTGTCTTACTTTGATGTTTAGCCCAAGGGACTTGTGAACTTGTAAGACTTGGCAAGTGTGGCCCTAATTCAACTAGCAGTCTTATTCTCAGACACATCACAAGTAACCCACTCCAACTAGGCAGATTGTAATAAAATAGGCAAGATCCACTTTGCTTGAGCACTTCTTCACCAAGTTGACAAGTGGAGTTTTGGACCTTTTGGTAGCTTGCTGAGTCTCCTTTCAAGTGAGACACCATCAACTTGGTACTTCACTGGCAAGACTTTCTTTGTCCAAACACAGAACTGGGTCATCATTAAACTTACCTACCATCAGCTTGTTGAGTCTACAAATAAACGTTTGATATCTAGCTTCGCCTAACAACGCAGTTGCTCAGTTTAAAGTGATTCTTGAACTTTTTTGCGTAAATGTTTTTTCATGTTTGGATCCACCTTGCTTTTTTCTTTCTGATGAAAAACACTTCTGAATTTTTTTGGGAGAAACGATATATATATATATATATATGCATATGTCAGTTGTCATATATGCTGGTAAAGTCAGGAGGATCTATGGGCCATCATCGAGTCCATGACATATTATAGATGGATTTGTGTTGGGCGATATCAATAATGGGCCTCCAGTTTTGCTTCAACCAAAGTCCGGCTTTAAATATTTCTGGGTAAAAAACACACATGGTCACTAATTTTTTATAAATTTTAGCCTATGGTTATTAATCTTTTTTTTGTCCCTTTATGGTCACTCATCTATGTTAAGTCACCCTTGTATGGTTACTATGACCAATTTTGAAATTTTAAAATTTCTAAACCATCCCAAACTTTTCTTTCTTTCTCTCTCACCCATGAATTGACAAATTTAGGATATGGATTCATGTTCGATTCGTTCAAGGACGAATTCGAATATGAATTTTGGTTCGAACCCAAGGAAGGAAAGGGCTTTTGGGTCTTTTTCTCAAACTTCTGGGCTGCTACAAAGTCTTCTTCTTCCTCCTCGTTCTCCTCCTCTTTGTCATCCTCCTCCTCATCTTCTTCCGCTGTCGGTTTCAGGTACTTTTTCTTCCTCCTCGCTGTCAGTTTCCTCCTCCCCGGAGTTGGAAGAAGCCAAGGGCAGGTCCTTCAATGCGGTGGATTTCTTGGGGCCATTGTATTTGGTCTTTGGAGTAGGAGCGAGAAAGGTAGATGCTTTAGGTTAGAGAGATTTACCTGCCAAATAAAAAGTATAATCGCCCCTAGTTAGTGCCTTTTAGTACTGGGATTCACCAAAATGGAAAATAGTAGAGAGAAAAAAAGTATTTAAAATGCAGTTAATAAAAATAGAACATGGGAAATGCGTAAGTAGAGACGCCATGGATGCATTGATTTAAGTTAATTTGGCCACAGACTCCTTCCCAATGGAGTCTGAGAAGAAGAAACCTACTGCCACGCCGTGAATCACAATTATCTCCCCTCTATGTATCTGATACAATTTTACATAGAGCCACCAAAAAATCATATCCAAAAATTATCATGGTACGCTAACCTACCACTTTGCTGTCCATAATCCCAGATGTGAAGATGTGGTGCGAAAATCTTCCAAAAATAGAGCCAGATTTAGAGACAAGACAGAGAACGAAAGAAAAGGGAGAAAAAAAGAAAAGTTTGGTATGGTTTAGAAATTTCGAAATTTTAAAATTAGTCATAGTGACCATACAAGGATAACTTAACATAGATTAGTGACCATAAAGGGCCAAAAAATAGATTAGCGACTATGGACTAAAATTTATGAAAGATTAGTGACCATGGGTATTTTTTACCCAATATTTCTAAATAGCAATATTTTTTTTAATGGATGAAATAGTTTTTCTCTATTTTTGTTCAAAGATGATTTATATTATTAATTATATTTAGCAATAATTTTTTGATAATTTAAATATTCTCTAATTTATTCAAAAATGTATAATTCACAAATATCAAAAAAACACAATTTAATTAATTTTAATCTAACAATATTCACGAAAATTTTTTTAAAAAAAAAATATTTTGATCAGTTTGATATGAACTCGTCAATCCAACAAGTGAATCGATCGATCTAACCGCTTAGACCGCCAATCAACAGTATAAATGTCATCCGAGTTTTAGTATAAAAATACCCGATCTTAGTGACCGCATTTTTACAACAATGCAAAATAGTAAGTAAATAGTGGGAGTTATTATTATATAACATGTCTGTAGTCAAACAAAAAAAAGTAAATTGACCAGTCCGTTGAGGCCATATGCGCTTTGAAAAAGTATACCATAGCGCCTCGGAATACATCAGGTAAACTTGGTCGTCGCGATGAGATGACGTTTTGAGTACTTTCTCTTTTGGTCAGAGTTTTTGAACACTATTTTCCTCCAAGTACAATATAGACATTGAGTATGACCGCAGTCTATCTTAATTATTTGGCAAGGATGTTTTTTAAAAAGTCAAATTTCCACACTGGGTGATGTGTAACGTTTTCACATGACGCAAAGCTAGCATAAGACGTCCAAAAAAGTCATTTAGACTTTAAGACCAGGATAAATGATCCGGACATACTTCTCCATTTCAATATATATATATATATATATATCGATGCATTTAACTAGGCAACAACCTTCTATTTATGAGAGCCTTATCACAATAAAAAAAACTACTACATGAATATTTTAAATGAGAAAATTGAGACAAATTCTAAACACAATCATAGATCTAGATAGATAGGAATCACTTAAAAAGATGCAGAGAGCCCTAAACTTCCATTCATTAATAATGAACTATTTTTTCAAGTCATCTATACAAGCGCCGATGCAGAAAAGGTGGCATGTATAAATATTAAGAAACAAGAAATAAATCAAATTTGGACATAGCATCGGCTAACTTGATCTCTTCGATTTAGATAATTCTCTGAAGACATTATTGATGTCTCTCTTGTGTTGTGTAAATTTTTATATATTTTTTAAAAGAAAAAGTTTATATATTTAAGGCTAGTGTCCTTGAAGATTGGATGCAGTTGGACTACTAATTGTCAACAATCTAACACCATATTAATAGCCACGAGGATTATTTACTTTAATGTACAATCAAGCACTGTAAAAGTGGAATATTTCGATTGCTTTAATCTAGCAACATAATTATAAATAAATAAAAAAACCAATCAATCATCAGCCTCATCTCTAAGTGACCTAAGAGGAAACAAAGGCAAAAGTTCATGAGCTCCTCCTCCTCCTCTGGGAATATTACTACTACTTTGACCCACAGAAGGGCTTACAATAACAGGGTGCAAGTAGAAACCCTGTTCGGCTATGGCTCTTTCCTCCGCTTCCTCGCGGCCGACGCACCTGTACTCCCCGCCAGAGGGAGATCCCGCAGCGGAGAGGAAGTCAAGAGTCGAAACCGGCGAGAACAAGAACGACCCATTAATGATATGGTTGCTGTTGTTAAGGTTGAGGTTTAGGTGGTTGTAGTTGTTGGTGCTTTGTCTACGCTCGTGGAGCTTAAATGCGGGGCGTTTTGGGGAGGGCTTGTTCAGGTGGTGGTGGCGGGTGACCGGGGGCTGGTGGGGTGTCCGGTCGTCGGGAGGCGGCGGTGCTCCGGTGAGCTTCTGGACAATGGTCCGGAAGTTTGAAGGGTCGGCTTGGACAAAGGTGGTGTTTGCTTGAACCGACGTTGTTGGGTTCCTACTATTAGGTGATGAATCCATTTGATAGTCTTTTAGGTTTTCTTCTCTGTTGATGAGGGTATTTTGAGAGATGAAAATTGATGAGGAGAAATACAATTTAATATAAGGTGTTTGGGAGAGGGGGAGAGAGATTTTCTATCCGGTGGAAGGGAAGGACGCATATATAATTCTTTTTGAGTTGGACTTGCTCAAGTGGCCAATCTAGTTACGAGTTTCCTTTAAAAACAAATCTAGTTACGAGTCCGGTATGAAAAATTCTCTAATAAATATTTAATACAAATATATTCTTAACGAATCATATTCAAAATCTAAAAGAATGTGTGTATGTGGGTGTATAAGATTCCAAATCATCTAACAAGTTTTTTGTTAATTCTGTTAGTGATGTATATTTTTTTGAGAAACCAAGTGATGTATATTTGAGTGCCCGTCTAATTTTCCAAGGTGGCTCCCACCTCATCATAATTCCTGTTGAATTTGTGAATTATATATATATATAATTTTATTAATGATACTATTATGTACATATATACCTAGGTAAATTTCCTCGTACTAAATACAAGGTCGGGCCTCATTGCTTATCTAAGTTGCGGAGAGTGTGAAATGTGTACGTGTAGAGATAAGAAAGCATCAGCAATTAAGTCAAACTTCAAAGAATCATCATTGATTTGTTAATATGGGTTGGGTTTGGTCAAGATCAAATTATTCAGTCAATAGCTGAAAGAAAGCAATTTTTTTTTTCCAGAAAGAAAAGGAACATTGACCTTATATCGTTCCATGCCCTTCTTTTTCTTAAATATGTGGAGTTGATATAGATATAACTTCATATGTTTGATAATTGGGAATTCAAAATTTGCAAAATTTACAAGTGTAAGACATAATAATAAACCCATATAAAATTGCCGTCTTTTTTTAGCCTTGCACATATATTTTTTTAATTCAATCTTAGATCTTAAAGTTAGTAGTTAATTTCAAAAGTATGTCGAAAAATTTGAACAGAAGGCCTCCTAACATTAATATCAAGATTTTTCCGAGTAGTTATTTTTCGTACATTCCCCCATACACAATATGAATGAATTTCATAGATATTAAATTCCCCCAATCTATCTAAAAGAGGGAGATGGTACGGCAACAGTGATTTGAATTTGAAAGAAGAAAGCAATAATAATGAAATAAATGAAGGGAAGAATGAAGGTGGCATATTAAATGATAAGTAGTGAAATACTCGTGATCGTGAATAGTCAGCAGAGGAAGTGCATTTTGCATTGGGATAAGAACGAAATTCGAAGCATTACAAGTTTGTTTATAAATGTGATGAATTCGTTTATAAATGTTGAAATGAATGTGAAAATTTTAAAACAGTGATGTTAAAGCATGTACGAACTTTAGTCAATATGTTTTGTTTGAAGTAATTGTTGAAATTATCATATTGCTAATTACAAATGTTATCAACTTATTTATAAGTATTTAAAATTTACCAACTACTTGATTAAAAATTTTAGGTTTAATAAGAAAATTCTAACCTCATTAGTTTAGAAAGAGGACAAGAATCACTAATCAATTAAAATTAACTTATGCCGGTTATCTCAACATAATTATAGATTTTGAGTTCGAATTAAAAGAATGTAGTAGTGTTAAAATTGAGCATCAATTTTTGTTCGCCCGTATAATTCTTTTTACTATTCAAACTTGAATTGCTATATCATTAGCCCTCTGTCTTGTAGAAAGGTGGAATATGGTTGACAAAGTAATTAAGTTCTTTTGGAGTCAGATTCAGTATATTTCAATAAAATTTTCATTCATCTAATATAGATCAACTTCAATTTATTAAATAGGTGTTAATGTTCCTAAAATGAGCTCTTAAAATCTAAATCTAAGTCCATTTTATTGAACTTCTTTTACTATTTGATAGACCGCAAGCTAGGGCTTATCATAATCTTGTCAACATATTACATGACTACAAGTCTTCCCTCTTCACATATATTTATTCATGAAGCATAACTAATAATAGGACTTACTTTGTTAAGCTAAGAGAGTCGTGGGAAATCCTAAAAAAAAAAAAGAGTCGTGGGAGAATTTAGGGTGGTGCAACATTTACCAAAGCACGTGTAATTTTGCAGTTCAATGAAATTTGCTATAGTAGCGTTGGTACGATAATTTTTTGGATAAATTAGTACGAGGTTATTCTAGTATGATTATATTTATGATTAAATTTTTTGATTATCAAAATAGATGATAAAATTTTTTGTGTTTTGTTTATTATATTCTCGGGTCTGATATTATTTTTTCATTTTTGTTATTGAAATGACTAAAATATTTTAAAAAAAAATCTCCAACCATTACCTGATTGACTCGCCGGAGCTCCAAGCTGGAGCTAGAATGGTCAGCGCCGGCGATCTCGATCTATGTCACCACGATCTCCAAGCTGAATCGAAAATTCCCAATTCGCAAAAATGGGAAGAACCCTAATTACCTTCTTCCTCAACCTGGATGCAGTCGGTGAATCGAAAATCTCCAAGTTGGACGATGCAGTCGATGAACGGAATTGCTTAGTAGCCAGACTGGACGACCACCCACCGCCACTCGTTGCCGGAGACGATGCAGTCGCCAGGCCGGACTACCGTCGCCGCGGATGGGAACACTGCGGAAGCTCCAATCGAGGGAGCAGGAGGACCTCCGACCCAATATTGTCATCAATATGGGTTGGTCTCGATTCCCAGGAGAGAGGCCCGGTCGGAGACGTCGCCGGTGAGGAACCGACGTGGCCTTTCGGGTGGTGGGGGTCGTCGAGGAAGAAGGTAGAATTTTTTTCTAATTTTTAATATGTTTTTTGTAGTGGTATTTTTCTCGTTTCAATTAAAAAAAAAGTAAATGACGTCAGCGATGGACCCGAGAGTACAATAAACCAAACACGAGGAAATGTATCATCTATTTTGATAATCGAAGAACTAAATTATATATTTAATCATACTAAAGAGACCCGAGAATAATTTACTCTAATTTTTTTAAGATAGTATTTGACCCATCTCATATTTTTCTACTATCTATTTTTTTGAAGAACACATATTTTTCCACTATCTGTATTGACCAAATTGTGTCGGTGCATACCAATTGTAGATTGTGTACCATATTTCTTCGCCTTCGATCTCTTTCACCTGCGGCCGTTTGCGTGAAAGTGTAATACATTGACATTACACGGCAAAGTAAAAGAGTTGGCCCGGCGGTTTTTCTGGGTCATTTCCTCTGTCTTTTTCTTTTTTACCTCGTCTACTATTTCTTTAATTCTTTGCTCTACTCCTCCTTTACTTTTCCCTTTTTATTTGCTTTTCAGGAACTGCTGCTTTTTTCGTATAGAACAATATTTTCATCTTGTTGGTCCTACAAGTAGATATTTGATTGATAATAATAAGATGTAAATTTACAACCGGGTTAATTATTCTCTCCTCTTTTCCTGAGCCACTGGTTCAATTGGAATCACAGCTTTTTTTTAAAGCCAAAGGTGACTAGTTCATGGACCTGTTGGGGAAAAAATGTGAAGCCCAGTCGAGTAAAGTCTAAATCTCGCGATGATCCGGGCCGAGGGGAGCCCAAATCCCGCGATGATCTGGGCCGAGGCGAGCGGAGTCCAAATCCTGCGACAATTCGGCCTTACTCACCCTGCGACGATCCCTGCTACCCGAGGCCCGCGACGATCCCAGCTGTCTGCGACAACTCGGCCGGTGTTAGGCCCGCGATGACTCGGCCTGGCCACCTCCCCGCGATGATCCAACGAAGAGGAAATCCGCGATGATCAAGCCCAACCAAAGCTCGCGACGGTCCACGGTTCATCGATCCCGTGACGATCCGAGGCATCCAAAACCGGCGACCATCCAAGGGCACATAACCCACGACCATCCCAGGGGACGAAACCCGCGACCATCCAAGGTGGGTTTACTTCAAACAGATTTTTGACACCCTTTCACTCTAAGTTAACAAAAGTCATAAACTACAAAGTTGTAAATCTATGTCTCAGCTTTTCAGGCAACTTGAATCGCGTAAATCGGAGTTGTGAGTCAAAAGATATGCTCATTTTATCATTGGGCGACGATCCACCCCGAGCAATTGGCGACGATCCGTGTAGGGTGACTTCCAATGGCTTTTAGACCTCTTTAGGCTCCGAGTTAGAGAAAATCATAAACTACAAAATTGTAGATCTATGTTTCAAATTTCTACAAAAACTTAAATCGTCTCAATCTGAGGTCTGAGTCACAAGATACGACCATTTTACCAATGGGCGACGATGTGCGTTGAGCAAAGTGGCGATGATCCGCCTAGGGTGAGTTGGCAATGATCTGCCTAGGGTGTCTTCCAACGGATTTTAGACCTCTTTGAGATCCGAATTAGAATAAGTTTTTAACTACAAAGTTGTAGATAAACTTTTTGACTTTGCAGAGCAACTTGAATCTCCTCAATCCGAGGTCCGAGTCTCAAGATACGATCAATCTACTAAAGTCGGATAGTCCTCACAGATGAAGCCTGAACCGAGACTTGAAGCCTCGTTTTGACTCTCTTCGATACCGAATTAGGAAAGGCTCTTCAAATATAAGTTGTAGATATACCTCTTAGCTTTCCATGTTCTTAAGAATCACTTCATTCCGAGGCTCGAGCACTAAGCTGTGGTCGATTTACTAACGATGGGAGATTGAGGCAACTCCTACAAGCCATTGAGTGCCCTACCTCTTCAAGTGAGTGACCCGTCTTGACTTGAGGGAATGTTTTATGACCCAAGGATAACTCAAGATGAAGGTGAACCTAACTCAAGTTGAGGCTGAGTATATTCCAAGTTAACTTGAAGCTCAGTGTAACTCAAGCTGACTGGAGGCTATCCTGAGGGCACCCGACCAAGGTAAGTCGACATCCAAACTCGGGTACCTTGATGATTGCCTTAGTCGACTCCGAGCTCCCAGCTTGTTATTTTTGCATCTCGACAGGACCAAATACCAAGAATTGTACCTTGTCGGGTTTGAACCCTAGACCTCCATCAAATCATGTCACGCCTTGTGCCGCTAGGCCAAGAGCCCTTTGACACCAACCAACAAACATATACGCATCAGTTGGTTGTCTAGTTTAACCAGATCTCAAATTCGAGTACTTGAGAATACGTGTTAAATACTTGTTTGAAGAACTTTGTCACAATTCAAAGATATCATCGGGCTTAAATATGGATTAGACGGCACAATAAGTCCGGATACCAAATATAATAAACTAAAAAAAGGACCAATACCAAGGCTAAAATGGGCCTCCAGAAATATCCTCAAGCCTCTATGGTAGGGGCCCATTATGTTAAGCTCAAGAGTAGGTGATCCTTGTTGCTCTGGGAAAATAAGAGGATCAGCTACTCCTTTTAATGGATTTTCTTATAACAATGAATTAAGGATCCATCATAAAGCTGTTCAGCAGACGAGGGTTTTTTTTTTTTGCTAACTTTTAATTGTCGGGTTGAGCATTTTCGGGCTCTATTTATGAGTGAATCTCTCAATGATCTCTTCTATTGGTAATCTCTTCAAAGAAATTCAAGTTTCTTATCGCTTGAACCAACTTCTATGGGTGACCATTACGGTGTTTAATCTGACGAATATGATCATGAACCATCATTTGTTGAGCAAGAAGAACAAGTGCATCAAGATTATAACATGAACATTTTATTAGAAGAGGTAAGTAAATCTCTTCAAACCATTAATGATGTGGCTAAAGTAAGAGGGAAAGGAAGGTAATGGAGGATTGAAGTACATATTTGAAAGAAGCCTGATGATCAGATGGAAAGATCGGCCAAGTCGAATGTTCTATGGACAGCTTTGCACCAAGACTCCACCTTCGTCTTCCTTGACTCCTCTGTCATCTTAGGATCAAAGATGGTGTCTGTCTTAGACTTCTCTCCTGAAGCAAATATCTGCTCTTCTGTCCATATTCCGACTGCCAGGCCGGCCGCGTATGCAGCTCCGAGCGCTGTGGTCTCGATATCAGCAGGCCTAACAACCGAACTTCCGAGCAAGTCAGCCTGCAGGGTACGATCGAATAGAGATTTCGTTAAACACCGGGACAGTGAGAGTAACATAGTTGGTTAAAAGAGTTGGTTTATGTCAAGATCAAACCTGAATCTGCATTAGAAGGTTGTTGACAGTAGCACCACCATCCACTCGAAGTAAGAACTCCCCCTTCTCCGTCCGCTGCTCGTTATTCTCCCCGGCATCTTTGTGCATTGAATCCAACACATCCTTCACTTGGAAGCACATGCTTTCAAGCACAGCACGCGCAATGTGAGCCTTGTTGGTGAACCTGGTGATCCCAATGCAAACTCCACGGGCATCGTCACGCCACCACGGAGCGAACAGCCCATTGAAAGCAGGTACAAAGTAAACTCCACCAGTAGAGTCAACCTGAGCTGCCAGAGACTCGATCTCACTCGCACTGCGTATAATCCCGAGACCGTCTCGAAGCCACTGAACTGCAGCTCCAGCAATAGCAATAGATCCCTCCAGAGCATAATTTGTTGGTGCTTTTGGACCAAGCTTATACGCCAAAGTGGTGAGAAGCCCGTTCTTCGAGTGAACTGCCCAGTTCCCGGTATTCAACAAAATGAAAGCACCAGTCCCGTACGTACTCTTTGCCTCGCCTTTCTGACAGCCTTGGCCGAGCATTGCAGCATGCTGGTCACCTAGACATCCTGCAATCGCGATTCCTGCGAGCGGCCATCCTTTAGCAACATCACCAATAACCTCCGAGTTGCTAACTATTTTCGGGAGAATTCCCGCAGGAATACAAAGGGCGTCCAACGTAGATTTATCCCAGTCGAGAGTTTTGATGTTCATAAGCATTGTTCTCGAGGCATTCGAGGCATCCGTGACATGAATGCCACCACTGGCTCCACCGGTCAAATTCCAGATCAACCATGAATCTATAGTTCCAAATAGTGCATCACCCTTCTTAATAGCTTCCTTCACCTTGTTCACATTTTCCATCAGCCAGATTATCTTCATCGCGCTAAAGTATGTGCTTATAGGAAGACCACAGGTCTTCACAAAGTGAGTTCTTCCTCCAGATAATTCTTTCTCCAACCTCCTGAAATAAGAAAATGTTGAAATAAACACAAAAGTTAAAGACAACAGCTTCTTGTAATGAAGAAGTAGATTGAACAAGACCAACATTTAGCAGGTAGGAGATGGATTTGGCCTCTTAATCATATGGAAAATTACAGCTGTCACGGTTCGAGGAGCCTCTCGAGGAAGGCGGATTGAAATGCGCGAAAGCGTAAATCTTGAGATCCAACAGCAGCAGTTGAATAATTAGCTCAAGAACTTAAAAACCATCCATCAAACATTTGACAACAACATGTCTGTTTGACATCAAATCAAGTCTAAAAGCAATGAACTTGATTAAAACAGCTGCAACAAAAAGAGAGGACAGGAAAAACCAGAGGTGGGAAGGGGAAACCTGCAAACAGAGCTGGTGCGAACATCCATCCAAACGATGGCGTTGTGGAGAGGCAGACCCGTCGATTTGCTCCAGATGATAGTTGTCTCCCTCTGATTGGTCAACCCGATCGCCTTCAAATTGTGGTCAACGTCATGGCCACCGGCTTTCGCCTTCTCCATTGCCTTGGCAGCACAAGTCCTAACACTCTCAAGGATCTCCATCCCATCGTGCTCTACCCAGCTACCACCAATCCGAAACAAAAAAAGAAAAAAAAAAGGAACAAAGCACAACCTTAATATCCCAAATAAGGACACTGTAACAAAACCATCAAACCAAACCGTGCAAAAAAACTCCAATAAAGACACCAACTTTGGTAATAACGATCCCAGTTTCCACATAAAAACCCCAGCTTTAGGAGAACCCAGATCAAGCATCAGATGTTTCACAGCTTTGCCACCCTTGGACGTCCGACCCACCTCAAACCCGAATTAATCAGTGCACCATTGTTCGGATACACGATGGTTTTCAGACAAAAAAAAATTAATACAATGAAGAGAAAAGAACACAAACCCGGCTTCAGGGTAGATTTGGGAGAACTCAACTTGGTGGGAAGCGACGGCCTTAGCGTTACGATCATAGATGATGAACCGGGTGCTGGTGGTCCCTTGGTCAACGGACCCTATATAAGCAGGAGCTTCCTTTGCCATTTTTCTTTTAACTTTGAGCTCTAACGTTGGTTTCTCCCGATGTGTTTGTTCTAAACTGGAAAGACGATGATGACTTTTGTGGAAAAAGAATATCGCTAAGGTTCACATTTATAGGCCGAGACTTCGTCGGGATTTGCGTTATCCATTCCCGTTATCGCGGGGGTTTGACTTTTCCCGGGTGATAATCGGATATATCAAATTATACTCGTGAAATAATTATCGTACAAAGTGATTGTATTTGGTTTAGTTTGTATATTTATTGGATTTTATCTGTTAAGCTCATATCTATCCCGTGATTTGGTTTATGGATAGGTGGAAGTTTTATCTTCCAAACTGATTTGGAATTTCTCTTTTTCCGGTAGTCGTTGAAGCAAACTTGTTAGACGCGTTGAAGTATGATTTGTCATATTGTAATAAGAAAATATTAGTAAGATCTATTTTTCTCTTTAATTCTTTAAAAAAAATTATTTCCCAAATTGTTATGCTAGTACTGCCATAAAATCACTCGAAAATTGGAGATCACGTTTTGAGTTAAAAAGGGATCAAAATCGTTTACTTCCAAGTTTTCGGAGGGCCCAGATTGGGCACGAAATCCAATATTCTGTCCCGTCCAGGAAAGGGCAAAAGAGTAAATGCCGTGACGCGTCTGACGCGCTCATGAAGGGGACAAACCGTCTGACGCATCGGGTTGGGAATAAAGACATGCTAAAATGTAAAAAGATGCTTTCCTCCATTGTTGATTTTTGCTGTATACTTTTTAGATTAAATTTTTAGTAAATTTTTTAAAATGCGAATCCCATGTGAGAGAGATTTTTTTTTGCGTTGATATGTGAGAGAAATTCAAAAGGCTATACTTTTTTAAAAGGCAAAAATTTAATTTTTTTATAACTAATTTTTATTATAGATATTTTTTAATATAATCAAATTGGTATGCAATAGTGAATCGAATTAAAGTATTATTTAAGGAAATATTTAATTTTTATGTTCGTATTATTAAATATTAACTTGTCATGTCATTTTATCATAACCGAAAATGCCATTTATCATACCCGAGCATGCCAATAGTTAAAGTCGGGCATGCCATTTAATTAATTAATTTATTTATTAATTAGTTAATTTATTATAAGTTTTATTAAATATTAACCGGGCATGCCACTAGACATAACCGAGCATGTCATTAGTCGTAATCCCGTATGCCATTTTAACATAACAGGGTATGTCATTTAATTTATTTATTTATTATCGTAATCGGGATTGCCATTTATTCATAACCGGGCATGTAATTTGGTCGTAACCGGACCGGACATGCCATTTGATGTAACTGGGCATGGCATTTTATCATAGTCGGGCATGTCATTTAGTCGTAATCGGGCATGCCATTTGTCATAACTGAGCATGTCATTTGACGTAACTGGGCATGCCATTTGACGTAACTGGGCATGCCATTTGACGTAAGCGGGTATGCCATTAAGAAATAATCGGGTATGCCATTTAACATAACCGGGCATCCCATTAAGAAATAACTAAGCGAGCATGCCATTTGACAGATACCTTCTTACACTCCAAATTTAGAAAAGTCATAAACTACAAAATTATAAATATTCGTATCAGCTTCACACAACAACTTGAATCAATTCAATCGGACTCCGGAGTAAGAAGCTGAGGCTCCCCACACCTTTCAGCCGCTTATAACTCGGTCGACTCTTAACTTCAAATAAAATTTTGACATCCTTATATTCTAAATTGGGAAAAGTCAAAAACTTCAAAATTGTAGATATATGTCTCACCTTCATATAATAACTTTAATTACCACAATTAGATACCGGAGTAAGAAGTTGTGACTCTCCAACCAAAACCTATTGTTGTAATTAAAAGCAATCAAATTATAGTCGATTCAATTTAATATAGTTGCCCTTGTCCAAAAGCTTACCTCGGGACTAGAAGGAAAAAAAAATGAGAAAGGAAAAAAGCTTACCTTGAAACCAGAAGGAAAAAAGCGAAGAGGAAAAGGCTGCCTCGGGAACAGAACGAAAAAAAGAAATGGAATGTGGTGCTCCCGTGGCACTCTGCAACCCGCAAATGGCCCAATTACCCGAATTGCCCTTTAGTAAAAGGGGCCATTGGATCTTTGCGCGCGTTTTTCAGAGCCAATCAACGGCTCGAATTTAATCTCGCACAGTCTAGGAATCGAGGCAACCTCCGCACTGAATTCGAGCGCATTTTCGTATAGATAGATCCTCTACTGCATTACATGGCAGTTGCAACTCCCAAAAAATGTCTATTATTTTTAGACCAAAATAAACAAGTCACGGCGTCCACGTCATCACTTATCTAATTCATTATTGATAGGAATTTTAGAGCGTCAGATTCGGTCTGAACATGAGAGTGGATTCGGTCCCGTGTAAAATACTTCAGGACCGTTCTGGGAGATAGAATAGTTCATCATGTTATGATAGAATGATTCCCCAGCTATGATAAAATAGTTTCATGGAATCGTCTCGAAAAAATTGGGACCACGCCCGGGATAAAAGGGGTTGGATAAAATGGTTCGTCCAGTTATGATAGAATAGTTTGCCCAGTTATGATAAAAAAGTTTCAGGAATAAAAGGGGTTCGATAAAATGGTTCGTCCAGTTAGGATAAAATGGTTCGCTCATGGATGATAAAATGGTTCACTCAGTTATGATAAAATGGTTCGCTCTCCAGGACCGTATTAGAAAGGTCACTCCAGTACCAAATCTTATCCCCTTGAATAGTGTATTTCAGACCGTGTAGATTAAAGGAAGTGAAAGAGGCAAAATGGCAAATTATTCAAAAGATACAGCAAACTTGGAAAAATGATTTAAAACAACGCATGTTATTGATAGAAAATGAGACAGTTATGGAATGAAATAAATTCATAAGTGCAATTCCTTATCAATATTCCAATTCAAAAAGAGCAAATCACGCTACCAAGATCTTCAATTATCATTCTTTATCACTAATTAATTATTTAATTTTTTATTATACGTATTATCAAATATTAATGGGTCATATCATTTTTACGTAATATGACTTGTCATTTTGACATAACAGGAGCATACCATTTTACTTTAATTTTATTAAATATCTTGTGCTTTAAATTCTTTTATTAAAATTAGTATGTATGATATTTGAATTAATATAACCGGACATACCATATTAACATAATCGATCATATAATTTTGACATAACCAGTCATGTCGTTTTGACATAAACGGTCCTCCCATTTTGATATAACCGATCGTGGCATTTTGACATAACAGGGCGTGTCACTTTGACATAACAATGGCATACCATTTGACATAATAGGGCAGCAAATTCAAATACATATTTTGCCGACAGGAAGGGCATCTCACGTGGGGGGAAAATGAGAGAGGTGAAAGGAGAGAGGAGAATGAGAAGGAAGAGGGAAAAAAGGAGAAGAGAAGAAAGAAAAAAAATGAAGAATAGTAGGAGAAAGCGTAGGAACAGATCGAAGAGGAGAAAGGAAGAAGAAAAATAGGAAGAAGAAGAGATCGAAGAGGAGAAGAAGGAAAAAAATATGAGAATAAATCGTAAGAAGAATAGGAAGGAGGAAGGAAAAAAGAAAAAGAAGAAGAAGAAGGAGAAATTACTCTCAAGTCCTCCATGTTTACTTAAATATACCCAAAAGTCCCCCGTGTTTGATTTTATTATACTCTCAGGTCCCTCGCTGATGTCATCAGCTATTTTATTATTAAAATAACTTTTATGCCATTAGAAACTATAATAAAAAATAAATCAAATAATAACAATGCTAGAAGCAGCAAGAACGACTCCGAAAATCTACCATCACGGACCAATACATCCACTGTCCACTCTTCATCACCGGCAACCAAATCCACAATCGAGAAGGAAGAGTCAACCAAACCCATAACCCAGTCGAGCTTCATGAGGAGGAGGAAGCTCGTGATCCATCTTCGACGAAAACACATAACCCAGTTTGCCGATTCGTTGATTTGTTGGGAACCCGTGGACGAGCCCCTCTACGACGTAGTCGAAAACCCATAACCCAGTTTGCTGATTCATCGGGAACCCGCAGAAGAGCCCCTCTACGACATCGTCGAAAACCCATAACCCAATTTGCTCGCTCCCTCCCGTCTCCGTCTCTAATGAGGATGGTCCGTTGAGGATCGAGAGAGATAATTAATTAAAAAACAATAAACTCAAAAGAGAGAAAGAATTAACGACAGTGGTATCAGTAGCAGAAATGAGGTCGATGTTTGTGGAAGTCTACAGTACCCTGAAGAAGGAGCTCCTGAAGGATCGTGCTTTTGAATGGTCTCCTGATTCTATTGCATGGGTCGACAAGGTATTCTCCCCTCTCTCTTTGATTTGGTCCAAATTATGTTCTTTCCTTTGGTTTTCGCATCTGGGTTCTGAGATTTAGCCGTAAAGGACCAATCTTTGTTTGGTTTTTGTCTCCAATCGATTTTGATTCTCATTAAAAAGTTTGGGTTCGCCGGAGAAAGACGACCAGAATTTGATGCTCGCCGGAGAAGACGACCAGAGGAAGTTTTGGTCGCCGGAGAAGATGACTAGCGGGTAAAAAAGTCATTTCAATGATAAAATAGTAATAAAATAGATGATAATGTCAGCGAGGGACTGGAGAGTATAATAAAATCAAACATGGAGGACTTTGGCATATATTTTTCAAACATGGGAGACTTTTGGGTATATTTAAGCAAACATAGAAAATTGAGAGTAATTTTCCCAAAAAAAATTACTTGGGAAGCTAGAAAGAGAATGGAGAAAGAATGAGAAAGACAGACAGAAAAAGGTAGAATTGGAGGGAGAGAAAAAGTTTGGCTAAAAATACAAAAATTTCTCGCAGTATTTTAGACCGTGAGATATTGGAGAAATTAAGTGTGCCTCATAGAACATCCCTGGTGTAATTTCAAACGGTTTGTACCTGAAATTTTCAATTCGAACCTAATCCAAAACCAAATTTTACGGTAAGTTGGGGCAACAGGGAATCCGTCCGTAGCTTAATTACACACAAATTGGTTCATATAAGAATGACCCATTAATTGGTAGGTGGCTTTTGGACATTAAAATGTGATACTTTCGCGGTTCGCCCGTGCCTCCTCATCTGCCCAAAGCATCATCTTTGGTTCCACACAATTTCAGTCACTATGCGATGAAGACGTTCCGGTGCTATCCGAAACGTGTTCATGATATTTCACCCCAAAAAAAATGTGTTCATGATATGACAAGTGATATAAAATAATAATGAAATGTCAATATCATGAATATAAAATACTATCACTATATATTCATTATTGATTGCTAATATGGTAGTTTTAATCACTTTCACGAGCAAAGCAGCCGGTCGAGTACGCAATCCCAACTATTATTCCCGAAGCCAAAGCTCCTCAATTTTATAATCAAAAGTTGTATCAATAATTGTATGTGTGTATGATTAAAGAACTCAGCCGACGATCATCATGACAGCTAATAAGAATTTCCGCTGACTGCAAATCACGCGAAGACATTGGAAAGGGATCCGGAGTTAGAGAGGTGAGCTCCAGATAATTCATTCCACGAAAAAATTGGCATACTATGAGTGATATTATTTTATATTCATGATATTGACATTTCATAATTATTTTATAACACTTGTCATACTAATGTGTGTATGATTAAAGAAATCAGCCGATGATCATCATGACAGCTAATAGATTTTCCGCTGACTGCAAATACGCGAAGACATTGGGAAGGGATCCGGAGTTGGAGAGGTGAGCTCCAATAATTCATTCCACGTGAAAATTGGCATACTATGTTCGAATTTCACCAAGGATTTTGGTAGTCAATCATGGTTGACTAAAAGAGACCTCCTCCTAGGTGTATTTGTTATATTTTTTATAATCTCACAGCTCGAACTCGATACCGATCATTGAGTTCGAACAATCTTATTATGGGTTTTTTTAACGAACCTTTATTAAATAGGAAAGAAAAAATTATATATTGGGGTGAGAAAGGGGAGATAAAAAAATAAAAAGACTAAAAACAAAGCCAAGGCCTAAACAAAAAATCATATAGACAAATCCGTTACTATATCTAGGGACTCACCTAAGCAAACTCACAAATCGGATAGTCAAGAATGATACAAATCAACTGGGGTGCTTCAAAAGTCCACCTCATATTCCGACCAACGTAGATCCGCACCAGTGTAGGTAGTCCCAACCCTCTTCCTTGCTTGAAAGCGAGTATTCTTGGCTGGCGGAAGGTCGAAATCTTCCAAGTCCAACTGTGAATCAACCTCGTCTGCCCAATTGTTCTTCATCTTCTGCATCATCGATCCCATGAACTTCAGCGAGTTCGAAAAATCATCGTTGTCAGAAAAAGTGACAACCTCTTGACCCGGGATAGGCATGGGATCCATAGCAAGCAAAGCAGAGGCACGGCCTAAAATAGACGGGGACGGGTCCTGTAGAATCAAAGTTCCTTTTCCAAGGAATCCGGGATGGAGACCCTTGTGCATAGAGCCCTTAGCACTCAAAGATCTGCTAGGCAAAACTCCTCCCGCAGCAGTATAGGCGACCTTTCCTAGCTTCAATTTTTGCCAAATCTGAATCTGACAAATGCAATGGCAAACTCGAACTCGTTTTAGAACTCTTCTTACGCGTACTTTTCTTGCTCGAAATTGAAGTAGCACCCTGTGAACTCAGAGAGTCTGAAGGAGGCGAGCTAGCGCTCGAAACCGGAGACAAAGGCTAAGTAACAATTGGCGGAGTAATTTGTGGACCCGTACTAGGCGAGTCCATTGAAACATCCTCAATCCGCACTCCACTAGACATTTGTCCGCCCACCTGCTAAGGTAAATTATCTTCGTTGCTCAAAGAAATCTCCCTCTCCGAAACCAAAATTATTGCTAGCTGACCTTGATCGGCGTCGGCCACCAAGTCAGCGTTCGCCAGCGGAAGAGGGCAAAAACAATCAGCCAGCTGCTCAGACCTCTCAATATTTGTCTCATTAATAAATGTAGCAGTAGTAGCCCGCTGAAGTTGTAATTGACCAAATTCTGAAGCAAGAGAGCTCTCCTTTAAACTCTCCTCCACTATCAAAGGTGCTTTATCAGAAGAGTGTGGAAGCACAGAAACCTGCTCAAGAACCGACAAACTCGGAGACAAACCAAGAGGAACTGCGGAAGGCACCTCATCAATGAAACATGACCCTCACCACGAACATCGCACGGAGAAGCGTCAGTTTCGACAATCTCACCCTCTTCACCAAGCACATTAAAAGCATTGGAAACCTGAATAACATTAGCTTGTGAAGTAGAAGCACTTGCTGGCCTATTTGAAGCCAAAACAGACGCCACAAAGGGGGAAGACTTCTTTTGCCAAATTGTCTTTGAAACTTTGAAAGCTCTTCGAATAGTACCTTTACCAAGTCACTTCCATATGCCCCTTCCAGCGAGATAGAATCCCGGAGAGGCTTGGACATATCAACCTAGACCAAAACCCGAAAGATAGCTCCATTCAATCTATTAAGCGCACTCGAGTCCAATCGAATTGAATTTCCCACCGCAGCGGCGAGACCAAAGATAATGTTCTTCGGTCAATCTTATTATGGGTTGACGTAAGTATTTGTTGGTTTTATATATTTTATGTTTTAGACACTACTGCTAATACCACATTGTTTAGTAAAAAAATAATTTTATTTATAAATATAAAAAAATTACATACTCATTATTTTAAAATTTTAAGTTATCGTTCTAACCGAAACACCTAGACTCGAACTCCACTATCCCTTTTTCCTACTTCTTATCTTACATTCATTCCAAGGATACACCAGGACTACATGGGCCTGGACCAATGGGCTATACTGATCTTGGACAATGTGTCGACACTCCATCTAGTTCGGCCCAAAGAAAAATCAGCCCAGTTTCGCAGAGACGACATGACCTAATAAAAATAATGGTGAAAGTCCACTTGTAGTTTTGTGCTTTACGAGTTTACATTCCATTGTAGTTTTGTGCTTTACATTCCATTAATACGTGTGATTTCAAAATATTTGATCGAGCGACATATATTTTTCTAATCGATATTTCACTTATTATCTCTAAGTATTGTTAAATTAATTTTTTTAAATAAAGGAAAATATTTCAAGAGCGGGGAAGAATTTTTAGCATATATTTTTCTGACTTATTTTGACGGATAATAAATTTATTTAAATATACTTGCGGATATTTCAATCCAAAATTTTATTGAAATAGTGGGATATCAATAAAAAAAAACTTTTATCACACGATCTAACATTTTGACATTAAAAAATAGTAGTAGAGTTACTAAAATACTAAAATAAATTTTTACAAAAGTAATTATCGGAAAGATGCGAATCCCTTGAATGGTATAATGCTACTCGTTAGTTTTTGGTGCTTCAGTCACGTGAGTGCGGGCGGTATCAGATATAAAATTTGCAGGTTCGTTGCGAACTTGAATACCAAAAAAACTAGCTTCTCGAGTTGAACTATTAGAAACACAAAATTATAATTTTGTTATAATTTTTTTAACATTTTAAAGTTCCACGGCAAGTGTTTGCATACCAAATGTTATAAACTAAATAACATTGGATACCAAAATTGACGGATCCAATTATCATTGTACATCTTTATGGAAAATAGAAAGAAACGCCAAAACTTTATGGTAGTAGATTCCTATTGTTTTGCATCACGAGACAGAATGGCTACGAAAAGCTGGAGAGACATATAATTTAAGATTAGTATAACTATTGCGATATTTCCAAGCGGAAGAACTGCATAAAAATAAATATTTAATCTTGGGCTTCCTTCCTATCCTGGTTGCGATGTCATATTTCTGCTGTTGTACAATGCTTTTCTCTGCTGGAATTGTGACTAGTTTTGACAAATTAATAATTCATTTGTCAGCATAGATGCCTTTGAAGGATTCTTATCCTAAAATGGTCCATGATAAGAAACCAATTAATAAGTTAAAGAATTAGTAGGATTCCCTGCCATAAAACAAAGTTGGTACCACTACAAGTAAAAAAATTATATATATAATCTCAAATTTATCCAATACTGACTTTTGAAATTACACTTGTAATATTCATATTTGTTAGAATTTTTCCCCATCGACTAACTAATTATTTAAAAAAATCGACAGGTTCAATCAGTTCGGTAGCTCTCGGACTCGGAGCGAGGTGCGATGTGAACATCCAAAGTTGGAGGGACGCGAAAACCAGCTGGCAAAACGTTGAGAGACTGCGAGCAGCAGCAAATGGCAACGGATCGGTGCGGTGTGGGTGGGGACCACTCTCGGGAGACGGGACGTCCTCTCTGGGCCCTACCTCCCATGCGTTTGTTTTTTAAAAAATTGCACGCCTTTCCCTCTCCCTAGGCCCTCTCTTCAATATCAAGCAAACAAACACCATTAGGTACTACCTTCCAATATGTGTTGCCTCATAAATTACCAATTTTCAATTAAAAATTTTAAAAGTTTAAATCTTAAAAATATTTGTTAGAATTTTTTTATCACATTATTAAAATACTATTTAGCTCCACCTAGATTAATTAAAATAGTAGTATTATGAACATCAAATAGTCTAAATAAAAAAATGCATGCACTTCTCACGAAATAAATAAATATGCAGTACCATTCCAAAAATATATATGTACTCCTTTTTAAAAAAATGTATATATATCAATAATCATTAGTTTGTAAAAAATTGCCCTAATTTAAGTAGATTTTCAAGTTAGAACTTTACAACACTACTTATTTCTTTGGTGTATGATTTAGTTCAATGTTAAATTAGTTGATTTAATCAATATTCAATCATTATATAATTTCAGAAAATATATACAGTTCCGATAAAATATGTGTATTCTTTTCATAAAAGCCAAATAATCTCCATAGAGGAAAAAGCCAAACAATCAAGTGCTTCGATAGATCTTTTTTTCTTCGCCAAATATACTCTACCTTTTTCTTCTTTTTATCTTCGCCATGTACCATCATCATCATCTTTTAGTTTGAGCCCGTCTGAATAGCTTTTTTTTTGAAATGGATTTTATTTTTTAAATTTAAGTTATCGTGACTTTGTTCTGATACATGAAATGGAATTATTTTCAGAAATAGTAGAATTTATAGAGCTGAAGAAATAATTGTGAATAAATGAAATGAACCAATGGGAAACAAGCTGTAGGAAAATTGACGAAAGACTTGTGATTCAATGGAAGTGAAAGCAACAAAATCCATCATCCATAACATATAACAGTCATTCACCTTAAAAGCCAGGGCAAACAGGCAAAGTAGTCACATGAAATTGTTGACACCTAAGAAGAAGGACATTATTCTAAATTAAATAGAAAATTCAAATTAGAACAATAAATATGTTTGTTAAAATATAGTAGTGTTTTTTAACATGTTTTAAATGCATGTTCTATTTTTATCTTTAAAAAAAGTAGAATAGCATTGAATCACAAGTCTTTCATCAACTTATATCTCATACGGATCAAAGAAAGTTGGAAAAAAATTCGCAACCCCATGTCATAAATAAAACAATTTTACGATTTCATCAGCAAATAATAGTTGTTAAAAAATATGGAAAGATTTATTTTAGGGTAAATTATATATGGATTTGATGAAATAGATGTTAGAAACTCTGTAATTTGTCTTACTCTCCTATTTTGAGTTTATTATATTCCAACGTCTCTCACTGACATCATTAATCAATTTTTTATTTTATATTTGAAAAAAAATCATACCCTTGTTTCGCTGACCTAAATCTCTGGTCATATTTCTGGTAAACATTCAACTCCGGCCATCATCTCCCGCCACCCGACGACGACAACCAAAATTAAAAAACCCCGTATTGCCGGGCTCCTCTGGGGGATTGATTGGTGGGATTAGGATGTTTCTACGGTGGTGATTTCGCCGGGCTCCTGTAATAGCAAAGTTTAAGAAAATTGATGTTGTTTCTATGGTGGTGATTTTGTCGGGCTCCTCTGCGAGCGAACTCTTGCTGACCCACATCTGGGCGTTGCTCATCTGCCACCGGACGGCCTCCCCGCCGGTCCATGCTCCCCACCCACCTCCTCTCTGCTCCCCTCTTCGCTGTTTCGGTTTGGGGATGATTGGGGTTACCGGGTATTTAGCATTTTAGGTTCCTCTTTGCACAGAGCGGCGTGGCAGCCACGACAGAGAAGTTGCCCGGAGAAGGAGGCGCTGCCAGCCGGTGTGTGGGGTCCACGACATAGGTAGGAGGGTAATTTTGGGTCGCCGGCGACGACAGGTTGATCCGTGGAGGGGGAGAGAGGAAATTAATGCTTTTTTATATATTCTTTCGATGGTAGAAAAGTCATTTCCGTGAAATTTCTTTTGATGATATCAGCCAAAGAACTCGGATATAATTTACCCTTTATTTTAATATTAGCAGTACGGCATTTTTAACATAATTATTTTTATAGTTTACAACGAATAAAATAAGTCAAAATAAAATTTCAATTATTTATATTTAGAGGATTTGGACAGTCTTATGTGAACATAATTGAAAATATATTTAACACATTTTATAGATATTTATATAAAAAATGAGCGTATTAAAAAAATGAACTTTTTCAAAAATAATAGTAGTGCATACATGTAGGAGGAGGATAGATAGAGTGCTGCAGGGGTTGGATTGAGGGGGGACAAGGTTTGTCCCCACTGAAATGGATCAAAATTTTTGAGTTATAGACACGGTTTTTGATGACTGTCAGATCTGTAGACACGATTTTTAATGAAATCTGATGGTCCAAACAAAATTCCCTCCGTAAGGACAACTTTTATGTTGTCCTCACTCAATCCAAAACCGAGTGCTGCAAGTATTGGGTGAGCAGCACCATCCGATTTAAAATTTGGGTCGTTGATAAGGGTGTGGGTGAGCGTTACTTTTGATCCTACGACTTAGATTGACACGCACAAGTACATGGACATTTTGGAAACACACGCATTATTAATTTCTGGACATGGCAAATAGTGATTATTTTCTGTAATAGTATCTTTATTCAATAAGAAATTCTCTGTAATTTTATTATTTTTATTAAAAGTGTCTTTATCAAGTAATGAAATGTCTTCTATAATCAAAGATTTTATTAATCACGATTATACTTCTAATTAGGTAATTGTGGTACCACCAAACGCCAACCTGAAATAACACCGAACGCTAACATTGTGTACCACCATACGATATATAATGTGTACCACCATCGAATGCCGATATGGTGTACCTCCCAACGTCATATAATGTGTACTAACGAACATCAACACAAAGTATCATTGAACGTCAACACGGTGTACCACTGAATGCAATATAATTTTGTAATTTCTAAATTATCTCTGCCTATTCACCAATATAAAAAAATTGTCATCACACACGCGAGTCTAAATATTCTATTTTTGGGTTGTCTAATTCTCATTGTTGGGGGCAAGCAGAATTGTCATGCCCGATAAACTAGGCATGTCAACCGCCGCGTAGTAAATATCTCTGCAAGGCATCTTATTTCTCAATTCATAAAATCGTCTTCAAATCCGGGGATGATTATTTAAAACAGAAACAAGAAGTTTAAATAAAAATTCGAAGTTCCAACTAGATAAAAATGAGATGCATGTCCTCGCCTCTAGCTCTCACACCCAATCTGTCCCCGTCGTATCTGAAATAAAATATGTATTTTGCTGAGGTTACGCAACTCATTAAGACAGAACTCACAGTTAAGAACATAATCAAACATGTACATAAAGCATAGCACAGTATAGAACTAACGACTTAGACCAATAATAACATAGTACAGACGAACTCCGGAGTACGGCTATCAGGATCCTGTGGGGCACAGTAGACATCCCCTTCGCGCTATACGACACAGAAGCGGAACAGAAGCGGAAGGACGTTCTCACAACAAGGCACATATATCACCGATGCTCGTGTAGAGTACGAAATCTGTCGAGAGTACTTTATGGGCACAGTAGCATCGGGATAATCCCGACCAGAAACAGACTGAATAGAGTCCCACAAGGGACGAATACAGTACAGATACAGATACATACAAATAAACACCCACAAACATGAATCAATACATTACGGGTAGATTTCATGCTTCCTCAGATACGAATACAGTCATACAGTTTGTCAATATGAAATAAGGCATACTCATACTAGGACAAATATGGATAAACCAGAAATACACACGACATACGAACCTCATACTCAGCACAAATTAAAAAAATACAGTCAGGGACACACATGAATACGAGCATAAATACAGACAGAGATACAGACAGGGATATCAACTCAGTATGGACAGTACAGTACATATACACAATACAAGATACATAATACATATGGAATATGGAGTTCAAACAGAGATTCGAGCTTACCTCATTTTCCCGCAGTGTTCTAACCCCGTCAACCCGCGTACTCCCTAATCCTCATTGTTCCCCTCAAGTCCCTACAGTTCCTTGATCTATCAATGGCGATCTGCAAATTCTTAAAGAGCAACAGAGGGTACGGACGAGATGGCTTACCCTAGCATCTCGCGGTGCGGTGTCGTGTTCGTCCCCGTCCCTTGCCTCGCCCGGAAGACCACCTCCACCTTGGTAAAAGACAAAACAGATTTGAGAAAATGGGGTCATAGGATTTCGCCTAGACTTCTTTTATAGGTGGAGCCTAGTGTTTTCCAGAAATCAGGGTTTGGCAAATTTTAGTTTAGTCTGCTGGCAATTTACAGTTTGCTCCCCATAAAATTCGAATATCCATTTTAGTTTCTTGATCTTCACAAGAATCTAGGCTCATGTAAAAGGCAATTAATTATTGGGATGGTATATAATTGCAAAATGTGATTCCACCATAAAAAATGAGAGAGAACTGAAAAAAGCACCGAGGATAATCGGATAAGGCGAAAGGTTGGAGGTGCACGCCACTCAATGCACCAAACGTCGGGAATCCAATCTAATCTGACGTCTACCACTCAGCTCCTATAATCCTATTCTCCCGTCACTTACATCCACGAGTTATTTCGAGTGTTAATTGCTTATTATCTAAAAATATATAAATTTGTCCATTAAATATTTCGTTACATTTTTTTATGCAGTAAGCTGTTCTTTTCCATGTGAGACTTATTACATGTTATTCGTTTTTACAACTTCACGATTTTTAAGTTTTTAATGTTCAGGTCGAGTAATATAATTTTGTTTACAAATTTATTTTGAAATCAAAAATCAAGTTCGACGTATAAATACGAAAAATAAAATAAAATTACATATTAAATAGCATTATACTCTTAACCCAACCTCTTACCTATAAGTCCTTCTAGCTCATCATTGTAAGACTCTTGCACTAGATAAGGAATACAATATTTCACAATTTTTTGTGAAATTGATGTATGCTAATGTATTAGCACGATTTTTTTTAATGCGGTATTTGTTTACGAATACTAACGAATGTAAAATAACAAATGTTTACTTGCTATTCTTGCAGATTTTTAGTAAATATAATCTACTTATAAAAAATACAAAATTTCATCTCAAAGCGAATCTCTTCAAATTAATGTTTGGTGCAAGACTCTTGCACTAGATAATTAGAAAAATAATATTGATTTTGATGAAGCAAAGTAATGGATAAGGAGGATAATTGTGTTTATACAACTTGGATGGTACTAAAATGAATTAATTAAACTAAATCCTCTTTTTATCTAGGCCAACTCTAGTTATATCAACAATTATTGATGGTATTATAAAAAATATTTAGGGCAAAATAGTAATAAGTCCCTGATGTTTGAAGAAATTAATGAATCAGGACAAACATGTATCGATTAATCCCTCATATTTGAAAAATCAACTAATTAGTCCCTATATCCATTTTCTAGTTAACTTTTCATCATATTTATTCCCAAATTCCTATTATACCCCTAAGTCCACCCTTCATCTCTGTGCAAAACTCCCCTCTTTTCGTCAAAAGAAAACCTCTAGTCATCCCCTCAATCTAACAGCCACCTGCGATCCAAATATCCAAACCCCAAATTCTCAACTTCATTTTACTATACTCTCTCTATCTTCCACCTAAAACCCATATCCTATACTTCACTTCCTCTTTCCAAAAAAATTAAGTTCGTGAACAATTGATCTTTAATGGCCATCAAGTCCTTCATTGTCCTTCCACCTCCGATGAATCACCACCGCCGGCGAGTCCCTCGCATCACCGCTTCTGCCGCCCTGAAGCTCCAGCGTCCCAACATCCGTTGTGCATGGTCGGGCAACCTGACCTGTGTTACGTGGTGAGATCAGGAGCTAGTTTGGGTAATATGGTGGTTGTTTCACGTTTTTGGTCGTACGGCTACTGTAGATTTGGAGGGGGTAATAGGGATGGATGAGAGGTCTCCTTAAAGAAAAAAGGTTCGGAGAGAGAATGGTCGACTTAGGGGTATAACAGGAATTTGGAAATAAATGGTTGAAAAGTTAGCTAGAAAATAGACCTAGGGACTAATTGACATAGTTTTAAAACCCGGTCCGGAGCTACGACCCGAAATTTCTACCATTTTCTAGGTCAGTCGGCTAAATTGGTCGGACCACCGATCAAACAAAAAATATTTTTATTTTTTAATATTTTAAATTATATATATATATATATATATATATAGGTTAAAATAGACTTATTTTCCATGAAAAAAGTAGACTTAATTTTTTATCTCTCCACTATATAAATCTATTTATTTATTTATTTATTACTCTATAAACTTGTCAAATCAATTTTTTTTCCTCGAAAACCACTAAAAAAGCCAATTTCGCCCATTTTTTACGAATCGAGTTTAGCCGGACAGGGTGGACCTCAAAATCGGCCAATCTGACCAGATTTGGTCCAGTTAGTACAGACCCCGGTCAAAAGCCTAAAAATGACCCGTTCTTGTGCCCAATTTGTGGTCCAACCGGTTGGACCATATCTTTTAAAACTATGCTAATTGATTGATTTTTTTAAAGATGAGAGACTAATCAATACATGTTTGTCCTGATTGATTAATTTCTTAAAACATCAGGGATCTATTACTATTTTACCTAAATATTTATCATGATCTCAACCTAAATAATTTTATTAAATTTATGACACGTCTTATGATTTATTTTTAATTTTTTATTAATCAATACCACTTAATATAATAAAAATACCAGCTCACTTTTACCACGTCATATCTTAATCCACATTTCCAAATATAACACCGCCCCAAAAAAGGGGTCAAAATACTAGGATAAACCTTACCCAATTAAATGCCCACTGCCATTTTTGTCCTCGCCCAAACAACTAAAACCCCACAACACCCCTCCTCGCCCCACTGGATAAAATCCCCAAACACCTCCTCCCCTCTCCCATTGCAAGTTACACCCTCCTTCTCCCTCCCCTCTCCTCCTCTCTCTCTCTCTCTCTCTCTCTTCCCCTAAACGCCGCCGTTTCACCGACATGGCACCGGCGCTGCTCTCGGAGCTCGGGACGGAGATATTCATCCCGGCCTGCGCGGTGGTGGGGATCGTCTATGCGCTGGTCCAGTGGTACATCGTCTCGCGCGTGAGGATGACGCCCTCCTCCTCCAACAACGGCAGCAACAACGGCGTCCACAAGAACGGGTACAGCGACTCGCTTATCGAGGAGGAGGAAGGGGTTAACGAGCACGCCGTCGTTACCAAGTGCGCCGAAATCCAGAACGCCATCTCCGAAGGTATGCCCGGAATTTACCGTCTTGCCCCCACCCGGGTTCTAGATCCATCTAGGGTTTGTAAAGGTCGGATCTTTAGTCAAAAGCTTCAAACTTTCATTTTATGCACTGTTTGGCTGATGTTATGAACTTCAGCATTGCCTCAAATTTGCTCAAATTATTTGTTATAGTTCAAGTCCGAGCGCTGTCGGATCTTATGGTTCGTGAGATTTGAATTCGAGGCTCGAATTTGTTTTCGATTTATTTATTTAATTTTTTTTGAAATGGGTTATTTGGTTGGATCTACGAGGTGATAAGGCAAGTCCTGCCTGGTCTTTTATTCTTCTGGTGGAGGACCGGTGTATATTACTGTTTTTGTCTTGTAGGAGTAAAGAAGAAGTGCATGTCGGTGGGCTTTCCACGTGTTCCGCACGTGGGATGTTCATATTTTTTCTTGAATATTCTTTTTGGGTTCCTTGACCAGGACTAAAGGACCATAATGTTTTTCCGATCTCCGTGCAGGACGGGGAGCTGTGCTGTTATAATTATGTTGCCATTTTCTGGGAAATTGCTCTTCGGGCATTTGATTGTTTTCTTGTCGGATCTGAAAATATATTTTGTTAAATTTGTGGTGCAGATATGTCGCTTTAGAAACGAATTTGCCTCTGACGTTGTTGGTTTAATAACAAACAGTTCAAATCCGATTGGTAGATTATAGGTCCTGTATGCATGACGCGGGTTTTATTGACTAATTCAGATTTGTGCCGGTTAATAAGTTTTAGTCCAAATGTATAATATTTATATGTTTTACGTTTGTTGGTCGGGTTGGATGATTTTTCTACGTTAAGTCTTGTTTGGTATGATAATTATTTTCTGATTCCATGTGTGCGTCACTTTGCTATGGTCTTGCGAATATAAGCTGGCCTGTTGTAGTTTGGTCACTTGGGCTGTTGCCCTTCATCAGATTCTGTAGGAACTAATCAAGATATGGGGGGGTTATTGATTTAACAGGTGCCACATCCTTTCTTTTCACGGAATATCAGTATGTTGGCATCTTCATGGTCGCTTTTGCCGGTCTTATCTTTGTCTTCCTGGGGTCTGTTGAAGGCTTCAGCACCAAGAGCCAGCCTTGCACTTATGATTCCCAGAAGACTTGTAAACCCGCTCTTGCAACTGCATTCTTCAGCACAGTCTCCTTCTTGCTTGGTGCAGTCACATCTATCGTCTCCGGTTTCCTGGGGATGAAAATCGCTACTTATGCGAATGCTAGGACAACCTTGGAAGCACGAAAGGGTGTTGGCAAGGCATTCATTGTTGCCTTTAGGTCCGGTGCTGTAATGGGTTTTTCGCTTGCTGCAAACGGGTTATTGGTGCTTTTCATTACCATCAATGTCTTCAAGTTGTATTATGGTGATGACTGGGAAGGTCTCTTTGAGGCTATTACTGGTTATGGTCTTGGGGGATCTTCCATGGCTCTCTTTGGGAGGGTTGGCGGTGGTATTTACACCAAGGCTGCCGACGTTGGTGCTGACCTTGTTGGCAAGGTTGAGCGAAATATTCCTGAAGATGATCCAAGAAACCCGGCTGTGAGTATATGTGCCTTGTTTAATAAAATATTATTCTTGTTCCATTTTTGTCTCCATTCTGATGTATTTCCCTCTTCCCTTGGCAGGTTATTGCTGACAATGTTGGTGATAATGTGGGTGATATTGCTGGTATGGGGTCTGATCTTTTTGGCTCATATGCTGAATCCTCATGTGCTGCTCTGGTTGTTGCCTCAATTTCCTCATTTGGCATCAACCATGACTTCTCTGGCATGCTATATCCTCTGCTTGTAAGTTCTGCGGGCATAATTGTTTGTTTGATCACAACTCTCTTTGCCACCGACTTTTATGAGATCAAGGCTGTCAAGGAAATTGAACCCACACTGAAGAGGCAACTGATTATATCCACCATTCTGATGACTGTCGGGATTGCCATTGTTACTTGGATCAGTGTGCCATCCTCTTTTACAATCTTCAATTTTGGTACTCAGAAGGTTGTTAAGAACTGGTAAGCCCAAGAACGCGTGTGTTTGTTATAACGCTAGTGTTGTGGTAGATTGTTCAGGATGCTCTATTTAAGACTGTTCTGCGTAGCTATATAAAATATAATGCTAATGTTAAAGGTTCACTTTCTGAAAACTGTATTTCTGAAGTTGAGTTGTTGGTGAATATTTGTTTGATGTTGTGCTGTGAATGAACATTCACTTGCAGGCAATTGTTCTTGTGTGTTGCTGTCGGACTTTGGGCTGGACTTGTTATTGGTTTTGTGACGGAGTACTATACCAGCAATGCATACAGGTATGAACATGCATGAACTAGGAGCTATGCAGACATGTCCGGTTGGTTCTTAATCTGTTGGTTTAATTTGTTTTGCAGCCCCGTTCAAGATGTTGCGGACTCATGCAGAACTGGAGCAGCCACAAATGTTATCTTTGGTCTTGCCTTGGGTTACAAGTCTGTCATCATTCCAATTTTCGCCATTGCTGGCAGCATTTTTGTCAGTTTTAGCTTTGCAGCAATGTACGGCATTGCGGTGGCTGCCCTTGGAATGCTGAGCACTATTGCCACTGGGTTAGCCATTGATGCTTATGGTCCCATCAGCGACAATGCTGGAGGCATTGCTGAGATGGCAGGCATGAGTCATCGCATTCGTGAGCGAACTGATGCTCTTGATGCAGCGGGAAATACTACTGCTGCTATTGGGAAGGTAAAGAAGATACCTTTTGTTTAATTTGTGGTACACTTTTTGCATCCGGTTCTTAATTTTTGATAGGGGGACTCCCTGGTATTGTGTGTCCCTGATAGCACCAAGATTATGAGCTAACACCATAGCACCGGTGTTCATTTTTCTTTATTTTTAATGGCTCCCGATAATATCTGTGTTCGCCAAGTTACCTTTTGTGGTTGTTAATCCTGTAAATGACATGCCATTGTGTAATTTTCCTGTAGGGATTTGCAATTGGTTCTGCTGCACTGGTTTCTCTTGCTCTGTTTGGTGCTTTCGTCAGCCGAGCTGGAGTGACCACTGTTGATGTTCTGACTCCAAAGGTCTTCATTGGGTTGATAGTTGGCGCCATGCTTCCATACTGGTTTTCTGCCATGACCATGAAGAGCGTTGGTAGCGCAGCATTAAAGATGGTCGAGGAAGTCCGGAGACAATTCAACACCATTCCTGGTCTCATGGAGGGTACTGCTAAGCCTGACTATGCTACCTGCGTCAAGATCTCGACTGATGCTTCTCTCAGGGAGATGATCCCACCTGGAGCTCTTGTCATGCTGACTCCCATTATTGCCGGAACATTCTTTGGGGTTGAAACACTCTCCGGGGTTCTAGCTGGTTCTCTCGTCTCTGGTGTTCAGGTAATTGATAACTGCTGCAAGATTTTATATGCTGGTCGTCCAAAACTTTGCTGAGACAACGTGCTAAATTCGGTATTCTCCATCGCAGATTGCCATTTCTGCATCGAACACCGGCGGTGCATGGGATAACGCCAAGAAGTACATTGAGGTAACTGCTCTTGAATGTCACTGCGGCGGCATCATCATGAATTTCGTATTATTAACCTTGACGGGTTTGCATCTCTATGTCAGGCTGGTGCTTCGGAGCATGCGAGGAGCCTCGGGCCAAAGGGATCCGAGCCCCACAAAGCTGCTGTCATCGGCGATACCATCGGTGACCCGCTCAAAGACACCTCTGGACCGTCACTGAACATCCTCATCAAGCTCATGGCCGTCGAATCACTTGTGCTTGCGCCTTTCTTCGCAGCTCACGGGGGGCTGCTGTTCAAGATCTTCTCAGCCTAGACAACAAAAGGATGGAGCTGTTCTGAGAGTCGTCCTACCCCGCCCTGACTCGATCACAGTTGGGGCTATTTTTGTTGGGTGCTGAAGTGATAATGATGATAATTGCGAGGAATAGGACAGTGGAAAGAGGCTTTTTGTCTTCTGATTTTGGATGCCGGGAGACTTGAACGTGGGGAAGTAACTCATCCCGGGTGCAATTATTATTTCTATTGTAGCTCAGTTTCGCGACTTCTTTCATCTGATCGATCACCTTCGTATTTGCACTATTTTTCTCTGGAAGTATTTTTTGCAATATTTTTAGTTTTTATACCTATGTCGTGTCCTGGCGTACAGTACAAGCAACTGAACATGCGCTGTTCGGTTTTTTGTTTGGGTTTTATTTAGCCTTTGGATGCTCCTCAACTGATCTTGAACGAGTTTGGAATCCTCCCAAGTTGTTTCGATTTTTTCTTGGATAATTTCTGGTCATACAAAATTGCTTATAAAAATTCGTCAAAATTGTAATACCAAGAAATGCTAGTGTTCAGCACGCAGCCCAGCTGTTCGACCACGAGGCCGAGCTGCGGTCCGAACACCTCTATCCTTTAGACGGAGAAAGTGCTGCCATCGTTCACATGCAGGCTTTGCATTGATGTGAACTCTTGGCGGAGGAGTTCGATGTCCTCTGCACACATCCGATATTCGATCCTGAGAGCGGGAAGCACTCCTGGTCTGGCCTTCTGTTCGTCTACGACCTTACAGGGTGGGGCACGGGTGCGGGAGGTTCCTGGGGATCTTCGAGAAGGAAGGGTGCGAGATGGTGGAGATGTCCTGTGCCGAGCACGACACATATGCCGCCGCGGGTTCGCAGTTCGTCACACACACACGCGCGATGGGATGGATGCTGGAGAAGTTTGGGCCGAAGCGCAACACGAAAGGGCACGACACGCTGCTCAACTGCATCAAGTTTACAGACAGCAAGTTCTATGGAAGCTATGATGATGATGGCGGAAGAAGGGAGGATCCGAATTGAAATGTTGTGGGCATTGATTGGTAACGTTGCTTTCGTTTTTAAGAGCGGTAGGTGTGAGAGAGGAAGATGTAGCCCAATCTTGCTCTCTGGTTTAGACAGAGTGATCTAGTTGCAATGTATAAAATTTTAATTTTATGCTACTTACTATCTATCAAAACCAAATTTAATAACTCTACTATACCTCATTATACTTTCGTACACATCTTTATAAAATCCTACTCAAGTTCTAATATTTTGTTATGTATTTTTATCAATGTATTATTAACCGACAAGCACATATTTTTACTTCAAGCTAGAACACTTTAGACCGTAACCTAAAATGGAATAAAAATTATCAGCAATATTCTACCTGACTTGATATATCTGATGATGATGTAAGTTTTACATTTATAAAAAGGTATGCAGATTTTACAAATGAAAACTTTATTAAAAAAATTTATAGTCTAAATATTACTTCCTTTATCTACCAAATAAATAAAAAGACCTCTAAAAGTCCACGCTTAAGAAACCAAACAACGGAAAGTCCTAGACAATGGGCCCAATATAAACCAAAATCATCCATCCTCGAAAGACCAGCCCGTGATGTGTTATAATATCGCCCAGACCGCAACAAGATTCGATGCTCGTTGGTAGTATAAAAAGATTAGCCTTAAAATTATCGTCTCTTGTCCAGACAGGAGAACCACATGTCGTTTTCTGTTGGGAGTTCGGAGGCTATCGTTTCGATGATGACAAAGTTAAAGTTGAGCTCTTTTTAAGACCCTTTTCTGCCCTCTTGTCTTGCCAATCTCCAGATCACCCCACCAAAGGCCTGACCCTTTCTTGTTCCCAGGTACCTCTCTCTGTATCTCTGTATTTATGGAACTAGATTGGAATATAACTTTAGCTGCCTCTTGTTTCTTCCCATTTTGTTGGGAACCCAATGATAAAGTTCGAGTCTTTAGACTTTCTAGAGTGAATTCGTCTGCACCCAGTGTTGGGGACTTTGTAGATTAAGCATTGCTAGAGAATTTTGGTGTTGGCTGTTTTTGGAGGGATGAAGTATTTTGTTGTTGTTGTTTTGCAGAATTGGAGACTCTCTAGTTAGACCCGAAATGGGGAATGCTTCGTCGATGCTCACTCAGTATGACATTGAAGAAGTTCAAACGCACTGCAATGATCTTTGTAAGATTTGTTGTAGCTTTTTGGGTTTTGCTTTGATTTGCCATTTGTGGACGGACTTGTTGTATTTGTAACTTTTAACAGTTTTTGTTCTTGGCTCCCACACTTTTAGTCTCCCAGCAAGAGATTGTCTCGCTGTACCAAAGATTTTGTCAGCTGGATCGAAGCTCCAAAGGATTCATCTCGGCAGATGAGTTCTTGTCTGTGCCTGAATTCGCTATGAATCCTCTCTCCCAGGTAGTGGAAGTTGATTTAGCTCTATTTGGATTTTGGAATTTGACGTGGCCATGAGCTGACGTATCTCGGTTGTCACAGAGGCTGCTTAAGATGGTTGATGGTTTGAACTTCAAGGACTTTGTTGCCTTCTTATCTGCATTTAGTGCTAAAGCGAGCACAGAGCAAAAAGTTGCCCGTAAGTGTCTTTCTCCTCCTGATAATTGTTAATCTCTTCTATTAGGGTCTCTGAGCTTTTGTTGGCTACTACATGTTGATTGCTTCAAGGAAGTATAATTGCTATACTTTAATGAGTTTTCATGCGACATGAAATTTGCTGCCATGTTATTCCCGTTGCCCAAGAACTGTTGTTGAAAGCAAGGTTTTTTTCATGTTTGTTAGGTGCTAGAGCTTTGTGGACTGTTATCTTTTTGAGAATTTGAAATGAAGTGGATGCTAAGTGGGGGGATAAATTATCTTTCTCGGTCTAGAGGTTAGAAAGAAAAAAAATGTGTTTTTGAACAAGGCTTGTTTCGGGAGAGCTTGATATCAAAAGTTCACTGGACCTGACTCAGATAGGCAGTTGGGTATTATAAGTTCCAATCATCTAACAGAGACTTTCCCCTCTATCCTGAGCTGTCATGTATGAGCAGCTTTGTAATAAGACTGTTTAGTTTGAGGTTTTACTACCAAATGATGTTTCCTCAACTCTTTCTTCTGACTCCCTGTCTCAGTGATCTTCAAAGTCTATGACTCGGATGGTAATGGCAAAGTGTCCTTCAACGACTTATTGGAAGTTCTCCAGGACTTATCGGGGCCATTCATGCTTGAAGAACAAAGAGAGGTACACCTTACAAAGTTTCTAGGTAGTGATTTGTAGCCAGTGAATTAACCACCTATGTTCTGTTTTCGATGATTTCTGTCTTTTCTCTGTCTTGCAGCGAGTTCTCAGCAAAGTTCTGAAAGAAGCAGGTTATACAAAGGAGTCATACTTGATGCTAGATGACTTTGTCAAGGTACTTTGCAATCATTGACTTAGTTTATGCTCTAGCGTTTTAGTAACCAAAAGAATCTTCCAGTTCTATTATTTAGATTAGTTTTAGGCATGGTAATCAAGAAGTTGCGAACAACCACATGCATTAACTTAACAGGTAATGTAAAATTAAATCCTTGACACTCGGTTAGAAGTGGAATTATTCCTACAAAACTACCGACTCTTCATCTGTGCATATCACTGGACTTAAAGAAGCTAGATAGTCCCTATCTGCTCGTTCTTGTTCTTGATATATTGTTTGCGATGATCATATACGAAATGCCGTCCAATAGGCAGGAGTTGGTAGATGGTAAGATGTCAGCTAGTGGACCGTCCTGATTCACGATATAGCAACAACAACTAGGAATTGTTTGCTTTACTTTGTGCTTACTGTTTTGCACTAGGTCAGATGAGTTTTGTCCGGTCTTTTATGTTTGCTAGCGCTTTATATTATGCAGGTATTCGGAAGTTCCGGCCTGAGGATGGACGTTGAAATTCCAGTTGATTGATCTATAACAATGCAATAACGAATCGCAGCACATGACGGCCATTTGTTAGTTATAGTGTTTCTAGTCGACGGGAATATACGATCTACACTCAGACTGACAACGATTAGTACCGTCTGCAAGTTGTTTAAGGTATGCTAGACTTGTCGTGCTTGTTCCTTTGGAGATTTGTATTTCACCAAGTCCTTTGTACATATATAACACAACTTCTGGCCGTCTTGTTCTCTCATAAAATCGGTGTGTGTTCTACAAACTATTCATTTAATGTAAATCAGCTATTACATAGAGATACTACGGGGTGTGCCTACTCCGATGCTGTCTTTCACGGGGATCTAATACATGGAACCCCAAGGGGAATTGTGGAGCGAAGTTGGATACCCCATCGGCTGTTTGATTACTCTCACGGAAACAATGTGGGACCTCGACACGCTATTGACGACTAATGAGGTTACGACAGCTAAATGTTCTTTCACTATGCGCGAGACATTTCAAAAATTATAGTGGTTGTGTGAATGTCTGGTTGTATATAAAAATAATCCACTGTGGATTACAAGTAGTGAACAGTATGCTATCATGCATGTCATCTGCTAAACACAACTTATCAAATTATGTTACTATATGTGTTATAAGCATGGACTATATCCATTGATACCAAACACACGTCTAATCAACCAAACATGTTTGTCATCAGTTTATAATCTAGCCTTGTACAAATGGGACCAAATTTGGTCTTGAATGGCCCATTTTAGGACGGGCCTGATTTACAAATGGACCGATGGAAAAATCGTAATATATTCGAAAAGTAGGGGCAAAAATTGGCCATGGGAAAAGAGATGCCCGGTAATGAGAAAATGATATGCCGCGTCATAATAACATGGTATGCCGTATCATGACAAAATCGGATGCCTTGTATAGCTTATGTGCTATATCATTTAATTAATTAATCAACTTTTGTTATAAGTATTTTTACATACCATACGATAAAACGTGATATACCATTTGACATAATGTGACATACCATTTTGACATAATCGGTCATAACATAGTTAATTAAAATGTTATATTGTTTAACTAATTATTTAATACGACATGCCATTTCGACATAATCGGTCATGCCAGTTTGACATAATCAGACATGCCATTTTCACATAACAATGCATATCAGTTCGACATATCGGGATATACCAGTTCGACATAACCAGACATATTATTTGCACATAACAGTGAATACCAGTTCGACATATCCGAACATTTCAGTTTGGCATAATTGGGCATATCAATTCGACATAACCGGACATACCAATTAGACATAACCATGCATACTAATTCGACATATTTTTACAATTTTTTTGAGGATCAATTGCAGCAATCTTTCATTCCAAATCAAAGCAATAGTCAAGGTACATCAGAAGCCAAAAGCGAAACAATATCATCATTACCATGACTAAAACTAACGACAGTAGAATCTGCAGGTAACAAAAGCTGTATAACCGGAACCACGTTTTACAATTTTTTTTTGGGTGGAACGAAATTGGTTTACATAGCGGCATAGGCTATAGAGGTGTCGAAGGATGAAAAGTCCCGAACCTGTTACTTGCCCTTGAGTCATCATGGGTTTCATGGTCTTAGATTGTCGCAGGCTTTTGCTGGAGCCAATCGTCGCGTGCGTAGGTTGAGGCGGATGGTCGCGGGCATTGGAGGGTCTGGATCGTCGCGGGCATTGGAGGGTCTGGATCGTCGCGGGCTTTGTATACGCCGAACCGTCACAGGCTTGGGTCACCGCGGGCCTCATGGGCTTGGATAGTCGCGAGTTCCACTTGCATTGATGGGCCCGGATCGTCGCGGAATAAGCCCCCTCGAACCGCCGCGGCCCTAGCTTCTTTGGATCATCGCGAAATGAGTTAGGCCCGGATTGACGCGGGCCTGAAGGGTCCGGATCGTCAAGGACCTCATTTGGGTGCTCCGGGGTCGTCGCAGCTTCCCTTGGGCTGGATCGTCGCGGACCTCAGGTACTAGGGATCATCGCGGGCCTCGGGTGGTTTGGATTGTCGCGGGATGGACAAACCTGGATCATCTCGGGCTTTGGTTGGGTTTGATCGTCGCACATTTCCGCTTCGTTGGATCATCGCGGGCCTAACACGGGCCGAGTCGCTGAGATCGTCGCAGGCCTCGGGTAGTGGGGATCATCGCAGGATTTGAACTCCTTTCGCCTTTGCCCGGATCATCGTAGGATTTGGGCTCTCCTCGGCCTAGATCGCCGCGAGGTTTGGACTTCACTCGGCTAGGCTCGGATCATCGCAGATTCCACTCAGTTTGGATCGTCGTGGGTTCTTTCTTTGTTGGATCATCGCGGGCTTCGAACAACTAGATCGTCGCAGGACTCGATTCAGCTCGATCTTCGCGGGGGTCTCTTAGGCCTAGTCGCCGCAGGTTGGCGCGAGGCCCATTCAAGGTGGGTTGTCATCCAATACTAGCTACGGGATACGAAACTCTGTGTCAGCATAGGACTCAAACCCAAAGAGACTAGGTGCATGATGGACTTCTTAAAAATAACATTAAGCAAGGCTGAGCATACCTAGGTTCTTAAGAGATAAAGATAAACTCCGGCAAAGGCGAGGTAAATTCGAGTCAGGCAAGGATAAGTATTGAAAGTCCGAGTTAGGAGGGGATAAGCATTGAAAGTCTGTGTTAGGCGAGGATAAGCATTGGAAGAGATAGGCTTCGGGTCTTCGAGTCCGGACGGGATGAGGATAAGGCTTGGCTGAAGATGAACTTCAAGGACTTCCAATTCGACTACAAAATAATGTAGGCTAGGGTGGTCTACGTTTCTATATAAGCAGAGCAAGGAGCGAGCAAAAGGGACATCACAAGATCAAACACACAAATATCTCTCAAGCTTCGAGCTTTTTATCTTAGTTTAGTAGGTAGTAGTAGTCCCGGCTCCGGCCACCTTTGTTACTTTAGCGTTAGACCGACTTTAGGACAAGCACTCCAGGTCGTCACGAGATCGATCGACGTTCTCTCGCATTTTTCCCCAACAAGAGGTTTGGGCCGATCGGGAAAGATGTCGAGCAATCCCCGCAATTCATCTTCCCGAGACTTTGTCTTCCCTCTTAGGAGCTCGAGATCAATGACCTCCGGAGCTTGAAGTCGACGGCCACGGTGGGGATAACTCGAGATCAACACCTAGACTTCCAAGCTCAGATTTGATTGCAATGCGAAGCATCCGACGTGGGCGTCAGTGACTAACGAGATCTGATTTCGATGGTGAATCAAGCAAGCTTGAAAAAACCTTCTCTTAGTAACCAGAGGAAAAGAAAGCAAAAGCAATTCGGGGGCTAGAAGTGGCCGCCTCTAAAAGCCATAGAATTCGGGGGGAGAGAGGGACGAAATTACCCCCGCCTCGTCCTTCTCCGTCGGATCAGCTCCCATTTTTATTTGGATTCATACAACGGCTGAAATCAGCTCTAATACGGGCTTGCCACAAATTTTTCATTCAGGAACAAATTTACACCCTATACGAATATGACCTACTTTTGAAATAGTAACAATCCATTTAGCAGTCTATATCCAGATACTCATTGATGACTACTATAGTTTGTCATGCCTTTTCCTCTTGGTTCTTGCATAATTAGTTAGTTTTGCTAAACATTTCATTGAGAAAAGAGGGGTTTAACTTATCAAGAGGTTGTGTGGGATGAGTCCTAAATTGCGTGTCGTAATTATCTTATTGAAGCCAATAATATGTATATGTATTTATAAGTACTAAGCCATAGAAAAAATATACTAAAAGAAACATAAACCTTGTACTTCAAGAAAAATAATTTATAAACGAAAACTAATAACTAACTTGTAAAAAAAGATATAACTAATAATGACTTACAAACTAAAAGTCTCACCCCGAGTTAATTTTTGACTAAAAAAAAGAAAAAAGAAAAAAGAAAAAGTGCATACCAAGAAACCACGACGATACAAAAGCTAATTAAAAGCAACGGTGACCCTAAATCAGCCCTAACCTTGCACGCTTGTGGACGCCCACGGTTGAAGTTCCCGGATGCACCGTTGCACGAAACGGTGACGGGGACGACCCCGCAGGTCACCACGAGCTCCTCCCCACAAATTTTTCCTGCAATACTCACGTCGAAGCCCACCGTCCCGTGTGCTAAGTCGGCAGCAAGCGCCGTCACGGTTGCTGGACTGATAACCGCCGAGTGGTGGACCTCAAAGACAGTGAGTTCTCTGAATCTCTGGTCAAACGACGGGATGCCAGTGCGTGAGAGGAGCTCGCCATTGTAAAGGACGGAGCTCTCCAGATCGCTGTACTGGAGCACTGTAGGCTTGCTTTTGATATGAAACGTGGCGTCCAAGTTTCCGGTGACCTGCTGTGAGGAGGCGGAGACGTTGAGGCCGGTTAAAGTAAGGGAGTCAAGGCTGAACTCGGGGAGGGGGTCATACTGGTAGACTGCAACAACAAGCGCTCCCTCCGGCCATGATCACTCCGGCCACGATCACTACGATCGTGATGAAATTGAGAATCCGTTCTTCGTCAATCAATTTCATGTTGGGAGGCTATGGGTTTAGAGACGACGGGCAAGAGTTTTATGTTATGGAGGAAAAGAGCAATTGCGAGTAATATATATATATATACACACACACACACATGTGGGCATGGTTTTAAAAAATGCGGTCCGACCGGTGGTTCGACCGGTTGGACCACAAAATGGGCACTAGACCAGGTCATTTTTAGGCTTTTGACCGGGGTCTGTACTAACCGGACCAAATCTGGTCAGACTGGCCAATTTTGAGGTCCATCCTGACCGGTCGAACCCGGTTAGTACAAAAATGGGCGAAATTGACTTTTTTGGTGGTTTTCGAGGAAAAAAATTGATTTGACAAATTTATAAAGTAATAAATAAATAAAAAAAATAGATTTATAGAGTGCAGAGATAAAAAATTAAGTCTACTTTTTTTTTGTATGGAAAATAAGTATATTTTAACTTACATATATATTATTTAAAATATTTAAAAATAAAAAATTTTGGTCCAACCGCTGGTTCGCCCGGTCTGATCGGCCGACCCGGAGGACGGGAGAAATCCCGGGTCGGCCTCCGGATCGTTTTTTAAAACCATGCATGTGGGTTGTTTCAGGGTAAGGCGATAATGAAATTTAGGACATCTGATGGGCTCTTCCACGTTGTGTTTGGGCCGGCATGCTAGGGCAGAGTTCTTGTCCATTTTCAAGAAATTCAAGAGTAAGCTTGAGAATTTAGACTTCTAATGAAATTTCTGCCATAGGCAATTGCAATAGGAAGTTGAGGTTATTAGTCACATTAGTATTTAATTACATCATCAAGTAAAGTAAACAAGATATTAATTTTCAATATGCAATTTGGGAAGTGACATTAATGTCTAATATATACAACTCAAAAAATTTATAATTAGACAATTTGATAATTTAAAAAAGTTGTTAGTCTGAAAATCGATATTGGAAATTATGCTTAAATTATGATAATAAATTATGCAGCTTTGAAATCATGCTTCTAAAATAATCTATATTATAATCTACATAATTTTGGATTAGTCCAATCACCAAACATCAAATCATTCAGTTTCAAAATGCAAGATATAAAAATCATATTTTGTTTTAAGATTGAAAGCATAATTTTTACCGTACTCTAAATCAACAAATTGTGGTTTGTCTAACTTCAATTTAAGATGTTGATTCATTTAAGTTGTTAAACAACAACTGAGATAATATGAATAAAATAAATACAAACATTTTTTGCAATGTTATGGTACTAGTATAAACCATAACTCTTAAGGCATAACCCTAACCCCTAAGAAGAATTGATTCGAATTTAATTCAAATTTGGCAGTTCACAATTCGTATTCTAATTAGTCCTTAGACGAATCGAATGCAGTTCAAAATTTTGATGAATTCAAATTCGTTCGAATTCAAACAATAGCCACTTCTGCATATATATTGATGTCCAACTGTCAAAGGACGTTTGGCCTAGCAACATAGGCGTAAGACGATCTAACGGAGGTCTAGAGTTCAAATCCTGACAAAGTGTATTCTTAATGTAAAAATATTTACCATAAAAAAAATCAATGTCCAACTTTGAATGCTATTGAAAAACTTTCTTAACGAATATTTATGACTGTTGCATTGCATTGCGTTCGTAAGAAATTAAATTTGAGAATTCCTTGTCAAGTTATAACGAGCCCAACTAAAATAATTTTGATATAACTTTCCACCTCCATGCTATCTTTAAAGGTATTAATTTCTCATACTATGGTATAAATGGTCTCAAGAAATTAACCTTCAAAGATACAAAACCTATAACACTCAAAATTCGTAAGTTACACTCTTAACGAATTTCTTGAAGTAAGAATCACAAGTTTAGACTCGGAAAAAGAAAGAAGGAATTCTATTTCTGATGTTTTTGGCTTCCAAAAAGTCTTAGTATTTATAGATACTCAAAAGTTATCCCCAAACGGTGACAACTATTTCTCAGAAAATATCCGTTGTACCAAAAAGTCGCAACTAAAGCCGAAGAGGGCTACAACTTACAAAGAAACACATCCGATTTAAAATTTTTGAACTCGTTTAATACTTATTTATTTTCTTTCTTTCATATATATATATATATATATATATATATATATATATATATATATATAAGTTTTGAACTAACAAAGTTTCTATTGGTGTCCTTGGTTTCCTTGCATAATGGATGGAGGCCCAAATAAGCTTAATTGGTACCAAAAATGACTAATTTATTTATAGTCTTTTTAGCATGCTCTAAGTTCTACTTTAACCAATTAAAGATTGAAACAAAGCTAAATGGCAAAATAGACTAGATGACATAATACAATTAATTTATGTAAATATACAACAGCCTAATAAATTTTTGGATAATGGTGTTTTCAACCAAAAAAGCAAGCGAAACACATCTTGTCAACTTGATGAGGAAGTTACGGCAAATGTGGAGAGTTGACCACATATCTGTTTGGTCTTTTTAGTAAAAGTAGAATTTTTATTATTAATACAAGTGACAACTTTAACCAATAGAATTGGTTAAAAATTGTTCAACTTGCTATTTATGCCTAAAAAATGAAAAAAAGTTGAATCCCCTTGCACAAAACAAACTGTTCAAGGTTATAGTAATATAAAAAAGAAAATTTTAAATATTATTAATACTAAATGTTTATGCTCCACATTCCACTTCTGATCAGGCTTCCTTTCGGGAGGAAATTGTTGACTTTCTGTCTACTTGGAATGACAGTTTGGTGATTATGGCAGAAGATTTCAGTGCTACTTGCTCCAACAGCGAAAGGTTAAATATGCGGATGGGGTCTAACACTAGTATACGACAATTCAAGGAATTTATCGATCATTGTTTGCTGATTGATCTTCCATTGCAAGGGGATAAATTCATGAGGAGAAAGAGGTGTGTATTTTGAATGGCTGAGTCTCCATCCAAAACTGGCTCCCAATGGACCTTACCTAAAGGTAGGTCAGATCACAATCCTCTTATCCTTAATGCTGGATCTTTTGATTGGGGCCCCAAATCCTTTCGTTTCTTGAATTGCTGGCTGTTGGATCCTTCATTCCTCCCTAATTTCAAGAACTGGTGGGGTGATTTGGAAAAGTTAGTTTATGGTCCTCACAGATTGATTCATAAGCTGAGATTGATTAAAGGGAAAATTAAAGAGTGGAACATTACTCATTTTGGAAAACTTGAGATGTGAATTGCCTTGGCTGAAGAGGAAATTTTGAAGTTGGACAAAAAAGAGGAAGCTCTCCCACTTACGAAGGAGGAATCAAAGGAGAAGGTTGATTAGGAAAAATCACTAATTAAAAGTCAAATTCAGCTTGACTCAATGTGGAAACAAAAATGTAGAGTTACTTGGGGTAAAGGAGGGGATCGTAACATGAAATTCTTTCATGCAACGACAAATTATCACCGATCCAATTACTTCATTGGTTGCATTAAGGTGGGTGGTGCCAAGACTTGCGTTTCAGCAGACATAAAAAATGGCATCTTCAACTTCTTTCAGAACCAATTCAAGCAACCTAAAGTGATCCGCCCAAGGCTACCTGCGTCTATCTTCAAATCACTGTCAAGTAAAGCGAGGACGAGCCTAGAGGTATTCCCCACAAGGATTGAAATCAAGGAGGCTGTTTGGAGTTACAAGGGCGACAAACGCCGGGTCCAATTGGTTATAGCTTTAGTTTTTTAGAGCTTATTGGGAGGTCATTGAAGAGGATGTGTTTGATTTTGTCACCAACTTCTTCTCCACCGGGAATCTTCATGATGGGGCCAACTCGTCCTTTGTTACTTTGATACTGAAAGTTGCTGGAACTACATCACTTCACAAATTCAGGCCAATAATTTTGATTGGAAGCCTTTATAAGATCATTTCGAAGCTTTTGGCTTTAAGGTTAAAGAAGGTGATTCACAAAGTTAAGAACATTATCAACGAGATGCAAGATCGCTTTGGATTTGAGCCCTCTTACAGAAAGGCTTGGTGGACAAGAGAGAATGCATTTAATGAGTTATGGAGTGATTGGGATGAATCATACAATTGTCTTTTGCGCTAGTTTTTGGCATGCAAGGCTAAAAATTTGGGAACTATTATAAAATAGGAATATTATCACAGGGTGCCTCGCGTAGACCATTATGTGGCTCCTCTGGAAGTTAGAATAAAGATCTTCAGGCGAGTTTTCTGGAATTTCAAACCCTGCATTGAAGCTTTCCAACATTGCATTCCTGTGTTGGAGATTGCCAGAATATTTTTGTATGGAAAGTATAAGCATGCTCTCTTGATTGGTACCGCTCTTGATGAGAATAATGCTATAATTCTAATAGCATTTGCCCTCGTTGAAAGCGAGAACATCGGTAGTTGGCCATTATTTATGAGACTAATCGGGAAGCATGTGTTGATCGACACAGTGGCATAAGAACTTGATAGGAGATCATGGTTGGGGAGAATTATCGGGTACTGCCCATCGATATTGTCTTCGACATGTTGCCAGCAACCTTAACACAGAGTAAAAATGAAGCAATGAAGAATTTTATGAATATTGCAGGTAACATAAATAACTTTTGTTGTATATAACCTAATATGGTACCAATTTAAAAATTGTTAATCCATATTTAATTGTATTACGATTTTTGTTGTAGAAATGCAAGCACAACATCAGAAGTTGTATGCTAGGCTAGATGAGGTAAAACATGTCAACCAAGATGTATACAATTGGATCGATCGTATGCCGTTAGAAAAATGGACCTTAGCGCACGATAGCGGACGACAATATGGCCCCATGACGACCAATATTGCCAAGTCCGTTAATAAGGTGTTCAAGAAAGTTCATCATTTACTGGTAACCACCATCGTGAAAGAGACATTTGAAAAGCTAACAACAACTTTAACGAGAGATCAGTTAAGTGCATTCAAGAAAGTGGTGGCAGTGGAATAGTCTTGTCGAAGAAGCTGGAGATGATATTAAAGGGGCTGGAGGAAAAGGCCGGACGACACAGAGTACTTGTTTACGATGCTACAGTTGGCGAGTGTGAAGTAGAATTCGGATACAATCAGAATAGAACAAAGGGGCAACGAAAGCATTCAGTCCATTTTAAAAATAGAACATGCGACTGCAGAAAATTTCAAGCTTTCCACTTTCCGCATTCACATGCTATTGCATGTTGTATAGAACTTGGGGCATCAAAATAAGAGGTTTGTGGATGATCATTATCACCTGCAAACCACGATACGTTTCCACCAACATAAATTTGTTCCTCTAGGCAATCCTTCGTATTGGCCAGCTCTTGAAGACCCGAGGGTTATAACGCTTATACCTGACCAAAAAATAGTGACGAATCGAGGACATCCACGTTAGTGCATACAGAATGAAATGGATGAGGTGCCTCCCATTTTGTTGTATAACGTGCAATATGATGGGCCACACTCGTCACAATTGTATTAATATAAGTGGGGCTGAAGCGGCTAGACGCTACCGTGGATGTTGAAACTTGTTATTGCTAGTGTTGAATATTATGTATTCGAATCTTATGTATGATATGTTTTCCCTTTTAGTATTTATGTTTAATATACTCCATTTTAGTTTATGCTTTCTATTGAATTAAAATTAAGAATTAAAATTAAGATTCGAATAGCAGTTGCAATGACATTATAGGGTTATCTGGATAACATCTAAAATGTAGATTTTTGAATAGTCACAGGTGTTTTGTTTTATTCTTCTTCTTCTGATAACACTATCCGAAAAGTAGATTTTTAGATAGAGTTATCTGGATAACATCAAAAAAGTAAATTTTCAGATAGGGTTATTTGAATCTTCGGATAGAATTTTTGGATAATCACAGGTGTTTTGTCTTCTTCTTCTTCTTCTGATAATACAAGCCAAAAATCTAAATTCTCTATATATACCACCCACACAACCATATTTTCTTCACACATTTTATAAATCCTAATAAAAAAACTATGTGTATTGTCATAATTTTTTAGGTGTACTAATGAGGAGGTGTGGCAAAGAGCAAATCTCATAGGATGATGAAGAAACTGAAAAATGACTTGCTGAAAATTAGGATACTGATAAAGCATTTGAACAACAACCCTTTTCAGTACCAACTCCAGCACCATATTCTGAGCGTCCTCAAATCGATTGGAATGCGCTATGTGGCTCTAAATATGAGGATATTTTCAAACGATTAAAGAGACCATCCAACGATAGATCGGAAGTCCCTCCTCAAAAATCTGTCAAAAGTAACTGTGATGACAAAATTTTCAAGAGAGTTCCAAAATTGTGGAGCAGAGCCATGGACTTTCTTAGGGCTGAAGGTATTCCGTGTATCATACTTCAATCACTAAGAGCTGAAGGTATTCTGTGTATCATACTTCAATTACCTAACATTTGTATCAAAATTAATTTTTTTTTTACAGAGATGATGATTGGAACCTATTTTAAAGGGTCAACTGTTCAAAGCTTCAAAGATATCCACAGTGGTACTACAGTTTCGCCGGTAAGAGTTTTTAAATTATCCTTCAAATTGAGTAAATATCATAGTTAATTTTATAGCAAGTATTTTGTATTTGCTTGTAGATAGTTATGTACGTGACCCGTTTAAACGCTTAGGTGTCTACACACTCTATCAGTATTATTTCTGGTAGCATAAATTACTCTACCAGCATTGTTGACACTGGATGTGTGTTGCTACTAAAAAATGTGAGCATATCTTACTAATATCCTTTATAACTCAATAGTACCATATACTTGTTCACTTATTTTTGTAGTTTTTTATCAGGTAAAAGTTGACTTTTCAAACCCGTACTCGAATAAAAAATTCTTAATGATTACTGATGAGAACATGGTCAAAGTGTTCAGGAAAAATGGTAAAACTTCGTCAACTTGACAACATAAGCTCTATATGTATTGGCATGTGTGCAGTTTGTTCCTTGAATTCAGTGTGTTGTTTTTAATTCAGATTATTGTAATGTATTGTGTTGTGTTATTTGAGACGAATGACTTTTTAATTTAGTTTATATGTGTATTCATTTCTTAAAGAGGACGTATAAAATAAATTTAAAAACAACACATTGTGAAAGGTAGACAAACGTGCATTGACAGTTACATAGTCGGGGAAATACAATATTGTGAAATGTAAACAAACATACATAAAATTACACCAATCCCATACGGTTACACACTTGAACCGGGAGCAAACACTGCCACCACATTATTGACGGCAATGTTGCCGCAGAACACATTCTGCCAGACTGGAGTCCAAATGAAAAACTGTTGAAAAGACCATTAATAAATGTTTGTTAGATCTATGGAACTGTAATAATAATCTCATGTAACATTTCACCGCTAAAAGGATATACTCACATCTGATAATATAATTACATATTCAGCACTAATAACAAAATTTCCCTTAGTGAAGACTCGGTGATGTATGCTAGCAGGTAGAGTACCAGTTGAGTCCTTCAGAACTACCATGGCATCACCTAAACTATCAGGAGTGAAAGTCTCGACCATCACAACCATCAAGAACAATTATAAAAAATCTATGTTAAATATGAAAAACATTCGAATACATTAATGTATAACAAGTTTGTTGTACATGCAGAATTTTATGCACATCTCTGGTGCATTTAACCTCATCAATAGTGGTCATAAAATTATGTTTGTCCACCAAACCTAATAAAATAAAATAATATTTTTAATATCTCATAGAGACAGATAAAACATAATCATATCAGAGGTTAGACATAATACCTTCAGCCATTATATAGAAAATAACAGTTGTCCACAGATCTGTATCAAAAATATCTTCAGAGATTGGGTTGGTGAATTCTCTATAAATGGCCTACTGAGTTGTCAGTTCATGATGCAAGCTACTGCTAGTACGGCGATTAGCCAACGCCCTTCGTGTATCATTTTGGTAGTGGCCAGCAGGACCAGCAATCTTATTGGTTGGAGGTTGAGGAGGAGGAGGAGACTCTGTTAGTGACAATGAATAATAAGATTCATCTTCGCTATCCAATTGTAAAAAATCTTCCCAATTTTTGGATGGATTCATTTTTTTTAGTAGAGAATTTTTTAGAGAAGGTTGGGTTTATTAGGAAAAGCTGTGAATGTGTGAAAAAATATTATTGTTTCAGACATATATATATATATATAGTTGTTAGATTATCTAGATTTTGGATAAGGATATCTTTATTTTTCTAATTTCGGATAAGGCTATCAAGATTTTTCAGCTTTTTTGGATTAGGATATTGAAATTTTTATATGATTTCGGATAAGGTCAATCCAATAATTATCTCTAATAAGTAGATTCGTGGATAGGGTGATCCAATGGTTATATATATATGTCTGAACATCATCATTCCTTCACACCTTCAAACTTTCAAAACTTTATAAAATGAATCCATCACAAAATTGGGAAGAATACCTAGACATGGGGAGCGACGACGATGAATCTTGCCATCCGTTGGATCTATCCCAGCCTCCTCCTCAGCGTTGAGGCGTAGATTACAAAATACTGTATGGCCCAGATTTTGATATAAAATAATGTATTGAAGATCGACAGTTAGAGCTTCAAGGCAAACCGAAAGACTACAAAAAAAATCCCAAAACGTCGTCTACCTGTTGTCACCAACCGTAGCGATGAAATTTTTAAAAGAGATTCGTGTTCACTTTGTTAAGGCTGAAGGTATCACATGTTATTACCTAAATTAGCTTATTACAAGTTTATTATGTGTAATAATTACTTTTTTAATTTTAGGTATGCTCATTGGAAATAATTTAATTAGGGTACCTATTGCGGCATTCAAAAAGAAGCCTAATCGTTGTATAATTTCACAGGTAATATTTTACATAAATTCAGTTTGTCTATTATGTCTCAAAACAATTAACCACATAAAGCATTATTTGTGTTTGTCTTGTAGATGGTTTTGTATGTGGAAGCTTATGTACCTAAGCACGTTGTGTATTAATGGACTCTACTGGCAGTCTATTTGGTAACATATGTTACTCCACTAAGGGTACTATTGCCGCTAGATGTGTTTTTGTTCTTAAAAAATGTAAGATATTTTATCATTATTATATGATACCCTATAATATTTGGAAATATGTTTACTTACTAATGAGTTATTTTATTAGGTTAAAGTGGATAATACTGGGGATGGAAAAAAAATTACTTAAGGCTACTGATGAGAACGTGGTTAAAGTGTTCAGGAAACATGGCAAAATTTTGTCAACTTGACAACATGTGTGATTTGAGATTGTTTACGTGTATTGCTTTAATGCTTCTTAAATTTGCTGTATTCACTTATTATATGTATTGTCATGTGTTATTTTCTTAAAGACTATGTATTAAAAACAAATTATGTTGCCATCCGAAAACGAAGACCATTAACCATAACTTGAAATTGATATTGTTGTTAACAAAAATAACATGTCTAGTACACAATCATATATGCTCCAGTAAACTGCCGTTGAAACTACTACTACTTCTTCTTCTTCTCCTTCCTATGCTTCTCCTTCCCAGGCACAATCACACATAGCATATCAGCCTCTTTAGCACCCCGATTAGGCTGATGGCAGACCAGATGAATTTTTCGTTGCTCCTCATCGTCTGAATCTTTGTCAAATGTAGTTGGAGTGTTAGCGCGAGCATGAGAAGAAGAAGGAGGTGCCATTAGACTCTCTCCAAAGAGACCACTCCTATTTAAAAAAATCAAATTCAAAAAAATTATGTAAGAGACCGTCAATAATATCATTAAATTAATTGAAAATTTAGTAATTGACTTTAAATTAACACCACAAAATTAAAGAGACCAAACCTCTGACTAAATGGAATGAACAGCTGTTGGGCCGGCTGGAAACTGTAGGCGGGAATTTAAAAATCTGACTGATGTTGGGCCGACTCAGAAGTGTAGGCAAAAATGCCAAAACCTGACTGATGTTGGGTTGGCTAGGAAGCGTAGGCGGGAATGTTAAAATCTGACTAATGTTGGGCCTGCTGAAAAGTGTATGCGGGAATGCCAAAACCTGACCTCTGGTGGGACGACTGGGAAGTGTAGGTGGGGATGCTGATACCTGATTGCTGGTGGGACAACTGGGAAGTGTAGGCGGGAATGCCAAAACTCGACTGATAGAAAGCGTAAGCGAAGGTGCTGAAACCAGACTGAGGCAAGAATGGCTGATGCATGGAGATATCCATGCCGATACTCGTCGCCATGTGCTATGGCATCTGTGACCTAGCCTGATAATCGTCCCATTCTATTGGCTGGACCTGGAAATCCTGTACTATCTCACCCCTCGGCAACCATTTCCTCTGGCTAACAAGGGTTATCCACGCTTACCATAGGCTTTTCTCTCAGCTTGCAAAATTTTGTATGATATGAGATTCGCCTGTGTGATAGGTAGGCTGTCTGGGAGATTAATGTACCATCTCTGCTCGCCAGCTAACCCTAGTGCTGCCTCAGAAAAGTTTCAAATATCCGAATAGTCAGAAGATGAGTGGTGTATACGCTCAACAGCATCCGTCTACAAACAAAATCATAATATCATCACAATTGTCAAAAAATATTTGGCAGATAATAATATTGAAAATATATGTAAAACAGAGAGTTATCATGTTGACTTACAGTCCTGCCTAGCCTTGTACCGGCAAGGGTAATGAATTACCGGGTATTCTTTCTGAACTAATCCATTTATCCTTCATGATAATGGATACACGGCGGTGCCTGTACTGAATCGACTACATATCTCATCTAAAATTTCTACCATATCTTCACATGGTCAGCTTAAACAGCATTCCAATCAGTGTCTTCCTGGCCCCGATGATCCACCGCACTATATGTACAATCATTGATCTCAGGTCTATCTGGAATAAGCTAGAGGCATCCAAATTGTCGTAACACCCAGTTAGGATAATGCCACTCTGCATAAAAAACGCATATCAACGAGACTCATGCCATCCACAAGCCACGATCTTGATGGAATATATCCAGCAACTTGGCAAGGATATCATCAGTATAAGATATCCAAACCACCTGCAACAAATACACGCACTCATAGAATCATAGGTGACAAAAATCAACAAATTAATGAATCCTAAAAGGTTAGGTTTAACCTAGGTTCATATAATTACTTACATCTGAGTCTCTTAGCTCTTCCAACTTGTGCCTCTAATAGGCTACGCTTTGTATTCTTCTATTTACGCGTCTATTTGTATCAATCCACTTGAAACACACGGATATACTATGTCAAGTCTAAAATGTTATTCAATTTTAAATCGTATTAAGTTATGATTTGTACCTGATGCCCAATGCTTGACCATGTTCTTGCACCACCGAATTTATTAAAACCAGCCGAGTTGGGATGATCCTTTCCCAAGTCCAATATACATACCAGCATAATAGCCCCGTCAATAAGTATCGCTTCCTTGTCTATGGCTTTGCCTAACTAGAAGTAAAGGCGTGACAGACACGTACTACCCAGCTGTAGCTGCCAATCGCCTCTACATCCTCGAGAAGTGGCAACCACATTACATGGACCCTACACTGGGTTAACTCGGGACACAATATGCATTCGATAAGTCGCAATATGGTTGCTCGAACATATCGCTTCACTTCCTCAGCATCAGCATCATCAAGGATAGTAGACGAGTCAAAATTAACCTCGAACCATTTCAGGGAAAATTGATTCCCTTACACCATTCTTGTGTCATCATTCGATGGGTCCATGCCGAAGAGGCGTACGCACAGCTCCAGCCATAAAAGAGTGGTCTGCCTCCCTGTGACTGGGTGTCCATTAATAAGAATGGTCATCTCCCCCTCTGGCATGTGGAACGTGTGTGTCTTGGGCCGCCACCGCTCCATCAAAGCGGTAAGAAATGCCCCACACATCCTAGAAACCTGCCTCCTTCATATAGGCTATGAAGGCCTCGTTCTGCACAAGTGACATGGCTTCTTCAATTTCTTCCGGGTTATCTTGAACCCAGTCTCATGACTATCGTCATCCATTCCACGGTTCCATACATCCTGTGAACGGTGCACATGCTGGTACTTTAACAATGACGGCTCCGAGGGTCTACCATCCTCAAATAAATCCTTATCTGAACAATAAATTAAACATACAACTAATTAACTAATTAAAAATATAACATATATATAAATAAAATTAACTAGTTAAACATTAAATATCAACAACATAAAATAAATTAAATAATCATGCCAGATAAATAATTTAACAACTCTTAATTTAACATTAACAGTCTAATTAGATAATTCATAATTAAATTAATTAACAACTAACAAATTAATAATCACTAATCCACCTAATTCATCATTTAATTAAATAATTAGCAATCCACCAAAATAAATAATTTGTAATTAAATTAATTAACAAATACCAACTAATAATCAATAATCCACCTAATTCATCATTTTATTAAATAATTAGTAATCCACAGTCTAATTAAATAATTTGTAATCCACCTAATTACCAACAAATAATCACTAATCCACCTAATTTAACAAAAAAGTAATTAACAACAAACAAAGTAATTAACAACAAATAATCACTAATATACCTAATTCATCATTTAACACTAACCCCTAATTTACATCTAAAAAACCCTAATTAACCCTAATCAAACAAATCTGTAAACCCAGCGAGGCGAGGAAACTTGTCGGTGATGTGAGAAGGCGAGGACGGGCGAGGATGACGGACGGCGACAGGGACGGCGATGGGAACCTGTTTACAAAATTTCACCCCCATTTAAACGAGGGACGACATTGAGGGAGAGAGAAAAAAAAAATTACCGGTGGTGAGGGACGACGGACGGGCGAGGGACGACAGCGATGGGCGAGGGACAACTGCGAGCGAGGAACAACGGCGACGGGCGAGGGACGACGGCGAGCGAGGGACGAGTTATGTTGGGTATGTCTTCGGCGGTTTTTGTGTGAAGGAGATGAAAGGATAAGGTTGGGTGTGTGATGGATGATAGCTGCGGTCGTATTTAAAGCCACGATCGCCAGAATACAACCACGCTTGTCGTACACAAAAAGAATACGCCCTTAGCGGTTGTGTTGTGGATACGCCTGTGATGGTCGTATTCTGGCCCTCTACGACTACCCAAGTCGTATTCTGGACAGGCCCAGTCACGTGGATACCAGATTCGTAAAACTTTATTTTCAAACACCATTTGTGTAAAACTTTACTAATGTAGCACCATTTAGGTAAAAAACCCGGTTATGGGGGCCTACAGATGCCAAAACATAAAACAACCATACGAATGGGATCGCGACGGCTTTGGCCAGCCAATCTTCGTTTTGCAATTTCATGCCGAGAGGCTACGGGTTAAGGGCAAGGGTTTTCTGGAGGAATATAGCAATCAAGTGTAATATATATATATACTTTTTTGTATGTATATTACACTTTTTTTCCTTCTAAAAAAAGTGTAATATATATACATAAAAGATATATTTTCAGCTAGGTCAAACACGAAGAGGATTGGAGTTGAGACGAATGCAAATACGTATTAAGAGGAACTTTAGTTCACAACGTAACCTTCTTATTACGACGTTAAGCCAATATCTCATAATTATGTTTGTTACAATTTATTAATAGCTTAGAGTACGAGTTTCGACATTATTATTATAAATTTAGCAGATTAAAAAAAAGAATAAGATCTAATAACTCCACATACATTTTTTTTAAGATATCATTCATGTTTATCGTTTTCGAGGGCAAACCATAAACTAAAGTTCGGTCATCTATAGTGGCCTTCCTTTTCTGTTGCAACTTCTACTAAACCCTCTCTTGTCAACTACTCTTTCCATTTCCCCTTGGACCGGAATGCATTAGAGTGGAAGCAACAAAAAAGCGATGGAAATGTACAATAAGCGATGACTTGGAGTCACTGACTTTAATTGGATGCAACTTTCATAACAATGGTATTTGTTTCATTTATAAATTTAAACTCGATATAATATTTAAATAAATTTGAGTTCTATGTAGGTAGTCTATGATGTGATGATTTTGATTTGAAATGCATACCAGGAAAAGCTTTCTTTTCAGCGGGTAAAATGTAATTTTGATTCAAAACTCTTGGGTCTGCTTGCCTAATATTGGTTATAAGATTTATTCTTTTCGGATGAAAACTTTTAACATTCGGATTGCTTGACTTAAGCAATCATACCTTGTTTATGGCGTCAATACGTCTAAAAAACTGGGTTTGAAATTTAGGAACAAGATTTTCAGAAAGTATGTATTCAAAGATGGACCTTGCAAGGTGGAAGTATGCAAGCTTTTATGATTTGCTGGGATGTGATGTATGTTTGGTTGGGACTTCTAAGCTGTATGCTTTGATTAGGCGGTTTATATTTCGGATTTAGGCCAACAAGATGTAATTTTGTAAGTGCTAGGAGTATTATGTTGTAAAATCAATTCTACCGAGATAAGTCAAAATATGAATTTTTCTTATCCGGTTATTCTTTCCTATCACAGTTGTAAATATTATCTTTAATAAACATTACTTATCAACAAAAAGAGAAAAAATATGCTAAAGCTAATGGCAAACTAAATGGAGACATTTGTGTCTGGTTTTGGAATATGTAAAATATATTGTGAAGTCCGAAATAAATTTTGTCCTCAAGGTTGCGAGTTCTTATTCAGATTTATATGTTTATAATAAAATTTAAACTATTAAAAAAACTAAAGGCCTTCAAAAATATAATCTAAACTAAAACAAAAAACCAGGAGAAAAACTAATGTAATTGAAAACAAATAAACTAGAATACGAGAACCAATAACCAGAACGAAGTGAAATCATAACTCATGTCCTATCTTAGCTAATTCTTAACCTTGCATGCCCGAGGCCCAGAGTTGAAGTTTCCGGATGCACCAATGCACGTAACGGTGATAGGGACGACCCCGCAGAACACCACGAGCCGACGTTTATTGACTTGTCCCTCAATCCTCACGTCGAATCCCACCGACCCGTGTGCCAAGTCGGCAGCCAGCGCTTTCACGGTGGCGTGACTGACGAAGGCCTCCCGCTGGCCGATAAGGGCGTTAAGCGCCGAGTGGTGGGCCTCAATGATGGTGAGTTCTCTAGCGCCCTGGTCAAAGTCCGGGATGACAGTGCGTGAGAGGAGCTCGTTGTTGTAGAGGACGGAGCTCTCTAGGTTGTCATAGTCGAGCTCGAGCGACTTGCTTTGGATCTGAAACCGGGCGTCCCAGTTGCCAGTGATCTGCTGTGAGGAGGCGGAGACGTTGAGGCCGGTTAAAGTAAGGGATGTAAGGCTAACCTCGGGGGGAACGTGGTCACTTAAGGATGCCAAAACGTAAAGGAACCATACAAACAGGATCACCAAGAAGGCAATAACACATCCGGGCCCACAATCTCCGTCACCCGATTTCATTTTGGGAGGCTATGGGTTAAGGGCGAGGGTTTTCTGAAGGAATAGATTGTTTATAAACACGAAGAGATCGAAGTTGAGACGAATGCAAATACGTATAAAGAGGAACTTTAGTTTCACGACGTAACCCTATTAGGCCAATATGCCATCATTTTATTGGTTACAATTAATTACTAGCTTAGAAGATCTAATCACTCCACAAAAAGAAATTGAAGATTTCTTTGATAAAGGTTTTCTATTATATTTATTTAATATAAGAATAGGTTGTTTAGGCCTCCTAAATATTGCTTAATAGTTGGATTGCATACGGTGAGTCTAGTGAAATTTGTTGCTAAGGTCATGAAATATATATATGGGTTGATATATTCAACAGTAAAGATTTCACCATTTTTTTTAGGACGAATACTATCGAATTCACTCTCTTTTCTTTTATTGAATTATTATTTGTAAAAAATTATGTGCATTAAAAAAATGTATATTAATCCAAAAATTAAAGTGGTGACACGTCAGAAAAATACAACGTGGGTTCTACCCACGTTAGGTGTTCAAGTTGTCAAATTTATACTAAAAATCCAGGTATATAGACAATGAACAACTCTAATAGAAATAACATATAGATTCTTCGTTGTTTACACGGAACCCTTATTTTAAATTGATTCATCTCAAATGACTCAAGTTAAACACAATTTATGAAAAATAAAATAAAATAACAATAAATAAGAAATTAATGTTATTCATCAATAAGTCATCGTAAATAAGAATTTGTTTTCAAATTTTAGTTTGCTATTGAGAATCAAGAACATTGATTATTTTAGGAATAAACATCAAATATCACCGTATACTAGTGCAAAAGGCTTAATTAACTCTGTCTACTTGAAATTGGTTCAATAAATACTCTATACATTTCAAAATGGGACAATTAACACCTTAAATGATAATTCATAATCAATATATGATGGCATCAATATATGCCATATCATCTTGTTATTGTTCCATATCATCAAAATAAAATTAAATAGGGTTCTTTTTTTTTGAAATTAAATAGGGTTGCGATCTTAATGGTGGAAGGTAATCTTTTTATTAAGTGAGCTCCTTGCTCTTGTGGATCTCACCGAAGAGATTCTCTTTGAATGGTTGGAAGGTTAGAAGCTTGTGGAACTTGCTGGTGTTTGATCATGAAGGATTATTCACCCATGATTATCCCATTAAATTAAATAAAAGATATTGGATATCTTTTAGTTTTAATTTAAATTAGAAAGGAATTTGGATTAGGAGAGTTTGTTATACGTAATAACTCTCCCACCCCTTTTTTCCTCCCAGAATTCTCTATTTATACGGAATAGGGGTTTTTACTGGAAAAGGGGAGAGACACACAAAACACACACCAGAGAAAAAGATACGTATCTTTTTCTCTAGGAGACTCTCAAGGCTTTTAGGCGGTAAAACCCGATCCCCGCTTCGTGTACGTGAGCGAGGACGACCAGTGACAAGCCTCCATCGATCCTGTGACATACCTCTCGAAGAACGAACTGCGCTACAAGAGGTAAACCTTTTCGATATGGCTATTTCGATTAATGATGTGTTCGTTAATTATATTGGTTTCGCATTAATTATGTATATGCATGAAAACCTTCATTGGTATCAGAGCCGTGTTGAGGTTTGTTCTGGTTAAATTCGTTTTTTGTTAATGAAAATCGATTGTGTAATTTTCTGTCAAAAATCGAATTTTTTGTTCATGAAAAACCCTACTGTTGTCCTTACGTGAATAAAAGATAATAGTATAGGGACTGAACTGTACTTGCTGAACCTATGCATGTTAACACGTTTTTGTACCTATTTGCACATGCGAATAAATGTTCGTATTGTTTTGAAATTATGCACACTGCGCGAACAAAGGGCAACGTCCTTATGTGCAAACGCGTGTAAACCTGTGGGATTAAACTGAAGTTTTCCCCAAAATTCCCCAAATCGGGGATGAACCCTAATTTTTCAATTGGGAGTTCTCGTCCCCAAATTCGACTCTGCTATCTTCGATAGCGAGCCACCGTCGATGTCAATCGATTCCCATCATCCACCGGCGACGACCCTCGACTTCACGGTGACCGACGACCTCAGATGGTCGCCCAACCCCGTCGGCTCAAAAACCCCGACGAACGAGATGAACAGTTGATGCTCCCTGGAGTATCGATTCGGTTCACAACCGAAGAAGACGTTCTCGACAGACAAAAACCCAGATCGAGACGAACCCGATCGACGCAATTGTGACAGACAGACGAGTCCAGTTGACTCGGTCTGATTTCTGTCAAAAATCGTTCGATGCGAGAAGAGGGTAAAAGATCTCGACTTCTCGGAGAATCAAAGCCATCGACCAGAGAAGAAGACCGATCGATCTATGTTCGGGACAAAAGTTCAGAGGTCGATGTTCTTCGATGGCAGATTCTTCTACCGGCATCGACGTCACGACTCGCCCGAATTCGTCGCCGGCGGCGCGACTTTTTTGGAGAAGAAGAAGATCAAAGTTTTTTATTGATGGGCCGAGAATTCTGGTGGGCCGGAATTTTTTTTATAACTCAAGCCAGAGATTTTGTTAAAAAAAAAGGGGTTCGGGCCTTACGGGCCTGATCTCAACCCGGCCCGCTGACCGCGTTGACCGGTCAACGCGGGCCTCCCACAAGACGGTCACAGGCCTTTAGCCTATTGTCTAAGTCTCGGGCCCATTTTTATCCACTCCAAATCAGATTTTAAAAGTCAGTAAGCCCGTATTGACTATGTCTGATGGGCTCTTAATTTTAAATTTTTTTGGGCCTAATTGAATAGAATATTGGTTTATTCAAAATAATATTTTAAAAAAAAAGTTTTAAAGAAATCTTTTAACAATGTGTTTTTAATAAAATTAATGTGATAATTTTTTAAAGCCATAATATTTTTTGAATATGTTCATGAAATATTTTTCCGTAATTTTTAAGTTTGGACACTAAAAATTATGGAAATAACAAGACTTATAATTCACGCAATAAAGTCCAAAAGTGTATATTCTTTATGCACTATTGTCATCATTATGATTGAAAATTTATGTTTTTTAATCTTATTGGGACTACTTAAGAGTTAACCCGATTCGCTTGCATTATGATGCATGTTCAAGATGGCATATCGAAGCACAACGCGTGAATTTTATTTGTTTTCAGTCTTGTTGGAAGTTTTTGAACTATGTGTTTAAAAACTTCAAGTATTTCCGTGGTTATTTATTTTTGTTAAGACAATTCATGTTTACAATTGAATAAAATTCGTTTGTTTAATTGTTATTGTTCCCACGTGAAATATCCACTTGTTTTACTATGCAAAGAACTTTAACATTTAAAGTTTGAAATTAATTCTCGGAAGGTGAGGGGAAACATGCCCGTGACCTACTTCCATCCGAGAGTAATTAAAAACTTTATATTGCTTAAAGTTATAACCGCGTAGTAAATTTAATTATATTGCTGAACAAATTCCTAACACGCAATATTTCTTTATAATTTCCTATAGATATGTCGATTGCTCAACAAGGACTTGAAGCTCAACGGCGATAATTATGACAACTGGAGCATGAAAATCCAGTATGTCCTGGAAGAACAGGAAGTTCTTGAGACCATTAATGTTATTATGGTCCAGCCTGAAGATGGTCCAACTGCTCAGCATAGGCGTGACAAGGACGCCTACTTGGCTTGGAAGAAGAAGAACTCTACTGCTCGTCTCATCTTATTGAGCGCTATGATGGATGATATCACAAGGCAGTTTCAAGCTTTTGAAAATGTAAAGGACATGTGGGATGCGCTTAAGGAGAAATTTGGGAAGATCTCCATCTCAAAGCTGCGAGCTTTGACCATAAGGTTCGACACTTACAAGAAGCGTCCTGATCATACAATGAAGAAACATCTTCGGGAAATGTCCAACATGATCAGTGAGCTGGTAGAAGCTGGCCATGTGCTTAGTGACGAGCAGAAGATCCAAGCTGTCATTCGTTCCCTGCCTGCAAATTGGGAACACATGAAGATGACCCTTACCTACGCTGATAATGTCAAGACATTTGATGACGTGGCCCGCCACCTTGAGCTGGAAGAGGATCGCCTACTTGCGATCAAAGTCCATCCTGAGGTGCATATGGCTGCTTCAAACTCAAAAGGTGGGAAAAGGAAGACGGTCCTGAAGGGAAAAGGCAATAAAAGCTGGGGAAACAAAAAGAGCAAAAATTGAAAATTCTCTACCCGGGAAGAAGACTTCTGAGGGTAAGAAGAAGAGAATGGTTAACGTTTCTAAGGTGAAATATTTTAACTGTCAGAAGAAGGGTCACTTTGCAAAAGATTGCAAAGAAGAAAAGAAGGTACATCCTTTTAACTCATGTGCGAGTGAATTGTATGTATCTAGTACTATCCTTCTAACTGAAAGTCAACCTTTGTGGGTGATTGATTCAGGAGCGACAGACCATGTGACGAAGGATCGTGACACCTTTGTCGAATTTCGACGTCTACCTGCTGGAGCAAAATCTATCTATGTAGGCAATAATGCACGAGTAGAAGTCAAGGGCATGGGCACATGTAGATTGAGCCTACGTGGAGGACGTACCCTGTTTCTACACGACGTGCTATATGCTCCAGAGATTCGCCGGAATTTAATTTCAGTTTCAGTTTTAATGTCTCTTGGTTTTCGTTGGATATTTGAGAACAATAATGTTCAACTATTTTTGGAACATGTTTTTTATGGATCTGGTTATCAATCAAATGGTTTCTTGATTATGGATGTTGATCTGTGTGATTTACCTCGAACAAGTTTTTCCATGGTCACTACCACGCCACCATCTCAAGATGATGTTGTGTTGTGGCATTCTAGATTAGGCCATATTGGTCAAGATCGCTTGAATCATCTAGCTAAGGCAGGACTATTAGGTAACTTGAAAAAGGCTATCTTACCTACTTGCGAACGTTGTCTAGAAGGAAATTCGACTAGAAAACCATTTGGTAAAGGAACTAGAGCCGACTATCCGTTACAATTAATCCATTCAGACATTTGTGGTCCAATGAATGTGAGGGCTAGGCATGAAGCCTATTATTTTATCACATTTATAGATGACTATAGCAGGTATGGTCTAATCTATTTAATTTCTCACAAGTCTGAAGCATTGAGTTGCTTCAAGACCTTCATGAATTATGCTGAGAATCAATTAGAACGGAAGATCAAGGCCTTACGAACAGATCGTGGTCGTGAGTATCTTTCCGATGAGTTTAAAACTCTATGTGATGAAAAAGGAATTGAACATCAGTTGTCCATTCCTCGCACACCTCAACAAAATGGGGTAGCAGAAAGAAGGAATAGGACCCTTCTAGACATGGTTAGATCTATGATGGCAGAAGCGAATTTACCAATATTATTTTATGGAGATGCACTCCTTACTGCCACATATGTTCTAAACCGTGTGCCCTCCAAGTCTGTCACTACCACCCCTTACGAATTGTGGACAGGTCGGAAGCCCGATCTAAGCTACTTACGACCGTGGGGGTGTGCATCTTATGTCCATACTACCTCCAGTAATTTTGGTAAATTAGGACCGAGAGGTAAGAAGAGTATCTTCATTAGATACTCTGAAGTATCAAAGGGATATGTGTTCGTGGGCGAACACGAAAATGGACAAGTGACAGAATTTGAATCACGAGATGTCACATTTTTGGAAAATGATTTTCCAAAATTGGGAGAGGTAAGTAAAGATCTTACCCTATATGAAACTGATGAGACAGAATCATCTGGATCGCTTCCTCCGAGTGGGAGAATAATGGAGGAGGAAGATCATGATTTACCACCTCCAACTGACCCGGAAGTTCGTGATCCATATGATCATCATCTTAGTGGGAGTACGATTCCAAATTCTAGTGGGAGTACGGAAATTCGTAGAACTAAAAGAACAAGTATTCCACGCAGACAATTTGAGGTCGAAGGTGCGGAAGATGCTCTCTTGACATTTACAGATAATGATACAAGTGAGATTCTTTTAGCTATCCTACAAGATGATAATGAACCTGAGAATATCTCTGATGCTTTATCATCTCCCGAGAAGAATGAATGGGCTAAAGCAATGGAGGAAGAGATGGCTTCCATGAAGAAAAATCATGTTTGGGAACTGGTTGACCTGCCTGAAGGGCGTAGGGCAATTGGGAATAAATAGATTCTCAAAATTAAGCGAAAAGCAGATGGTAGTATCGAAAGGTACAAAGCCCGCTTAGTTGCCCAAGGATTCACACAGAGGAAAGGGATTGACTATGATGAGACTTTCTCACCTGTTGTAAGATCCACGTCCATCAGAATTATTCTGGCTATGGTGGCAAATATGGACCTTGAGCTACATCAAATGGATGTTAAGACTGCTTTTCTATATGGAGAATTGGATGAAGAAATCTATATGGTTCAACCAGAGGGTTACATCCAAAAAGGCAGCAAACGTAAAGTTTGCAAATTGATGAGATCAATTTATGGCCTAAAACAGTCTTCTAGACAGTGGTACATTCGTTTTCATAACACTATCATGTCGTATGATTTTAAAATAATAGACGAAGACCATTGTGTCTATATTAAACGCTCAGGTAAAAAGTTTGTCATGATTACATTGTATGTAGATGACATACTATTGGCTGGAAATGACTTGGGATATCTTAACGAGCTCAAAGCTTAGTTTTCGTCTAACTTTGAAATGAAAGATATGGGAGAAGCTGATTACGTGCTCGGAATTAAGATTTCGAGGAATCGTTCGAAGAGGCTATTGTCTCTTTCTCAAGAGACATATATCCGTAAAGTAGTAGAACGGTTCAACAGTAATGACAGTAATCCCAGATATGTCCCAATTGTCAAAGGTCATAATCTGAACAAAGAAATGTGTCCAAAAACAGCTCAGCAGAAACAGGATATGATGAATGTCCCTTATGCTAATGCGGTGGGTTGTCTCATGTATGCAATGTTGTGTACAAGGCCAGATATCTGCTATGTTGTTGGGATAGTAAGCAGATACCAATCTAATCCAGGAAGAACACATTGGAAAGCAGTCAATGGAATTATGAAGGACTTGAATACGACTGCAGAATACTCACTGTGTTATCAAGGTCAAGGCCTAACGCTGAAAGGGTACACTGATGCCGATTGGGCAGGAGATGTGGACGAGAAGAAATCCACATCCGGATATGTCTTCTTGCTAGGCGGGGGTGCTATTTCATGGAGTAGCAAGAAACAGACATGCGTCTCCCTATCAACTATGGAAGCTGAATATGTTGCTTCTGCAGCTACTGTGCAAGAAGCAGTATGGTTAAAGAGGTTCTTAAACCATTTGTCCCTAACCAGCGCAGGAGAACCAGTGAGCTTATTTTGCGATAATCAAGCTGCGATAGCTTATGCTAAGAATCCTAGATTTCATAGCAGAGCAAAGCATATTGATATCAAGTATCACTTTGTTAGGGATATGGTTGCGTGTAAGGAAGTGAGCATAACACATATACCTACACAGGATATGATAGCAGATCCGATGACTAAAGGCCTATCTAGAGATATTTTTGTGAAACATATAAGGTCCCAGGGTTTGCGAAGATATTAGTGTATGCTCGCTCATATTGTAATAAATTTGTTATTCAATAAAAGTATAGTTGTTTCAGCAATACATATTGTGTGAATGTTATTTTTGTAACATTTACTTAAATGCATGTCGGACGGAAAAGTAGCCCACTCACACGGGTGTTTACCTCAGTGGGAGTCAATGGGTTAATTCTTAATTGAGATGAGGCAGTTTTAGGACATCATTCGAGTGCCTGTTCTAAAATATGAATGCCGTGTTGCTTAACTACAAGAAATGGACTTGTTAAAGTGCAAGATTATTGATGGTGCATGCAATAGATGCTGCATTAAATAAGTTCTCGGAACTTATTAGGATTATATGGAATCCAATGGTAAGAAATAAGTGGAACTTACCATAATTCTGTCTTGATAGCCTGGAGTAGTCTTTGGGTAGACTAAAGCCATTGTTCATGAACATCGAGGCTGATACTCTAGTATGGTGTTTTAGTGAGAGACATGCGCTCCTTTTGAAGGAAAGAACATCATAGCACATGGTTCGTGTCATGTGTATTTTTTACGACCTTTTGGATGGGAGATCAATTTATTAAAAAGTGATTTCAATTTCCCTAGTGTGAGACTAACTCCGAAAACTATGGTTTCCGGAACTCTACCCTTAGGATCCTTAACGTATTTTGGAAGTATGATTCAGTGCCGCTAGCTTGGAAAGTCTTTAAAGGGTCATGGTTATGATTCGACCTGGCAAGACTAACTAGAAAAGCTGGCTGGATCATGATGGAAGAAATATCGTTAAAGGAGAAGGTTCTCTATCGATCACATTCAAGAAGCTTCGTAGTTCACTGGTATGCCTATTGTGTTGAGAGCAATACAATAGTGAACACGAATAGATTGTTTCAGAAATCACATGTGAGAAACAATGATTGTGAGATAAGACCTAGGGTAATGCATACTATATACGATGGAGGTGCTAATCGAGATGCTATCATCCAAGTAGCCACTATGTGTTCTTGGGTTTAGCTAAGTGCACTCGATGTATGCTGGTCGCACGGCCTATCTGCTAAACGCGAAAATGAGAGAATAGATTGATTATGGTCAATCATGTGTGAGTGGGAGATGAAGGATTATCCACCCATGATTATCCCATTAAATTAAATAAAAGATATTGGATATCTTTTAGTTTTAATTTAAATTAGAAAGGGATTTGGATTAGGAGAGTTTGTTATACGTAATAACTCTCCCACCCCCTTTTTTCCTCCCAGAATTCTCTATTTATACGGAATAGGAGTTTTTACTGGAAAAGGGGAGAGACACACAAAAACACACCAGAGAAAAAGATACGTAGCTTTTTCTCTAGGAAACTCTCAAGGCTTTTAGGCGGTGAAACCCGATCTCCGCTTCGTGTACGTGAGCGAGGGCGACCAGTGACAAGCCTCCATCGATCCTGTGACATACCTCTCGAAGAACGAACTGCGCTACAAGAGGTAAACCTTTTCGATATGGCTATTTCGATTAATGATGTGTTCGTTAATTATATTGGTTTCGCATTAATTATGTATATGCATGAAAACCTTCAGATCACATAAAGCTTCTTCAACGTACTTATTTCTGCTATTTTTTTTCTTTTAACGTGGCATATAGATGCTGATGTGGACTCCACGTATCATGTAATGTATCGCCAGTTATGTTCAAAGGTTTTAATTATCACGTTTTACAAAGTGTAGGGGTGAAACATCCCAATTTGTAGTACAAGTTACGAATCGTACCTTTTGTTTAATTACAGGGTGCAAAGTAATCCTATTCCATTTTTTAATATAAACTGTATGTCCAACATATGCAATCGTGCATCGACAGGCGATTCAACACAGTTCAAGTTCTCTGCAATATATATGTTCTTTTGCATCTTTTAAACTTTCGGGTTGTCCATAATGTTCTACATCTACCACAGCAAGACCAGCAAGGTAACTGAAATACAATACAACAAAAGAAGAACATCCAAGCTGAAAAACAATGTTCCTTTTTATTTGCCCATTTTTCCTTGGTTAATATTTAGTGGAACTTGTTGAACACTTGGGACATTTTTTTGCTTCAGCAAATATATGTATTCCAAAAGAAGCTGAAAAGAAAACATAAATCTTGCACTTCAGAAAATATAACCTAAACAAAAACTAATAACCCAGCAGGTAAGAAAAACTAATGTAATTGAAAACAAATAAACTGGAATACCAAAATCAATAGCCTGAATGAATTGAAATCACAACTGCTATCCTATCTTAACCTTGCATTCCCGAGGCCCAAAGTTGAAGCTTCCGGATGCACCATTGCACAAAAAAGTGACGGGGACGACCCCGCAGAGCACCACGAGCCGATACCTATTGACTATCCCCACCATTCTCACATCGAAGCCCACCGACCCGCGTGCCATGTCGGCACCAAGCGCTGTCACAGTGGCCTGGCTGACGTATGCCTCACGCTGGCCGATAAAGGTGTTAATCGCCGAGTGGTGGGCCTCAAGGATGGTTAGTTCTCCGGTGCCTTGGTCAAAGGACGGTATGAAGGTGCGTGAGAGGAGCTCACCATTATAGGAGACGGAGCTCTCCAAATCGTCGAACTGGAACACGGTCAAGTTGCTTTTGAACTAGAACCGAGCATCCCAATTGCCAGTGATCTGCTGTGATGAGGAAGAGACCGGTTAAACTGAGGGAGGTAAGGCTGACCTCGGGGAACCAAAAGACAGCGGGACTGGGAAACAATCCGTCAGCCAACCACCAAAAGAATGGGATCGAGGCGGCGAAGATGGCCACAGCAAAATATGACCTCCCAATCTTCCTTACTCAATTTCATGTTTGGTTGCTTGTTATGTTGATTATTCGTACCAAGCTGCGTGCTATTGGGACCTCTTTCGCTGATTTTCTTTTGATTATTTGATTACGGGAGTTAGATAGTATTTATCAAGGTACTACTTATTTATTCTATGATGCAATTATCTTAGATGTAACTATTTTTGGAGTTATTTTTGAAAATTAATACAATTTTACTTATCCAATATATATATATATATATATATATATATATATATATAATCGTTAATAGAATATTTTCTAGTTAGGTCAAAACTCAGAGATATTGAAGTTGAGACCAATGCAAATATGTATTACGAGGAATTTGATTTGAAGACGTAACCCTCCTAGGCCAATATGCCAAAGTTACATTGGTTACGTTTAGTTAATAGCCTCAAATCAAGAAGATACCTTTCGATGAAGGTTCTCTCTATTTTGTTATTTAATACAAAAGGAGCTAGGATTTGTTATAGCTGTATAATTAACACAGATGGGAAAAGTAGCCTCGCCTCGTGTACTTCTCAGCTCCACAAATAACAATAACACTACCATATTGCGTCAATTTTATTTAACCCCAAAGTTTTTCGATCCCAAATATAAAAACAAAAGCTGTAACACTGAATTGGGAGAGAGAGGTGGAGGTGGAGGAGGGGAGGGGGGGAGAGGTGAAGAATGGGTAGAATTGACTTTTCAGTATGTTGTTTTTTGTATTTTAAATTCACGGTCTTTTGTGGATATTTTTATAACACAAAATTTTAAATATCTATTTTAAATAATATAAGGTATCTAAGTGTCTTTATCTCTTAAAAATAAAGGATCCAGATTTGAGGATGATGATCTGTCCTTCGACGTTGTCAACATCTGATCCACTACCGAGTCTTAAGCGGCAATCTTTGGTGGAGAAGGCGGGTCATGTTACTACCGCCGGGGAGCCGAGCTGATGGGATCGGTTTCCGTCGCCGGCATGGGAAAACTTGCCAGCTTAGAGGCATACCTCTGACTAATTAGTGGAACTCTTTGACGTTTTTCCCTTTTTTATGACATAGAACTTACAAATTGAACATCAATTTGTTTCTATAAAAATAGTAAAGAATGAGATGAATCTCTGGGTTTGAAATTTGTCAAGGGCAGACCCTTCAAAACATTCATTTCAAACATAGGTTGTTCAGTATCCATTTGTTGAACATTTGGTTGCTCATCTTCTAGAGCCAAGACATTCAATTCGTGCATTTTTATTTTAAACGGTAGAATATTTTATTATTAATAATAATATGTACATGTCTGTATGATGTTACAACTATAGACTCATTAAAATTTTAGGCAAAAGAACCAAATAACACCCTCTACTTAATCAAAAAGTACAATTATTATCTTGTACTCAAAATTGGGTCACTTATCACCCTATACTTCTCAAAATGAGACATTTAACACCCTCAAATAAAATTTGCGGTGGCCGGAGACACATAAACAATCCATGTAAGTAAAAATTATCCACCTTATCTTATTAGCGTATGAAATTTTAAAAAAACCTAGTCATCCTTCCCAAACCTTCATCCTCTTCCATCATCTCTGAAATTGCTAATTCCCGGTAGTGTGTTTCATCGTGACTCTTCTCTGACTCCTCCTCATTCTTTATTTTTTAGGATGGTATAATTTTTGTTTATATTATAACGCCATGATACAAAATAACATTTTTTTATCAACTACCATCAATCTGCGGTAGAAGAAACCAAGGAAAGAAACCAACGAAGCTGAAAACAAATGAGACCTATAAGCTCAATGCATTGAATCACATCGGTCCAATAAAAAGAGAAAAGAGAAGAGATCATGAAGATGGGTGCATTGTCTGTGGATCTCCATTTTCTTGACCAAAAGCATTATTACACTGCCACCTTGGTCAAAAGCATTTTCTTGACCAAAAGCATTACTACCCATAAGCCCCACAATCAGATTGATGTGTCTCTCAGTGTTGGCAGTCAAAAGCACTACTACTCTGTCCATTTTGGTCTTCTCTTTAAACTCCCTAATGTCTTTGATGATCTATTGGACTTGCTCCTTCTTGGTACCCTTCATGACATTGTTAGCACGAGAGCCCTAGTTGACAGCAACGTAGTCAGGGTCGCAGATTCCAGGGAGCGGGACCATGGACTCTAATAAGGCCTGAGCTAGGGTAAGACGAAGGTCTGGGAGGGATAATTAGGGTTTTTTTTAAATTTCATAAGTCAATAAAACGAGGTGGATAATGTTTGCTGACGTGGATTGTTGACGTGTCTCCGGCCACCGGAAAACTTATCTAAGGGTGTTAATTATCCCATTTTAAAAAGTATAAGGTGCTAAATGATCCAATTTTTAGTACAAGGTGATAATTGTACTTTCTAGTAAAGTAGAAGGTGCTATTTGATTTTTTGCCAAAATTTTACAATGATAAAATTTAGTGAAAAAGATTGTTGTATCACTATCGCCGCAAATACAACATGCACCTTTTGCACTAGGTTTTTTCAAGGTGTCTCTCTCGGCGAGTTTCAGCAAATATAGGTTGTCGTATTTATGGGATCAATAAAATACATTTTGCCTCTGAAAAAATCGGGTTTGGAATTTAGGATCAAGAGTTTCAGCAAATACGTATTCTAAAATAGGCGAAAAAATATGTTAAAGCTAATGAGAAAATAAAGGAAACATAAATGTTGAACTTCAAAACATGAAATCTCAACTAAAACTAATAACCCAGTAGAAAACAAAAACTACTCTAATTGCAAACAAATAAACTAGATTATGAAAACCAATAACCAGAATTGAATTGACATCACAACTCATAGCTCTTAACCTTGCACGCCCTTGGAGGTCCACGGTTGAAGTTTCCGGATGCACCATTGCACGAAACAGTGACGGGGACGACCTTGCAGTGTATAACGAGTCGTCGATATGTATTGACTTTCCCCACAACCATCACGTCGAAGCCCACCGATCCATGTGCCAAGTCGTCAGCCAGGGCTGTCACGGTGGCCTGACTAACGAGGGCCTCCCGCTGGCCGTTAAGGGCCGAGTGGTGGGCCTCAACTACGGTGAGTTCTCTTTTGCCTTGGTCAAAGGACGGGATGATGGTGCGTGAGAGGGGTTCGCCATTGTAGAAGATGGAGCTCTCTAGGCCGTCGTACTCGAACTTGTACGACTTGCTTTGGATCCGGAACCGAGCGTTCCAGTCACCAGTGACCTGCCGTGAGGCGGCCGAGACGTTGAGGCCGGTTAAAGTAAGGGAGGTAAGAGTGACCTCGGGTACGTGGTCATGGTAGTTTACGGGAGCCATAATGTAAAGCAAGCATAAGTACGGGGTCACGAGGAGGGCCAAGAAAACACACATGTCCTTACAATCTCCGGAATCCGATTTCATGATGGGATTCTACGGGTTAAAGGCAAGAGTTTTCTGGAGGAATAGAGCAATCGAGTGTAATATATATACATAAAACATATATTTTCAGCTAGGTCAAACTCAAAGAGATTGAAGTTGAGAGGAATGTAAATATGTAATACGAGGAATTTGATTTGAATACGTAACCCTCCTAGGTTAATATGCCATTTATTATATTGGTTACGATTAAATAATATCTTCAAATGAAGAAGATATCATTCCATAAAGGCTTCCCTATTATATTTATTTAATACAAAAGGGGCTAGCTAGGGTTTGTATTTCCTATTTGGAAAACGAAAGAAATTTGTTAGTGATGGAGATAAGGATGAAGATATATGATAGAGTAATAGTTTACGATAGGATTCTATTTAATAGGTTTGTTTTAGTTCATTATAAATAGTACATAAGCTCTATTTTAATGGGTTGAATATTGATTATTAAAATTGAGAGTTCTTTTATTCTTGTCGTCTTAACCGATGGAGAATTTTATCATATTTTTCTGGTTATTCTCATAAATAGGAAGGACCACAATTTTTTTGTGTGTCCGTAGCTATCGGATCTAACAAGTTTTAACAGATTAAGGAGGTTCTTAATGCTCACGAATAAAAAATACATGGTTGGAAATAAAACTAATTAGTTTTTAATATTATTTGGCGAAGAATATTAGAACAAAAGAGTGGGCCATCCTGATAAGAAGATGGAAGAAAACGCTCGACCCAGTCCAGAGCGAACCTCTGGCCCAACCCAATCAATTCTCAGACAAGAGTGGCCCAGCCCAGCCCAACAAACATCTTCATTTGAAACCTTAAATCAAGCTCAAACTCAAAATTGTAAAAAAAATAGGTTTTGAGTTCGAGTGGATAAATAATTGCTCTCCTTGAAAAAAAATTAGTATTAAATATTTGTTTTAAGAGCTTTATTACAAAACAAACGTCTCTCGACTAGAACCTGTTAAAGTTCATTAATTTCTAGATAATAGTCCGTTTACACCAGAAATTGTTCACAAAAAAATTGAAACCATGCATTTTCCAGCGGATTTATGTACTTCCTGAATAATTTACCATTCAAACTTCTTAGAACAGGTCAGCACTGGAGGAAAACTAACAGAGAAGTGTAAGAAAATGGAGGGAGAGATGAAAGAGAGATTTTTGTATTCATCAACAAAATTCTAGAACAATGAAAAAAAAAACATTTATTTTTACAGAGGTTATTAAAACTTGCGTACTCGATCATGAGACATGTAATACTTCTATACCCTTCTACAGAGGTTAACAACTTGAAGTGAAATGATGTGAACTCTCTCCTCCCATGATGCTCTCTCATCATCAACGCACAGATGCGCATATGGACTGTTGATGATGCAGAACTCCATCTGAGAACCGCTGCCTATTATGCCTCCGCTTCGTCACGAGCGTAAATCCTTCGTTATCGCCACTTTTACTCTTGTCTACATCTGCTGTGTTCTGCTGGTTACGATCTCCAGATTGAGCATTTGACTTGCCTTCTGTCCCATACAGAATTTTTATGATTGCACTGCACTATCATTTGCAATTGCATCAAAAGAACCTTCAGAGTTGCCAGTGTTGTTCTCGTTACAAGGGGACTCGGTCTGAGGATCAACATTGTTCTGGACGGACTTCACGATCATAAAACTGAGCAGTATCTGTCGAGCCAGTTGTGCCTTTTCAGACTCGGAGTTGATCCTTTTTGAACTGCTGTTTTTGCCTTCAACGTTGGTTGCCTTCTCAGTCCCCTCTGCTGGGATGTTTTTGCCAATTCTCACATTTGACCAATCTCTTACATGATTTGTTTGCCAAGCTCTATTCGGCACAAACTCAGGCGCATGGGGGTTCATGCTCTTGGGGACCATAGTTCTGGGACTCGGATACTTTATGAAACCTTGTCTAACACGGTACGACTGGCTAGCTCTGTAGTACAAAGGTCCACATGGAACTCCGGCAACAATAGGAGGTGGTATTGGCTCTGTGAGCATATCTTGACTAGCTCGTACATCATAAACACTAGTCACAGGAACCAAATTTCGTGGGTGTGCAATGGAAAAAGGCCCGGGCTGAAATGGCTCAGCTGCAGCTGAGAGCTTACTTCCATTTGTTTCGACAGATTTCTGTAGATTGTCTGAGAAGGAAGTTCGGGGCTGGATTGCTCGGAGGGAGATTCAATTTCAGGGGTTACTTCTGATTCACCATCATCAGCCATGTCACAATCAACAGAGCTATTTGTTTTATCATCCATATTCAAGTTCTCAGGTGGAGAGCACCATACCTCGTCCTCTGGTTTGCTCCCAATTGATTCTTCTTTTGTCTCTTGCAAAGGTTTTAACACAGTACCAGGAGGTGCCACCGCTACTTCTTTATAAGACAGAGACGACTTGCAGGCAATAGCTGTAAGATTTGGTGAAGTAGAAGATGCCACCTTCGGCACAGGATGTTTGAAATTTGTCAAGGGCAGACCCTTCAAAACATTCATTTCAAACATAGGTTGTTCAGTATCCATTTGTTGAACATTTGGTTGCTCATCTTCTAGAGCCAAGACATTCATTTCGTGCAATTTTATTTTAAACGGTAGAATATTTTATTATTAATAATAATATGTACATGTCTATTGGGTATGATGTTACAACTATAGCCTCATTAAAATTTTAGGCAAAAGAACCAAATAACACCTTCTACTTAGCCAAAAAGTATAACTATCACCTTGTACTCAAAATTGGGTCACTTATCACCATATACTTCTCAAAATGAGATATTTAACACCCTCAAATAAAATTTTCGGTGGCCAGCGACACATAAACAATCTATGTAAGTAAAAATTATCCACCTCATCTTATTGGCTTATGAAATTATAAAAAAAACCTAGTCATCCTTCCCAAACCTTCATCCTCTTCCATCATCTCTAAAATTGCTAATTCCAGGTAGTGTGTTCCATCGTGACTCTTCTCTGACTCCTCCTCATTCTTTGTTTTTTAGGATGGTATAATTTTTATTTAAATTATAAGGCCATGATACAAAATAACATTTTTTTTATCAACTACCATCAATCTTCGGTAGAAGAAACCAAGGAAAGAAACCAACGAAGCTGAAAACAAATGAGACCTATAAGCTCAATGCACTGAATCACATCGGTCCAATTAAACCAGAAATTGTTCACAAAAAAATTGACACCATGCATTTTCCAGTGGATTTATGTTCTTCCTGAACAATTTACCATTCAAACTTCTTAGAACAGGTCAGCACTGGAGGAAGACTAACAGAGAACTGTAAGAAAATGGAGGGAGAGATGAAAGATATATAGATAGCTAAAGACTTGGGCTAGAAAGCTCACAAGTCTACTGGACTAAACAACCAAATAAATCTCACCCCAAAAAAAAGTAAAATAAAAAAAAAACAAAGGCCCAAAGCAGATACAAAACCCATCTAAAATAACAAATACTTGGCCCATTAGCAACTTGCATCTTATTCACAAGCCTTGTTCTTCTTCCAGTACTCCGCTGACCATTTCCATTCAATTAATCCGCCCACCAGATTATTACCCACGTAACGTAACAATCCACCCCGCTTAATTTCCTTGTCCTCGAGGTTCCCAAGTTCTCGACAGAATTTCCAAACGGTTCCGAAGGAAGATGAATCGACCCACTGTGCAAAAACTTGAGATGCCGCTTGGCCATTATTCCAGCATAGACCTTTCCATGTTCGGAGCCCGGCCATTGCAGCAATACCACAAGGAACTGAGCTTTAGCATTGTTTCTCCTCTTGGCACGACGACTACCCAACAGCAACACATTTAAAAACTGAAATATTGGGTGAACTTTTACCAGATTACCCACATAACAGTGAACTTCCCTCCCAGGATGCTTTCTCATCAACGCACAGATGCGCATATGGACTGTTGATGATGCAGAACTCCATCTGAGAACCGCTGCCTATTTTTCCTCCGCTTCATCACGAGCGTAAATCCTTCGTTATCGCCACTTTTAGGCTTTTCTACATCTGCTGTCTTCTGCTGGTTATGATCTCCAGGTTGAGTCCCAACATTTGACTTGCCTTCTGTCCCGTACAGAATTTTTATAATTGCACTATCATTTGCAATCGCATCAGAAGAAACTTCAGAGTTGCCAGTGTTCTTCTCGTTACTAGGGGCCTTGGTCTGAGGATCAACATTGTTCTGGACAGACTTCACGATCATAAAACTGAGCAGTATCTGTCGAGCCAGTTCTGCTTTTTCAGACTCGGAGTTGATCCTTTTTGAACTGCTTTTTTTGCCTCCAACATTGGTTTCCTTCTCAATCCCCTCTGCTGGGATGTTTCTTCCAATTTTCACATTTGACCAATCACTTACATGATTCGTTTGCCAAGCTCTCTTCGGCACAAACTCAGGCGCATGGGGGTTCATGCTCTTAGGGACCATAGTCCTGGGACTCGGATACTTTATGAAACCTTGTCGAACACGGTATGACTGGCTAGCACTGTAGTACAAGGGTGATCTAGGTCCACATGGAACTCTAGCAACAATGGGAGGTGGTATTGGTTCTGTGAGCATATCTTGACTAGCTCGAAGATCATAAACACTAGTCACACGAACCAAATTTCGTGGGTGCGTAATGGAAAAAGGCCCGGGCTGAAATGGCTCAGCTGCAGCTGAGAGCTTACTTCCATTTGTTTCGACAGATTTCTGTAGATTGTCTGAGAAGGAAGCCTCTTCAAGTTCAGGGCTGGATTGCTCGGAGGGAGATTCAATTTCAGGGGTTACTTCTGATTCACCATCATCAGCCATGTCACAATCAACAGAGCTATTTGTCTTATCATCCATATTCAAGTTCTCAGGTGGAGAGCAGCATACCTGATCCTCTGGTTTGCTCTCAGCTGATTCTTCTTTTGTCTCTTGCAAAGGTTTTAACACAGTACCAGGAGGTGCCACTGCTACTTCTTTATAAGACAGAGACTTGCAGGCAATAGCTGTAAGATTTGGTGACGTAGGCACAGGATGCTTGATAGGGAGTTTCGCTAAATCTTCGAAAGCACCCATCGGAGAAGATTTTGATTGATTTGGGGAGGATTTAATGGTTGATGTGCTTCTTGGAGTTGTCTTCTGCACCGGGGAAGGGATCTCGCGCCTGTAGTTTCCTTCTCTAAAATTTGAATATTCAGAACCATTGACATTTAGTTTGGAAAGAGCTGGTTGCCTGCGGCGAGATTTCTTTCCAGAAACGGTCCCAGTGCGACCTTTTGAATTTGCTTCCTGCCATCCCTCATCTGAAGTTGTTTCTTCATGAGCTTCAGTAGTAGCTGTTGACTGATACATGTTGACATCCTTAACTTCTTCTGTTTCTTGACGATGATCCCTCTTTACCTGGATTTCAGCTTCTTTGCTGTCTGATATGATGACTTCTTTGTTGTCTGATATGATGAATACAGTTTCCGAGCCATCATCGAATATGGTGGCATTGTCAACCATTCTATCTTGTTGGGGCTGATCGGATTTCTCACCAACTTGCAGTACCTGTTGGATAGAAAATGAGAAGAACTAAAGCCTATCAATATAGTCTCCAGCTGCAAGATACATATAAAACTAATGATTTCTTATGATGCAAAAAGTTACAAGGATCCTGAGTGGCCACAACCTGGAGAACCTTGGTGCCTTTCATTTACGTTCAGAAAAGAAGCACCAAAACATGAGCAAGAGAAAAAAAATTCACCATAAAGTTGTAGTAAACCTAGAAATTATCACATCGATCTGCAAAAGTTTCTTGTAGTAAACCTAGAAATTATCACATCGATCTGCAAAAGTTTCTCTTTCAATCATCAATGCCATGCTAATGACACTCTCTTAAATAAAGTAGTTGATAAGAAGCATGGCAGAAGAGGAGACGAGCGCAACAGACATCATGCAATAAATAATTAGCTCATCGTAATATACGAATTGCAGCTATCTCAGATTTGACCAACAACTAGCTCATCCTAATAAAGGAACTGTAGGTCCATCGTCCAGACTGTAAAGGGTAAAACACTTGAATATGAACTAGATACCAATTCCAAATGCCGAGGACTTGGAGCTTATGCTTTCACAATTCCATTTTAGAATTCACTTCAGATGTTAAATTGTTGAAGGCGAAAATATAGAACCTTTTGATATCATGGGTCAATTCAAGACTTGATCTTTTGGAGCAAACAAATTTCACGTGGTTGTATGTTCGAGCCCACCAAAACCGATTTCTTTACCATTACTTTTGGTTCAATTTCCAGAAAAGGTGTAGGAACTTGAGCAAAACGAATTCTAAAGGAAACTTTGAGGGCTTGTGTTGGAGAAGTATTTGTAAAGTTACATTGAGTACCTCCAATCAGCTTGAACTTTAGCTCAATTCAGTTTTTGGTGGTAATACAGAGCAGTTTATAACATATGCTTCAAGGGCATCATAAAAAATCAGAAAAGGCAGCTATATAAATCACCTTTGCACGCCGCTGTTTCTTTGGTGCATCATTTCCTTTGGAATCTTGATCAATGTAATCAAGAAGATCTGACACGCTGCAACAAACAACCAGAGATTTCAGAACCCACACGTGCAGGTGCGGGTAATAAATAAGCAGTGTACAGAATACTCTCAGTACCTCAAATGCCCTTTACTTGCAATGGATGCATCCGGCCTAGGTGTTCCATTTCGCTCTGCTTCTTGCTGCTCCAGAGCTTTTGATTCAAAGTATTCGAGCCAAGCTGCAGCATCCTGCCTCGGAGACAAGAATCTAGGTGAGGTAGTAATACTACAGCCAGATGTGGGAAATGCTTATTTGAAAACTGAAGATTGAATAAATAAGGGCCACAAATTCTGATGCAGTGAAAACTAAAAAGCAAGCACTTCAAAGAAATGCTGACCTGTGTGCGTAGGTCCTCAACTCCAAGTTTCGCTTCAAGTATTCTAAGAGTAGTTTGCTCATGCTGAACACTAAGTGAATATGCCTCCATCAAAGAAAGAGCAATGGCTATTGCATGGTAGCTTGCAGCTGTCTGCAACCAGTAAAGATAAATGCAAACTGTTGGTCTCCCCTTTTTCATATTCTTTCTGATCACTTGAGAGGACATTATGTACATGGTTAATTGAGGAGTTAAGGGAAGGGGAAAGGGGAAATCATGGACAAAAACCTGAATGTGATCAACTCCTAACAATCTTTGGTTGCACTTTAGTGCTTCGTGAAGGTATCTGAGTGCGATATGAACATTTCCCATGCCCTCTTCCATCATAGCCACATTGATGTATGTTGCCGCAGTATTAGGGTGAGACAGCCCACAAGTAAAATGGAGGAGGAATAAAGCACGGTTGACATATCTGCCAATTAATTGTCAATTGACTTAGTCAGAGAGTGAGTGAAATGATCAATCAGATACCCCAATTAACTATTGAAATGGCAGGTTCATTTGGATAACATTTGATAAACGGTGCTGTGTTTCTGGAAAACCAAACTTTTCCTACTGTAATATTTCTGATTGCCTTTCGGTCATTGCTGGGGCAGAACTTGTGCCCCCTTGTAGCATCAACATAATCTCCAGTCATTTGAATACAAAACCTCGATGATTGTTAAGGTGATCAGAAACAGGATTCTTGGCTGGTTATAAAGCATACCTGACACACTAGTGGTTTTATACGTTCTGAGGTCTTCCAATGAATTAATAATGCCACTTTTCTCTCAAAGCTATATGCATAGTGAGGTTCGCTAATGTATTATCTCGACTCTCACCTTCAATAGCTACTAATGACCGACTATTGCTAACCAATATATCCGGATAAAAACATAACAAATAGGACAAATATGGAAGGGAAAGACCAAACAAGTTACTTACTTCAGAGCTAACGCGATGTGTTGAAGGCGATAGTAGAACACCGAAAGATCGCCATAGCTTTTCATTGTATCTGGATGATCAAGGCCAAGTTCCCTCTCATTTATATCCAAAGCCTTTTGCTGATATATAGTTGCCTAACAAGGACAACAGGATAAGTAAGACTAAACTTTATTTTCTACAGGTAGCAAAAAAACAGAGACAGAGACCAACCCAGAAAATCTAGTAATCTTGAGATATAGATTTGTGAAAAAGGTCCTCGTAACATCTATGATGAAGTGAACAATTATGTTAATATCTCTTTTAATTAGCTGAAGAACACAATGGACATCACTGTGTAGCTATTAAGTGAATAAAACTAACCATGATGGCCATACTCAGAGAAAACCAGTCACAGAATACTTCAGTAGGTTCAATATGCGAAATAGGGTTACATCTAACATTGATTAAAGAAGATCATAGTAAAAATATAACCACTAAAATAGAAATAATAATTTTCAGGAAGCTGAGAAATTCATCATATAATGATCTCAAGGCCCACATAACTATTTTTCTGCATAAAAAGATCAAAAGGACCAAAATAACTTCTGAGATCAGCTTCCATTGAAAAGACATTAATTTTGCTTCAACTACTAATTGATTATATATCATTTTCTTTGAACGGTGATTATTGGAATTTTTCATTTAACTGAACAGTGCCTTCCAGGTGAAGTGCAACTAATAAGAGAACTGAACAAATAAAACATAAAAAACACAACAGATAGTCACAGCAGCAAATACCTGATTAAAATCTCCGGTGTGGTAAAGAACCACTGCTAGAAGACTGTATGCACTTGCCGTAGTCCGATGGTACGGCCCACAAACAGCAATCATCTTTGCCAGTGCCTTCATGAGAGAACCATGTCAACATACCCGTTCATGCTCCCATCAATCAAAAGTTTCATGCAGAGTAAGTGAAAGATAGACATGGCTGTATACCTTTGTTCCATAAGTAACAGCATCCTCCAGCTTTCCTTTATCAAGAGCAACCTTGGATGACTCCAATAAATTCCGTCCATCTTCCGAAGAGCATCCCACATGCTATGTTGCTCAGAAATGTCAAAATCCATGGAAAATTCAGCAGTGAAGGAAAAATCAGAAAAAAGAAGTTGAAGTACCTTACAGATTGGAACAATACTGATAACATCACAAGTTTGGAAGGGATTGGGTGAGTCCATATCATAATCTTTAGCTACTAGCTCCAGCCCGACCTGAGAGAGAGGGTTCTCAGCACTAATCATGCTTCAGATACGATCCCTTTCCAGATATAGGGTCCAGAAGGGGTACCTTATGGCAAAGTCCACGGAGAATTGAAAATTTTCTCAAGTGCTGAAATTCATCTTTCATTGTCCAGCCAAATCTTGTCATAAGAAATGCTTCTAACCATCGGAACTTTAAAATGTTTTCATCCTTAGTTTCTTCATTACCTTCCACCCCAGAGAATCCAAGTAAGAAGTTCAGGGCTGAGGCAATTCCTGCTGGCAAGTCCTTCACATTTTGAATGGAGGCAATGACAGCATTAAGTATGTGCTTGAAAGCGCGAGTAACCATCTCATGCACACAAAGTGATTGTATATGAGGAAGCTTCTCGGCAAGTTCCACCTGATAACAGAGAAATTAGACTCAATATTAAAACATCAAAGTAGGCACAAATAACATGACATAATGTTTTTTTCGCAAATACTTCTTCAGCAGTCATAACAGAGCCGAAGCAGGAAAATAACACTTCAGAGTTGATTTAAAACATGAGTAAGGTGTTTAACAAAAACATGATGTAGACAACAGTAGATATCCTGGACATAATAATAATTGAAGAGTGATAGATCAATCGATTGATTGCTTACCACTCTACTCAGAGAGCGCATCTGCAAGCCTCTTAAATGCATGAAGTCAGTCAATGTGCGCCCATCAACAGGGGAAAGTTCAAGGGACCCGAAATCTGTCACCTAGAACAGTGAGAAGCCAAGAATATGAGCTAAATACAGCAACGGGAATTCGTTGATCACAAAAAACCTCGGTGTGCAAAAGAAATTACCAGCTGTGGCAAAGCAACTTCATCATAGTATCTGTAAGCCATCTGAGTAAGCTCTTCTATGGACTGTTTCAAAAGCTGTCAACACATGTTAGTTTGAAAGATATGGGAACCTTGTTGCTCATCTGTGTATCAACATGCATTAGTACTTAAAATTTAGCGACCTTCAGGTGAAGTCCAGCTCCAGTGTCTTGCAGCCGTGAAAAGGCTTCCTCGGTAAGCATAGTCCTCAAATTGCTCTCACACTTGGATTCCGCATCACTATGGTTCTCCACTTCATTTTCTTCCTGTGTGTCTGTCGTACCATGCATTTTATCTCTCTTCTTCAAAAGTTTGAATTCCTTTCCAAGCCCTCTGACAGCGGATTGAGTCTCATTATCATCCTTCAAGCTTTTAGAGTTTGCATCTGTGGAAGTCTCCTGCTTTTGCAAATGTTTCAACCAACAAGATCCAAGTTCCCGTCTGATGGACCTATCAGAAACAATTGGCTCCTCTTCTAACTTGGTCAAACTATCTCTGATTACTTGGAGAACAAGACATTGGGATGCTTTTAGACCATCAGTGTTTTGAGATAACCGCACTCCGGATGATTCAGCACCACCAGCCTTGCGAAGCAGAACTCTCAAGCTGCAAAAAATAATGTAACCTGTAATTGTGAAACGTGGAGAATATTCAAGAAAATACAACAGCCATGAGACTCTTTAACCCTATGACTCGTATTGTTTCTGACACATCATCATGATTACCAAATCAAGCCCACGGAAAGATCTCTAGCTCTGTGAACAAGCATATTTTTCACTCTTTCTTGATATTTGAACGTGAATTCACCAAGTGCATGCGAAAACATCCAGTTCAATCTTTCACAAGTGTGGAGACTAAAATCATCGTCCAAACCTGTTAATATTAAGAGCATTAGCTCCTCCATCTGGCTGGTCATCAATCTGTAAATCATGGGAACTGCACTTCCTGTTTGTAGCACTAACAACCTTCACTATTGCAGTATATCCACACTGCTTCACAATGACAACACCTAGGGACGAAGTATCCTGCAATTTTTTCAAAAACATTATGAACACATTTGATCACAATTAAGCAGATTGAAAAGATAAATAATGCAGCAGAAAGACACAAATATAACTAGAAATAAGTCATCTCATTAGAAACATTAAAATAGCTAGTATTCTTGTCTCTGCCTGGGGATGTGAGTGACGTGGTGCTTGTATTATAATGTTTCGAAGGCCAAAGATATGCACTCACATGAACAATGACATTCTCGTCTGCAGTTATCCCTTTAAGCAAGTTCCGTCTATTGGCTTCTTCAGCAGAGATACCAGAAAGCATGTAGCTATCAACTTTTACATCTGACTTCCAACATGCATCTGCTACATCGCGTTGTACTGAAATTGACAGGTCTCCTACCCGCTCTTCAAGTACGGTTGAACTTTTATCTTTTACATGTGAATTCGAATCAAGTAGACCACTAATTGCTCCTGTGGCCTTAAAGATAGCAACATCCACAAATTGGCTATGCAGCAAGAAGGCCTTCCGGTCTCGAACCTGTCTCTCCTCCTCTGTCTTACACGGTAAGCTAGCCAATATCGCAAATTCTGCAGCCCATGGCCGAAGATCATATTCACCATTTCTTCCTTGGCCTCCACCATTGCCACCCCAACTTTCATCCTCTGTTGGGAGCAACGAGAAGCTTGAAGGAGACTCACCAACAGATGGAGGAACAAGCCAGGTGTTTGACCGAAATCCATACGGAAGGTTACCAAACTGAAAAAAAACAGATAAACCCTAAGATGAGCTCTCTCTCTTAAGGAAAACTAAATAGGGTAAGTAACACAGAATGTCACCTTATTGTGATCAATAAAAGCTTTCATAAGCGAATCATACGCCTGCAGAAAACAGAAACTATAAGCAAAAAACGACAACGTCTTGATCCAGTTATTCCCGATTCAACAAGGCGCAAAAGGTACCGACGTTTGCAAAAGCTTGGCTAAGATTCTGCAGAAGATCAACCAACGAATGGCTCTGGGAGAAATGTTTGCCTACTGTATAAAACCCCTTAACCGATGCCACCACGCGAATCACCTTCCCGTTGCAAATCTTAATCTGAACATAGAATGCACATTGTAAATTATCCCAACTGAAACACCAGAGATCGATTCGAGCCAGAGCGAGAGAGTACCTGCAGATCGAAGTAGTCGCCTTGGCGTCCGTCCTCTCCAACCTTAGCATCACATCTTTTCAAACCTGCAACAAACAAGTTCCAAACATCCAATAAACAAGGTTCCAAGGATAACCGCCATCTCGTAATTTCGGCGACTGGAGAAGTAAAGAGAAAAAATATGAAGATGAGAGGAGGAGAAGGAGGAGCGACGACTCACGGATGACCGGAGGGGAGACGTGGGAGAAGGAGATGAACTCGTAGAAGTCCGAGAGCTTTGGCGTCGGGTGGATCGTCGCCATGTCCAGCGAATCCGGCGCCGGCTTCCCCTGATCTGAGCCATCGGGTTCGGCCTTCTTGGATCCGGCGGCGGACGGCGAGGACCGCTTGTTCTGGTGCTTGGAGAACCTTGTGGTGCAGGCGACGATGTCCAGAAGCCGCCGAACGTGAGCTACGGCCTGAGACTCCTCCGTGTACTCCTCTGAGTGGCAGTCGGTGTAAATTCGGGGTTAGGTGCATGGCATAATGGTCATTCATAAATACCCGCTATTCTTTCCTTGTTAAAAATTAAACCCGTTCGACTATACAATAATAATTTCATCCAAAAATAATAATGTCAAAATCAAAAATATGATAATTTTATCGTAATTTAATTTTTTATCCGACTCAAATTTTCACAGATACGTTAACAGCTAAAACCCTATAATTTGACGAAATAAACAAAGAGAGCATTTTTTAGGAATCACATTTATTGCCTAACCGTGCAGCTACCAAGTAACCTGGAGTATCAAATACGGCATCAAAATTCTTTATAATTAAATTGAATAAATTTCGTGATTCGTGTTCTCGATTTGAAAAACATTTTTTTATAATTTGAATTGTGACGCATATTAATTTGGCTTCGTAGCCTGTAGGTATGTACGCACGGGAAAAGCCAAGCCGGCTTATAAATGTTCAAAAACGACAGTCAACAAACCACCAAGTAAGACCAAAACGCAGTTGCTAATTTCACAGGGAGGCAGCGTTACGTATTAAGCGTTTTCTTTTCCCTTATTCCGAATATTGGGAGAGAATTAGTTCTAATTTAACCAGTTTTAAATTCGAAAATATGGATTGCGGGAAGATTCAATGAGAGTTTATCATGATTTAAAACGTGACATATATTATTTTTGGTAGTATGATGTAGTACATATTTTGAAAACGACTTGATCGGCTTGAAAAAATTGAAGACTAAGACAAAGGCGACTTGATATTTGTTTTATAGTCTAAAAAAAGGGTTTGGTGCTTTCAAAACAGAGATGTCCTTCTCGAACTTGTCACTCTACCTTTACCAATATGTATGTGTTAAAATAAAAAAAATAACTATACTTTCAAACCTCGATTTGTATGGGAAATAATCATTAATTGGTTCTTTTAATTTTGGAAAATATCGAGACCCCACTAGGTCGTTGCATCTAATTTTTAATTTGGTGGAGAGAGATTTCACCTACCTTCAACCATTCTGACTAAACATGGCTTCAGTGTAACTATCTCAACTCCCTCCTTCAATCTATTTCCTTTAACCTGAAAATTATTAAACATGAATTTATTCCGAAGAAATAAATAATCTCATAAAACTTAAGAGTAGGATTTTTTATTTGTAATATGCAACACTTACATCATGAGAAAGAGAATAATTTGTAAGGTGACAAGTTTCCACATGAACAGCCAACAGCCGCTTCACATCCAGTATCTTGTCTGTAGAGATTCCCTTTTATGAAAAAAAAAACCAAAAAAATTCAACAAAGTGAGCCAAACTAATATTAGTATTAAGGATATCGTGAGTTTAAGTCCCACGACTGTGGAAAAGTATTATCGAGTGAACCATCACTCATTCCTAAAATAGAATCCGAACGTTTGAGAAAATGTAGGTGTACCTTGAGAACAACTTGAGATTCATAGGGAGTGATGACTGTAATGTCAAGAACACTTGGCACCACTGTACAAAACAAGGAAGAAGAAATACTGGGTTTTTAATAGAACTTCAATTTTGGACATGAGGAGCTGATTCCCATGCATAAAGACAGGATTTTTGGAAAGGAACAGAAGTTTATTTTCTCACCTTTTTCCTCCTTGTTCTTTTTCTTATCTGCTTTTCCTCTATTGGACTTGCCCCTCCCAGACCTTGGGGCCATCAGGGGAACACTGGAATTATCAAGTGTTTTTATGCAAATTGTACCTGTTAATATAGATGATGATGATGATGAAGTTAAAGAAATGGAGAAGTGGTGAAGAAAATAAGAATACCGAGGGGAGGGGAAAATGAGGAGAATTGGAAAAAAAAATGTGAAATGTTGTGAAATAAGAGATAAGATAAGGGTTTTTTTTTTGTTAACCTTTTTGTGGATGTGTGAGCAATCCTAGCCTCTCCTTGTTGCTAAAAGGTGTGACTGCCTCCTCTGTTATATCTTTCCCGCTCCAAAATCATATAACCAAGTTTAGCTGGCTATTGCCTTATTATAAAGGCAAGTGGCTGGGGAATCCATTTTTTTAACTATCTAATACTGGACCGATTAATCCAAATTTAATTAGGATAAAATCTTTGAAACGTGAAAAAAAATTTTTTAATAAATATTTGACGTTGGTACATTCGCATACACTCGAACTCGAACTCTGACTCTAATTAACCTAGAATTACGCTCTAATATAAGTTCTTGTTGGTCGTGGGACCCATATGATATCACCCTTCCATTCATGTAAAATTTGAGATTTTTGACCGAAATGGTGTTACAGTACTAAGAATTTACCAAAACGGGGTCCTGGAAAAAAGTTTTTCAAACATGGTGTCTACGTCGGACTATCACGAAAAAAATATTATTCTCTCAGTAGACCAAGATACGAAAAAAATTGTGTTGCCAACATACCAATTAAAAAATGCGTATCTTGGTTAGATACCAAGAAAAAATCATGTATCTTGGTTGAATATAGTCAAAAAAAATTGTGTTCCCATGATACATATGTATTAATCGTGATAACTAGGCAGGACAATAGGTGTGGCTGAGTTGGCAATGCCTTGTCTGTTAGTGTGTGGTGTGCAGGATTCGAATCAGCCACCTTTTTCTTATATGCTCTGATGTTTAAAGTCGAATATTATTGATTTATATTTTAGAGATAATTTTTTTTATAAAACTAAGACTTTAATTCAATAATTTATAAAGTGGTGTGGGTCTTAACTTTGTAGCCTACAATTAGTATATCCGAATTTTGAGTGTAGAACCGTGGCAATAAAGTGTTATCGAGTTTATCCTACTAGGTCTTATCGTGACAATAAAGTAGGTCTTATCGAATTTTGAGTGTAGCATTTACATCATTTAACCATCCTAATAAAATATCATTTTTTAGGTTGTGGTTGTTGGGCTCATCAAAATTCTACGGCAGTAAAACCTAGTAAAAATTATTGAATTAAAGTCTTAGTTTTTAAATAATTATCTCTAATGGACAAGGCTTTGCCTACTCAACCACGTCCAATTTCTTGTGTGGTTATCACGATTAATGCATATGTATAATGGAAACGTAAAATTTTAGTCTATATTCAACCAAGATACGCTATTTTTTCTTGGTATCTAACCAAGATACACGATTTTTACTTGGTACCTAACTGATATACACATTTTTTAATTGGTATGTTGGCAAATCAATTTTTTTCGTATCTTGGTCTACCGAGAGAATAACGTGTATCTTGGCACCAAGATACGTATTTTTTTCGTGGTAGTCCAACATGGACACCATTTTCGAATTTTTTTTCCAAGACCCTGGTAAATTCTTCATAATGTAACACCATTTCAGTCAAAAATCTAAAATTTGGACCAAAATATATTTTGTGGCCCCAAGAAAGTGACCGTTCCATTTATAAAAAAAAGTGATCGTTGAGGGTGCACCACGTGGCAATACGTTTGTTGGATCGGAGGTGTCACTGGCTAGCTAGCCGAGCTCGAATTTTGACTCTAATTAATCTAGAATAACGTTCTAATATAAATTCTGGTTGGTCTTGGGACCCATACGATATTACCTTTCCATTCATGTAAAATTGGACCAAAATATAATATGTGGCCCCAAGAAAGCGACCGTTCCATTTTAAAAAAAAAAAGAGAAAGTGATCGTTGAGGGTGCGCCACGTGGCAATACATTTGTTGGATCGGAGGTGTCACTGGCTAGCTAGCCGAGCTAATTTGTTTTATCAGATGTCGTGGCATTCCAATCAAGCCTTTGGGTTTGCCTCCTGAGTTAGGGTTTAGGAGGGCCAATAATTAATTTGGATCAACATGAAGTGTTCCATGTTGCCAATGATTCTTGAATCTTATAAATTGTCACATATATGTTGTCAACTCGGAGAAGAAAACAAAATAAATTGTCCCATGTGTTATTGGTCATTAGTGCTTGCATTTATCATAATTCACTTCTGCCATTACTTACATGAACTGTTTCCAGATATTTAACAATTGAATTAAATGCCACCATTAAAACTTCTTATTTTTATTTAAATTTGTAAAAAGATAGATTGGTTAGTCAAATTTGAATGCAGAGATGTATTTGGTTGTTGGTTTCAAGGTTCATCTAATTTTTTTATAAACAAGAGGCATGGGATCTCCTAACTTTTATTTATCAAGCAATATATAATATCAGACATTACGTAATCAAAAGATTACCACAACGGTTACCCTCTCGCCAATTATGTTCGGTCTTCAACTCCCAATCTCGTATTATCATCTCTCTCGGTGGATCAGATTGGAAAATGGGCTGTCCCGAAACACGTCTCTACCTACACATAGTATGGCTAGAGCTAATTCAATCTCGAGGATTACTTATCGGAATCTGCAAGCCCACACCAAGATGAGTGCCCAGAGTTCAGCAACGTGTGAAGTGCACTGATCAATTCTCTTGGCAAATCCGCATACCCAATATCTGCATGTGTCTCTAATGACACCCCCTGTATTTGATCACCCGGGATTACGAGACGGAAATATGTCAGTGTTTAATTTAACTAAACTCTCTAGTGGTCGTGTCCACGAGATCGAGATCTCATGTCGAGGTGGGGATGGAGTTATTCGGCTAGCCATAAGTTGTTGTTAATATGATTGAATTAGTTGTAATTCCCGAATCTTTCTATATATTCATGGAGAGTCTTTTATTATACATAATAGGTTTCATCCTTTATTTCTTAGGCAGCCTGCTAGTAAAAAGCAGATCGGTCGAATTTGACCATTTAAATATTGCACCAATTGAGCGTGGGCACCAAAGAAACGAGGCCAATTAAAAAGACGCATTGCAACGGGCGGGACGGATCCACGTTATTGGTGCGTGGACAGGTGCAATCATAAATTAATTTCTTTGGAATAGTATATAGTTACTTGATTATTTATTGACTTTATATCCTCCATTATTGAGATATTTAATTTTGCCCCATAACAGTAAACAAAAAGTTCTTATTTCATTTTGTAAAGTGTAAATTAACTATACATAAAAAATACATAATCACTCGAAGAATAGTATTTTCGAATACCACTTTTATTATTTTTATATTTTTTTCTTTTTCATCAAAAAAATTAGTTCACTTATCACTGTCAAGGTCACTTTTTTTAGGCACTGATAAATATTTGATTTCCATTTTACTATATCTATATAGTTTTTCCTATTTTTTTAAATTAGTTTGTCTTGGAATGGGTGCTACCACTTATAGGGTGTGCAGCATTATCCGAGGTACATTGTGGATCGTTGGATGGAAGAGGGGACGCGTGTGAGAGATCTGACGATGGGAATCAACTAGGGTTGAATTGAGGGGTATTTTTTGAGTTTCACCTAAAAATAAACACCCTCTCCGTCCGCCCTCTCTCCTCTTCCTTCCTCCCAACTCCTCCCTCTTCATACTCGTCCTACTTGCTCCTCAGCCTCACTTCTCCTTCCTCTAGCTTCCCTCCTCCTCCACCTTCCTCCTTCTTCCCCCTGCCTTCTCCCCCTCCTCCGGCCTTTCTCTCCTCATCCTTCCTCCCTCCCTCCACCTCCTTACTCCTTACTCCTCCTTCCTTGTTGCAGGTGCATCATTGTTGCTGCATTGCGTATCATTGTTAGCCGCATGTTGTACCATTGCTATGTTGGGAAACACGAGGGCCTCAAAAACCACACGAACAACTTCTGGAGCTAGAGATCGATGACAAGCACAAAGGAAACTCACGCACACAAGAATACGACACAAAAATTTGGTCACCCGGTTTGATCTAAACTGATCTACGTCCGGGGGCGTACCAAGCCAGGAGATTTCACTATATCAAGCTCGATCTACACTCTGGAGCTTCACTCGCTCAACAATGGTGTTTCTCTCTCTCCTCTTCTCTCTCTGTCTCTCTCTCTCTCTACACAAGGAAGAAGATCCAGAAATAGTGACTGAGAGGTGGGTATTTATAGTGCCCACAGCCTAGGACTATTTGGTGTCGGCAGGGGCAAAATCGTCCACCAGAAATCACATTTCTGGCCCCCGGATAAATAGTGCCGAGTCAACTTGTGAACCCCGTATATTCAACATGTGAACAGTAACTCCGTATAGTACGAAGTCTCCATACCCAACATGCTAATCGCGTGGTGTACTAGATCATGACAACATAAATTTCTTTTATTTTTTTCAATGATGACATAAATCGAACCATGATCAACAATATAAAGAACACATAGTTAATTATTTGATTTTTTAAATAGTTTTACTAGGTAATTGATCGAAATTCGAATAGGTGATAGCCAACTCACACCTTTAATAAAATTGGTTAACATATTAATGTAATATGTACCATTGTTAGTCGTATGTTGTACAATAGTTAGTTGCATGTTTTATCATTGTTAGTCGCATGAATATTTTCAAAATAATTTTTATGTAATCTATGATTTACAAGTTGTGCGGGGACACTTGCTGCTAACCAGCAGCAAAATCCAACCCCGTAATTAATGCATCAAATCCATTCAGAACTGTTTTTTTTTTCCAACCCATATTGGAAAAGTCCCCAGATTTCGATAAACACATTAAGGAAAATTTATTGTATTTCTTTCCTCTACTTAACACAATGAATGAGTATAATATTATACCTTATATATTTAAATCTTAGCTCGAGCGCATTGTGTGTGCTTGTGTAGCGAACCGTGCGTGTCATGTTTGTGTGTTGGATGTATAAACTACTTTCATAAGCTTAAGGAACTTAGAATTATTGAATTAAGTAGATTTCCGAATAACGGTAAAAAAACTATTTTCGTAAGTTCAATGTTTCATGTCACTAATTAGCTAGACTGATCTTGGAGAATCTTGGATGCACAGACCTGACCACATTAAATGTTTGTTAATTAACCTTTCATCAACTTTATAGGAGGAGATTATTATTTTTCTTTATGTTTTTTATACGATATTCTCTATCATATCATAGGAAAAAGTTAAATTTAAAGAAGAGTATTGTATTCTTACAAAATATTATTCGAAGATGGCTTCAATATGAGGTTTCTACTTGGATAATTGGGAGACTGTCAAGGGAGATGTAAACAACTGTGAGCTAAACTTCTTCAAAACTGGGAGGCTACATAAACAAATGGCTGCCTCATTTATCACACTGGTCCCAAAGGTTCCTGGCTCCCCTCTACTAACTAATTATAGACCAATTAGCTTGGTAGGAAGCGTTTACAAAATCATCTTCAAATTGATGGAAACCAGTTCTAGAAACAATTACAGCAGAATTTGTCACTGGAAACCAGTTCTGGACATTATTGATGCAAGACTTGCATCTTGGAAAGGGAATCTTCTATCCATGGGAGGAAGGATAACCCTTATTAGATATGTTCTTGCAGCTTTACCCACTTATTTCATATTGATCTATAGATTGATGGGGAGCTTCTTTGGCAATCTATTCTCTTCCATACTCAGGAGTAGCTAACTTGGGCAGGCATATCAAAGGCGTTTCACCGCCAAGACATGGTTCTAATGCAGGACAAAGAGTTTTGGTGCTTCTACTTTTAATGGCAAGGAAGCTTTGATGGAAATTGTCTTCATGGTTTGGGTTGGCATGTGATAGAAGGTTGCTCTGTCAAGATTGTGTGGCATTCTTTCTTCATGTGTTGTGAGGATTTTTCTTTTGGGGCAAACTTGTATTAAAGAGATATCATGTAATTCGATTGGCGAAAAAAAAAACAGAATTAACTATAGTGATATCTAAACGTCAAGATAGGGATTTACTCTTTTCCTGCGCAATTTTTTGTTAGAAAAATAAGGTTTTTTAAAATTTTATTATATTTAATTAAAATTAACGGATGTATTTAAAATCATTTTTAATTTACTTTACGTGAATTTATGTAAAAAGTTTTAAATGAGTTTTAATAAAATCCCACTATATAGTACCATATTGGCATGAGACAAAGGGGGAGATGAGATAGCCTCTTACTTCACCTTTCCATGATTATTCTTTAATATTGTTCTTGTTAGTTCTTGATTACCTAAGTATATCTTGGGATCCATTTTATCTCGGAGAACCGACACCTTTGATGAATTGGTTCTTAAGAACAATGTCTCATACGCGACTCGGATTATTTTTGTCCATTTTCACTTGATTATCCAACAATCTTAAGAACCAATTGGTTGAAAATTTAGTCTACCCTATAATAATTTTACCAGTGGTGGAGAGATCGTTTGTTGATCACATAGATCTTGTGGAAGTGGTGAAGCAAGTTGATGTAGTCATCTGTACCGGAGCCACAACAATTTTCATAACATCCTCGTATAAGTCGATGCCTTCAAAGAAGCTGGAATTAATACATTACAAGAATTTCGCCAGTGGTGAATGAGGAGGTAATCCTAGACTTTTTCGTGACATTAGCACTACTTGTGTTGCAATTATCGCAGCACAAAGACGATATGTATTTAATTAATTTGTCTCGTTATTTGTTATATGAAGTGATTTATGAAGATATAGTCTAAGAATGTGATAATCAGGGATATTATGAATTATATAGTATTTATATTATAATATAATATTTTCCAGCCAACTATGTAATAACGAGATTACAAATATGTGAGAATTGAGATGTGCATTGTCATGAAAAATAACGGTTCTAAATTAAGAAAATTAATTTTGACCGTTAAGAATAATGTCATAAACATCAAGAAAGTAAATTGCAATTAATCATGGTAAATGGAATATTTTATGGTTATAAATTGAGGGCACATGTTATAATGTAGATTCAAATTTTATCTACTTCTATTATAATGTTGGATGCTTGATTAAATATATATTTGGGCAAATTTAATGTTTGCTTTGTGATTGAGAAATTGAGTACTTTGAGATGAGGAATTTAGGATGACAAGTTTCCTCAAATTGGTCGTCACATGGTACACAATATCTTTACATACTATGATACTATAAGTTGATAAGGAGATTGATGAGAATCTGACTTATAAAGTCATCTTATGCATCTAGACGAAAATGAAAGAATTAAGCCTTATTTTAATTCTAATAGATTGTATAATCTGAAGGTTACAGAAAAAAATTCATCATGATAGCCAATTCGTGATCAATGAGTAATAATTTAGTTGCGGATATCTATAATTTTGTTAATGGTTATGCTTGTATAATGGACACTAAATTTTTTTATAGAATATTTGATTGATGATTGCCTATAAATCATTGGCTTGTGAAGGGTATTAAAGTGATCAATTTAAAAAAAATAATAGGAATTATTATCAAAGCCGTTTGATAACGGCCTAGGCCAATTTTTAATTTTTGGAGGGTTTCAATGTGGCTATGTAATTAGACGAGGTGGAATCAAATGAAACCATAAATTTTTTGGTGTCTTTTTTTTTTTTGAGGGGAAACACAAAAAAAAATAATATTAATAATCAAGTAGGAAAGTTAGTAAAGAGGAGTACATACAACTCAGTTGGATGGGAAACAAGCCAATTACAAGGGAGTAAGCCTAATCTACCATACTTCGAGACCTAGTCAGCAACTATATTTTGCAGTCGAGAAATGAGACTAAGTCTGTAAAGTGGTAGAGCACAAAGGGACAGGCGAATATTTCTGACTAAAGTTTCCAGATCCCAGTGGATGCGAGAATGGACGTCGCTAATGAAGGTGAACGCCATGTTGCAGTTTGTCTTTATAGTTGTCCGTCTAGTGGAGTGGTCCTTTTGGATCAAGGAAATGGTCAAGGCAATATAACTTGGAGCTCAGCTTCCAGCGGAGAATGTGTTGAGATGATATCAAACTAACCCGCAGATGCGAAGCCTCTGTAGTTTCTTAAAATCGTAGCTATCCTAGTAGGAGACGATGTCTCCTTCCAAGACATGTCACAATTGAATTTCATAATCTCTCTTTCAGGTACAATCCACGAAATTTGTTGAGATCCAGTATGCAGCTAATCCCCAAATGAACACGACCACTCTAATAAGGTACGAAGAGATAAGACCAACAGTCTCTGAAATCACGTGATTTGCTGATCAAAAATCACACGATTCCCTTGCTTCTATAATACACCAACAAAAAGCCGCAAAAAGAACGTATCATAGCCTCCTTGCAAGATTTCCCCTAACCAGGCCCATCCAAACATCAAAACAAGCCAACGCCTACCCACCAATATACGAACTAAATCCCAAGTGATTAGCATGATAATACCAGAGCTTGAAACAAATCACATTGGAAAAGTAAATGGGTAAAAGATTCAGCAACCTTGTTACAAATTGGACAAAAAGAGCAATTATTCCCACTGAAACCAATACACGAGAGGTTATCTCTAGTCTTGATCTTACCTTGTAGAGCCATCCAAAGAAAGCAACTAACCTTGAGAGGGATGATCTTCGAGAAATTCTTTTGATGAACCCGCAGAGCTGAAGAAGAGAATATGTTGAAAAGCAAGTTGCATAGTTCTTTAACCGTAAAACCTTCGCCAATATCAGGGAGCCAAATAAAAGAATCATCCCCAGCAGGCCGCATTTCCCCAGAACAATCGCTAATGAGCCGATCAGATTAGCAAGCAAATCCTGCTCATCCGCCATAGCTACGAACATAAGCCTCTTTGTTTAGACAAATGCAGAAGAGACTAGGAAACAACAACGAAAAAGGATCAGCTGCGGCCCATGGGTTATGCCAGAACTTGATCAAGTTTCTACAAGAAATAGAAATGCCCACCTTCTTCCGAAAAAGAATAGCTAAAGAATCATTAGACCCCGCCAACATCCAAATAATAGACCAAGTACCAGCCATCCCTAAAGAACCACGCAACTTAGATTGTGGAAAACCAAGATTAGAAACTGGCTCACCGTGAATAACAAGAATGACTCTCACCCAAAATGAATCTGGTTCCTTGATGAAACTCTAGAACCACTTGAGCAAGAGAGCTTTATTCTTCAGATCAAGTCGAAACAAACCCATACCTCTATATTCAGTCGGCAAACACGCCTGGGACTAAGAGACAAAGGAAAGACTCCTTTTAGTATGATCATAACCCCTAATAAGTCTTATGATCATGCCATCAATCTCCTGAAATACATGCTCGGGCATCATAAAGAGAGACATATAGTACACAGAAAGGATAACCAGAACTGATTTGGCCAAAGTAACTCGACCACCAATGGAAAAAAGAGCACCTTTCTATGAAGAAAGCCGATTCGAGAACAACTCAATAATAGGTGCCTAATTTTCCTTGCGCTTCATAGAAGCCTCAATGGGGAGCGCCTGCTTCTTGCATCCCTAGTTGGAAGCGACCTTATCTAACCGCTCCTCAGAAGTATAAATGCCTGTGATACTGCTCTTGTCAAAATTAATCGAAAGACCTGATACTTCAAATTTGTAATACTGTTGGAAGAGGCCTCAGAAAATAGAAGGGTATCGTCCGCATATTGAAGAAGACACAAAGTACCATCATCCCTAGGAAGCTGAATCCCCTTCAATAAATCTAAACTTTCAGCTCCGATAGTAAGCCGCCTAAGATCCTCCACGGCCATGATAAAAAGGTAGGGAGATAACATATCGCGCTACCAAAACCCCCGTTCCATACGAATCAAAGGGGAAAGGGAACCATTAATCAAAATAGAGGCATAAGTATTATTGATGCAAGCAGAGATCCAATTTCTCCAAATCAACTGAAACCCATAGAAACCATAATGTCATCCAAGTAGGATCAAGAGACACAATCAAATATCTTTTTGAAATCAATCTTAAACAGAACACTAGGACGTCTGCACCTTTTAAGAAAGGAAACAACCTCACTACATAGCAATGTTTTTAAACCCATGGTCGGACCAGCGGTCGGATCGATCGGACCATCACCCGAGAAGAATTCCGGCTCGTTTTTCACCAAAACTTGGATGAGTGGTTCGACTGGCCAAAATTTGGTCCGACCGCTCGGTCGGTCCTTTTTGGCTGACCCGAACCACCCGGACACTTGATCAAATCAAAAAATTCAGAAAAATTTATAATCAAATTGTAAAATAACAAGTGATTAAAATGATTAAAAATAACATTTTACTTAATTTGAACTTAATTTGTTATTTTATTATTTTTATTCTAAAATAAATATATTTTACTCTATATAAAAAATAAAAAATAAAGATAAAAAGTTCCAGTCCGACCGGTGACCCGACCTGTCCGACCGGGTGGACCAAAAATTTTCAAAAAATTGGGTCGCCTATCGGGTCAGTTTTAAAACATTGCTACAGACAAACACTCCATCAAGGATTTGATATCCCTCCACCCATTATTGTAGTTTAATGTTGGTAAATGCGTTATATATAAAAATCATGGTAATCTTATTGTGATTTAAGGTTGCAAATGCTCCATTTAAAAAAAATTAATGTGATTATTAAATAATAAGTTCCATGCATTGGTTGTGCCTTTCATGTTACTTGATTATTTTAGTGGAATCGTGCTAAGTGGTCCCTGTTTTTGAATTATTTAACGTGAGTTGCATGAGATGATAATTACCGGATCTCATTGTCTTGCTTTCTGGTGACAGCCAAAATTTTGGATCTATTTCTGATGCTTGAAATGTTTTTGAGAATTGAGGTATGATTAAGTTATGATTTGGTGAATTAAAATTGTTATTTGAGAATTGCCGATTTTGAATAATGAAGTCAATGAGTTGAAATAGTGGGGCTAAATAAGTTCACTATTGGCAATATAACTGCTAAAATATTTTTTTTAGAATTTCATGTGATGACCGTAATTTTGAGACGGATTCTATTGTGAATAGAAAGCCATATGATGATCTTATTCTTAGAAAGTTAAGGTTGAGAATATATACTCATGGCCCTAATATTTAATATTAGAATTTGGTGTAATAAAATTTTGAGAAGTATCACAGGATATCCATTGTATTGACAAAATACAATGATATTAATTGAATTTTATATTCAGGTGGGGTAAATAACCAATGGTTATGTAGCCACCTTGGTGGTTGTGTGAAGATTGACCAAAGAAACTATAGTAGCAAAAATCAATATGAAGTAAGAAGTTTATATATCTCTTGAGTTGATCGTTAATAAATCTGAGTGGTTAATATATATTTTTGGAATAAAGCTAAAATTGTTAATGTTGATGTCTTGAGGTTGTCAAGTGATTACTATGAAGCGAGTGTTTATAATGGTTGTAAATTTTTTGAGAATATTCTTTTAAGAATATAACCAACACTATTTGTGTTGATGAATAGAGATTGCTAATAAGATGAAATAGCCATAGCTAAAAGCTTTCAATGGTAAAACCAATATATTTAGTTAATGATTAATATGGTTAAGCAATTGCTAAGAGATGGATTAATATCCATAGAGCGTGTGAAGTTAGAGTAGATATGGCCAATCCTCTAACATGTTGGGATATGTGGAGAAACTAAAGTGGAAAAAGGAAGGCTAGTGGGGCTGGCGCCAGCCACCTACCTGGTGTCCGCCGAATTTGAGTTGAGTTCGGGTGACTCGGCGTCCTCCAGAAGGCCGGCGCCCGCCGGGTTGCACTGCAACCTGTTTCCTATTTTGTTCGTACTCCTATTTTGGACTCCTAGGTCGACCTCAATAAGTTTCTTGGCGTGCAATGATTTGTCTGTTATATAAAGGCATGTTACCCTACATGTATGGCTTTGTGGCTACTCATCAATAAAAGTTTTCCTTTCTCCCCAAGGACGTAGGCATTAGGTCGAACTACATAACTCTTGTGTCTATATTTTTTGCGTGTTATTGTTCTCTTAGGTTGTGATTTTCTAACAACTGACATCAGTGCTAAGTCAAAGGATGGCAGATCAAGGCACGAAGTTTGGCTTTCTAAAATTTGATGGATCATCAAATTTTAGGTTATGGCAAAGGCGTATCAAAGATCTGCTGGTCCAACAAGAGATGGTGAGCGCACTCTTGGAGAAGAAGCTCGAGAAGATGGAGGACTAAGAGTGGAAGGAGATGGAGGACAAGGTGGTAGCGATGATTCGCTTGTACTTGGCGGATGATGTGATGTATCATGTCATGGATGAAGAGTCACCAGCTAAGGTATGGAAGAAATTAGAGCATAGGTATATGTCAAAGTCCTTGTCGAACAAACTTTATCTTAAGTAAAAGTTGTGCGGGCTTAAGATGGAGCTCAGATTTAAGTCAACATATCAATATTTTCAATCAACTATTGAGTGATTTGAGAAGGGTTAATCTAAAGTTCGAGGATGAAGACAAGACATTGTTGCCGCTGAATTCCTTACCAAGTTCTTACGAGAGTTTGGTTACAACTCTAACTTGGGGGAAGGAATCCATGGTATTGGAGGATATCACTAGTACTCTGCTAGGGTTTCATCAAAGGAGAAAAACTGGTGATGAACGAATATAAGGGCTGGTTGTGAAAAGTAGCCATGGTGGTCGTAGTGAAAGAAAAGATGGAAGAGGATCCAAGTTGAGGTCCAGGAGGTTCAAAGGAAATTACTTCGAGTGCAAAGAAAAAGGGCACATTAAGAAGGATTATCCAAGAAGAACTCGGGACCATAAAAGAGGATCGGGATCCATGAATATGGCATCATACTCGGATGGGTCGGATGGTGACTGTCTTTCTGGTTTGACAGGTCCAAAGTATTCTGATTCCTAGATTTTGGATAGCACTTGTTCCTTTCACATGATATCCAAGAGAGGATGGTTCGACACCTACAATTCGTTGATTCATGTATGATGATAGGTGATAGGTGATATCTAGATCAAGATGTGGGATGGTGTTGAAATAAAATTATGTGGGGTTATGCATGTTCTGAAGTTTGAGAAGAATTTGATCTCATTAGGAGCCTTGGATTATAATGAGTACAACTATAAGGTTATAAGCAAGCTAATTGAGGTGGAGAAATATACTATGGTGGTGATGAATCGTGAAAGGGATGCAAGGAATACCTACAGGTTAGTGGGGGGCACAGTTGTAGGTGGAGTCACATTTTTGGGTTCCGATTGAGAGGAGAAAAACTTTTGAACAATGGACCAAAAGCTTGACATGAATGGTTTGAGTACAGTTCGGATTCGTGGAGACATGGTTAACAAGCTATAATTGTTTTGTGGAGGCATGGTTGGCAAGAAGCCATGGTTGTCTCAGAGAAGCATTGTTAGCAAGGCCCCGCTATGGTTTTCTAAAAGAACGTCAACATCAAAGATTGGGCATTGGGAATGCAAAACTGTTGGTAACACCACAGGCGTATCATGTATCTTAGTCAAGGCCGAACGCTAAAGTTTGTGACATGTCGAGAGTTTTATTTGGTAGAACAAAAGGTTGTACATTGTATGCTATGGTTCATATCATTGGTTCGAGATAAAAAGGTCCAATTGAGAAGGAGTTCGAGGTTGCGGAGCATGGAGGTGACCGAAAAATAGAGGGCGCGTCTATTGGTCACAAAGTTGCTTCGCCAGGTGAACTTACAAATTGGGGTTCGCTAGAGGTTGGAGGAAATACGCCAAGCAAGCTCAGGAGTTGCTCGAGTTTGGGGGTTCTCCAAGTGATTGAACAAAAGGTGGAGAGAAAGTGTAGATGGACTTATTGATAGTGTATGTCTATGGTTCGAGGTGGAGTCGGTGGATTCGGTTTGATTTTGCAAGATCTCATATTTCTTCAAGGGGCGGTGTTTCATATAAGTGGAGTTTGTTGAAGTTCGGGTAGAACTTCATGGTTCTTCCACGGAATAATTTCTCGACAATGTGGAGATTGTTGGAATGTGTCGAGTAACTAAAGAGGAAAAAAGAATGGTGGTGGGGATGGCGCCAGCCACCTACCCGGCGCCCGTTAGATTCAAGAAGAGTTCGGGCGACCTGGCGCCTGCCAGAAGGCTGGCGCCTGCCGGGTCGTACTGCAACCTGTTTCCTGTTTTGTTCGTACTTCTATTTTGGACTCTTAGGTCGATCTAGATAGCTTTATTAGTGTGCAAGGGTTTGTATATTATATAAAGACATATTATCCTAGTTCATGTATGGTGTTGTCGCTACTCATCAATAAAAGTTTTTCTTTTCTCCGTGGACGTAGGCATTAGGCCGAACCATGTAACTCTTGTGTTCGTGTTCTTTGCGCGTTATTGTTCTCTTGGATTATGATTTTTCTAACATAACATAACCCTTGAATAGAAGAGTCATATATGTGAGACGTCGAAGAGAATGAGACTTCACCCAAACTTTATTGAATGATATTTTTGTTTAAACTTTGATATCTAAAATCGAGCATCATGAAATTTTATTCTAAGAAATAATTTTTTTAATGATATTTTTTATATTAGTGAGGCTTGATTTTAAAAGATTCTTAAATAAATTCAAATATTAACTCCAATTGTTTATCGAAAGTTATTTAACTTTTCTAGGAGTTGGCCTCGAGTCTAATAATTATTTTTCTAGGAAATTGTGCTGTTTCAGTTTTAAGAATGGTTGTATTTAATCAAAAGGCGTCTAATATTTAATAGACTTGTGAACAACGTGTGCCAAGTGCCAACTTTGTGCACGGCAGCACGCATTGCGTGTACAGTCCAATAGGTATCAAAAGAGTAAAATAGAGAGAGAATATTAAAACTTTCTCCATTTTTTTTAGGTAAGTCAAAACTTTCTCCACTCTCAAGTCTCAACCACTATTCAAACTTTCTCTTAAAAATTTCCCTATGTTTATAAGGATTACAGGAATAAATCGCGGCATGTTTAGAGGATTAGAAGAGTTGGAATAACTAATATTTAATAATCGTACACAAAAAATATCAGCTAAAAGAATCTATTTTTCACATCAAATATTAAAACCCAAGGTGGTCCTAGAATTGAAACTAATAATTAGTGTGCTAGCATGAGCTTTTCAATAAATAATACCATTCATATAATCAACTATTATAGTTATTAAATTCAGAGTTTGGTTTAACAATAACTAATCTATTATTTTTGTTAGCAAAAAAGAGTAAGCAATTAGGTGTAATTTTTATTTAATGTTGGTGACATGAAATTAATAAATGTACATTTAAACCAATTAATTTTTTTGGTGAAATAAACCAATTAAATTGCGTCTAGCTAGACTATCGGTAGATTAGTTCTAAAAAAAAGACTCAGTAGATCCGCTATAAGAGATGCTTTTGGCGGCTGGCGTGTGAATACTTCCCAAGTAGGCAAGGAAACTTGGTCATTGGAATCTCGTTCTCGTTACATTTTCTCCCGTCACAAAACTCAATATTGTTCGTTTTACGTTTGGTATTTATAATCGAACAATATTTAACCGTGTTTAGAGATAATTCTTTCGATAGTATAAGAGAATCAACATCTCTTACCCATTGACCAACTATACACTTTTTTTATGAATCTATGACATCAGTTTCTATATAATGATATCTTTTATATTCGTAAGGCTCGAACCCAGCTCGAACTATTAACTTATTGAATGAATGGACAAAAAAATGAAGAATCAAGAGTAAATGTTCTACTCCATCAAAGATGAAACTTTGACTAACAGATGGCTATACAAGAACATCAAATTATATACCACAGCAAGAGAAGGGTGCTACAAATCAAGAGAAGGGTCAGTTTTGCAGTAGCTCACTGCAATCCTCCATGGTCTAATCTGCAGAATGTTCTCAGAAAGACTAAGAAAGTGTATGTCTCTCCCATTCCTTACCCTGTCGTGTTCATGTACATCTCGAACTGAGCTGCAAATACTTGCACAAGGCACATCGAAAATCCGTACCCTTAAAAGAATACTCGCAGAGCATCGATAACTTTCTCTGGCCTGCCGATTCCAGCAATAATAAGAGATCAAAGTGAATACTTGGAAAGGACATAGTTACGGGTAACAGTATATATCGTCGCGTACCAGTCCTCCTGTGGCATATGTCCTGCACCATCTATTAACTTGACCTTCACAGAGTTGGGATTTCCTTTCTGAAAATCTTCTGCAATGGACTGAGGCAGATACTTGTCTGCTATACCCCATGCTAGAAGTATCGGTTTATCCCATCTGCACTCCGATCCGGTACATGTACAACAACAGAATACAGAGAAATGAGCAACAAAGAACATTTACTTTTTTGAATAATGGATTGAATGGAGAAAAACCATACTTTTGAGAAGAAAATCCATCAGCTATCCGGGTAAGAGTATCTCTGAAATTGATCTTTCTTGCAGCCTCTAGTAAAGCTGACAAAAAATAGCAAGTAAAGAAGCAACCAACGAAACGATAAACGAAGAACGCAACGCCTAATGCTGAGTACGCTATACGCTCAATTACCAAGAGAAATCAAAGACTAACCAAATCCTGGTCCACCACTTGATAGATAAGGCAGCCGATAAACGTCAGCCTTTTCATTCTTCAAGACATAGCTACGAGACAGACACATACTTTAGGAGGACAATGTGCGGTTAGAGGTTAAAAAGATATACTGAGAGCCTCTTCCTGGGTTCTCCAGACAAAGTTCAATTGGAGGTATGAAAGGCATATGATAATATCTAGACTAGCCTTATTGGAAAAAAAAATGGGACTGCATGTAAGAGAATCAGAAAATAGTTGCTCAATACAAGAAGTAGCATCAGATTCGGATACATACGGGCTACCTCCTTCAATGAACCTTTCTGGCACAATAGCATTTTGGCAAGTAAATTCACCATAGAGAGGAATCCTGGACCAACCCCAAATGAGAAGAGTTAAGCGAGAGGGTAACGAAATACAGCCCATGATTGAACATCAGTAGTTCGATATGGAAAGTGAAAACGAGTTTCAACTCGACATGACCTTTGGCCACATCGTAGCAGAATTTCAGCATCTTATTATGGTTGACTAACAAACCTTAGCTGGTTAAACAGTCCAGGAATGGGGGATGAATTTGTTAGCGGACTGTTCAGGATGACGAGTTTCGATATCTTGCTAGTGTTCTTGAGAGCCCAAGTCAATCCATAAGAACCTACAAGAAACCCCTTCAGGGAGAATATGAGAAGCACCAAGGTCAAGCACGCAAGCTTGCGATAATCAGCAGACAATTACTTGAGCAATGTTGGTAAAGAAATTGCATCAAGTTTGTACAGACCTGAACAACTAGAAAGAAAGGTGACTTCACATCCAGAGTAAAGAGCAATTTGTCTAATGCTTCATGAAACTCCTTTTCTGCAACAGCAAATTTAAGGTAGATGGTGACTGAAAAGAGAGGGAAAACGGTAACGTGTCGCATATCAGCACGAGGCCATAAACAAAAACCTGTGTAGTCGAAGCCATATCCGGGCTGTGGCTTGTCACTGAAACCGAACCCTATCCAATCAGGCGCAATGCAGTGGAATCCAGTATTCGACAGCTGAGCAAGGAAGATAACGACTAAGCGCAATGCAAAACCATTTTTGCCTCTCACTGCTAAAAGGTGAACTCCATATATACAACCACGATGAATTTGCTCGGTCTCGTTATGCAAGTCAAGGATACGGGATATGAATCTCTTTAAAAGCTACGCGATCAAATGCATCTTACAGACTTAGCAAAAATACAAACAGGGTTCTTAACCAGTGCCAGAAAGAAAGCACAAAAACCAAGAAAACAAGGAACAGAAGAGGAACCTGAGACATGACAACTCTGTAGCTAAAAGATTGTGTTGGAGCTCCATGCAAGAAGAGGATCGTTCCACGTCTGCTATCAGGTGATCCTAAAAGCCGTAAATCCGCTGGTTAACGAAGAACATTTTGACAACAATTACGAGTAGGAATTCTAGCAGACACCTTACCAGTTTCTCTTACAAACCATACCAGCTCCCCGGATCTCACGTACTTGCCATACTCCTTTCCTTTATCTTCTATTCTCTACAATTGAAAAGAAGCAGCAACCCCATCAGGAAATTGTGGCGTCTAGCTACAATAAGAAACCAACTAATCAACAAAACAACGCAGCCAACCTCGGACTGAGCTGTATCCGACCGAAACATCCCGCCTTGTTTCCTTAGATCAACTTAAACTACTCGACATCTCTGGTTGAATTCTACTTTCTTACATATTTGCTGTCCCAACTAGAGTATAGTAACAAGTTGACTAACCAGACAACATTACACAGGTGTTCCCTTTAAAACTGTCAACTCTATTAACTCATTTAGCTTGTTTTATTCTACAAGTACAACAATAAAACTCACATATAGCATCTGTCCGACATTGCCATCCTCTGCGGGGGACTCCGGAAGCTGAATGGCGCTACGGCTTGACGGGTTATCCGTGACAAAGCCGAACGGATTGAATGCTGGTTTATCATCCTCGTTTTGGCCTTCCGGGTTCGCTTCTGTGGCTTTTGCCACTGTAGTACTTCTTCTTAATCGCAAATTTCCGGGTTTCCTTCCTACTCCAGCCACATATCTATAGCTGTTGGTCATAATGGAAACTGTAGAGGGAGGAGAAGTAAGAGGGGGCGAAGAACAGGGCAGACACCAAGCCATCCTAGTAGAATCTACTACTTAGCTTTTGGTTCTCCGAGTCCAAAGTGTTCACCCCTTCTCATTTTCCTTGGCAACGAGAAGAGTTTCTTTCTGTGGACGATAACAACTGGGAGGTATCTGTGGTCCTCGAGCGTTTGGGGAGCTTAACTCGCTTTTCTATTGGCTTAGATGATTCCATTAAGATTCTAAAAATAAGATCTGAAAATGTTCAACTCGGAATTGGGACAGAGCCTAAAAAAAAGTTCTCTCTAGTTGCGGGCCTGGAAGCAAAAACAAAAATACTTGGGACCTTCACTTTGAGAAGACCAAAATGGATGAATTTCGAACAAGAAAAGGATGAACAGTTCCATAAAAGTTCACAATCTTAATGGCGAGTGAAAACGAGAATACATCTCATCCAGTACGTTCTCAAAATGCTTAGAGAATAAACTGAAATTATAAATAAATACAAGATCCAAAAGACTTATTGGCCGAGAGCTAGCTGGGGCAGCAATCACTAACCAAAGTCCACCCATCAAATCAAAGAGAAAACAAAGGCCAGCATCAAGTTCCTCTCCAGAGATAATGGACCAAAGACAATTAGAACTGATTATGAATCTTATAATTCAGCAAGAACCCCTGGAGTTGCATGCAGGGCTAACCGTGCTTGGCTTTTCGGATAAAATACTGTCAGAGAAGTGCTAGGCAGCAGAGCTAGAAAGGGTAATCTTATTATTCTACCAGCAGATGGTGCAATCAAGGTCTTGTTCAATCTGTTTCTATCGGAACACCGCAAGGGTCCTCTTTCGCATATTAATGCGCTCTATGGTGAATCGATCACTAGCAAACTTCTGCCTTGAATAAGGTTGCCATTTAAGGTAAGCAACAAAACCAGCAATGCCTACCATATAACCCGTCCTTGTCTTTCCGAGCACAAAACCTTTGACTTTTCCATTTTTTTGCCAAATCCTCTGCAGTTCCATCCAAGCTTGTTCTTGTCTGAATTTCTGCGGAAGAAGAATAAGAGGTTCACCTGGTACCACTTCGGTTGATCCAACTAAGTCATTGACCCTGGCAGCCGCCTGCTCTTTCATCAGCGGTTCACCAGTCACGAGATCAATGAAAGACCTTTCCAAGATTCGTTTTCTCACGAGTGACTCTTGGGGCACTACACCCTGAAATCCCACAAGGTTCTCAAATCTGGTCGGTGGGTTATCTGATGTTCCAGTAAGCTCATCGGCTTTACAGAATTTGGGGCTCCCAAGGCCTGCATTGACCAAGAACGTGTCTTGCCTAACACGCACAACTTCAGCTTTCATGGCATTACCGCTGCGCAAGGAAAAGCTAGAATTAGCCTTGGGAAACAACCGACTCATGTAAACGCTCATCCTTAACTTCTTCTCCGTGGAACCAACAAGACCAAATTCTTCTAATAACCTGCTTGGAACCAATGCGCTGTAACCAAAACCGAAAGGCACAGTCAGATGAAGTGTGGTATCACCACCTATTCGAACATCAGCTCGGGTGCTTATACAATCCGAAGTCAAACACTTTAAAAACAAACCACCTGCGCCTCTTACACCAGTTTCCTTTGTGATCCAAATCAATCCAAGATGGGGAATAACATCTAAAAGCACAATTTCATGGAAGCTAATGAACAAAGGACCAAGCTTTATTCTAGAAAAAGTAGGGGAATTACTTAAAATAAAATACTGAATTCTTTTTCCGGACCAAATTCAATGTTTTTTATATTTTAAAAAAAAAGCAGAAATGGATCTCCCTATAGGGAAGAACTCCAAAGGACAAGAACCGTCTCCTCTCAAAGGGATAAGAAAAACCATAACTCAGCCCTAAAAGATCGAAAATGTACTAAACCGCATAATATGGGGAGAGAAAAACCGAACGGACCTGAGACTGAGAGAGGGTGTGGGACGCGGCGGCGGCGGAGGAGGAGAACGGAATGGGCCGGCTGGTTAGGGTTTTGGAGATGTATTTTTTGAGGGAAGGGGAAATTTGGTCGGCTAGGGATGTTACAATGTTAAGCTAGATTTGTATGGCAAATATTCGTTTTGGTACCTGTATAATTTCAGTTGACCGATTTACCATCCAAAGTACCAAATGTCATGTCGATTATCGAAAAAGGTCCCAAAACAACGCCCAAGTATATCAGATTCCGGTCTAGGCGAATTTCTGTAGTTTTTCCGGAGTCAGGTGCAACACTGAAATTAATTTTTAGTTCAAAGGTTTGATGCTTATTTGCATGTGGTTTTTTAGTCTTGCTCTCATTAGAGAGATTATATTCAAGGGCTTTTTTTTTCGATGAAAACTTCATGTTTATATCTTGGATAATACAATTTTACTTATAAAAAAATATTTTTTTATAAATGGTCGTAGAAACTGTTGATTTTTTTTAACGATATAGTAATCTCAATAGTTCAAGTGGCATCTGAAACCATGTGTCATGGTCGATTCTATAGGACTTCCGTAGATATTGTAGTTCTTTTGGTTGATTAAATTCTACGTAACATCTATTTTATGATATGCTTCTGTTTCTAAATTCAAAACTATTTGAGGTTCTTATAGATTTTATCATAATGCTCGATGACAAGCATATATGCATAATACAATTTGGCTCGATTTTGCATCTAGAAATGCAGAATCGAGCCAAACCATATTGTATCATATTTTTACATGAGTGACATCAAACAAGTATAGTGTTCACCTCGTATCATATAAAGTTCCAGATATTGATCTTCCTAGCTTTAAGATCCATACATCCAGCTCAGAGATTCTGGTTCTTTTAGTTAAGATGACAGATGCAGGTTCTAAATTCCGACAGCTTTTAAATCAGATTCATCTAAGCAACTTCTCAATTTCGGCAACTTCAAAAGGTACAAAATCTGAGATTACTCAAAGAGCTGCACATTAGGAGATGCAGCACCAGATGGAGGGTGGACTCCTGAATGTTTTAATCAGCAAGAGTGCGACCGGCCTCGAGCAATTTCCCTGCAAAGATGAGCCTCCGCGTGTCTGAATACGCTCCTTGTCCTGACTCGGCTTTCATGTTGTCGATGGTATAGGAACTTTTTAACATGCCTCTGGTGGAATGCTTTTATCAAATCTCTCCCCTGTACCCTCCAGAACCAAAATAGTCTCTCCTTGAGCTGGCGATTTGCTGGCTTCGCTGATGATCCAACTTGGGACAATCATTGATACGGTGACCAAGCCCACCACAATAAGCACAGCCCTTTTGTCCACTGGCATTAGCAATGATCTCAGCCTCTTCCATTGGATCATTTAGTTCGGCCAAGACAGGTGGAATCCTCTGTCTTGCTTCTTGCAATAGATGCTTCAAGTCTAGAAGTGTAGTTTCACTCTGGTTCTTATTAATGAAGGTTGTAGCAATCCCCGTCTTGCCACACCGACCCGTACGTCCAATTCTATGCACATAGTTCTCTATTTCAGCTGGCATGTCATAATTAATCACATGCTGAATATCAGGGAAATCTAGACCCTTCGAGGCAACGTCAGTAGCAACTAGCACGTCTTTCTTGCCCGCTTTAAAAGAAGATATAGCATACTCTCTTTCTTCTTGATCCTTGCCTCCGTGAACAGCCACAGCTTCCACACCCTTCAGGAGAAGATATTCATGTATATCATCTACGTCAGCCTTGTTCTCACAAAATATTAGGACAGGGGGTGGAGTTTTCTGAAGGCACTCCAAAAGGTAAACAATCTTCGCCTCCTGTTTCACATACTCGACCTCCTGAATCACATCAAGATTGGCCGCACCAGCTCTTCCCACATTGACTGTAACAGGCTTCACCAGAGCACTTCTTGCAAAGTTCTGAATTTTGGTGGGCATTGTAGCAGAGAAAAGAAGTGTCTGCCTTTGAGCTTTAAAGTGGTCAAAGACTTCTCTAATGTCATCCTCGAACCCCAGATCCACAAGTCTATCCGCCTCATCCAATGTCAAGTACCTGGAGAGGAAACACAACACTGTCAGCAAAGTGCACTAAGGACAGTGAATGATTTGTGAGCAACATTACTAACAACAGGACCCATCCCATCAATTGTGTTGGTCAGATGGACCTTAACGTGCAATTGTGCTCTGCCATACAATAGGTCCTTACAAATAGTAGCTACTTACAAGCGACAAACTTATGAATGTTCACTCGGGACCAGAAGAACTGAGAGAAGCTATCGGCAACACAATCAAGAGAACCTAGAAGGCATTACAGCACTAAGCATGCTATATAACCTAATCATTATCATAATATATATGTAGCTTCCCAATAAAACAGCAACTATGAAAACTCAAATGCAGTCAATCTTATATGCGGTAAAAAAAATTAAAAAATTCAAGGGAATTTCAGCAGTTATCAGATCAATATCAGCACAATAAAAACTAGAAAAGCCAGCCTAATCTCGACATGTCAAAAAATGATGACAATTAAGCATTGGAAAGGAACTATTAAATTGTACCTGCAGTTATCCAAATTCATCTTTTTCTTAGCCAACATATCCTTCAGTCTTCCCGGGGTGGCCACCACAATGTGCACCCCTCTTTTTACCACCTCCAGCTGGCTCCTCATATCCACGCCTCCAATACACAACAACACCCTCAGCTCCTCGAACCCTGCTTGCCTCAATGGCTCCAGGAACTCCAGCACAACATCATAGGTCTGCCGTGCCAGCTCCCTTGACGGACACACAACCAGCCCGAAAGGGCCCTCCCCTCCGATAATGGGCATCATCCTCTCCTCCTGCAGCGCGATCATGATCATTGGCAACACAAACACCAGCGTCTTCCCAGACCCAGTAAAGGCAATCCCTATCATATCCCTCCCCGTCAGGATCACCGGAAGCCCCTGGACCTGGATCGGAGTCGGCTGGACAATCCCCTTCTCCTTCAGCTTCCTCAGAATCGGCTCCGGGAATCGCATGTCCTTAAAATTCTTAATCGGAGGGGGGATGTCATCGCCATCCACGATGATATGCCACTGCTTCCTGACCGCCTCCTGCTGCTTTATCGACATCCGGCGTATCGGGAGCGGCGGCTTCCAGCCAGTGAGGAGAGGCTCCAAGTAGGTAATCCCTTTGGCAAGCTCGCGCACCGACATTAGGGTTTTGCGATCAGAAAGGTTCTCGATCATCTCCTTTTCCTGCTGGACGAGCTGCTCCGTCTGGGAGATCTCCGGCTGGGAGGCCTTCAGCTGGGAGGCCCTCACCAGGAGGCTCGGCTTCAACTCGGCAGGCCTCGGCTCGTCATCAGCAGCCGCGGCGCTAGTGGCGGACGTTGACTTGGGGTCCTTCTTCCGGTCGAGAATCTTTTGGGCCTCGAGGGCCCGACGCTTGGCCACCGGGATGTACTCCACATAGTCATCACCGTCATCGGCGTCGTTTTGCTCTCCTCTCCCCATCATACAAAGTCTTCTAGTACCCTGCTTCAAATATACCAGTCAATTCCTCTCCACCGACCTAATTTAAAAAATCCCCAAATTGACAAAACCCTAAACCACAGAAACAATTCCCAAGAATCACAGAGGCGAGATGGGAGAGAGGTCGAAAAGGCGAGAAGACTTGCCAGGTGGCGGCGAGAAGCAGATAAGAGAGGCCGTCGCCGATCGGTGGAGCTTTGAGAGCGAGAGTCGGTGGTCAGTGGGAGGGGACTCGGGGTCGGGGCGGTCAGAGGAAGGGAAGGGAAGGGGAGAGGATGATATATACATATATATTTTGGTACCTAATTTAATTTAATTCGGTATTTTCCTGAAATTATTTTTAAATACCCACCGAGACGGATTTGGAAATCTATTCCGTGTAGGAATTGAGTCGGTTCTTTTTGTATAAAAGTTATATTTAAAATTCTGAAAAAAAATCCTCATGAAAAATAAGAAAAAAAAAGGTAAACCCTCGAGAAATCCCATGTACTTATCATTGATTTCGAGACGGCAGTTCGACCGGTCGGACCACGAATCGAAGTCTTGGGCGGGTCAGAAAACACGGTACGTAGGTTGACCTAAACGAACCAGATGATTTCTGGTCAGACCGGGCGGTTGGCTCCGATTTTTGACCCGAAAAATCTGGTTCGTTAGGTTTGGCCGAAAATTAAACCAAAAAATCCGAAATTCACCAAACCCAATCCAAAAAAATAAAAAAAATCAGATCACATACTCGATTTTTCTAAATCAACACAAAATAAACAAAATCACCAAAGATAATTATACTAAATATGAAATAAATTTACTAATATATCGAGAATATTAATTTTTAAACCTATTATTTACTAAATATATTTAAAAATCATATAAAAATCTCCGGTCCCACTACCAGTCGAACTGGTTAACCCAGAGGTCGGCCCAAAATCCGGGTCGCTCTCTAGGTCGTTTTTGAAAACAATGGTACTTATGATAAACTGAATAAAAAAATCCCGAGAAAAATGTTCATCAAAAGACCAAAAAAGGTAAATCGCACGCAAGGAGAAAAAAACTCGGTATTTAATCATTATGATTTATGATTGGATAAGGAGTAAGAGATAGTTAAATCATTTATGGTTACGCGAGTTGTCACATATATTTTGCAAATAACATGCACTAAAAATGTGAATATAATTGATTCATTCTTTAAAACAAATCAATATAAAAATTAAGTTTAGGTTGAGAATTTTAATATTATATTTAGTAATTTATATACTATATATATATTATCTTAATATTATTTTAAAATTTTGGGGTAGGACTAGGACAAGATTTAGGTCTGTCAAAGTCAACAAATCTTAAACTCTTCGAGTATGGATCAAAGTAAATTCGTAAAATAAGGATCTAAATTGTCAGTAAGATTAAAATCCAATATCTCTATGTACTGTCCATACTTGAGATAATGAGAATATTTTCCGTAGAGAGAGAGTAACATGTGGCATATATGCAGAAAATATCTATGTAATTTCAATTTTTCGAAGCAGTATCAAAATATTTTCAAGTTACTGAACAACACCCAATTCGATAGAAAAGATTCATTCCTTTGCGAGCTGGGTAGGTGGTCAAAATGTTTACATTGACGCAGCTTGCGTTAATATCAATTTATAAGAAGTAAAATTTATAATAGAAATAAGAAGATAGAAAAACAAGAAAATAGAAAAAGAGGAACACCAGTCTCAATATTCTTATAACGTTGATTCTTAATGCAGTTCCCTAAAACTCAAGTTGAACTCTCCGTGAACATGGGCAAGCTTCAAGCAAGTTGGCCTAAATCTCTAAGCAGGCTGTCTAAATCTCGAAGCGGATTGGCCTAAATCTCGAAGCTCGGTCTAGAAGGACAAGCTTCGATGATACGACAGAGCAGCAAAAATTGCAGACATTAGAATGGGAGAGCTAGAGAATTTTAAGAAACGCAGTCGTGCAAATTCATATCGAACATATAGAGAATTAATAAATCACTAAGAGACGAAATCATGCAAATTCAAATCGAACATAACCGAGAGTTGATCAATCGCTATTGTTTCAAGGCCCACATGAAGTAACAGGCACCAAACAGACATGTAACTAAAGACACCAGAAACTGGACGTTCAAAATCTAACAGCCACCACGAAGACGGAGGACAAGGTGCAAGGTCGACTCCTTCTGGATGTTATAATCAGCAAGAGTGCGACCATCCTCGAGCTGCTTCCCAGCGAAAATCAACCGCTGCTGATCCGGTGGGATTCCCTCCTTGTCTTGAATTTTAGACTTGACGTTGTCAATCGTATCTGAACTCTCCACCTCCAACGTTATGGTCTTTCCGGTCAGGGTCTTCACGAATATCTACATTCCACCGCGGAGACGCAGGACCAAGTGGAGGGTGGATTCCTTCTGAATGTTGTAGTCTGCAAGGGTACGTCCATCCTCGAGCTGCTTCCCTGCAAAGATCAGTCTCTGCTGGTCTGGTGGGATGCCCTCCTTGTCCTGGATCTTAGCCTTCACATTATCAATGGTGTCAGAGCTTTCGACCTCAAGGGTGATGGTCTTGCCAGTGAGGGTCTTCACAAAGATTTGCATGCCACCTCGGAGACGCAGGACCAAGTGGAGGGTGGACTCCTTCTGAATGTTGTAGTCGGCAAGGGTGCGTCCATCCTCGAGCTGCTTACCGGCAAAGATCAGCCTCTGCTGGTCCGGGGGAATGCCTTCTTTGTCCTGGATCTTGGCTTTGACATTATCTATGGTATCGGAGCTTTCAACTTCCAAGGTAATGGTCTTGCCAGTGAGGGTCTTCACAAAGATTTGCATGCCACCACGAAGACGCAAGACCAAGTGGAGGGTGGACTCCTTCTGGATGTTGTAGTCTGCAAGGGTGCGCCCATCCTCGAGTTGCTTCCCTGCAAAGATCAGCCTCTGCTGGTCTGGTGGGATGCCCTCCTTGTCCTGGATCTTTGCCTTCACATTATCAATGGTGTCGGAGCTTTCAACCTCAAGGGTGATGGTCTTGCCGGTGAGTGTCTTCACAAAGATTTGCATGCCACCACGGAGACGCAGCACCAAGTGGAGGGTTGATTCTTTCTGGATGTTGTAGTCAGCAAGAGTGCGGCCATCCTCAAGCTGCTTTCCGGCGAAGATTAGCCTCTGCTGGTCTGGGGGAATACCCTCCTTGTCCTGGATCTTTGCTTTGACATTGTCTATCGTGTCAGAGCCCTCGACTTCCAATGTGATGGTCTTGCCAGTGAGGGTCTTCACAAAGATTTGCATGCCACCACGAAGACGAAGCACCAAGTGGAGCGTGGACTCCTTCTGAATGTTGTAGTCGGCAAGGGTGCGTCCGTCCTCCAACTGTTTACCAGCAAAGATCAGCCTTTGCTGATCCGGCGGGATGCCCTCCTTGTCTTGGATTTTTGACTGGACATTGTCAATGGTATCAGAACTTTCAACCTCAAGGGTGATTGTCTTGCCGGTGAGGGTTTTAACAAAGACCTGCATCATCTGCAACGACGCAAAAACTTGGAAGTTAGAATCAAAGATAAACGATGCCAAGAAAAATAAGGAAAACAAAATTCCATCCAAAAGCACATGATCTCAGCAAGAAACCAAGCAGCAATATCACCCCAATACTTAATTACAAAGATCTCAAGAATAACTGAATAAGTACCAACCAACAAGCCTAAACCTCAATAAAATGAAAAAAACTACAAAATTGATAGGCCAAATCACAAATTCATAAAATTTAATCATTCAACAATCGAACCAAAAAACCAGACATCTCAAATCCCCAAATCACATATTCGACGAATAATCGTTCAATAATCAAACCAAACCCTAGATGAAGCCAACCAACATCGTCTCTCCAAGCACAAAATCGTAGATCCTGAAACCCTAATCGGCGAAAAAGGGAAAAGAAACATGAAATCGGTAAATTACCTAGAGAAAGATCGAGTCGAGACGAGTAAGTAGAGAGAGCGCGCTTCGGATTTCTGTACGGAGAAAAGGGGGTTCGTGGAGTTTATTTATAGTGGAAGGCGGTGATATTAAATTACCAAAATAACCCCACAATATTCTTGAATTGGTTTCGTTGCGTGCAAGGGATGACGAATGTGCGTTCCTTGGGCCGGTCGTTTCGGCTGCGTGCGTTTCGCGTGTAGATTCCCATATTCGTGGGGTTTATTTTTCCTTGAAAGAAAAGCACCAATATTTTTGGGATAACTCCAAATTTGTTTGTTTACGGTATTGGATTTCTATTATTTTAATTTTCTTCCCTTTATAATGTGTCGGTCAATCTTAAAAGATTGCTTCTTCTAAGGAATATTGGTTTATTAGTCCGTGACGGATTCTACATTAGTATGGTCCAACATTTGGATTATCTAATTCGACTAGTTTGACTCATTAGATTAGATTATCTTTTAAATAATTTAATTATTATTTAAAATTAATATCAAAACGTCAAATAATTTATATAGACTGCATGAAAGAATACAAATATTCAAATACTTTCGCTATAACAACAGTTTCTCCCTCCGCCCAAAATTAACGACAAAAAAAAAAGAACAGGGTCAAGTTGAGAGATCAAATTGAAAATCACCACAGAACCTTAACCTAAGCAAATAATTGGTAAAAAATCACTTTAATACATTTTGTTTGACCGACTTGCACACAGCTCTCCTGTAATTTCAAAATGTTCGACCGAGTTTTAGCATGTTCTCTAATTAACACCTCACAATTTGAAATATATTTTTTGGGACAAAATAGCCTTAATTATTATTAAATTACAAATTACAAATCAAACAAAAACATAAAAAATAGTATAGTATTTTTATGTTTCTCCTAATTTATTTCTTAATAAAAATTATTTAAATACCGGAGTGTTTACCAAAAAATCTATATTACTCGATTGAACATTTTGAAACTAGTTTGTTTGCAAAGTTGGTCATACCATATTGGACAATCAATTACCCAAATAATTAGATTTCTTTTCGTACAAAAAATGCTCTTGAAAAGCTGACCAAGAACAGAGGAAACGCCACCCGAAACGACGTCGTCACATATGATTATTTTTGCCACGCTCACTTGTCGAGCCCGAACTTTTTCTACTTGATAGATCTCAACGGCGATGGCATTCTGAAAAATATTTTATGGAATCATCCTAGGTCTAATGCTGCATATCGTCACTTCAGTAATCGTGGTAATATTTTACACAACTTGCTTTTACTATCTAGACCAAAACACAAAAATCTACTGTATTTTGTTTAATATTTTTTAATAATATTTGTTATTCGGATAACTATTGATTAACTAAAATGCTTAAAATAAAATGATTGGTAATTGTTGAGCCCAAAAATTAATAATTAAATTTATATTAATTAATATCTCTGAAATTAATAGTTTTAGAGTTATTTAAATCCATATTTTCATCCTACCAATTTTTTTGCCACTTATTTCTTTTACATCAATTTTGATGTTTATTTTATTTTCTTTATTGTTTGTCAAATCACATTATGTAACCTACATATATGTAATGAGTTGAGGTTTTTGTGTGTAAATTTATAAAGAAAAACTGGTCATTAGTGAAAAAAGTTTATGAAAAGGTTATTAATCTTAGTTATTTTGATAATTTTGTCTGTTTGGTGGATCTTACGATCCGTGTTACGATCTACGCTTTCTCTATGCCCAAACGATCTTTTACGATCTACGCTTTCTCTATGCCCAAACGATCTTTAGTGGGATCCCGATTTTGACAACCTAGCCTGGAAGCCTTCCAAATGGGCTAGCATCCAGTCCAGGCCCACCTATCTTGCCAGCCACTCCACAGCCTTCTACGTCTTCAGTCTCTTCTGATGATGAGCCTGCTGAGGCCCAAACGATCTTTTACGATCTACGCTTTCTCTATGCCCAAACGATCTTTAGTGGGATCCCGATTTTGACAACCTAGCCTGGAAGCCTTCCAAATGGGCTAGCATCCAGTCCAGGCCCACCTATCTTGCCAGCCACTCCACAGCCTTCTACGTCTTCAGTCTCTTCTGATGATGAGCCTGCTGAGGCCCAAAAATTGCAACCCCCACGGGGTTTAAAAGTCTAGAATTTTTTTAATCCATTTCAGGTATGTCATCTTAAATGGACTCATTCGTTGAGTCTTGTGTATTTTTAGGAGGAGTTTGGGAGAAAAGGACATGGATGAAGGCAAAAGGAGGATGAGTCTGTGCAGAGCCAAAACATAGAGAGAATGTAATGAAGCTCAGGTGAAAGGAACCCTGAATCGTGCACTATGAGATGTCGTTCGGAGATCAAAAACTGTTAAACGAAGACCCAAAGCCATACTGACCTAATCGGGAGTCGAGTGGATTGAAGACAAGTGAAGACCGCGCAGAGTTTTTATTGAAGGGTCTGCTACTGCACGGAGCTCCCCAGCCAATACCGAATGGATGAGAAGTCACATGCCATGTTAACTTTGGCTGATGCGAGCAGCTTCCACTTTTAGACAACTTCTTGACGAAGTTCTCTGCAGTATTAAAAAATGCACCTCAATCTCTAGAGAGAATCTCATCCATCCTCAGCCACAAAGCCAAGCATTTTGGCATTTGGTGGGGATGAATTGTAATAAAGACGAGGCCATTAGGGCCAATGGCATGGCTGTGGAATGGATGCAAGTGAAGGATTACGTAGGAGCATATAAACTAGCTATGAAGGCCCAATAGCTCCATGCAAGTGTGGACAATATTTCTAAGATGCTAATGGTTTACAAAGTGCACTCCATTGCTGAGCAAAAATTAGGTGGGCATGAAATGGATTGGTATGTTATGCTTCAGATTCAGTCGATAGCTGGAAAAAGTATCATTAAGAAGCCATATACAATGCTTGCTCTCTAGATTAATTCTGATAAAAAACATTTTCCCAGGGCAGAAGCTGCATTCAAATTGATTGGGGAAGCTAAAGAATTGCTTCTTGACGAAGGGAATAGGTCCTTCTATGAATTTAAACAGAGAGCTTCAGCCCATAATTCAGTGTTACCTTGCCAGTCAGGGGGAACCCACTCCACAAACGTGAACTCTCGAGTTTAGAATAATGCTTAAGATAACTTCTCTAGCAAGATCTACGATCACAACAGCCAGGATCTCCACGTGTGCCAAACTCGAAACAAACAATATTTTCCAAGAGAAAAAATGTCTAGGTCATGGTGGTTGCAATATGAAATCCAAAAGCCAATGTAACTTGAAGGCAGAACATTCAAAATTTGAGAATTCTATATAAGAAGTAAATGGCAAGAGGAGGCAGAAGTATAACAATGATGAGGAACTTCCAACAGAGGAGGATGGTGATTCTAAAGGCAGATTTAATATTCAAGATTCTTCGGATCACCCATCTATGCCAAATTCGAATCAAGCAATATTTCTTAAAAGAAAAGATATCTTAGGCCACGTTGGCTGCGATGGGGAATCCAGAACTCAACGTAACTTGAAAACTAAGCATTAAAAATCTGGAATTCAACAGAAGAAGTAAACGGCAAGAGAAGGTAGAAGTATGACGGTGATGAGGAAGTTCCAATGGAGGAGGATGGTGATTCTAAAGGTAGATTTGGTGTTGAAGGTTCTTCTGATCACCCACCTGTGCCAAACTCGAATCAAGCAATATTTTCCTAGGGAAAAGATGCCTTAGGCCACGGTGGCTATGATGTGAAATCCAGAAGCCAATGTAACTTGAAAACTCAGCACTTAAAATCTGAGAATTCAACGAAAAAAGTAAATAGCAAGAGGAGGCAGAAGTGTGACGATGATGAGAAAGTTTCAACAAAGGAGGATGGTGATTCTAAAGGCAAATTTGTTGTTGAAGGTTCATTTGATCACCAACCTATGCTATACTCGAATCAAGGAACATTTTTCAAGAGAAAAGAGGTCTTAGGCCACAGGTGGCTGTGATGTGGAATCCAAAAGTCAATGTAACTTAAAAACCGAGCATTCAAAATTTGAGAATTCAATAGAAGAAGTAAAAGGCATGAGGAGGCGGAAGTGTGACAGTGAGGAGGAAGTTCTGATTGAGGAGGACAGTGATTCTAAAGGTAAATTTGGTGTTGAAGGTTCTTTTGATCATCCATTTATGCCAAACTTGAATCAAGCAATATTTTCCAAGAGAAAAGATGTCTTAGACCACGGTGGCTGTGATGTGAAATCTAAAAGACAGTTATACCTTGAAATCTAAGCATTCAAAATATGGGAATTCAATAGAAGAAGTAAACCGCTAGAGGAGGCAGAAGTATGATGGCGATGAGGAAGTTTCAACAGAGGAGAATGGTGATTCTAAAGGTAGATTTGGTGTTGAAGGTTCTTCTTATCACCCACCTGTGCCAAACTCGAATCAAGCAATATTTTCCAAGGAAAAAGATATCTTAGGCCACAGTGGTTGTGATGTGGAATCCAGAAGCCAATGTAACATAAAAACTTAGCATTCAAAATATATTATTCAATGGAAGAAGTAAATGGCAAGAAGAGACAGAAGTGTGACAGTGATGAGAAAGTTCCAACGAAGGAGGATAGTGATTCTGAAGGCAAATTTGGTGTTAAAGGTTCTTTTGATCACCCACCTATGCCAAACTCGAATCAAGCAATATTTTCCAAAAGAAAAGATGTCTTAGGCCACGGGTGGCTGTGATGTGGAATTCAGAAGCCAATGTAACTTGAAAATTGAGCATTCAAAATTTGAGAATTCAACAGAAGAAGTAAATAGCATGAGGAGGCAGAAGTGTGACGGTGAGGAGGAAGTTCCAATGAGGAGGATAGTAATTCTAAAGGTAAATTTGATGTTGAAGGTTTTTTTGATCACCCACCTATGCCAAACTCGAATCAAGCAACATTTCCCGATAGAAAAGATGTCTTAGGCCACGAGTGGCTGTGATGTGGAATCCAGAAGCCAATGTAACTTGAAAATTGAGCATTCAAAATTTGAGAATTCAACAGAAGAAGTAAATAGCATGAGGAGGTGGAAGTGTGATGGTGAGGAGGAAGTTCCAATGGAGGAAGACAGTGATTCTAAAGGTAAATTTTGTGTTGAAGGTTCTTCTGATTACCCATCTATGCCAAACTTGAATCAAACAACATTTTCCAAGAGAAAAAATGTCATAGACCACGGTGGCTGTGATGTGAAATCTAAAAGACAATGTACCTAGAAATCTAAGCATTCAAATCTATGAAATCAATAGAAGAAGTAAACGGCTGGAGGAGGCAGAAGTATGATGGTGATAAGGAAGTTCTAACGGAGGAGGGTGGTGATTCGAAAGGTAGATTTGGTGATAAAGGTTCTCCTGATCGCCAATCTGTGCCAAACTCGAATCAAGCAATATTTTCCAAGTGAAAATATATCTTCGACCATGATGGCTGTGATGTGGAATCCAAAAGCCAATGTCATTTAAAAACTTACCATTCAAACTATGAGAATTCAACAGAATAAGTAAATGGCAAGAGGAGGCAGAAGTGTGATGGTGATGAGAAAGTTTCAACGAAGGAGGATGGTGATTCTGAAGGATAATTTGATGTTTAAGGTTTTTTTGATCACCCACCTATGCCAAACTCGAATCAAGCAATATTTTCCAAGAGAAAAGATGTCTAGGCCACAGGTGGTTGTGATGTGGAATCCAAAAGCCAATGTAATTTGAAAACTGAGCATTCAAAATTTGAGAATTCAACAGAAGAAGTAAATGGCAAGAGGAGGCGAAAATGTGATGGTGAGGAGGAAGATCCAGCAGAGGAGGATGCTGATTCTAAAGGTAAATTTGGTATTGAAGGATCTTTTGATCACCCACCAATGCCAAACTCAAATCAAACAATATTTTCCAAGAGAAAAGATATCTTAGGCCACGGTAGTTAAGATGTGAAATCTAAAATCTAATGTAACTTGAAAACTATGCATTCAAAATCTGGGAATTCAATAGAAGAAATAAAGGCTAGAGGGGCAGAAGTATGACGGTGATGAGGAAGTTCTAAAAGAGGAGGATGGTGATTCTAAAGGCAGATTTGGTATTGAAGGTTCTTTTGATCACCCACCTATGCCAAACTCGAATCAAGCAACATGTTTCATGAAAAAAGATGTCTTAGGCCACGTGTAGCTGTGATGTGAAATCCAGAAGCCTATGTAAATTAAAAACTGAGCATTCAAAATTTGAGAATTCAACAGATGAAGTAAATGGCATGAGGAGGCGGAAGTGCGACGGTGAGAAGGATGTTCCAAACGAGGAGGATGGTGATTCTAAAGGTAAATTTAGTGTTAAAGGTTCTTTTGATCGCCCACCGATGCCAAACTCGAATCAAACAATATTTCCCAAGAGAAAAGATGTCTTAGGACATGGTAGCTATGATGTGAAATCTAAAATCCAATATAACTTGAAAACTAAGCATTCAAAATTTAGGAATTCAAAAAAAGAAGTAAAGGCTAGAGGATGTGGAATTATGACGGTGATGAGAAAGTTCTAATAGAGGAGGATGGTGATTCTAAACGCAAATTTTTTTCTGAAGGTTCTTTTGATCACCCACTTATGTCAAACTCGAATCAAGTAACATTTTCCAAGAGAAAAGATGTCTTAGGCCACGGGTGGTTGTGATATGGAATCCAGAAGCCAATGTAACTTAAAAACTGTGCATTCAAAATTTGAGAATTCAACATAAGAAGTAAATGGCATCAGGAGGCGGAAGTGTGACAGTGAGGAGGAAGTTCCAACGGAGGAGGACGGTGATTCTAAAGGTAAATTAGGTGTTGAAGGTTCTTCTGATCACCCTCCTATACTAAACTCCAATCAAGCAATATTTTCCAAAATCTAAATGACAATGTACCTTGAAAACTAAGCATTCACAATCTGGAAATTCAATAGATGAAGTAAACGTCTAAAGGAGGCAGAAGTATGATGGTGATGATTAAGTTCCAACGGAGGAGGATGGTGATTCTAAAGGTATATTAGATGTTGAAGGTTCTTTTGATCACCCACCTGTGCCAAACTCGAATTAAGCAATATTTCCTAAAAGAAAAGATGCATTAGGCCATGGTGGTTGTGATGTGAAATCCAGAAGCCAATGTAACTTGAAAACTCAGGATTCAAAATTTGAGAATTCAACAGAATAAGTAAATGGCAGGATGAGGCAGAAGTGTGACGGTGATGAAAAAGTTCTAACAAAGAAGGATGGTGATTCTAAAAGAAAATTTGGAGTTGAAGGTACATTTGATCATCCATCTATGCCAAACTCGAATCAAGCAAAAATTTCCAAGAGAAAAGATGTCTTAGGCCACGGGTAGCTGTGATGTGGAATACAGAAGCCAATGTAACTTGAAAACTAAGCATTCAAAATCTGAGAATTCAACAGAAGAAGTAAATAGCATAAGGAGGTTGAAGTGTGGCACGATAAAGAGTTGGGTTGGAGGAGTTTGTTATTGACTAGGTAAAGAGTTGTCAGGGCTTACAACCAGTTTGTGGCGTACCAAGACAGTTGGAGTGACACCCAAAAATTGGCTTCGACGGTGTGATTGGCAAGAGCGAAGCATCATTGTATTAGTATTGTATTAGATACCCCTGGACCGTCACGAGTATAGTAAGCCCACAAGGTTGTCTAGTAGGAAGATTGCATAGAAGGTGCCCGACCCGCCTTTCTATTAATTGCCTAGCTCTTTAGTTTCTCTGATTGCGTACATCACCCACAATTAAAACTAGAAAAGCATATCCATCTTAGATCTAGGTAGCTAACTGATGGACCGAACTCTAGGCGTGCTTCCTGTTAGTACAACATATCTCTTACTTATCTTTGTTGCAAGGGACTGGCGTCAAAATCCATCCGCATCAGCTACCCTTTATGATTTAGGGTTTCTCAGCTCCAAGACGGACCACTCCCTCTTCTATCTACATTGAGACCTATTGCACTTATTTTTTCATGTATATGTGGACGATATTCTAATCACCAGAAATAATCTTGCATCACTTCAACAGCTGATGAAGTTCTTGGAAAAGAGGTTTGCTGTTAAGGACCTTGGTCTTCTTTCTTATTTCCTCGACAGAGAAACAATTCGGTCCAAGCATGGGATGGTTCTTTCTCAATCCAGGTACACAGGAGAAATCTTGGATAAGGCCAAAATGGCATGATGCAATGCCCTTGCTACTCTAGCTACTGTTTTTGAGGCACCCTCAGCCCATGACAAAGATTACGATAATGAACTATGCTGCCTAGTGGTAGGCAGCCTACAGTATCTAGGCGTGACTCGTCCTGAGTTAGCCTTTGCTATAAGATGCACCTCACGCTTTATGCACAACCCCACACCGGAGAATTGGAGTTCAATTAAGCACATTTTACAATACTTGAGGGACACACAACCATGGACTACTCCTTCAACCATCTAAGTCCCACATGTTGTTCGGTTATAGTAATGCGGATTGTGCTAGTTGCATTAGGGATCGTCATTCCACAATGGGTTATAGTGTCTACCTAGGGCCTAACCTCATATCGTGGGCTTCCAAGAAACAAAGATTAGAAGCAACCTAATTGTTGACCTCATTCGCCGAACAAGTCTTTGTGGCAACCCAATTGGACACACATTATCTCGAACAAGTCTTTGTGGCAACCCAATTGGCAATCTCATTTGCCGAACACGGTATAAAACAAAGTCGACATCTAGTCATCGACCCAAAAGATAATCTGACCAACATGCCTCATTTTCAACCTCTCAATCAATCGAATTTGTCACATCATTGATAAAGTCAACCGCGATCTTACAATCTGATTGGATAAGAGTATCTTTGTCGTCGTAGGTAGACCAGACAAGCTCTAAAGCAATCATGATTGTTTTGATTTCAGCTTGAAGAGCAGATTGTGCCAGGGTGAAGTATGATTGACCACCAACAATTTGGCCTTCATGGTTTCTAGCGACAGCTGCCAACCCCGAGTGGAGATTTTCACTCGTCCAAGCTGCATCGACGTTCACTATCACTTCATCAATCACCATAGTTGATAGGATTCTATTTGCTGTATATATGTAGAGGTTGTATCACAGATCAATGAAAAGTAATACTTTTCACACTATTGATTAACAGAGTTTGGTAATAACTTAAATGTTGTTGCCTGACCTCATCATCCTGCAAACATGATCGAAATTAAGTTCTAGCACATGAACATCAATTACATACTGACGATCGACTCCATACATTTGATTCATATAATGTCCGAGACTTTTTGGTTGATACGGCCTGCTGGTTAATTAATTCAAATTTGGATAATGGGGCTGGTCAATTAATTTCAATTGGGGTTATGAAAATTGTTGCATGATGATGTGACACAATTCATGTGTCTTTTGTTAGACTTAAATTTAAGAGATAAGTACACTTAAGTACCCTGTAGTTTAGTACTTTCCAAGATAAGGCCATGTGATTTTTTTTGTCCAAAATTAGTCCCTGTGGTTTGTTTTCTCGGACATTTTCGAGTCTCGGGCAACCCGGACAGATGCCCGGCCACATGTCTGTCGCCAAAGAAAAGTTCACCAGCTGGTAAAATTTTCTTTTAAAAAATCAACATAGAAAAATAATTCAAAATTTTAAAGAAAAGTTCACCAGGTGGGATTTTTTTAAAGAAATTTTTATTTCGAATTTAGGACTAATGTGATAATTTGCCATATACCATGTCAGCAATCAGCAACAAATAAAAATATCCACATAAGACAACAAACGGCATCGTTTTGGCGATGTGGCGCCCACGTGGACAGACATGTGGCCGGGCATCTGCCCGGGACTCGGAAATGTCCGAGAAAACAAACCACATGGACTGATTTTGGACGGAAAAAACCACATGGCCTTATCTTGGAAAGTACTAAACTACATAGTACTTAAATGTACTTATCCCTAAATTGAAATCTTACGAAATATAAAAATACTAATAAAAAATTAAATTTTGTTCAACTCTCAAAATATAGATATAAAAAAAGTCCTCACTAGTAACTGATTTTTTTTAGGGGAACTAGTAACTAATTAGCCTTTTAACCCAAAAAGAAAACTAATTAGCCGGACAAGATTCTTCCCGGAAGGAGGAATTATAAAGTGACCCGTCGAGCTCTCCCGTACAAAACAACAGCATGCAGAAAAAAAAAGGAAAAACGAAAACCCACAAAATTGAAAAAAAATATAATTCCACCGGTGACCAGAAATTCTCGCCGGAGCTTCTGCAGGTTTTAGAAGCTTAAACATAACTAGTCCAAACTGTCTAGTTTGTTGTTATTCTAGGGTTTTCCTTTTTCTTTTGTACTAATTTCAATTACTGTCGCTGGCCTCATTTTGGTGAAATAGTTTAAATTTCATGGGTAATTGAGCTTCTCCATTTGCAATTGAAGTTACTGGGTCCTCTAATTTTGTGAAAAGATGGTTCCTTGAGCTTAGAAGGAAGAAAAGTTATGTCATTTACGCTAGTTAGTTTGTAATTGCCTGTTTTTGTGGGAGCTAAATTGGTGATCAAGTGATAGTGTTCATTGGACATTCCTAGCTCATGGTTTCCTGTCAATGCCTTGCTGTTACTTAAGAAGAAGAGGAAGCTGAATTTTTAGAGGTTTCTGATGTTTGTTTTTAAGTTGTTCCAATCGTTCGGGTTCGGATTTTGTTTGGAAGAAAGTGATGTGCAGAGACCAATTTGTGGGGCCTTCTGTGGAATTCGAGTCGTATGATGATGCATATAGTTACTAGAGTTGCTGTGCTAAGGAAGTTGGTTTCGGGGTTAGAGTGAATAATTCATGGTTTAAGCGAAATAGTAGAGTGAAGTACGGTGCAGTGCTTTGTTGCAGTAGCCAGGGATGAACTGGATGCCCTGCAATGTTGAGGATGAGGTTGGTGGACTCAACGCGGTGGAGGGTGCTTGAGGTTTTTTCCCTTGAACACAATCACTCGTTAGGTGCTAAAATCTTCAAGTCCATTAAGAAAGCAAGTTTGAGGTCCCTCTCGAGGCATTTGTTGGAATGGATCACCGTTGCCAATTGGTTCTGATGGGCTATGGTCTACTCGCAGGTGAATCAACAGACGAGCTTGGCTTTCAAGCTCATCAGGGCGCATTCCACTCACCATTATCACAGACAGGTGTAAAGTTTGCAAGATGCATTAGCTGAATCATTTCCGAGGTCTCATCATCGATTTGGTTTGTCACACATCATCAAAGAAGTTCCCGAAAATTTAGGCGGACTCCAAAACTATGATGCAATCTGGAAAGCGTTGGTGGAAACTGTCTATCGGTCTGAAAGTGCTGGAATTTGAAGCGGCATGGGGTTACATGGTCCAGAGATTTGGAAGCCAGATGTTCTTTTTGAGCTACAATTGTCTACGGTTTACACGAGAGAAATATTCAAGAAGTTCCAATTTGAAGTAGAAGAGGTGTATTCTTGTTTTAGCACCACAAGGATTCATGTTGATGAGCCAAACGTGATATTTTTGGTCAAGGAGCGTGTTCTTGGTGAAAGAAATGTGAGAGGGAGATAAGAGATTTTGAAGTTCTATATAACAGAAGTAGTGCTGCAGAGGATTGGTGCATCTGTAGCTGCTTAAACTTCTATGGACACCTTTGCCGTCATGCGCTGTGTGTTCCTCAACGTCAATGGAGTCGAGGAGGCACCGTCCAGGTATATGCTATCCTGATGGAGAAAAGACTACAAGAGCCACCATGTTCCGCACCAGGCAGTGACGTTGGTTCAGCCGACCGTGAGCAGTGGTTTGATCGATCAGGTATACACAAGTGCGTTGAAGGTTATGGAGGTGTGTGTGATCTCTCTTGACCATGAATTACAATGTTGCATTGCAGGCTTTTGAAGAGTCACTGAACAGGGTTCACGACTTAGAACCAAAGCCGCGGTAGCTCATACATTAGCACGCCTAATACTGTATTTACTTGTAAATAGGCTGAAGCGAGCCTGGTCCTTCTAACCCCTCTTTAGTTAGTACATAGTTGTCAGAATATCTACAAGTTAATCCTGTAATTAATTAACAGTTAATCAATCAGAAAGCAAAACCCATATTGGAAGTTGATTCCGGTGGAAGTTTATCTAGTGGAAGTTGGTTCAAGTAATGAAAAAAAAACTATCAATTTGTAGTTCAGACATTTATTTAAGAGTAGTTGTTGTTGCTGCAAAATGCACCCATGCAAATCCTTCCAAACAATTGATGTCCTGCCAAAGAACTCTTCACATAAATATTTAAGAGTATAGGGTGCCAACAAAAAGATCATTCCTTGATAAAATAAGTATTGTAACTATCTTTCTAATAAACAGTTCCTTTCATATAATGCATAACATCGAGTCAAATTGACTTCTAACATGAGAAGGAACACAAACGCCTAATTTTCATCACTGTTTCAGCTACAAAATTTAGAATCTAAATCGTTAATAAATTTATAATCAATACCTAATATTCAAACACTCGATGTACCGACTAATTTAAGTTCAAATTAGATAGACATTTTTAAAATGGCAAAATTCTCTGGACTCAGATATTTCATTTAGAAGGGTCGGTGTAACAATAAAGTATAAGTAGTGGGCTTCCTTGCAAAATCACAAATTCCTAACTGAAATCCAAACAGGTGGAAGACCCAACTTGCCTATGTTCCAACTGAAGCAACTCTTACTCTCGCAGCAGCGACGTTTGGGTTCTCTCTCCTTTGTTAATAGATTCTAAGGTGAGTTGTTAAGTTCCTGAAAGTGGGTTTTCTCTGTCTCAATTAAAGTTGAAGTCTTTTTCCACTTTAGATAAGAGTTTCATAAGCTACTGAAGTGATCTTTGCACAGTGTTTCTAAAATTCAAAAGCCCGTTTAAAGTTCAAGTCTTTTTCCACTTTAGATAAGTGTTTCATAAGGTAAGTTTCTATACAAATTTGAATTTTTTTTTTGACAAAGTGTTAAGTCTTGCAGAGAGCAAAAGTGAAGCTTGATTGGAAGTTTGATTTTTGGGAAGTTTGATTTTTGGCTGAGGTGAACTTAGGTGTTGGGGCATCTTGTAGTCAAAAGGGATTGCATTTGCTTGCCCTGACAAGGTTTTTCGTTTTGTTTCGGGTTTGATGGAAGTTGATGATGAACAAGATTGAGTATTTGCAAGAGAGCATTGCACAACTCGCCTTGTCTTGGATGTTTTTCGACTTGCATTCACCCTTCTTTGGTTTTTTATAAGTGTTCCTCCTTGTTGTTAACAGATGGATGCCGTTTCTCTCAACACCGAGCCAGTAGGTGACGATGATGCTGATGAATTTGAGAACGGAGGAGATCGCGGGATGGTCGAATTTGTTGGCCAAGCTGGTGTAATCCAAGGAGAGAATCCTTTGCCTCCGGCTGTAGGTATGGAGTTCGAATCATACGAGGATGTATATTATTTCTATAGTTGCTACGGCAAGGAGCACGGTTTTGGTGTTAGAGTAAGCAACACCTGGTATAGGAAGAGTAGAGAAAAGTACAGAGGAAAACTAAGTTGCAGCAGTGCTGGTTTCAAAAAGAGAACCGATGCTAATTGTCCAAGACCCGAAACGAGAACCGGATGTCCTGCTATGGTAAAGTTCAGGCTGATGGAAAACCAGAGATGGAGAATTATCGATGTTGAGCTGGAGCATAATCATTTAATTAGCCCAGGTAGTGGAAAGTTTTTCAAGTCCCATAAACTTTCAGGTGCGTCTGGAACCAAAAGGACGTTTCAGTTGGAAGGTCCTGAAGAAGTTCATAAAATTAGGCTGTTACGCACGGTTATCATTGATTCCGAGGGCAACGAAGGCACATGTGGCGATGAGCAATTTGTGAGTAATGTCCTCCAACATGATCAGTTGAAGCTTAAAGAAGGAGATGCTCGAGCAGTTCAAGAGTTCTTTTCTCGCTTCCAGTTGATTGATCCAAACTTCTTTTATGTGGCTGATTTAAATGAGAAGGGATATATGAGAAACCTTTTCTGGGCTAGTGCAAGGTCCAGGGCTGCATATAGTTACTTTTGTGATGTGGTTGCAATTGACACAAAATGTTTGAAAAAGAACTTTGAGGTGCCACTGGTTTTGTTCACCGGAACAAATCACCATGGACAGCCCATACTTTTAGGTTGCGGTTTACTTGCCAGTCAAAACATTGAATCATACACCTGGTTGTTCAGGGCGTGGCTCACGTGTATGTTAGGACGGCCTCCTCAAACTATCATCACTGACCAAGGGACGGCCTTGCAAGCTGCCGTCGCCGATGTTTTCCCAAGAGCTTCTCATTGTCTCAATCTCTCGCGTGTCATGGAAAGAGTATATGGGAATCTTGCAGGAACGCCTGAAATCGAATCAGTGAAACTCGCATTCCACCAAATAGTTCACCACCTTTTGAAGACTGAGGAATTTGAATCAGCGTGGGAGAATCTGATCCACTGTCATGGGATAAAAGATCATACGTGGGTACAAGAATTGTACGAAGATAGGAAAAAGTGGGTTCCGGCTTATTTGAAGGAGACCTTCTTGGCTGGACTGCTCCCCATACAAAACAAAGAGACAATGGCTTCAATTTTTGAAGGAACTCTAGATGAACATACTCCTCTGAGGAAATTCTTGGACACATACGATCGAGTTCTCCAGACCAGTTACCAGTTTGAGGGCTCGGCAGATGCAGAGTCCAGCGATCCAGGTTTCACTCTGAATTCAAGGTGTTATTTTGAGCTGCAACTGTCAAAGCTCTACACAAATGAGATTTTCAAGAGGTTCCAAGTTGAAGTGGCGGGCATATACTCTTGTTTCATTACAAGACCGACAAACGGCTGCTCCTCGGTAATCACATACATGGTCAAAGAACAAGTCCGAGATGATGAAAATGCGCGGGGCACCAGAGAGTTTGAGGTCATGTACAATCAATCTGAAATGGAGGTTCTTTGCTCTTGTGGCTTGTTCAACTTTCAGGGATTCTTGTGTCGACATGCGCTAACCGTCCTTAACCACAACGGGCTGCAAGAGATCCCTCCACAGTATATTCTTGCGCGGTGGAGAAAGGATATCCGGCGGACTTATGTTCTTGATCACAGGTGCAGTAGTGTTGATATTAGGAACCCAGTTCGTCGGTACGACCAGCTGTATAAATGCCTTGTGCAGGTAGTAGAAGAAGGGAGAAAGTCAGAGGATCACTACAAGCTTACAGTTCAAGGTTTAGATGAGATACTAAACAAGCTCCATCTAGTTCAGGACCAACCTTGTAACCCATAACATTTCCATTTTTTAGGACCAGCTTTCTAGTTCATAAATCCAGTGATGTACAGACAATAAGTAAATCCGCTCCTTTCTTGAATCTTAACATCAATAATTATGTATGTATAAAATTTTTATATCTAAACATTCACTAGACCGATTAATTCAGCTTTAAACCGAGTAGGATTTTTGAAAGATGGGAAAAGCTCTCATAACAAGTGACACTGATACATTTTCAAGGGCTCGAACTCGAGACCTCTTGATTAAGATAGAAAAACTTGATCAAAGTATTTGTTGGTTTGTGTATAAATATATGAATCCGAAATATTGATGCATCTTTCGGCATTTGCACAGTATATGAAACACTGCGTTGGGCCAAGTTTGCTGGATAGTTTAATCAGGTGATGAGAGTGGACATTGATTGGTTTGAGCCATAATTATCGAGTTTATTGGCAAAGTTTGAACAAATTCTAGACAACAATTTCAAATTTTCATTACATCTCTTGATTTAGACTTCAAATCCGACTATGGTAACATTGAATTAAGTTCATCTGCATATTTCTAGGTTTGAATCCAAATTTTGAAGTGCAATATCAAATTTTCACTATAAGAAGTATCCTACAGGAAACCAATCAGAAGACAAATCAAATGAAAAGATGATCCAACAAAATGAATTCAATCAAGATGACAGATGCCTAAACAAAAATCTAAAAGTTGGCATAGTAACGAGGTCTAGTACTGCAATTTCGTTACTGCATTTGGAACCCCCGACTGTGATGACGGCGAGAAGGATCCATTCTGGAGCCAGTCCTTGACACAAACGATAGCTTCAAGGGTCAAAGGATGCAGCGCACCATGGTAGCTGTCGATCTTCTTGCTTGCAGTATCAAACACGGATTCAGGACCGACAGTAGAAAGGGGTATCGACAGTATATCAGCAGCCAGCCTGGACAACGTAGGATACTTGAGCTTGTTCTCTTTCCACCAACCCAACACATCAAAGTCCTGTACTCGATCCAAAAGCGGCTCCTCCAGATATCGATCCAGCTCCGACTTCAAATGCTCGTTGCTAGCAATAGCAGAGATATATACCTCGAATTCTGAAAAGCGGTTTCCCCCGGAGAGTGGATTTTGTATTCGAGCCTGATGTTGCATATCCTGGGCCATATTTGGATCTTCCTGCAGTTGTGTTTCTTGGGTGAACATCTCTTGAGTCTGTACACCACGAGAAATCATGTCCTGACTAGGTACTACTCCTTCAAAGAGCATCTCTTCGGCCAGTGATTCTTGAGGGGGCAACTCCTGAGCTGCTGCTTCTACAGGGATCGAATCCTGAGTTGGTGCTTCTTCAGGGACAGAATCCGGAGCTTGTGCTTCTTCAGCTACCTGTTCCCGGGCTGGTGCTTTCTCAGTGGACAAATCCTGAGCTGGTGTCTCTTGACGGACCGATTCCTTAGCAGGTGCATCTTGAGTAACCGAATCCTGAGCATGCTCTTTTTTCAGGATGGACTCCTTAGCTGGTGCTTCGTGAGAGACCAACTCTTCAGACTGTGCTTCTTGGGAGACTGGATCTAGAGCCGGTGCTTCTTCAGCCAACAACTGTTCGGCTGGTGCTTCTTGAGCACGCACCTCTTCAGCAGCTGGCACTTCTTGCATATCCACATCTTCAGCCGGGACTTCTTCAGTAGGAAGTCCCGGCATACGCGCCTCCTGAGTTGACTCAGTGCTAGTCTCCTGTATGGATGTCACATCCTGCATTCGTGTATCATCAGAGCCAGAAGCTTCATAGGGATGTGAGTCTCGAGATGGCAACTCTTGTGGCCGCATCTTTTCAGGGACCAATTCCTGGGCATGCACCTTTTGAGAGTGTTGTTCTTCTTCAGGTTGAATCTTCTCTAGAGGTTTCTTTTCTTCAGGCTGAAGCTCCTCACTGGGCACTCTATGAGACTGACCGTCAAGGAAGGAGAATTCTTCTGAGAGCCCTCCTATTTCAGGTACAAACGCAACTTCTGGAGGAGCATCTGAATGACAGAGATGGGAATTCCCGTGCATCAGCAAAGACTGATCATCCAATGAAGAGAATCCATGTGAGGGTCCATTTATTACTACACCTTCAGAGGGGTCCGATTGACTTGCATGGGTATTTGAGTGTATCATCAGATTTGCAGGTGGAGGTGCAATATAGTCCAGAAATAGTTCGTGAATACCGTCATCCACAGACTTGATCCAACTACCGGCATCCTCTCCAAATATCTTCGAAAAGCTGAACTCGACAAGCTTCATCTTGAACCTTGGATCCATGACAACAGCAACAGCCAAAACAAGAGAGCTTTCCCTCCAATACTCATCAAACTTCTCTTTCAGAGGTCTAGTTAGGGTGCTCACGAAACGATCCTGGCTCATGGCTGCAACGGAAAGCTCCAACTGGATGTTTGCCACCTCGTGATAAAATGCATTGGCAAGGGAGTACACAGGAGCAGTCAGAGTGCTAGCAGCCTCAAAGAACAGCTTCAAAAATTTGCAAAGGACTTCCACTTGCTTCCAATCATCAACTAAAGGGTTGATCTTATAAACAGGATCTGCAGTATCCAAATAACAAAAAACTTCCTTTAACTCGCAAGCCGCTGCTAGCATCTGGTAAGTTGTGTTCCACTTAGTTAGATCATCAACCACCAGTTCCATGGTGCTAGGAACCTGGAGTTTTTGCCTCAACTCAGCAAACTGTTCTTCATGTGTTTCTGAAGTTTTAACATACTTCACACTTTCCCGGATCCTCTTAATAGGTTCTTGCACTCGAGCCATTGCATCTTGTGCCAGTTGACTGAGAAGATGAGCATAGCAGCTCCCTTTCAGCAATTGGCCATTTAGCAACAGTGAATTCTTAATAGGAATAAGACCCCTGAGATTCCCCATTATGGTCTGATTTGAGTAAGCTTTATCCACTGTAATTGTTAACAGCTTGTTCTCCAGTTGCCAGTCAGATATACAAGAGATAACTGCTTGATTGAAGGCATAGTCCGAATCAGGAAAGGGCAACATGATAACATTAAGGATCCGCCTCTCTAGGTTCCAATCACTATTGATGAAGTGTCCAGTTAGGAAAGCATATCCTATACTGAGGTTAGAAGTGGCCAAATCCAGAGTGAGGTTGACGCGTCCAGGAATTTCACTGATATGTTCAAGCAGACTTTGCTTCTCTCGCAAATACAATGCCACACATTCACCTTGTATTGTGTTGAAACTCACCATATTGTACTGTGGATGAAGTGTATGGACAAAGTCGATAAAAGCAGGATGTTCCACGATATGAAGGGGATAATCATGCTGTATGATCATCTTAGCTAAGTCGCGAGTGCAACGCTCCTGATCGAAGGGAATTCTCGCATGCGCAGAATTGGTACGACAGCGCCTCTTGGGCGCATCAGATTCTGTCCCTGGTGCATTTGGTGTTGCTTCACTTATTGGAAGAGCTCCTGTACAGATCCCCATAGAGATGTGCCGCTTCAGATGGTTAGTTCCTGCTAGCTTCGGGCCATTTGTGTAAGAAAATAATTTCTTGCAATGCTTACAGCACGCTTTCATACAGCTAGGACCAGCAGGTTCAATAGTGAAGTGCTCCCATACAATTGACTTCTTTCTTCTTCGCTTGTTGGGCCGTTCCTCAGAATTCTGCATGTCATCGCCATTAGGCTCCTCAAGAGGAGGTGGCGTATAGATCTCGGCAGAAGTATCTATTTCCATGGTAAACAAACCCTGGAACAGAAAAAACAGTAATCAGAAAGACTAGCAAAGTACACAAACAAACAAACTCTTGGATTCTTAGACTGCAGATGAGAAACTGCAGAACAGAAGTGTGGTATGGAAATTGCAAGAGTGAATGCAAGAAAACTATGCAATCCCCAATGGATCATCTCAAAACATAATATAATCTTGAGAAAATCAGAACTATTAGCAAGTCGGAATGCTATCGGAGATGGGACACCAATGCATAAGAAACCATCTGAAAGAAATTAAAAAAAAGTTCTTCGAATCGATCTTCCAAGTTGCATGTACACCAGGATAACCAAGTGGTTGCATTATGCCCATGACTATTCCTGCTTTCTGCAACCCACTACTAGTCCAGACAATTATTATACGACGACGGATCGGGAAACAAATCGGTCAGCCAAGAACTAGCATCGATACTCGCATCTTAAGTAACCCACCATACCATGCCAGATCACTCCATCAACTTCGAGTTCGTAGATACAATCAACTCACCTTCTCGAGTCTCACCCTTCACAGACGCCCACTGGTCTCTAACAGGGCACAAACAGAGCAACTAAAGAAACCGAATTTCCAAGTCAGCAACAAGTTCGAGACTTGCTTGCAACTAAAACTTGAAGATAAACAAAAAAAACTTGCAAATTAACCCTAAAAGCAAGAGAAAAAGAATAAAGACTCCAACTTTGATACAAAGAACAAGAGGGTGTGAAGCAATCACCTATGGGAAGAAGATTCGGAGGAATTGGAAGGGGAATTAATTAGGGCTTCAATCTTCTTGGGGAGCAATACCCATTTCCGTTTTCTCCCGGCAAAATTCGAATTTTCTTTTTTTGGAGCGGAGGGGGGATTTTGGTAATTGGGCTTTGGGGTTTAAAGGTTTGGAGCTTCTTCGCCTCCGAAAGCTCTGAGCTTTAGAAAAGTTCGAGACAGGGAGGGAGGAAGAGACGGAGAGGGGTATAATAGGAGTGAAACCCTAATTGGATTTGGACCTAAATATAAAGGCTCTGAGAGGGGTACGTACCAATGGGGCTCTCTATTAATATGCCGGCCCCTTTAACCCTAAAAATAATAGGGCCCTTTTCCTTTCCCGTTTGGGAAGAAAATTTATTGGAAGGGCAAAAGAGTCATTTCGAAGAGTTTGAGTTTGGGTTGGAGAATGAGATTAATGGACCTTTAAAAAGCCTTCTTTCCTGATCTGTGAGATTCCAAATCAGAGCCCATTATATAGCATTGTTTTTTGAGGCGGTTGGTTTTTGGTCTCGTTAGTATTTGCCTATTTGGTCCGATGTTTGATTCGTTTAATCCAAATTAGAATTATATATTATATTTAAATAATGATAATTTTTTTCAATAAATATTTAATGTCGCATTTCCAAATGAAAAACAATACATTCTCTATTTCAAAATTTGAACTTAATACCTAAATCACAGGCTTTGGATTGGGTACGGAGTGAAGGAATTGATTCCGAACGGTTTGGAGTGAAGGGACCGCAGCGGCAAGCGCAAGTATGTGATAATGGCAAGCGTAGTTATGTGATAATGACATTTGTTTTTGTGAAAACGGCAAGTCCCCGTTGATGATAATGGCACGCATAGTTTTTTTTATTTTGGTCATCATATTTTAGCATTTTTGCAAAAAGGCCACAATGGCATGTGCAGTTATGTGATACTGGCATGTGCAGTTATGTGATACTGGCATGCGCAGTTATGAGATAATGTCATCTGTATCCGGCCTGTGTTTGTGCGTGACTTTTTTCATTTTGGTCCCCATATTTTAGCGCATTTGCAAAAAAGTCCCGCATATCTTCATTCCAAACGGTTCGGAATAGTGGCATTCTGTACCCAATCCATACCCTAAATCACAGAAATCAAGCTCCTAGACACCTACACCACCAAATTTGATTTAGTATTGTCTGTAAAGTGACAAATTGTGAATTTATGGGAAGGGAAAAAGAGTCAATTTCTAAGAGTTTAAGTTTGGATTGGAGAATCAGATTAATGGACCTTTAAAAAGCCTCATTTCCTGAAATGTGAGATTCTATATCAGAGCCCATTACATAGCACTATATAACCCACTTTTGGTCTTAGCATTTGTTCGATTTTTTATTCTAAATTTGAGTTCAATAATATACTTAATAACTGGCTGACAAAAGTCACCAGCGAACAATATAAAATAAACAGTAAAAATGACAAAATTATAATATCAAAAATTATATAGGAACACGAGAAATGAAAAACTGTACCATATTGTGATTAATAAGATCATATTGAGTTTATTAGTACAGTAAAAGTGTAAAATCCTCGTGAAACAGTTATAATCAAAGAAAAATAATACATTAGAGAGGTTATCACATAATAGAAGTTTATATATTTTAACTTTAAAATTATTAAAATTTATATTTTGGTTAACAAATACGTAAATACCAAAATAATATTTTGTCAATATTTAGGTCACCAAAAATATTATTAATAAAGTTTTATGTGTCCATATTCAAATATATTAATAGAAATCAAAATTATTAACTCATAAAAAATTCAACGGTTTCTCGACTCTCTAAATAATTTATTAACATTTATTTATGATGAAATTATGAACCAAAAAATACTTATAAATTTTATTAGCATTTATTTATGATGAAACTTTCGTAAACTATGTAAAAATAAGTGTATTTATTAAAAATATCACTTTATACCAAAATTGAAACCGAAATTTGATGCTAACATTTTTCTTAAAATATTAGTTATTAAGATGGAGAGATTATTAAATTTAAGGATAAATTATCCTCAGGTCCCTGTAGTTTGACAAATTTACCAGTAGGGTCCTTACTTTTTTGAAACACATATTTCTGTCCTCCAAGTTTCATAAAATTGAATTCTCGGGTCCTAGCGGGTCCACCGCTGACGTTAGCGGTCAACATAATTTTTTAAATAACATTTATGCCCTTCCAATAAAATTAAAAAGACATCCATCCCCTTCTTCTTCCCGGCCCTCTCTCCCTTATCGGTCGTCTTCTCCGATCAGCTACCTCGTCGCCAGTCAACCATCTCCATCACCCTCTCTCCTCCGAGAGACAACGACAATCAATCCTCATCTCTGGCCAACAAATCGAACAACAAATGGAGCACAAGGGATTTTACGGAACTGGGTTTGACGAAATAACAAATCAAACGACAATCAATCCTCATCTCCATCAACCTCTCTTCTCTGGACTGGGTTTGAAGTCCCTCCTCTTCCTCGCAAAATTCATGGACTATGGCAACAATAGCTTTCACTCCCAATAGAGCTTCATGAAATTTCAATTAGCAGCGATTAGGGTTTTTAACTAGAAGATGAAAACCCCTAAATTAAAGTGGAAGGCCCGCCGGGAAAGAAGGGGGAGGTCGACTAGGGAAGAAAGGGTCGGGAGCACGACGTCGGGTCGACCCCATCCACCCTGACGCACTGGAGAAGACCATCTCTGGTTGTGAAATTTTTGCTCGTTTCAAATCTGGTTGTGGGTTTTTAAGCTGTAGATGGATTGGGTATGTTAGTTCTGCGAGATGGAGATGAAACGAGACGGAGACGGCGGAGGACGACAGGTGGGCCGGTGGTTGGGTGGAGGAGTGGGAGGTGGAGGGAGTGGCCGAGGCTGGTCTGGGTAGGCAGGTGTTGAGGTTGGTGTTGTTGGGGGTGGATTCTGGCACCGGCGACGGGAGTGGGGACGGTGGTGGAGGGCCGTCCTCCTCGGTCAACGAAGGTTGAGAGTTTTTGTTTTATTTGAATTTCTTTTGAAGGGTATAATGGTCATAAATAGAATTATGTTGATGCTGACATCATCGGTGCACCCGGTAGGGACCTGAGAGGTGCATTTTTTCAAACTTGGAGGACAGAAATAGGTGTTCAAAAAAGTAAGGATCCTACTAATAAATTCGTCAAACTACAAGGACCTGAGGATAATTTGCCCAAAATTTAATACTAGACCCACTCAAAATGGGGGCTATTTGAATCTTAGACCTCGTAAATTGTACGAACTTTCGTATCGTTAGGCTAAATAGTTTGGGTGATTCTTGACTTAAAGATAGAATTAGAAGGAAAACCAAAATTGGGGATGGAAACAAAACATACAGTAGGGACAGATGTTCATGTAAGAAAGAGAATAATCGTCACGACAAACCACCATCCACCACCTTCCTTGAAGAAGAAGAAGAAGAAGAAAAGATCAAATCTTTAGGAAAGGAACCCACCCAGCAAATGAACCTCTACCTGCACGACCTGTCGTGGTTCGAGTTCGCCGACTTGTCTGATCCAATCTTAGACGACCCTTCGGACGCCGGACGACCAGTCGGCTGGGAAGCTGATGGAGGCGATGAGGATGAGGAGCCCAGGCCGAAGAGCCCGCCCCGGCACCGCCACGACGGGACGTCTCCTCTACCTATGGGGATGGATTGGAGCCTCCCTCCTCGCAAATGGGTACTAACCCTTTTCGGGTTTTTTAATTGGATGTTGCGTTGCCTCAATTTGTATTTTGATATGTGATGGCGGCGGCGTTAGTGTTGTTTTCATCTTGTTGGATGGAAAGAGGATGAGCTGAACTTCGTGATAAGATGACTTCTTTCGAATTGAGAGCTTCGAAGATCCAAAGATCAGCTCAATTGTATTCGAAAGTTCGTATTTTGATGATGCCTCTCAGGCAAACATGTCTCTGTTTGCCATCAATCCGTAGCTTCAGAGTGTTTGACTGTTTCGGGATTCCTTGCGGTTCTAACGATGCACTGATTCGATTCTAGTTGTAGTCATTTTGAATTTCTTACTTCTATAATATGCTGTCTATTTTGTAGGATGGCCGAGACACCATCTGGCCTCATGATCCTCGTACCGGTTGGAGTTATTGCGTTACAATCCCATCTTGGATTCTTCTGCCTAAATCAGGAGGATCAAATCCTGTTGCGGTATGCTTTATGAGCATGGAAACTAAACATGCCGGTTCTGTAATTTACAAAGCTGTTATCTCATTTGGAATTTGGCACTTTAAACCTTTATACATTCTGATGCTTCCTGTTTCAACGTAAACTGGAAACAGTTTTACAGAGTTCAAGTTGGCGTTCAATCACCGGAAGGCATTACTACCATCCACAGCATCTTGAAGCGATATAGTGACTTCTTGACATTAGTTTCCGACGTGAGTGATTTATTAATTTTCATTTCCCTTTATGGATTATAGTAGGACTTTTAAGGGCTGTCACGTAATTTTTCTCTACCTGCTGTTTTATTGAAGCTTTCTGAGTCCCTCACCTAAACTCACTTTTTCAGCTCAAGAAGGCATTTCCATCAAAAGATATTCCTCCAGCTCCACCAAGGAGGATTTTAAGGATAAAAAGTAGGAGCACACTACTAGAGGAGGTACATCATGTAGTTACTTCTACTGTTCTTTTATGCCTCCGAAAGCATGCAGTGAGTGTATATCCTACACTTGCTTCCTGTATACCAATAAAAGCTGCAATTCTTGCTACTTGAGTTTTTTTGACCAAAGGTGAAAAAGATGTCCATAATATGCCTAATATGACTTCTCAAAAAATATTCTGGATTTCTAGGATTTTAGCAGTTAGTGCAGAGTACCGGGTATCATTCTTAAAATATGAGTGTCTTGCAGAGAAGATGTTCTTTGGAAGATTGGATGGAGAAGCTATTATCAGATATTGACATCTCTAGAAGTGTTGTCGTAGGAACATTCCTTGAGCTAGAATCAGCTGCAAGATCATGTAATGTATCTTCATTCTGGTGGAATAAACTTATCGCTCATATCTTTTCTTCCAGCTAGTAATGCGCCTTTTTTTCCCTTTCTTCAGCTTTTCACAATGTATATCAACAACACTCCGAGTCAAGTTCTTTCTATGGTGGAGTGGTTTCGTCAGCTCTGGTCCAATCACACTCAGATGTGTCTATGCTCGCTGGAAGCTCATCTATTGCTTCAGATCATGGCAACAATTCCCAAGATGACATTTCGAATAGTGGAACTCCAAGAGATGAAAGAGATGGCAGTGTTGAACTTGGTTTAGAGACTTCAACTTCTGAACCTAATGTCATATATCCTACAGGGACTGCTTTTAAAAATGGACTATTCGGGACGTACAATATCCTGGAAAATATAGGAAGGTTGTCCAACTGGAAGTTGCGAGATGGGAGAAAAGAAAACATCACGGCAATTGATAAATTTGGTGCACATATGGCAATGGAAAAATCTTCTCCATGGGATGACACACAGTCTTTGCCTGAACTGGAATATCAAGGATTGGATGGTCATGTCCGAAGGCTGTCAACAGACAGCATAGGGGCTAGTGAAATAACTAACTTTGGTGCTACTAGTCTACGCTCACATGATGCTCTTGGATTACTTGATGGTGACAAAATTCATGGAGTTCTTGATACTCCTGCAGGACAAAATGTGCACTGGCCAAGGGAGTCAATAGTTGTTCTTCCAACTGAAGAACGCCAGAAACTGAGTAGAGTTCTAACTACTATGCAGCAGAGAATAGCTTCTGCAAAAACAGACATGGAGGATCTGATGGCAAGGTTAAACCAGGAAGTTGCTGTGAGGCAGTTTTTGACAACAAAGGTCCAAATTGCTTTATTCGAACTTTTTGCTACATTTCAAGCAGTCAATATTAGTCTCTAGTTTTGTATGATGCTATTAGGGCGATGACCAGTTACCAGACATTGCATATCAGTACATTCTTAGTGCTAACTTTTGTACTGTTTAGTTCCCTTTGTCTTTGGGTGTTGCAGTGGTATGTTCAATTTATTTTTTGCAGATCTGCTACGTGTATCACTTTTTTTCTTGTTCATGGGTTGTTGAGTTGAAAACACTAGAACAATGCAGAATGTCATGGTTGCAACATAAATTACAGTATTCGTAAGAACAGTTATGTTTGGCTCTGAACCTCCTAATGTACTCAAGAAGGAATTACTGAAGGCTGAAAGCCTGTAAACAATGGGGATACAGATAATAGAAAGCGGATGCTCTTAATGAAATGATAGTGATAAACTGAAGTTTCAGGCTGCAACTGATTAGGTTGGTGGAAAGAATTAGGTAGTTCGTAGATGCTTAGAACATTGTCTGAACATCTTCTCACATCACTTTCCACGATCTTTGTGTTATCTATGTATGTTTCAGTGGTTAATTTATTGGATTTTTCTGCTGTAGGTCAAAGATTTGGAAGTGGATCTTGAGACCACTAGAGACAACTGTAGAGAAAACGTGCAACAAGCAGTTTTAACAGAAAAGGAAAAATTCACTCAAATGCAGTGGGACATAGAAGATCTCCGCCGCCAATGTTTGGAGTTGGAGCTGAAGCTAAAATCTGAGCAGGTTGTCTATTAGAGTTTGACAATTTTTTCTGCATTCTGGATTAGGAATCTTAGTGGTGATTTGTTGAAACAATCCAGGACGAAAAGGGACGTGCTGAGGCTGCAAAAGTGTCAATCATCAATGAGAACAAATTGTTGCTACACCAATTGGATCTCGCTAGAGATGAGCTTCGGAAGTTGCATAGAGCTCATGAAGAGTTAGAGCTGAAGTCAAAAGCGGATGTTAAGCTCCTTGTTAAAGAGGTCAAATTGCTTCGAACATATCAGTCAGAACTGAAACAGGAGCTTGGTTACTTAATGAAAGAAAAACTAGAAGTGGAGGTACTTATCAGTGGCATTGTGGTTTGATATTTTTTGTACCCTTGCTTCAAACATATCATTTGTTATGTTGTTCATCTGTTTTTATGGTAATCTACCGGGGTTTCACTCTACCTCGGCTTCCTCTAATTAGTTAAACTCAAATGTGGTAATAATATCTTTTCAGAGGGTCCTTCAAAAGGAAAAGGAAAGAACAGAACATGTCAATGCAGCAAATGATAAGTTGCTACACGAGTGTGACATTCTCCGCAACAGGCTTCAAGAATGTAGTGTCAACTTTCTCAGTGAAGAAGAAGATAGGTTAACCGTGGAGGCTTCGTCACCATCTGATGCCATAGATCTTTTGACAACATCTGACAACAGGATTGGTCTTCTCCTTGCAGAGGTAAATTATGAATCATGATTAGCATGCTTACAATTGATTGTAAACCTCTTATGAGATTCGATGGTTAAAGGACTTCCTGTTGATGCTTGCAATGTCTGAGGTGATTGCTGCACACACATAATGAGTTGGTTTTAATTTTCTTCAGAACTTTTTCTTCAGCTAAACTTGCTCTCTGGTATGGATTAAGCATATTCTGCATAGATGCAGCTACTGGAGGAGTAAAGATGATGTTAAAAACTGCCATCGACATTGATGCATTTGACTTTCCCCTCACTCATTAGCTTGGTTTTGATCGGAGCCTCTTGATCTTGAACAGGCACAGCTACTTGCGGAAGATGTGGAAAATTCTATTCCAAAGGCTGACGAAAACCGTGGCGCAATAAACAGCGGGGATGAAGCAGGCAATAAGTTGCGGAAGATGCTCACCGAGATGTTTGTAGACAATGCTAGATTAAGAATGCAGGTAAATGCCGTAACCCGGTGTTCTCTGAGCACACTAGTGAAGTCCGATGAAGATGACAGTGAAGAGGAAACTCCTCTGCGAAGAACTTTATTAAGCAAGTTTCTGGAGGGTTGACATGTGAATGATCTGTATTAATATATGAATTTCCACTGGACACCGGTTTGGTTTATGTACATACGGGTCCAGTTCTTTACTCAAGATTATTATTTGAATCTTTAAACAGATTGTAGAATTCCAAATTTCTTTCTCTTCCAGTTCTGTGCACTAGTTTGTTTCTTCACAGATCCGCGAAGAACTGTCGCGGGATTGCAATAAATGAACACCAACCCTATGTTTTCCTGAAACTAGTTTTAGAATTCATCTGTTATCAAGTACATTTTGAGTTCATTTACAAATGGAATGAACTATGTTGCTCTTACATCCGCGGCCGAAACATACCAACGGCCCTTTCGTACTCTTCGTCGGCGCTAACATAGCTTCAAGAATGATACGTGGGAAAGACCCAATTAAATCACTGCACTGACAGAAAGTACGAAATCCTGACAAATATCTAATGTGATATCCAACCACGCTAAAAAAAATCCTAAAACCCTGCACTTCATAATCTCTGCATTTCGTTTCCTTCCATCCGTCATCGATTGCACCCTTCACCTATACAAATCGATACAGAAAGGCTGAACTGTCAAATATCGAAGGAAGGACGAAGGAGCGGAATTAGTAGACCTTCTGAAGCATTTCGGCTAGCATCTGCAATTAAGAACGCGACTACTTGTCCCCACCACCGAACATTCCCATCATGTCCTTGGACGAACCCATTTGCTTCATCAAACTTTGCAGACCACCCATTCCACCAATCTGTTTCAGCATCTGTGGAGGAAGGACTTTGCTTATATGTTGTGCATTCATGTTTCGGGACAGAGCGCTCATCTCCCCCTTCTTGGGAATCTTAAGCCCCTTCATTTTGCTCCAGACCTTGGCTAGACGCTTGTACTCTTCCAGCATTTCCTCGACTTCATAAACTTGACGTCCAGACCCTCGTGCTATCCTCATAATGCGCGATTCATTCATAATCTTTGGGTTTGTACTGTCCAACTCTGCAGTGATTAGCTTACCAGTTAATTCAATTGCCAGAACACATCAGATGTGGATGTTAACTAGCATGAATTTACCCTCATTTGTCATCGAATCCATCATGGTCATGTACCGCTTAATCTTTGCCTGGCTTTCCTTCTCTCGACCTTTGGGCATTAATTCAGCGCTGAACCCCGGAAGCATAGAAAACACCTGCATAGAACACTCAATTTCAGTGAACTGAATGTGGCAACCTCATGATAACAGAATCTGCAAAGGGCAGGTCCCCCATTGTTCAGTATTTTGAAACAAAAATGGTCCTATTCCCTTTCCGATGATGCCACCAGGATTCTTTTTGAAGGTGGGAAATGTTACAGCGACAATAAGAGAGTTCTAGGGACATGCACAGATGTCATAAACAATGGCCCTCTTCTACTTAAAAGAGGCCCAACTGACAGCATTATCAGGAAAAGGTGTGCCCACCACCGTGCAAAAAAATGAAAGACGAGTGTTGATCACGATACCCAATACTTTTTGGTAACAGATGAACCTAAAAGCAGCGACCACAGTTTTCCAGTGTGAGCTAGAGAGTTTAAGCAGAATTGGTATTCAGCAATATGTTATATTGCTACATTAAAGAGACGATACCTGGCCAATTGGACCCATTTTCAGAATGTTCTGGAACTGCTCGTACATAATCCTTAGGGTAAAGTTTCCCTCGGAAAGCTTTTGCAGAAGCTCAGGCTGTTGATCCATTGGGACAACCTCGTGAATTTTGTCCATGAATCCAGACCAATCACCCATACCTAGTTAGATGGTAGATATCAGTGCAAGTACAGTAATAATTTGGCATGGAAACTGAACATTGCTGAAGTCAGAGCTTCATCGTTTGCAAGAGAAAGGTTGCACTACCTAGAAGGCGGCTAACAAATGGTTTAACATCAAAGACTTCAAACTCATCCATATGCTCTCCTGTTCCAATAAATATTACAGGACTCTTTGTGGCAGCAACACTGTGCATAGCAAATAAAAATAGATATCAGTTTCAAGCTTCATTGCATAGATGTGACACAGATGGCAAAGATATCCAAAAGCAGAAATCTTGGGGAAATGGTAGCCACTGCTGCACAAAAGCACTTACGCACTAAGAGCACCACCACCTTTAGCATGGCCATCCATTTTCGTAATAATCACGGCACCAACTGAAACACTTTGCTTAAATGCTTGAGCCTGGTCAAAAGCAGCTTGACCAATGCTGCTATCCATAACGAATATTACAAGATCTGGTTTCTGGAAAAAGCAAAACAATGAAAACAAAATGAAGGGAGATGTTCTTGTCTATGATCAGCAAGTACAAGGACACAGTGAAATTCACCGTTGCTTCAGAAACTTGACGCATTTCTTCAAAGAGTGAAGCTTCTTGTTTATGGCGTCCACTGGTGTCAACAATTATGAGATCACAGTTCTCCTGTTTGAATCTATCAACACCTTCCACAGCAATTTTCACAGGATCTGATTCTGTATAGCTGTTAACAACATTGACCAAATAACAGGTCAAAGAGCATAGCAAAGTACCTACGATGATGAACATGTTGACTGAAGGAACAAAAGTCAAAGTTAAGCAATGAAAACACCTTCCATAAAACGGAATCTTAGCCTTGGTGGCATTCTGCTTGAGCTGATCAAAAGCACCAGCTCTGAACGTGTCTGCACAAACAAGAGCAGGTTTCCAGCCCTTCTTCTGATGGTAATACGCATACTTGGTGCAAGTCGTGGTCTTCCCAGAACCTAGAAGGGCAGAACAGAAGCCAGGTAAGAAAGAAAGACTAAATTATCGGCTTTTGAACCAAAGAAGAGGAGGAACACCTAATTACCTTGCAAACCGACAAACATGATCACGCTGGATTTCCCTTTCTTAGGCGTAAAGGAAGGCTTCCCGGGATCCAGCATCTTGCAAAGCTCATTAAATATGGCCTACATCCACAAAAACACCACAACACACGACTCTTTATTCTCATTCACTACCCACGAATCAGGCAACACAACTCTTATTCTCATTCACTACAACACGAATCCGAATCCGAATCCGACAAGAGGTTCAATCCAATCCTCTCCCAACGATCAACAATAAAGTCCCCTCAACCTAGGCAAGTTCCTAGAGCTCAAAATATAATACGAATTCGAAAAAAGGTTCAATCTTTTATCCCAAATCCTCGACCTAAGCAATAAAACCCCCTAAAAGAAACAACATTTAGCGAGACGACAAGGCGGTGACCTGCTGGATGATCCGGCGCTTGTTGTGGCCGGCGGCGAGGTCGTCGAGGTTGACGATCTTCTTGATGTTGGACTGCATGTCGCGGACGAGCTTGAACTGGACATCGGACTGGAGGAGGGCGCGGGTGATCTCGTTCAAGCACTCGTTCAACGCCTTCTCGTCGATTATCGTCGCATTGCTCATCTGCTGTATCGCCCGGGATATGCTCCCGCCCAATTGCGCCAGCACCATCTTGAAGATTTATTATTTAGGGTTTCAAAATTTGATTGATTTGGGGATTTCTGTTTCCTCTCGGCCCTTTCTTTGTCCGAGTGGAGAGTGGAAGGAGAAAATAAATTGGAAGGGATTATGTGTCCTTCGTTTTGAAGAGATGGAGGAGAAGTCTCTCTCTTTGTTTGAGCCAGCCAACTTTATATTTTGTTTCCACTAATAAATCAAGTTTAAATTAGATGACACTTTTCAAGGTGACAAGACAAGAACTAATAGGACTTCATATTAATTGGTTGAAAATTAAAATATGATCATTTTCATATTCTAACTCTCATTTGTAAATCTATTTTTCATTTTTGAATTTTACTATAATTATAACAAATCTAGACAGTATATAAAATTTGTGAGCAAGTTTTATAAAACAAATTTCGCAATTTGGCAAATGGATTACTTGTGCACTGTGCAAATGATTTGATTTCTACGGGAGCAGTAATATTAATTTATCTCAGCTAACTTGTTACACTTTGCTTTTTCTTTTAATAAAGAAAATGTAACGAAGGATCCGTACATTTTAGTATAATTTCAACATAGATATAACTTGATCTATCCAATAATTTACATGCCTGATTATTTCTACATATTCGCTTTCTCGTATTATACTAATTTATTAAAATCATATATTTTATTGCAAATTAGGTAAATTACTCTCAAGTTCTTCGGATTTACTTAAATATATTCAAAAGTTTCCGTGATTGCAAAATACACACCGACGTCCCTCGTGTTTGATTTTATTATACTGTCGGATCCCTGACGCATATTAGCAGCTCTCTTTTTCATTTTTGTCAATGAAATGACCGAAATACCCCTAGAACAAAAAATAAAAAATGCTGACATCATCTCTCTTCTCCTCGTTCCTTTTTAGTCTTTCTTCAGCCAAAACAACTCCACCGAAGCGAAAAAACCATTCCCTCCACGTTGACGATGGCGAACAAGCCAACCACCAGCCGCATAACCTCTCCACCGACAACGAACAAGCCAAGTGGAAGAAGAGCGGCCTCGGTCTCCACCTAACCTCTCCTCCACCCACATCCACTGCTTCCTTACCACTCGAAGAAGAAGACAAAGACGCACATCTCCAGCAACGGACCCTCCCATCCTCCTCCACCCGAATTGAGGCCTCCTCCTCCTCCTCCTTGACCTTACCGGTGGAAGAAGAGTGACCCAAGGAGGGAGAAGCCCACCAGGGAGAAGAGGCTCGTCATGACAAAGTGGATGATGCGACTCGTCATGGAAATGGTGGTCCCCAGCACCAGGAACACGAGGAGGAGGAGACCGAGGCCGAGATCGCCATCAAGCTCGCCGAGGAGTCCGCCAAGTTGGAGGCAGAGCTCCAGGAAGCGCTCGCCGGTGGTCATCGCCGATGGTGAGTTCCCTGAGAGAAGAACCTCCAATTTTGGAAATTAGGTTTCTTCCCTTTTTCTCAGAATTGGGAATTGTTTTTGTCTCTCTCTCTCTCTCTCTCGACAAAGATTCCCTCTCCGGTGAAGGTGTGCTCGTTCTGGACGTCTGGTGTCTGGATTCGTTAGTGGAAGATGATTCGAAGGGGGACGAAGAAGATGATCTTTGATTTTTTTTAAGATGCACTTTTTGTTCAATGAAATTATCGAGATGACGTCACATGCTACGAGATAGAAGAAGAGATGATGTCAGCAATTTTTTTCTAAGGGTGTTTTCGTCATTTTAATGACAAAAAAAGAAAAAAACTCATTGAGGGACCCGGAAGTATAATAAAATCAAACACGAAGGATGTCGACGTGTATTTTGCAAACACGGAGGACTTTTGAGTATATTTAAACAGACCCAATGAACTTGAGAATAATTTACCCTTGAAAATTTATTAGTCCACCGTGAAGTTGCTCACAAGAACAGTAACCAAAAAGAACTCCACGACTGTCTAGCAAGCTATGTGATATTCGTTATTACATGCTTTTGCCCCAGGTTCTGAAGAGCAACATAAGACCAAGAAGAGCCTGCATCAGAAAGTGCAACTAGGTATGTTAGGCTGCAGGTGGTCAACACTAGCTCTGAGTGGGTTCTCGCGGTTATCTCTGTCGAACTCCTACGTATCCGAGCCAAAACCAAAACCACGCTTTCTGACCCTGCAACCTTCCTGAAGCTGATCACATCCCTACGTACTTCGATCAGAACAACTTAGGTCTATCATCATTGTCATCGAGGACGAGCTTGATACCGTTGTTCTTAAGGGCATTGACGACAGCCCAAATCTTGGTGCGGTTCTTGAACCCCTTCTTCTCGATCTCCTTGTTGACATCCGCATGTATCCCACCTCCCTGCCCCTGGTCTAACCCCTCCACCTTAAGCCGCATGGCCAACACCTCCCCAACAATCCCCGCAGCCTTGGCATTGCAAGCGCGGCCGCACTCCATCGTGTTCTTGATGGAGTGCTCCACTGTTGATGCGGTCGCCACGATCCTCCCGTTGTTCCTGTCCACTACGTTGGCCGTGATGTACTTCAACGATATGAACAGCCGCAGCGCGTATCGCTTAAAAACCGGCATCGCCTTCGCCACCCCTGACATAATGAAAGGAAGATATGATGACGTTGGACGTTGGCCATGATTCAGGCAAATCAACAAAAACTTAACATGCAAAACTAAAAAACACAATTCGGTAATTTACCTCGCCCCCTGGTACTTAACAACGAATTGTTAGGAAACGTAAACTAGCGAGCGATTATTTAGAGACGGTGTTAGCTACCTCCAAGGGGGTTAACGGCGTCGTTTTCAACTCCCCCTAACAGCAACGGCGTCGTTTCTGTCCGGCAAATTAACGAACCATATATATATATTTTTTTTCTTTTTCTCGAGAACTCAGAAGCCGACTATATCATCTTTAAAAAGAAAAGAAAATACCACTGTAATGAAGAATAAAAGAGGAAAGGGAGAACCAGTTCGACTCGAACTGAATTGGAAGATTGTTTTATAAACTTTTATGAGGAAAAAAGAAGAGGACCTTATTAGCATAAGCTCACGGGAGATATCTGAACCTACTGCCTGTGTTTTACCAATGTACAACAAGTACACCCAAGTCCCGGTTGCTCGCGGTGAACAAAATGGTACACTTGAGAATCGGATTACCTACGCCAACCGAAAAGTACTAAATTGTACAATGGGATGGATAGGAGGAAGAAAAATTGAAGAATCCGGATCGTGTTTTCATCGAGTTTCGTCAGAAAGCTGCTGAGATAAGTTGGTGATGGCAGTCCCCGGAAGTAGCACCTCGACCATCTGGAACTAATATACTCGGCGGCCGGCCAAAAATCAGGGGTAAGAGGGGCTTAGATAGAGACTTCCTTAATGGTGGTGAGAGAAAAATGACCTTATAGGTTGTCCTTCAGCCATTTTGCAGCACCGTCAGCAATAGACCTGCAAATCCACAAACTTAGTTCAATATATGGATGACCTAAATTAAGACATTGGTTGTGTCCATCGATCAATTATGTTAAAGAAATTATGCAACACCGGGTCCGTAATGGACCACATAGACACATGAACAGAATACATGGCAGCAACATAACTAACAAAAAGGAAAAAACAATGTCTGTGCTCCAATTTGACAATATAAAAAGGAATACCAACATAAAAGATGCAAGCAGCACTGGTTCTCCATTTTGATGCACACGAAAATGAACTCAGAACTAGTTAAACGGCTCCAATTTCCAAGCAGAGCAGCCGGGAAAAATTCATTGCATGGACGTGGAACTTAAAGAAACACCAACAGTTTTAGCAGTCTTTAATGATGAGAACTGAACACCTTCCAAGCTTTGAAGTAAAATAAAGTACCCGGCAAAATCTTTCAGCTTCTTCCACAAGTCGTTCTGTTCTTCTGCTTCTTCAGCTTCATCCTCAACAGTCTCAACTTGAGTCTTTGTACCTGTATTCAATCAAATCAAAATACCAGTAGTAATTTCAAGGCAATTCAGTAATCAAACAAACTGTCCCAAAAACCAGTCGTTTCTAAAAACAATTGAACAGACGTATGTCTCAAGTTTTGCTTAAGCACAAATATGAGATAGAGTGGTCTTGGGGCATCACATATATCAAAGAGTTCAAGATAGCACAGAGACTATTAATCTGGAAAGTGTGCAAAGCATATTTTGACACTGCAAGCGTTTACGTACTGGCAGGTCTAGGTGTGGGACGAGTTCGCGGCCGATAGCTGGACGTGCCATTCAGGGATGCAAGTTCTTCCAGCAATTCACGCTCTTCAGCACTGCAGAAGTATCATGGTTGAATCATTGATATGTTAAGAGTGAGCAAGAAACAAGTTATTTTAATGAGCAAACCCATCCAGCTCACTGGTATATCCAAGTAGTAATATCTATCAAAGTTTCAAAAAGTTCCCAAACAAAACTTGCGAAGAAAACATGGAAGAGAACGAAACGAAAAATTGGTTAGAGAAAATAAAGCTTCCAATCCACCTTCATTGGTGTTAATATCACCAGGTAAGAGATTTTGCATCTCTCAATAATCTTATAATGTAAACAAGAGCCTTATCCCATCAAATGGATTCGTCATAAACGCACATCAATTAAGAATCCAAGTAATTAATAACACAAGAGAGTAGTTCACACCTTACACGCTTTGGTATGGTAACTTTGACAATAAACAAGTGGTCACCACGTATAGAAGGTCTATTCAGCTTAGGTGCACCTTTCTTGGCTAGAACTAGCACGTCGCTAGGCTGAGTACCTGGTGGAATCTGAAGTTCAGTCATCCCATCAACGGTTTTAACCTGTTTGAAACAAAAAAAAAGATTTTAGCCAGCAGGAGAAAGTAGTCGCCTGTCGTCTGATAGTGCAGGCAAACAGAATGCAGACAGAAATCAGAAATCAGGCAAGCAAGTATTTTTCTCTCCAAGACCACGGGTGGGTATGGCATCTTCACCTTGTCTGGTTTATACTTTACATATTGGTTAAACATGCAACTAGAAGTATGGGCACCCTCCTTCCCCAAATATTACCTACGCTTTTTAAGACCAGGTCAATTGGGCATAACAGCTCCTTTTGGCCTCCGGGACACATCTATAAGTCGGTCACTCGGTTGACAAGTTGGAACAAGAAATAGCATGGATCATCAATTTCAATGCATGATAATAGTCCCTAAATTTGCTAGCAGTATCAACAATTTTCCTGTGAAACTTTTTGCAGCAATGGCTCAAAGTATTATTGTAAATGCACCCAAGAAGCAAAGAGTACCTTCACAACAGCCCCAAGTATTGCATCAAGATAACTAACAGTTATATTTGAGATGAGATTAATTCCATCCCTTTGAATTCCTGCTATTTCTTCCACTTCCAGATAGACAAAAAGATCTCCCGGAGGACCACTGCACAAATTATTAGCCAGTTCTAAAATGGTACAAATTGAAAGGTAATACCAAGGTTAATAGCTTTTTAGATCAATCCCAGATGCAAGATGAAAAGATTCTTCCTCTTGGTGTTTAAAGTCAAAGGATAATGTGAACTTGCAGATAATATGAAAAGTACCCATTAGCTGACAAGCATACTATTTAAAAAATTGTTGCATTTGAAAGAGGTTAACCTGGTCGCTGATAGAAAAGATTGAATAATGGACCAACTAGCTTACCCTCGAGGTCCAGCATTACCCTCTCCAGCAACTCTCAGAATACTTCCTGAGCTCACTCCAGGTGGAACTTTTACTTTGATGTTTTTCTTGACTCGGGTTCTCCCTTCACCAGCACACTTTCGGCAGTATTCAGAAATTATTTCACCATTCCCACCACAGCTAGGGCAGATAGAAACCTAAAAGGAAGAGTCAAAGCAAAAATAGATGTAAGGCAGCACAGTTGCTAAAGAAATGGGGAACAGGGAACTTTTGGTGAAAATTTCTTGAAGTCCTCATTACCCACAAGGCCCTTTTTAATTAGAAAATAAGACAAGTTCACCATCTCAGCATCTTGCATTATGGTACTGTAGAAAAAGCAGAGAACAGTTGACAAAGATCAAGTCAGAACAGTAGAAAAGGCAGAATTACCTGTGAGAATGTGCCGAAGGGTGTTTGCTCAGTTCGCATGACTTGACCCCTTCCACCACAAGTCGAGCATATCCTCATCTTAGAGCCCACCTTTGCTCCGGTACCAGTGCAAACTTCACATGTTTCCAAATGAGAAAGCTCAAATTCTTTCTCGGCTCCGAATATGGCATCAGAAAACTCTAGTGTAATGTCATAACTGGATTACAATAAATCAGTAGATCTTCCATCAGCATTTACCACTGAAAGAAAGCTAGAATTCAGAAAACATTGCCCAAGACATGTGCCAGATAAATGTAAGTCTCTATGGAAAAGGAATATCTTAGATTACAAGCAAAAAACAGATATTTCTTATTCCAAATAAAGATGAGTACAATCTGAGGACTGAGCAACAGTAAATTATGGTTACAAAAAAAACTTCAGTACAATGTAGAGAAGGAGAGAGGGTATTGCTCACGGCACCTCTAATTCTGAGCCAAAGAAGGTCAAAAACTGAAATGACAGAACCTTGTTTCGGTTTCTAAGAGTAGCTAGGCTAAAAATTGCAATGTCAAAAGCTTGTTCTCTTGATCAGGGAAGTTGTATTGATATACACAAGCTTACTTCAAGAGCAACAGCTTATTGCCTCGGTGTAGCGGTTTTTGTGGATGCATATGGATGCACCCCCTTAGCATTTTTTGACGAGAGAGATATTGTATGTATAGTAGAGAGAGTGAGCTAGTACAGCCTAGCAGATTACCAGATATAGAGAAGAAAACGTATGTATGAGATGAATGCGTTATAGTCAAAGCCAAAACTAGAGAAAACTCAATTGGCAGAGAAAAGCTCGGTACAATGTTCAACCAAGAAAACTAACCGGATATCATCACCCTTGGTAACAGTACTACGAGGACGCGTCCTGAACCCAGTTGGGTCCATACCAGAAAAACCACCCATGCCACCCATGCTTGGACCAAAAAATGTCTCAAATAGATCAAACGGGTTGGTCTGCAGAAGGAACAGACTTGAGTGTCAAAGTGCTAGTGCTAAATTATATCAGAAGGAAGGAAACAAACAAACAAGCAACAATGAACTAGAAGATAGTACCGCATAAGCACTCGAGGCTCCCCCGCCTACAGCACTCTTGACTCCGGCTTCACCATACTGATCATACAGAGCCCTCTTTTTGTCATCTGATAGCACCTAACGAAAAAAAGAGAGGAAGACAGCAATAAAAACGGGTTGCCTCCGATTCAACCTCTGCTGGATAAGCGCGACAAAGATAGAATGCAACCAGCAGAAAACGACAGAACCACGAATCAGATCCCGTACGACAACCAACAGGCAGATTTAAGTCCATGCTGAAAACCGCCACAGAGTTATAGACTCCACGAACAGTCAGCCTCCACCCTCTCAGCCTCAATACGGACGCATAAGAGGTGAAACCGAATAAACAAACCCCCTGGCAGGCAGGCATACCTCATAGGCGGCACTGATCTCCTTAAACTTTTCGGTGGCCCCGGCTTCCTTGTTCACATCAGGGTGGTACTGCAGCAAGAACAACGACAGATTACAAAGTTAGCTCGCAACACGACACGAATTGCAACCCCGAAAAACGACAGCGCTTCGTCTAATTAGCTCATAATCATAGCGAAACCCCCAAGCTAGTTAGTTACCTGGCGAGCCATCTTGCGGTAGGCGGCTTTGATCTCCCTGACGGTGGCGGACTTGGGGACCCCGAGAGTGGCGTAGTAGTCCCCGCCGGCCCGGACCAGGACGAGCCCCCCGCGCCGCGGTTTGGGCCTGCGGGGAGAGCAAGAGGCACCGAGCGGGAGCTTGCGGGGAGGGAAGTAGACAGAAGAGTGGGAGGAGGTGGAAGGCGTGGCGGTGGATGACATGCCGAGGGACGGGCGGATGGAGAACACGGCGGCGGCGGCGGCCATTTTGGAGGAGAGAGAATAAGGGGGCGTTTGGCGGACGGGGGAGTTAGGAGGGCGGCGAGGGTCTACAAGTCATAGCCTTGATAGTACGAAATTTTTTTTAGTGAGATTTAAATTATTTTTATAATTTTGGATCTTAAACGATTATGAGATTCGATCTTCTCACCTCATACTTAAAGAATGACTATACATGAGTTGGTTCATAGTACGAGACTTTGTGGTCAGTTTGCTTCCAACCCCTTTCTTTTTTTGGATTTTCCCCTTTCGGGCTAATTCGCGAGTTAGTTCTTTTACTTATACCTTTTAAGATAACAAAATTTTTGCAACGAGTTTGAACACAAAAACTGTTAAATTAGGACAACCCTTCAACTGTTGATCTGTTTGATTAGTTTATTTATTCTGCAATTATATGTATCTCTGTTTAGAAATAACAGGAAATTTTTTTTTTTTGTTATACCGAAATCAGACTCGTCCAATTTTATGAAACATCGCTAATAAAATTACTTTTGCTTTTTTTAAGAAGTTATATTTTATTCTATTTTATGAATGGTGAATACCAAGACGGAGCAAGGACCGAACCAAAGACTTCTTCTCATTACATGCAACAACAGGCTAGTGCAAAAGCTGAGAATGCACACAACGGGATTTAGATGGAAGCACGCACATATTGAATCTGAACACACAAAGATCAAAAGCCGTTAACATTTTCTTACAACATGAAAAAGGCTTATTCCAATGCCTCCATCAAATGCTATGTAGTCTGTTCAAACATAATCTGCCCGGATGCAACCGAGGGGGAGTAGGGCTACAAGAGAACTTATTCCCAACTCTCTTTTGCCACCCAGACAGACGAAAGCTTTAGCTAATGCGAGTATTGAATTATCAATAAACAAGCTGATTCGGAGTGATTTAGAAGACATCGGGATTAAAACGTCCAGGTATAGGGTTGCTTTGCTGAGCTTGTCTCAAGTGCATGCTCAATGCATAATTGTTCATCTGGCAAGAGAACAAATGAAGGTATTTGTTAGATGCCTGTTCTAAGTGAAACAATAACTGTAAATATACAACGTGAGGGTCCATAGTCCTATGGCCTAAAGCAACAGAGGACAGGGAATGCACACAACAAAATTTGGTATTACCTCTAGTGTCCTGACTCGTTCCTCGTACTGAGAGACCATCTGTCTCAAGTGGTTCAGCTCACGGTCTTTATCCTCGTACCCTTTTTGACGCTCATGCTGAATGGCAACAGCTCTCTTCAGGATGCCGTTCTCTTGGAGAACTAACTGCATCTGCTCCTTCAGCATCAGATTTTCCTGAAGAAAGAATTAGAGTGCATAAAGAAAGAAGTCAGACTCCTTATTTCAGACAGAAAACAAAAAGATATGTTATACAGACAAAGTGCTAAGTGATGCCACTATGCTCGTTCTGCTTAATAGACATCAGGACAGAGTTCGAATGAAAAAAAAAATACTTCTGACTTCCACAACCTAACATCAACCAAATTTATTTTAATTCAGAGCAATGATCACAATCCTAACATCAATTACACCGTGTTCACAGTTCACACACCAAACATAATCAAAGCATGCAATGAAATTTCACACCATCACATATTATCAATAGATTCAACCAGCAGATAAGCGCACATACATCTTCCAATCTCTGCCATATCTAAGTTGCACAAGTAGTACCTTTTGGACACCTTCGACAGCAGCTCCAGCAGCTTCAGCATTGCGTGTGCTGATAGACTTCTCCAAGCTCTCCAGCATTCTCGAGACACGGGATTTGGCATCATCAATAGTCGTAACACCCATCAACTCCCTCACGAACAGATCCACCCACTGAGCACCGTCAACAGGGTTGCCGACCAAACCCGCACCCTCGGAACCACCAACAGCATTGGCACCATCATCATCTAATAACCGCAAGCAAATTAACTAAAAACTTCCAAACAGAAACACGACACTAATCCACAAAAACCGACCTGGCGCGGGATCCTCGGCCGGCCCAGTCGCGACCTGACGGAGGTTCTTGACAGCAGATTCCAAATTGTAGCCGCATTCCTCCAAAGCCCTTTCAAGAACCTTCAATTGCATCCAATGTTAATTAAGAACACGAAAACAAATCAAACCCTAAATCGGAGCATAAAAGGAGGGGTGACATACCTCGAGTTCGGCGCCAGGGAAAAGCGATCTGAGCTGGTCGAGGGAAGCGCGACGCGGAGATAAATGGTCCCGGGGAGGCGAGGAGGAGCCGCACCGGAGTTTCTTGGAAACCGGAGGACTCGCCGGAACGTCGTCAAAGAAGTACGACCTCTTGCTCCCGCAGACGGCGGCCGACATCCTCTTTCACCCGATCGCCTTCAACCCCGACGTGTTAAATTAGGGTTTTGTCTTCCGATTTGGGGGAATCGAAAAGGCAGGGTGCGACGGGAGGGAAGGAGAGAGAATAAGGGGTTGTTTGGCTTGCGGAAAAGGCTAGATGGTCTATTGGTGTTATATAATGGCGTGGCGTGTGACGGTGGAAAGTAAGTGGGAACGGTGGCTTTTTTCGGGGAGAAACTTTTTCTCCTTGACATGAAACGACGACGTTGGAGGATTGCTTCTTGATAAGAGAGTGATCGATTCTGTACCGGTAACAATTAATTAGAAATCGAGTAAAATTGAATCGACTAGTTTCAATTGTTATATAAACCCGGTTGTTTTATTTGTATTCTCTCTTTTTAATAACATTCGAATTGGCGACTGGTCTTCCAATACATTGTTTGAGAATTTGTAAATACCAAATGAATTCTTAAAGTAATTTGGAGGGGAGAGCCAAAGTAAAATACGATTCTAAAATACGGCTCTACAATATATGTTACTATAGATATCATAATAGAAAATTTTATTGTTATATAAAAAAGAAACAAGATAAAAGAAAAATAATTCCTTCTTTCAATAATTGAAAGAACGACCCAAGGAAAAGTGGAAAATATTATTTATTATCTCCATCAAAGACGTTGACCGGGCCGGATCTTCCATGTCTAATTTCTCTCTTTCTAACGGAAAGTCCAATAAGCCAATAAATTATTAGATATTAAACTCTCTGTTTATTCTCTTCACTGAATCACTAACCGATAGTATCCAAATAGTGAAGCCAAAATATTAGCCTGATTCTTGACCCCCAAAAAAAGCCTGATTCTAAAACAGTAAATATATGGATCCACCACGTAATTTCGAGAGAAAAAAAAATCACATCGTCAAAATTTGTCCAGTCTGCAATTGACATTGCAGATAGAAGTATGAAAAGAATTAAATTTGGATATATTTGTCTCAGAAATTTAGAAGTTTAAGGAGAAAGATGAAGAAGCAATAAGAGAGAGAGATGAAGGAATGAAATCTTCTTCCAATGTAAATTATCTCTTCTTCTTGTTTACAATTGCCTACAAAGGTATATTTATATACATGTATCAACTTATGAAAAGAGAAATAAAGTGTGAGGAAAACATGGAGAAAAACATGGAGAAAAGTGTGGAGAAAAACATGGAGGAAAGTGTGGAGGAAAAGGAGGAGTGTGTAGACCCTAAGAATTATAAGGCCTAGACCTCATATGTTTTAATACGCCCCCGCAAGTTGGAATGTGTAGGCTGCACATTCCCAACTTGGACACCAAGTAGTAATGCCGTTGTTTGAGCAAAGGCTTAGTAAATAAATCTGCAGGTTGGTGCTCCGTAGGAATATGAAAGAGGCGGACAATGCCTCGTTGAACCCGTTCACGGATGACATGGCAATCTATTTCAATATGTTTGGTGCGTTCATGGAACACCGGATTCTCTGCGATATAGATTGCTGGCTTGCTATCACAAAAGATGAGACTTGGTCCCAAGGTTGAGACACAAAAATCTGCCAAGAGATATGGCAACCACTGTAATTCACAGCTGACAGAAGATAGGGCCCGATATTCTGCTTCGGAAGATGATCTAGAAACTGTCGGTTGCTTCTTAGATCGCCAAGAGACCAAGGAATTACCAAGAAAAATAGCATAGCCTGTAATAGATCGTCTGCTATCCTCGCATCTTCCGTAATCGCTATCACAGTAAGACTTAAGCTTAAGATCAGGAACAGCAGAGAATATTAAACCATAGCCTGGATTACCTTTAAGGTAACGAAGAACTCTGAATGCAGCTTTCAGATGACAATCAGTTGGACAAGACATGAATTGACTCAACTGCTGTACGGGATAGCAGATATCTGGTCTTGTTGTAGTGAGATAAAGAAGCTTGCCAACTAGTTGTCGATAAGCAGTGGATGTCACTGGTTGATCGGGAGAGATTTGGAAGTCATCATCTTCTTTGATCTCTGGATTATCATCAAGTAGAGTGCCAGATGCATTAGTGAGTTTGCAATTTGAATCCATAGGTGTATCAGATGGCTTACACTCTAAATAGCCAGCATCTTTCAAGAGTTCCAATGTGTACTTCTGCTGACTAAGATGTATTCCATCCGCCCGACGAGCGATTTCCAAGCCCAGAAAGTATTTTAAATTGCCAAGATCTTTGAGCTTGAATTGCTTATGTAGATAAGCTTTAACATCAGCAATTGCAGATGAGTCATTGCCTGTTAAGACAATATCATCAACATAAACAAGGATTGCTGTAAAAGATTGTCCTGTAACTTTAGTGAAGAGAGAATGATCATTAACAGATTGCAGGAAACCAGCTTGAAGGAGAGCATGTGTCAGCTTGGAGAACCACTGTTGACTGGCTTGTTTCAACCCATAAAGAGATTTCTTCAATTTACAGACTTTACCAACATCAGGAGAGGGAACTGGTAGACCTGGAGGTAGGATCAAATAAACATCTTCCTCTAAATCACCATTTAGAAATGCATTGTTCACATCAAGCTGAAATAACCACCAATTATGTTGTACTGCAAGTGCAAGCAAAACCCTCACAGTAGTGAGTTTTGCCACTGGTGAGAATGTATCAATGAAGTCAATTCCATAAGACTGGGTGTACCATTTAGCTACCAAACGAGCTTTATATCTGTCAATGGAACCATCAGCGTGGTATTTAATCTTAAATACCCACTTGCATCCAACTGTAATCTTGTCCCTTGGCAAAGGAACTAAGTCCCATATGTTGTTGTCTTATAGAGCTTGCAACTCTGAGTTCATAGCTTGGACCCAAATTTCATGTTTGGAGGCTTCATGGTAACTAGTAGGTTCATGTCCTTTAAGAAGTGCAGTACTAAAAGCCTTATGTGAAACAGAAACATTATCAAGAGTCAAAAATAAAGATAAGGCATAAGGACTAGACCTGTTAACATGTGGAGAATGATTGGTATGCCCGGGTATTAGATTACAGATATAATCTGCAAGGTACGTAGGGGCCCTTCTAACCCGTGAAGTTTGAGGAGGAGCATCAGAAACAGTAAGTGGTCTCTGAGTACTTGGACCAGAGGGGGAGCTAGAGGAAGAACTAGGGGAAGATACTATGATATCAGATGAGGGACTAGCAACAAGTTGTACTACAGGAGGAGAAGGTGAGGGAAAATGACTTGAAAGATTAGATGGAAAGGACTCGGTTGGATCATCTGTAAGAGGGGTTGTAAGAGGTAGTGAAGTGATAGAAGGATCATAAGGAATATAATAAGTTGGATCATACATGTGGCTATTCTGAAAAGGAAAAATATCTTCATGAAACACAACATCTCTAGATAAAATGACTCTATGAAGTTGAAGATCATAAAGTTTGTAACCTTTTACCCCAAAAGGTATGCCTAGAAAGACATATTTCTTTGCTCTTGGATCAAATTTGGTCCTGTTATGCATAACTGTGGATGCATAACACAAGCAACCAAAGACCCGTAAGTGATCCAATCTAGGTGCTCTTTTGAATAAAACTTCATGTGGTGTTTTATTTTTCAAAACAGATGATGGAAAACGATTTATCAAATAGGTAGCATGGAGAATATAATCACTCCAGAAGCAAAGGGGTAAATGTGCATGTATGAGTAGTGCTCTAGCCACACTAAGCAAATGTTGATGCTTTCTTTCGACCCTACCATTTTGTTGAGGCGTGTATATGCAACTAGTCTCATGTATGATTCCCTTCTGATGGAAAAATTCTTTCATGAAAAATTCAGTGCCCTGATCAGTGTGAATGGTTTTAATCCTTTTGTTAAATTGTGTCAAGATGAACTCAGAAAAGTATGTGAGGATAGTTGTAACCTCAGACTTTGACTTCATCAAGAATACCCATGTAGTTCTAGAATAATCATCAAGCAAAGTAATAAAATATTGGAAACTATCATAAGAAGGAAGGTGAAATTTACCCCAAACATCAGCATGTATTAAATCAAAAGGTTCATCAGCCATAGAAGAACTAAGAGGAAAAGATAATCGTTTATGTCTAGATAGGTGACAAATCTCACAGTGTTTGTCCACAGTAGAAGAAATGGAAGGAAGGATGGACTGCAGAATCTGTAGTTTAGGGGATGGAAGATGCCCTAACCTAGTATGCCACAAGTCGAATTGGTTATGGATGAGATTAAGGGTATTAACTGAGGGATGTGGTCCAAGCACGGATGCATTCTGATGCCCTTCCTCAATTATATACAGCCCATTTTCTTCTTTGGCATTACCAATCATTCTCGATGTCAGAGGGTCCTGTATATAACAAGAAGAGGATTCAAAAGTAAGTGACAAATGAGATTGTTTTAGGAGTTTACTTACATAAATCAAATTAAAACTAAAAGTTGGAACATAGAGCACATCAATCAGTAGTAAGTGAGGTGTGAGCTGAACTCTTCCTATATGGGTTGCCTTAGCATAATGACCATTAGGTAATCCTATGACAACATCTGACAGGGGGGAATGTGAGATAAAAGACTTCAAAGAGCATGATATATGATCAGTGGCTCCAGAATCCAGGATCCATTTACCATGGAACACTGAGAAAGAAGAAAAAGCAATAGGCAAAATATTTTTACCTGACATATTAAAAGAGTGGTTAGGAAAAGATGAAGGATTGAAATTGTTATGGGCCACTGTAGAAGCAAGGTTAGCAGTAGGAGAAACATGAACTTTGTTGGGTCCAGCATGCTGAACTATAGCCAGAAGACCATTGTATTGGTCAGAAGACAAACATAGTTTATTCAATTCCTCTGCCAAGTTCTTAGACTCAATAGAATGAGCTTTATGAGTAGGCGAGTCTGACAATATTCTGTCCAGAAGAAAATAATCCTCCATTTCTAGAATAGGAATTGCCAGAATGAAACTGTCCCTGATTCCCAGACTGATTTCTGAACTTCCAATTAGGTGGATATCCATGCTTCTTGAAGCATTTTTCCACAGTGTGGCCCAAAACATTGCAATAGGTGCACTGAGGCTTCTTGCTGTTATCCCAAGGCTTCTTGTAACCTGAAACTTGAGCTACAAGTATGCCATATTCTGGAAGCTGGCTTGTAGACTCAACATAGTTAGCAACACGAGGCATAGAAGCAATATGATTAGTCCCTATAGAGTCAATAGAGATCTGTCTCTCTTGTTGCTGAACCAAAAATAACACCTTGGAGATAGATGGCATCAGATCCATCAAGAGAATTTGTTGTCTAGTAGCAGCGTAACTCTCGTTCAAACTTTGTAGAAACATTATGATTTGATCATTCTCTCTATACTGGGTGACCACCCGATAGAGTTCACAATTATTGCAGTCAATCACCGGATTGCACTTACAACGTGGTAGAGGACGAAACTGGATCAGTTGATCCCACAAATTTCTGAAGTTAGTGAAATAACTATTGACAGTACGAGCACCTTGGTTCAAAGAATGAACCTCTCGCTGAATACTAGCAACTCTAACAGCATCTCCACGACCAAATCATTCACACAGATCATGCCAAACATCAGATACATTCTCAAAATATAGAAGACTTTGGTGAATTTCTGGATCTACAGATCTCAAGATCCAGCTAACAATCATGGTGTTGCAACGCTCCCAATTAGCATACTGATGATTATCAAGAGCAGGGACAAGAGTAGTACCATCAATGAAGCCCAACCTCATATCTCGGCTCCATGCATGGAAATTACTACTTCCTTTGAGCAGGGGAGTAACCAACGCCACGGCTGGGTTCTCACTTGGGTGGAGATAGAGAGGAGGCACCTGAACTTCTCCTCCCATGTTCTGAAAATGTTGGTTAAGTCGCAGAGTTGTAGATTCCGGAGTTGCAGATTCTGGGTTCTCCACGGCATTTGGTGAAGTTGCCATTCTTGATGAGTACCAAGAGAGATTTTGGAGAAGGAGTACAAGGTAATTTTAGCTGAAGCAAGAAGTGAGCTATCGCTCTGATACCATGAAAAGAATTAAATTTGGATATATTTGTCTCAAAAATTTAGAAGTTTAAGGAGAAAGATGAAGAAGCAATGAGAGAGAGAGATGAAGGAATGAAATCTTCTTCCAATGTAAATTATCTCTTCTTCTTGTTTACAATTGCCTACAAAGGTCTATTTATATACATGTATCAACTTATGAAAAGAGAAATAAAGTGTGAGGAAAACATAAAGGAAAACATGGAGAAAAGTGTGGAGAAAAACATGGAGGAAAACATGGAGGAAAGTGTGGAGGAAAACATGGAGGAAAGTGTGGAGGAAAAAGAGGAGTGTGTAGACCCTAAGAATTATAAGGCCTAGACCCCATATGTTTTAATAAAGTAGACAAATTGTCAAAATCATAGTTCTCAGTTGTTTCGCAATTAAGCTTGTTATACAAACACTGGCGGGTAAAAAATACGCATGGTCATTTATTTTTAGTAAATTTTAGTCAATGGTCACTAATATATTTTTTTGTTTCTTTATGATTATTAATCTATATTAAATTGTCTGTGTATGGTCATTTATCTATATAAGTCATCTTTCTATGGTCACTAAATTATATTAAGTCACATCTTCATGATAACTTTAGGTAATTTTGAAATTGTAGAATTTTCAAGACGTCCCAATTTTATTTTTCTCGCTTTCTTTCATTCTTCTCCTCTCCCCTCTCCCTTTCTTTATCCCTTTGGCAATAAGTCCCATTGACGTCATGTTGTCGCTGCCATGTCACATAACTTATAAAAAATCATGTTACATACCCAAATCCGTATAAAACTTTCAACGTCGGATTCATGATTTAGGTTTTATTAGAGCTCTGCTTGATTTCAAATCTTTTATTGCTGCACTCTTGCATTCTGCAACTTGATTCTGAGCTACCTATATAACCCTGCCATGAGTCACTTTACTAGAAGAGTTGAGAAGATTGAGCACAACTTATTAGAAAAATTTATCATGCATTGAAATCTGTCATCTGCGTATTTTGACATGATCAGGTTGAAGGATGCGTCAACATAAAATCTGAATGGTAATATGGCGACACAATGTTAACGTGATCGGTGGCTCCTTGCCGAAGGGAGGGAGGAAAAGTAGAGACAATAGGGAAAAGAATGAGGGCGGGAGAGAAAATAAGTTTAAGATGTTTTGTAAATTTCAAAATTAGTCATATTGACCAAAAAATGTGACTTAATATAGATGAGTACCATAAAAGAACAAAAATAGATTAGTAACCTTAAGCTAAAATTTATAAAAGTGATCCAAGAGAAAAAAAATGAGTACTCTCTCTGAAAACCCTACTATGCCCACCACCGAAATCACCACCACCGCCGGCCTCCCTGACTCTCACAACCATGATCTGCCAAGCGGTCCACCTTGTAAACCCTCAGCTAGTCCCATGGAGATGGACAATACTACGACCATACCACCGGACAAGCCACCGGACTCACAGACGTTATCCTTCAAGGAGAAGCTTCTCAACCACCATGGCCAGCAACTTACACTTCTCTCAGAGGAGGATCTAGTGACCGCTGGCCTGTGCACATGGCAGACGAGGCCTCGCAACTCTTGTGAGCCGAGGTTGATCTTAACTTGTTGGCAGAATTGTTACCACAATGGGCGAACTGTCTCATCTTGAAGCTCTTGGGGCACTTTATGACCCACGAGGGCATGGAATGCCATCTCCGGGGCCTATGGAAGCCAAAGGGTGCGATGACTCTCATCGATCTAACCAATGGTTACTACCTCATTTGGCTTGAGCACCAAGACGACCATGATAGGGTACTAATGGATGGACCTTAGACAATTATGGGGCATTATTTAACGGTGCACTTCTGGTCCTTGGAGTTTGATCCGGCCACGGCTAGCATCTTATCCACTATAGTTTAGGTCAAACTTTTTGGCCTCCCGATGATTTATTATCATGAATGAGTACTCATTGCTATCTCTCAAGTCCTCGGGAAGCCCTACACGGTTGACGCAGTGACTCTCAGGGCGCAGCGAGGATGGTATGCACGTATTCGCATCGAGCTTGACCTGAATATCCCCTCTCCGGAGTTATGTTAGTAACTGGGAAGAGAATCAAGATTGAATATGAGAACCTACACATAATATGCAAGAGGTGTGGGAAATATGGGCACCAAACAGTGGCGTGCCCAATGACCCCATGTTCGGCCCCATCATCGTTGCCTGGAACCACGCCTACTGCTGTCCAATAGAATCCACCAGAGGCTCCAACGGGTCCTACTGCTGCTACAACCCAACCTCGACCTGTGGATAATCAGGTTGTTGAGCCCAGTCTTGGAGAATGGATGGTGGTGAATCACTGCTGACGACCACCGATCAGGACGGGTGCTGGTGCTCTGGTCAGTGAAAACCAGTTCACGGCGCTAACGGCATTGTAGAACCCAGAAGGGAACTAGGAGTCCAGCTGTGGGATTCCGAACGGAGCTTCTGGGTCGATCCAACGAGAAGCAACGCCGGGGAAGAGAAGCCCAACGGCTAATTATGAGATTCCTACGGCTGGGGGGAGAGGAAATTCAGGCGGACTACGCACCTAACTGAAGGGCCCAACAGGCGAATCCCATATCAAAATCTCTATCCCGGATAATCAGCTCATGATTTCTGATCTTAATAGGCTTAGCCAAAATGATTTTATTCGCCCTTATTCTGAGTTATTGCCAAAATCTAACAAGCCATTTTGCACTCCCTCTGCAGGTTCAGTGTCGGAGCCCACCAAGGACGCAACAAGGAAGAAAAATATCTCAGTTAAGACCCAAGCCCACGCTGACAAATCAAGCCACAACCAGGCGGCCCACCCAAAGTCCTTTTCCCATGAAGCCCAGAACTCGGGGCCCACACAGACACCTAAAAATTCTAAAATAATTCCTGCTTTTACTAAGTTTACTAACACCATTGGTCTTAATACCGTTCCTCTAATTCCAGGCTTTCGGTCCAAGCAGACAACAGCCCAAAAAAGAAAGGAGAAAGCGAAGGCCTATCAAGTCCAGCCTATATCCCAACGGGCCAGGTACTTCTTGGACCCAGACCCAGGGGAAGAAATTGACTTGGAAAAAATGAAGAAGTGGGCGCGATCCAGGCCCAATATTGATAGAGCACTGATGGGCCAACCTCAAGGACAATCAGACCATCCTGAAGTTCAAGAGCCGAGATGTGAGGAGACTATAGACCTGGGCTCCAAGTTTTGGGCCTCCGAGAGTGACCCAACCCAGACCAGGTGTAGTCACTCTGAGCCTGCCTCGGAGCTGGCGACTGAGCATGAGATGATCCAAGAAGGCGGAGAGGAGGGAGACATGGGCCTCGCAGCCATGTCAGTATAATACATCACCCCACTGTTTGCTCTCATCTTCCCTTCCTATCTACTTACTCTAATTTAATATTTGATACCAGTATATTATTCTGTAACTGTTGTGGGGCCGGGAGCCTACGCTTCCTGCAAGCTGTTCGTACCTTATTGCTATAGTATAAGCCAAATATCCTTGTCATCCTTGAACCCCAAATTTTGGGTAGTACTGTTGATCAGGTTTGCCAACAGCTGAGCTTCTCGAATATTGAACGGGTCGAGGTAACTGGTCGGAGTGTTAGCATTTGGCTATGTTGGACTGAGCCTGTTGTCCGCCTCTCTATCCTGACTCGTGATACCCAGTTTATCCAAGATGAAGTCCGCTCCCATTGGGGGGATTTCCAGCTCAGTGTTATTTATGTAAGCCTCAGGGCCTAAAAAGGCCAAGGGCTATGGAGTCATCTCACTACGCTTAGCTCCACCATAACAGGACCTTGGGTCCTGGGCAGAGACTTCAATAACATCATGTCATTGGATGAGCGTCAGGGAGGCGTTGATACCCTCTTGGACCAAAATCTGTGATTTGCTGAGTACATTGACACACTTGGTCTTATTGACGTAGGATACATGGGCCCGAGGTTCAGCTAGTCACATGGTCGGGAGACCTCTACCCGAATCTTCAAGCATCTGAATCGCATGTTGTACAATGGCGAGTGGAGACTAGGTTGGCCCGAGGCTATGGTGAAGCACCTCCCACCACTAGCCTCTGACCACTCTCCTATCCTCCTCAACTTCCGACCGGGGGAGGAGGGAAGTAGAAGGGAGAGACTTTTTCGCTGCCTAGTTTCCCCATACAAACTTCATGACTTTTTTTAATTCTTAGTATTCCAGGACTTCAATCGCTAGGAGTGCTCTGGAGGCCCTCACACTGGCTCTACAATAGGGGAACCATGGTGTTTTTGGTTACATCCTTTACCATAAGGATAGATGCATTGCCAGGATTGGTAGAGTTCAACGATTATTAGAGTCCGGGGCTACGTGGGGGCTACTCTGCCTAGAGGGCAAGCTCCGCTTGGAGCTCGAGAACATCCTTGATCAAGAGGCTCTACTCTAGATGCAGAAGTCCAGGGAGGATTAGATTATGGATGGGGATCGCAACACTCGCTTCTTTCATATCTTGACCATTGTTCTGCTATATGAAAACTGGGTCAGCAGCTTATTATGCCCGTCTGGAGATTAGATCTGGGACCAGGACACCCTCTGCTTACTAGCCTTGGACCACTTCCAGCGACTATACACAGAAGAGGAGTCACGCTGACCAATACTCACATACCAGAATGAATTTTTGACTTTAGATACTAGTCGCCTGGTTGGATTGTGCTGCCCACTTTCACGTGCGGATATCCATGATAGACTTTTCCAGATAGGACCCTATAAGGCCCCTAGGGAGGACGATTATCAGGCAGTCTTCTTTCAGAGATGTTGGGATATGGTTAGTAACTCAGTTTGTGTTCAAGTTCAGGAGTTCTTTAGCAGTGGTCAGCTCTTTCCCCACCTGAACACCATTCTGATCACTCTGATACCTAAATTCCCAATGCCTGAGACCTCGGTACAGTTTTGGCCTATCAGCTTGTGTAGTATTCTCTATAAGATCATTACCAAGATTTTGGTGAGTCGACTAAAGCCTCTCCTGGATACGATTGTTAGCCCGACGTAGTCCAATTTTATCTCTGGACGATATATGTCTGACAATATTATCATTCTCCATCAACAGATTATGAGGTTGCAGGGGTCAAAACTGCGACTAGGGCTGAAGTCGTGGAATGCAACTTAGAGGTGCCAATGGTCGAGGTGGTTGGTATAGAGCAGGTTGGTTTTGCTGATGTTCAACTAGCTTACAACTCGGATGTTAGTTTGGTGGTCTCTACTGCGTTGGAAGATGAGATCTGGGTGGACAGGCTCACCCAACAAATTGTGGACATTTTCCTCCGTAAAGTGGAAATGGAGAATACTACGGTGGTGCCACGATCAAGAACCAGAAAAGATAAAGGGATTATAACCCCAATCAGGTCAAGCTCTAGAACGAGGAGTGAGCAAGGCGGCTGCTCTCGTCAAGCTCCTGCCAAAGCGAGTCAAGGTTAAAGCACCAACCAAACCACCGGACGACATCGGTCTTACTCCTATATTGGCTTGAATTGAACAGCAAGCAAATTTGGATCTCCGACAAGCGAAATTGGCAAAGGACACTTGGAATACATCCAAGAAGGTTAGAGTGATTTGGGGCGCTAATGCTCCACAAATTCTGGACGGTCTACGAAGTGTCGCTGCTTGCAAAGACCAAACAAAGGTCTATGATCCTCCTTGATTATCTTGAATATGTTTCGGTTGGAGTGATTTATTTTGGTGGTCTCCATGATGGATGTCTTTTTGGTTGCTTGCCTTGGTGTTTATTCATTCCAAGCATTGTGATTTTCTTTTGTTCTAACTCCCTTCGTGTTGTTAGTATTTGGATGTAATACCTTTGGGGGTTTTTTTTAGGAGTAATACAATTTTACTTTTCAAAAAAAAAATTATCATTCTCTATGAGATGCTTCATTCGATGGCCCACAAGGGCAGTCGCTCTGGCTGGATGGTCATCAAGCTTGACCTGGAGAAAGCGTATGATCGGCTCAGCTGGGACTTCCTTCAATAAATGATTGATCTAACTTGCCTTTCGACCACTTTTGTTGGCTGGATCATGGAGTGTGTTAGGACTACCTCGATGCAGGTCCTCTGCAATGGCGGAAAGACAAAATCCTTTCACCTGTCCCGTGGGATCCATCAGGGTGACCCTATCTCCCCCTACCTCTTTGTTCTTTGCATGGAATGGTTATCCTATGCCATAGAGCAACTTGTGCAAAAAGGCAGGTGGGCGCCTGTCAGATTGACACGTCAAACCCCCTTTTATCCAAGCTGATGTTTGATGATGACCTAAACTTATGTGCGAGGCCACGGTTGACCAAGCGATCATGGTCCGGGACCTCCTGGCAACCTTCTATGATGCTTTAGGTCAGCATGTTAGTCTGCCCAAATCCAAGTTCATGGTTTTTCAGAATGTTTGGCAGGAGCTGGTTAGCTGCATCAGTGACGTGATGGGAATCCCATTGACTACAGAGTTGGGACAGTACATTGGTGCCCCAACAGCTTTGAGGAGAGGCTGCTAGGAGACCTACCATTATATCTTAGAGAGACTTCAAGGTAAGATGGCTGGTTGAAAGGCGAAGACACTGAGCAGGGCGGGTTGCGAAATGCTTGCCTGATCGGTACTGTCCTCCATCTCGGCGCATGTGATGTAGTGAGACCTCTTACCTTAGACTGTTTGTGCAGATATGGATAGTTGTATTAGTAACTTCATCTAGGGCACCCACCAGCATTTAGATCGTCAGAGTATGCACCTGGTCAGTTGGGCCACCCTCTGCCTCTCTAAGGAGGTAGGTGAGCTAGGTCTCTGGCCGATACAGAAGGCCAATATGGCATCCTTCGCCAAGTTGCTATGAATATTTATTCAGTCCTAGGACTCTCTCTAGGTGGGTGTCCTGGTGGACAAGTATGGAGAGGAGGGCTCTGACCTCAACCTGCTTCAGCCGAAGACCTGCTCCTCTGTTACCTTGCAGGCGATGGTGCAGGCCCGCCCGGCTCTGGCTCACAGCCTCTGCCTAAATGTGAGTAATATGTTATAGACCTCCTTCTGGGATGACCCATGGCTCTCCCCTCTCCGAAACTACCTCCTTCGAGACCTTCATGCCGAGGAGGCTGATCGACGAGTAGCTGAGTACTGGTCGCCGGGGAGTGGGTGGGATATCTCTAGGCTAGAGGCATTCCTGCCCCCTCATCTTATCTGCTCGGTGACTTTAGCTTTATTGAAAGTTTTACCAGATTAGCCGGACACAATATTTTAGAGCCTCACGCAGGACAGACGATTCTCTTGCCACTCCTTCTACAGAGTCTTATGCAGGGAGAGGGAGTTACCACCAGCTGACCCAGTTTGGAGTCGGATATGGGCCCTACGAGTTTCAGAGTGCATTCACCTATTTACCTGGCTTTTCTGTCATGGCATGTTGATGATGAATGCAGAATGAGCTCATAGGCACTTCACGAAAGACGGTATATGTCCTAGATGTGGTATTTTTTCTGAGTCACTGATGCATATGTCTCGTGATTACAGGTTCTTCAGGGCGGTATGGGTGGCTCTCCTTCCACGGCCTCCCAGGGACTTTTACACGGAGACTAATCCTCGCAGATGGCTCGGGACCAATAACTCGGCCACAGCTACACCCATGGTTAGACCACCCTGGGCAACGACATTTGTGACAGCATGTTGGTGGCTCTAGCGATGGTGGTGCGACTCTGCCTTCCGGCCCGACACCACTTTAGGGCGCACCCCTTCCCCCATCATCACGCAATCACAGGAGTTCGCTCGTGTCCTGACAGATCGGATTACTTCACTTCCCCACCCCGCGAGATCCTGGTATCTTGGCAGTGCCCCGCGGAGGGTTTCATCAAGCTCAATACAGATGGAGCTTCGATGGGCAACCCGGGCCTGCTTGTGCAGGTGGTATCAAATGTGACTCGGTGGTTATTGGGTTTGCGGTTTAGCCAAGGGCATTGGCAGCTACACCCCCTCACTACAGAGCTCTGGGCCTTAGTCCTAGGGCTCGAGTTGACGTGGGAGAGGGGCTTCCGGAGGGTCCAAGTGGAGTTAGATTCATCCCTGGCCATCTTATGTGTTGGACGAGATGCAGACCGAGCTCACTCCCTGGCAACCTTGATGCTTAAAGCGAGGGAGCTACTTATGAGAGATTGGCAGATCGATATCCAGCACACATGGCGGGAGGGCAACCGAGTTGTAGATGCACTCTCCAAGCATGCGTTGAAGATTCATACGAGCTTTCTGTTTTCGATGTACCCTTTGACTATTGTATTCAGACGTATTTAGATGATTTACAGGGTGTTAGCCTTCTTCGCTGCACCTGTATGGCCAGTGATGAACTGAGAGGATCAGCTATAGCGGTTTCAATGTCAAGACGGGTCACCACGACCTTGCCGAGGTACTCTTTCCCTCCTGATGCAGATTTTTCCACTGGACAAGGCCGGCGGCCGCAACCTTGAAAGAAAGAATCTCGATACTGAGATCAGTAGAATTTCTTTTGATGCTGGTTAGTTGATTATATTTGATACCCTGTACTTATTTTTCGTATTTATATAGGGCCATGACCCCACCATTTTTACCAAAAAAAGAAGCTAAAATTTATAAAAGATGAATGATCATGAATGTCTTTTACCCAAAGACCGGCACAATCAGCAAAAACATAAAAAGTTACCTTTTTTCCTATAATGGCTTGAAAAGTTGCTTGATAATGCCTGAAAAAAGTTGTGTTGCGAAACGATCCTGAGCACCTGATACAAGGAAATCTTATTTAGGAGGATGAAATATGTGCCATGTTCATTAGTAAAGACTAAATTGGTTCTAAAAAAAAAGTAAAGACTAAATTAAAGTTGAAGTCGAACACTGTTCGAATCTCAGTCAAGATAGACGGGCTCGAACATGAGACCATGGTGGAGAAGGTCCAATTTGCTCACCACTTGCACGGTTTGTACATCGATTACATATGAATTGGACTATTGGTGAGTTTCTACGAGAATTTATAGGGGCTTCCTATTTAATCAGCATTTTCTATGCATGATCAATTTAAACTTGCTGGTCACTACCCATTACATCAGGGATAATCTTTCCATAGCCAATTATCGGTAGTGACTTGGACTACAATCTCATTCTTGCCATGTCGCCCAGTTTTGGCACGTAACCCAATATTTATTTATTTTTTTGAGAGATAAAGATGGCGCGAAGCCTATATTAAAAAAAGATTACAGTACAGCATAGAAAAATACAATGACATAAGACGATAAAGACCAAACAGAAAACGATAACCAATCCAATGACTGCAGAGTGGCACAGAGGGGAGCGATGGGCAATCGAGAAGGCAAGAAAGCCAAACGATCGGGCGAAAATCTGCCGAGATAAAGCTACGGCCATTAACCACGAGACGAGCTCGTGGGCATTTGAATGCACACAAGATGCACGCAAATGAGAGCCAAGGTCGACCAAAATCAACCAAGACAAGATTCTCCACCTGCAACCACCAGAAAGGTACCAAGATCCGAAAAGATCTCTTATCGAACATAAGCCGCTCCAAGCAAAAGCAAACATAAAATAACAAAAACCCGAAAAAGCCATAAAACAGTCGAGGCTCGGAATCAAAAGCAACAAACATAAGAAAAACAACAAAAAAAAAAGAACAAATTAAAGACGAAACTCCCGACCAGTTATTAAAGATCGACAGTGGATGACGGACGGCGGACCGAGGATGATGGCGGGATGGGAGCGGGCAGGCAGACGACCAACTGGGCGACGGGGCCAACGGGAGGATCGGGTTCGGGACGGCGGGATCCGGATCGGGACAGCGAGTAAGATGGACGACGAGATCCGGACGGGGAAACGACGGGGACACCGGGATCGGGAGCGGACGGCAGGATGGCGGCGAGCAGGAGACGATCTGGACGACGGGGTCTGGAGCTTCGGCGACGATCTCGGTGAGGAGCAACGACGACAGAGCGACAGAGGAAGCAGCAACCGAGATAACAGAGGCGACTGTGCCAAGGATAGCTCCACTCTCAGGAGAGGGAGAGAAAAAGCTCCACTCTCGGGAGAGGGAAAGAGATTCTTGCCAACACTTAAGTCTTTTGTGACAAAGAAGAAGTGAAGCAATCACAGCAAGAGGTAAATGGATTGGGTTCCTCTCCTTTTGTAAAGAGGAAGATGAGCTCCCTCTCCCTCCCCCCGAGAAAGATGAGCTTCAAAACTTGGAACAAGAGAGGTACCCAATATTTATTAGACAATTAATTAATTCCCATACTAACCTTGTTTTGGGCGGGGAACCACGAATTTATGTGGTTAAGACAATTTTCTTTTTCTTGAATCGAATATGTAAAGTTTGGTATCGAATTATATATCGTATGGAGTTCTATATAAGTTCTGCATTGATATATTCCGCCTTGTGATGTTATTTTGCTAATTTATTCACTTCAAAAATCTCATACTAACCTCATCCTAATGAAGGTTAACATATAACTACGATGATGAACATATGCATTAAATTGGAAGACCAACGTTTTTTAAAGTTTTCTAATACGTGTTAACTTTAGTTTAGGTGGGATTAGTAGGGAGCGAATTTGGTCCTGGAAGGACCAAATCCAACCAGGATCGTCCTGGACGATTCAATGGTTGATTTAGTTATGATTCAATAGTTCACTGAATTATGATTCAATGGTTTACCTAGTTATGATTCAATGATCAGTTTTTTCCCATCCCGGATAAATTGGGGTCCGTCCCAGTTACCCAGTTACGATTCAATGGTTTACTCAGTTACGATTCAATGGTTTACTCAGTTACGATTCAATAGTTTTCCCAGTTATGATTCAATAGTTGTGGGCTTTTTTTATTTTGCACCCCCGTATTTCTGAATTTTTGCAAAATAGTCCCTGTGTGTTCTTCAATAAAAATCCTCCAGCACCGTGCTGGATTTGGCCTCCAGGACCAAATCCGGTCCCGGGATTAGTATGCCAATGAATTAAATTTCCCGTTACTACGTAATTAAATAATTAAGAGGCAATTTATTAATTTCAATGCTAAATTCTTCCAAATAAAAGTTAAAACATGTTAGGAAACTAAAAATTTGGTAATGAACATATGATGAAGGATCGAATTTCTAGTTTCCTAATAAGCATTAACCTTGCTTTTGAATTTTTTATAAACCATGTGGACACTTTTTGAATAGACTAATTCAAGATTGAATAAAAAAATTTAATAAAATATTTAATTATGTTGCATTCTCAAAGCTCTAATCCTGTGATCTTTTGTTTAAATTATAAAAGTTTTGCTAGTTAACATAAGTGCTTGTAGATTAAAATTTTTGCAATATATATAAAAAACCAATTGAAAAAATAGTATGAGAGTATAAAACAACCGAAAAATTCTCAAGTTAATTTCACATGCGAGTAATCAAAAGATAAACCCATAGAAACAAACATCACTCATACGATATGCACAAGGTTGCGAGCATATTAAAATTCTATTGCAGTAAAACTCAATGAGAAAAACTCAAACCTACAAAAATTTTAGTTTCATTATTTGTGTTAGCATTAGTTTGGGTATGGTTAATGTGAAAATTAATTAATCATTAATTTTATTGTTACGTAAGATGAGTGTTTATCTTTTTGAACAAAGATGTCCGTTGTTCTAAGTATATGTTGTATTATATTATTAATTTGGTGCATTCTCCAAATTCAAAACCCTTAATTAAGTATCAAGACAACTTCCAAAAAAAATAATGGTTAAGATAGAACTTTTTTTTGATCAAGTTAAGATAGAACTTTGCTGTCTAAGCCAATAGTTAATTGGAAACTGATTAATTGCCCTACTCACCATAATAATTAATGGAAAGTAATTAATTATAATATCGACCCATCCCATAAAAGGAAACTAAGGATGTCAACTTTGTAGTTTCCTAATAAGTGATAAAATTAATTTGGAAATGTTTAGTATGCCAATTAATCATTTATTTATTACATCATTACATAAGCTACCATTTGAACAAGCCACTCGCATTTAAATAGAGACAAAGGCCAAAAACATTTATCTCAAATTTTCTAATTGCAAGTACTTATTGATAAATCATTCACTATTTCTTGAAGCTCGATCTCCCCCAGACGAACCATGGATCATCCTTTCTCATCCTCCAAATCCCCTGTAGCCATGATAATAGCTTTCCTCACCTTCATCCTAATGGCCATCCAAACATACAAAAAGAAGTTCGGTCCTAAGAAAATGTTGCCTCCAGGACCAAAGCCCCTCCCTATAATAGGGAACTTGCACCAGCTGACCAATTCGCTTCCTCATCATCGTTTCACGGACCTGGGGAAGAAGTACGGACCCGTCATGTACCTTAAACTCGGACAGGTTCCCTGCGTCGTCGTCTCTTCGAAGAGAGCGACCGACGAAGTACTGAGGACAAAAGACGTATTGTTTGCCCAAAGACCAACCACGGCTGCGGTGGAGATCTTGTCATACAACTTCAGGGGCATTGCATTCACTCCTTGTGGAGATTACTGGAGACAAATGAGGAAGATCTTCGTGGTTTACTTGGCGAGCGCGAAACAGGTCGCGTCGTTTAGGCCAGTGAGGGAAGCGGAGGTGGGGTCGATGCTTGAATCGATCGTGGATCAGTCGAGAGGCGGGCAGCCGGTGAATCTGAGCAAGATGTTTTATTCTGTGATGACGAGTATGATCTCCAAGGCGACGTTCGGGGACTCGTGTAAGCGTGTGGATGCATTTAAACTGCTTCTTCCGAGGATTGTTGAGATGACAACAACCTTTAATATTGCGGAGTACTTCCCTTCAATTGGAATTCTTCAAAGTACTACAGGAGTTAAGGGGAAAGTAATCAAGCTACAACAGGAGATCGACGATGTGCTCGAGAGCGTGATCGCTGAGTACAGAGCATCCGAGAAGGCGGGGCGAACGAAAGCAAACGAGTGTTCTCCTGAGACTTCAAGATCAAGGTGGCCCGGAAGATTCCTTGTCCACGGAAAGCATCAAAGCGATCCTCTTCGTAAGTAATCGCGGTCCAATACAGCCTCTATCGCGGGTTTTGGATTCTGAAATTGATTTGATCGTTCGGATTTTTTTTTTTTTTTTGTAGATAGAATAATATATTAAACCCAAAATAGTTACAGGAAGTAGTACAATCCTACGCAACAAGTTAATTACAATGGTAATGATCGTTCGGATTTTTCTTATCAGGATGTGTTCGCACCCGGGATCGAAACATCAGCTTCGCTTCTGGAATGGACAATGTCTGAAATCATGAAAAACCCTGAAGTTATGCAGAAGGTGCAAGCGGAGGTAAGGTATTGTTTCCGCGACAAGGCGATCATCGACGAAGAAAGCCTCCATCAACTCAAGTACATGAACGCGGTCTTAAAAGAATCTATGAGGCTCCATTCCCCCGCTCCTGTCTTGAGAGAATCACACGGGAACATAACCATCGACGGATACGATATTGGTCCGAAAACACGAGTGTTCATCAACTCGTGGGCGATCGGAAGAGACCCGAAAATCTGGACTAATCCGGAGAAGTTTGAACCCGAAAGGTTCATCGACTCTTCCACCGATTACAAAGGGAACCATGTCGAGTTGATCCCGTTCGGTGCTGGGAGGAGGATGTGTCCTGGAATGATGTTCGCCATGACCGGGGTTGAGCTGACTCTAGCTAGCTTGCTTTATCATTTCAATTGGGAAGGCCTGAGCCCGGAAAGCTTGGACATGGATGAAATTATGGGAGGCGTCATAAAGAAGAAGCAGAGTCTTTGCCTTGTTGCTACTGAATACCGTCCATAATCGGCAGATATAGTGTGCCATTGAAATATCGCATTTCGATAGAATAAGGTGTGACCAAATTGGATCTTGTTCATGTCAATCTTTATGGGTTTTCGTTTATGATTATGTGGTTATGTCCGAATTATTTACGTAAGGGTTACAATGGATTAAATTGGGTATTTAGGGTTGGGAGTGGATTGGGTACGGAGTGAAAGAATTGATTCTGTATGGTTTGAAGTGAAGGGGGACTGCAGCGGCAAGCGCATATATGTGATAATGGCAAGCGCAGTTATGTGATAATGGCAAGTGCAGTTATGTGATAATGGCATGTGTATTTGTGACAGCGGCAAGTCCCGTTTATGATAATGGCGCGCGTGGCTATTTCATTTTGGTCCCTCGTATTTTAGCATTTTTGCAAAAAGGTCATACTGGCACGCACAGTTATGTGATACTGGCAACGCAGTTATGTGATACTGGCATGCGCAGTTATGTGATAATGACATTTGTATCCGGCCTGCGTTTGTGCGTGGCTTTTTTTATTTTAGTCCCCTTATTTTAGCGCGTTTAAAAAAAAGTCCCCGCGTGTCTTCATTCCGAACGGTTCGGAATCTGAGCATTCCGTACCCAATCCATACCCATTTAGGGTTGATGTTAATTTTTCTTGATGTTTATTGATTGGGCAAATTATCCCTAGTCCCTGATATTTCGTCATCCTCCCCTTCGAGTCCCTGCATTTTAAAAACTTATTTTGCTGTCTCCCGTGTTTGGTTAAACCTCGGGTCCTTGGCTCACGTTAACAGTTTTTTTCATTTTTGGTCATGAAAATGACTATTATATCCCTCTGGTCTTCTTCTCAGGTGAATAAAATTTTCCGGTCATCTTTTCCGACGACTCTTCATTTTTTCCGGCGAACTTTTCCGACAAAAAAATCTAAAAACCTAAAAAACTCTTCGTCATTTTTACCTCTTTTTTCTCGATGAACAATGAACAACAACTAAAAGCAAGCCAGCTTCGATTACGTTCTCGAACTTTTCTGCCGCAAGCGATTCGCTGTTGAATTTATACCAGGGACACAAGAACACTAGCGTCTTGTCCCCGTCGTTCACCGGCCGGTAGGTGGTGGTCCTAAGTGGCAAGGCGTTGACGATGAAAAGAAGAAGTATAGAAGGAGGAGGACCATGAAGACGAAGACGGATTTAAGGTTTCAAGAGACGCGATCGAGTTTGTAATCGAAGCAGAGGAGGACCACGGAATCGACGTCGGATTGCGCATTTTGACGCCGGATTCAAGGTTTTGAGAAACGGGATTGAGCCCACGTGGCACCCGTCGGCGCCGTGACATTGCGTCTCCTCCTCTGCTGTGACGTTGCGTCTCCTCCTCCTCCGCGTCGTTGATGTTCTACCCAGGGATGCGTCTCCTCCTCCTCCTTCAGTCCTAAGGTACGTAGCGGAGGAGAGGGAGAGGACGGCGGGGCTACTTGAAGACGGTAACCAGGGACGACGTTGGGGATTTGGGATTTGAAGTCGTCGATTTAGGATTTGAAGCCGTCGATTTGGTAGTTCTAGGCTACTCGAGGTTCTGTTTTTAGGTGTTGGATTTCAATTTTGAGAGGTTCTGTTCGGTTTCTCTGTCGAATTTGAAAGTGTCCTGTTCGCCGGAGTTCGCCGAAGTTCACCGGAGAGTCTTTGGAGTTCGTCGGATAAGATTACCGGAAGGTTGGAGTCGTCTGAGAAAAATATCAGAGGGGTATAATAATCATTTCCATGAACAAAAATGAAAAAAGAGCTGATGACGTCAGCTAGGGACTCGAGGGGAAGATTTAACTAAACACGGAGATAGCAAAATCAATTTTTAAAATGCAAGGACCCAAAAAAGAGATGACCAAACACCTGGGACTAGAGGATAATTTTTTCTTGTTGGTTTTGCACATACCAGTTCATATGAGCTCTTCTGGGTTCAATTGTTCGGTTTTCAAGTTTTCATGTGGATCAATTGGGGTCCATATGGGTCGGCCCTGGATTGGGCACGGACTGTACAAAATAGTTCCGTGCCGTTTGGAATTAATCTGGGCCATGGGATCAGGTCTTTAACTCTTCTCTCAGATCCGACGGTCTTTAAAAGTGCGAGGGTGTTTCGGTCTTTTGACTTACCTCTCTCCTACTTCTCCTCCCTTATCTCTCCTCCCTCTCTTCTAGGCCATGACAAACCACGGAGCATCTCAAATCTGGACCAAGTTCGCCGGCGAAGGCGACGACGATCCCGGCGACAGCGACGATCCCGGTGAGGAGCACCGGTTGTTCGTCAAGATCTAACGATTCCGACGCCGATAGAGGAGAGGAAGGGACCCGACCGCCGACGAGTGGAAAAACCAAATCCGAACAAGGACTCCTCGAAGTAGTCCTCGCTGGCCAAAAGTGGAAGAACCTGATCCACCGTCTTCATCTCCTCGCTTGTTGGCGTCGTTTCTGATTCTCCGTCGACGAGGACGGCGACAGGGTAGGATTCATGAGTCGATGACCGGAGACCTCAACGCCTGTAGTTGTTCCCGCAGCCGCCTCCCCCCTCCATTGGTGTACCCGCTGTTAGGGTTAGTTCGGCCACCACCGACGGTGTCATTTTTTGAGGGGGTCGAGGAGTTGGGGTTGAGGTCGTCGTCATATTTCTCGCCTATTGCCGGGGGTTGCAAATCGAGTGGTGAGTGATTAAATTAAAGAACCCAAATTAAAAATCTCACCGAACAGGTTATGCCATCAAGATGTGTGTGTAGTTTCAAAGTGAAAATAATTTCTTCTGTAATGAGTTGAAATGTGCCTGGGAACTCTTAACTGATGGTGTATTTGAATGTTTGTGTTGGTTGGTGGAGGGTTTCAACTCTAAGCCTGTAATTGTTGTTATATGTGAACTGCAATTAAACTCTTTATCATGTTTGAAATTTTCTTCAGATTTCATATATTAGTAGCTCAAAAGACGGGTTTCAAGATGGTGAGGGGAGTTGATGTATGGATTTCTAACTTAAATTGGGGAGTTTGTGAATGAAATTGAACTTAATATTGGTACAAGAAACCAGTTCTTTGTGTATGGAGTGTTTAAAGGTTTATTAATTATGATTAGATATAAGGTGTTTGACTGCAATGTTCAATTAGAGACACTTACAATAATCTCTCTCAAGTTGGGCCCCATTACTTTGGGTTTTTCGATGGGTCCGGGAGCTCATGCTCTTTGTTACGAGAATGGCATGCTCGGATTTACGAGAATGGAAGGCCGGATATACGAGAATGGCATGTCCGAGTAAGAGAAATGTCACGCCCAATTACGAGAATGGCAAGCTCGGGTTACGAAAATGGCATGTCCGGGTTACAAGAATGACAGGTCGGATTTAGGAGAATGGCATGCCCGGGTTCGAGAATGGCAGAACGGGTTTAAGAGAATGGCATGCCCGGGTTTGAGAAATATCATGCCTGGTTACGAGAATGGCAAGTCCGAGTTACGAGAATGGCATGCTTGGGTTACGAGAATGGCAGGCCAGGTTTAGGAGAATGGCATGCCCGGGTACTAGAAATGTCACACATGGTTACGAGAATGGCAAGCGCGGGTTATGAGAATGGCATACTCGGGTTACGATAATGGCAGGCCGGATTTAGGAGAATGGCATGCCCGGGTTACGAGAATGACAAGTCGGGTTTAGGAGAATGGCATGCCCGAGTACGAGAAATGTCATGCCCGATTACGAGAATGGCAAGCGCAAGTTATGAGAATGGCATGCCCGGGTTACGAGAATGGCAGAACGGGTTTAGGAGAATGGCATGCCCGGGTTTTAGAAATTTTAAATAAATTAATCAAATAGCATGCACGGTTATGTCTAATATTATGTCCGGTTATATTAAAATGACATGTTTGATTCGTACTAATTAATCACCTACATTACCAATTTTAATTAATAAAATAAAGTGCAAGTTAAAAACAAAAAAAACTAATTAAAAAACTAAAGTGGAGCGCGTGATCACCTTCCATGTGCCACGAGTATGTTTTTTTTCTTGTCACCAGAATGCCACGCGCGCGGGTCTTTTATTTTTATGCCATCCTTTTTAATTTAATTACGAAAATACCACCGTATTTTAATTCTGGGGCCTTTGGTCCAAATGGTCCGGAATATGGACCATTCCGGATCCACTCTGAACCCCATATGGGTCATGTTTGTACATTGCGAGTTCACAAGTTAACCGTTGCTTAAACCGATAATTTAAGCACTAGTTTAACTTAATATATAATTTAATTATTTAGAAAATCTTCATTACAGTTTATTAAAAAAATTATAGTTTATAGAGTTTGAAATTTAATTTTTAATAAAGTTGAGTTTATCTAGTGTATTAAGATCTTGTTATATATTTAGACCCACCCTACTCGAGCTCATACCATTATTTAGGCCCATCCTCTAACCAAGCCTAATTGCTTATTGGCTTGGCTCATTTTAAACTCTCGACCAAGATTTTCCAAGTAAAACTCCCAAACGAGGTGCAATTAATTAATCAAATTATGCAAACATCCGACTTTTTCTAAAATTTTGAATAATCTAATTTTTTTTCAATTAATAAGAGATTTATGTTCATTTAAGAAAATATTTGGTTCAAATTTACGAATTTACAAAAAATTATTACCAGTAAAATATAACTTGACAGTGCTAAAATTTGTATATCAGAAATTCACAAAATAGATCTAAGTATGCATGGACTTAGTCCAAAATATTTATTAAATAAATCCTAGTTTTCCAACTAGGTTATCAATCTGGTAATTGACTTGTTGATTTTGTAACCGACTTGTTAATTTGTTTTGTTACTGCTTAGTTGTCGGTGGTGGAAGGAATTGAATTTGGGGATCGCTGAACTAAATTAAGTTATGGAATTTGACGGTTATTATTGAAAATTTATTGAATAAGAACTAAAAAAATTCTTCTACCGGTGGAATCTATTAAACTCGTACAAAAAACATTGTTTTCAATGATTTTTTTAAAGTATATATTATTAAATGCCATGAAATATACATCTTACTTAGAGTGATAATCCCCCACCATGTATTTTTAAAATGAATTATCTTCTGAATTTAAACTTTGGAATCATTTACGCAAGTAACGATCATTTTCATATTAGTTTATGAAACATTTTCCAAATTCAAAAGCCTCAATTAATTATCAGAGAGAAACTTTCAGAACAATCAATGGGCTATATGGGATTGGTTGCTCTGCTCAATAATTAATTTTAAATTAATAATTTTTTCATACAAACCCATGTTAAATGAATGTTAACCCATATTAGAAATCTATAAATTTATTAATAAACATATAAATTCAATTCAATTAAGAACCAAATTCGTAATTTCTTAATATGTGTTAACCTTAAATTTGGTGGGGTTATAATGAAAACAATTTGCGCATTGGCTTTTTTCCATTTACTCCACATCACTGAATTTAGGTCTCTACTTAATTTATCCCACAAATTAAATTAGATACAAAAGAAACCAAACAACTTTTGTCACTTTCCTCCAATTGATTAACAAATATGTCCAGAACCAAATTTGTAATTTCCCAATTACACATAAATTGTTGAGTTACATAGCAACAACCCAATAATTAATGGCCAATTAATTAATTTCCATACCAATCACACCCAAATAAGGCTAACACCTTTAAAGCAATCAAAATCTTGGTTCCTTATTTGTCAACATTATTTATGGTGGGGTCAGACAATTAATTAATTGCTCATTAATTGTTGGATTACATTCACATGACAAAATGGGAGTTGTACCACAATATACTAGTGTTAAATATTTTTTCAAAACTTTTGTCTCATTTCAAAAGTCGCACTCGACTCAATCCTAGATTAGGCGACGTATCGGATTCTAGGTTTTCTAAAAGAATGGGAGCCACTGGTACTTAAAAGAGACAAAGGTCAAAAACCTTCATGTTGGTTTCCTAATTGCAAATCCTATTATTCCCACCATGGATCAACCTTTCTCCTCCAGTTCCACCATAGCCTTGATGATAGCTTTCTTCACTTTCATCATAATAGCCATGCAAAGATACAACAAGAGGACCGGTTCCGACAAAACTTTGCCTCCAGGCCCAAAGCCACTCCCCATTATAGGGAACTTGCACCAGCTGATCAGCTCGCTCCCTCATTCTTGTCTGACCAACCTGGGCAAGAAGTACGGACCCGTGATGTACCTCCAACTCGGAGAAGTCCCCTGCGTCGTCGTCTCTTCGACGCAAGCCGCGGAGGAAGTAGTAAAGACTAATGACATATTGTTCGCGCAAAGACCCGCTACAACTGCTGTAGAGATCTTGACATACAACTGCAAGAGTATTGGATTCAGTCCTTACGGAGAGTACTGGAGACGGATCAGGAAGATCTTTGTCGTTCACTTGGCGAGCGCGAAACAGGTCGCGTCGTTCGAATCTGTGAGGGAAGCCGAGGTGGCCACACTCGTCGGATCGATTGTGGATCTGTCGAGGCGCGGGCAGCAGGTGAATCTGAGCAAGATGTTCTATTCGATAACAACTAGTATCATTTCGAAGGCCTCGTTCGGGGACGCGTGCAAAGGGGTGGATGCATTTACCAAGCTTCTTCCGAGTATAGTTGAGATGACAACAGCCTTTAGTGTCGAGGAATTCTTCCCTTCGGTCGGAGTGCTTCGAAGGATCAGCGGAATTAGAGGCAAAGCAATCAGGCTACGCCAAGAGATCGACGTGGTGCTCGAGAGCGTGATCGCGGAGTATAGAGCATCAGAAAAGGCGGGGCGGACCGGATCGAATAACATTCTGGGTGTTCTTTTGCGCATTCAAGACGAGTGTGACCCAGACAACTCCTTATCCACAGAAAGCATCAAAGCAATCCTCTTCGTAAGTAATTCCGATCACTGAATTTGGCTACCGAGTTTAATTTGAGTGTTGCAGTAATTTACTACATTTTTTTCGCAAGTAGTTGTTGGAGCGGAAAATTATTTCGACGTTCATGTAGATTTTTAAGCTGATTTATGTACCATCATATTTTTCTTATCAGGATGTGTTTGCTGCTGGCATTGAGACATCAGCTACAGTTCTAGAATGGACAATGTCTGAAATTATGAGGCACCCTGAAATTATGAAGAAAGTACAAGCAGAAGTAAGGGAGAAATTCTCCGATAAATCGAGCATCGACGAAGAAAATCTTCATCAGCTCAAGTACATGAACGCGGTAATCAAAGAATCTCTGAGGCTCCATCCCCCTGCTCCACTCTTATTCCCAAGGGAAGCAAGCGAGAGACTGACAATCAACGGATACGAGATTGATCCGAAAACGAGAGTGTTCATCAACGTGTGGGGGTTGGGACGAGACCCGAAAATTTGGGCTGATGCGGAGAAGTTCTGCCCCGAAAGATTTCTCGATAGTTCTATCGATTACAAAGGTAACCATCTTGAGTTCATCCCGTTCGGCGCTGGGAGGAGGATATGTCCCGGAATGACGTTCGCCATGGCCAGCGTCGAGCCGGTTCTTGCCAACATGCTTTATCATTTCGATTGGGAGCTTCCTGATGGTCTAAACCCGGACTCTCTGAACATGGATGAAGTTATGGGAGGCATCGTACAAAAGAAACATAATCTTTGCCTTATTGCTACCAAATACCGTCCATGATCGGAAGGTACGATGAGTTGATCCGAAGAATGAATCTCTGTCACTTACTGTACTATGCAGTTGGAATAATGCATTATGTATTTGCATATGGTTTGATCTGTCGTTTTTCTTTATGTTGTTGGGTTCAATTGTTTGATTTTCCTAGGTTCATGTGGACTCAATTGAGTTTTTCTGAGTTGATTTAGGTCTCTTTGGGTTCAAACTCTTCTGGGATTGGCTTCTGGGTCAACCATGCTTGACTGCTTTTGGATGTTCCAAAGAGGAACTATGTTCTGATACCAATTAGACAAGCTTAGTAAATTCTCATTAACTCATAACAATTTAAAAAGATAGGAAGGAGAGGATAGGAAATATAACAAAGGTAGAGAGATAAAGTGTTGGGGGAGTAATTTTTTTAAGTATTTATATTATTTTTCACGTCATGAAGCATAGTTTAATTGTTTAATGATCAGGATGAAGCGTCGATAGGTCGGATGATGAGTCGTACCATCTGATTTAATGCATGTTATGTCAAAATCGTAAAATTCTATCGCTTGTTTTATGTGTTTAAAATCACATTGTATTGGACTGAAAACTGCTCAAACTATGTAAATGAACTCTTTTTTAGATATACAAAAGGTTGGATCTTTAGAGCTTTGTAGTTATGGATTTTGAGGTTTAATTGCTTATTGGGGGTTCAATTTGGGCGTGATGGATTCTTAGTTTTGATAGCGGAAGGCATTTTTTGCTTATTTAGCGTTTTTAAAGTAGGGTTCTTCATACTCGAATCACAATCCTTATAAAAAAATAAAAGAAAGTAGAGTAAATTTGTAATTTGTCGACTTTATTGTTGATCACGATGATGCTAATGAACTCTTCTTGCCCAAATAAGTGTTGACAACTTATGTTTTTGTCTGTATGAATTGCCCATTTCTTCTCTAGTGATGCTCTTGCATTTGATGATGTCTGAAGGTTATCTGCTATGTGGCTTCATATGTTCTCTGTGCAACTTGGTTTGAAAAGTTGGTGGTTTTGCAAGTTCATTGACGATAATTCATCTTTCACTCGCCTTCAATTAGTTTTTGAACCAATTTTTAATTGAATGCTGACTTGGACTCCATACTGGTAATGATATGTCTTCGGTCACCGAAAAACAAGTTAGAAGAGGATAATTATACTGTTTTGCAAGGTACAAGATGCAAAATAGCCCAAATATTAGTAGAAGGGATTAATTGTACTTGTTAAACTTGTAAAAGGGCATATGTGACATTTATTCCTACTTTTTTAAACCAGTGGTACGCGACCAAACTACAAAATACTAAAGTATAGTTTTACCATTAATCTATATATGCATGGACTTAGTCTACAATATTTATCAAATCAATCCTAGTTTTCAAACTGGTAATTGACTTGACAATCTTGGAACTGTTAATTGATCTTGTTACTGTTTATGTATTGCTGGTGGAAGGAATTGAATGTGGAGATCAAAGCTTTATTATAGAAGTGTTGCGCTATGGAGTACGATGGATTTTAACATACAATTATCGGTTATCCAACTATTGTATTGCCTATTCTTACCTATCTATAAGTTAAGTTTTGTAGCTTCAGATTGTGTTGCTTCCTCAAGGATTCATTCATCTCGGAGGATAATATCCTTACATTTTATAGTTTTCGGAACAACTGCGTTAACTTTTGTGAAATTTCTTAATACAAGAATTGTTTCTCCTTTGTTTGATCGGACATAATGTTTTATTGTAAAAGCAATCAACCCTACTTTATAATAAATTTTTAACAATTTGAAAATGGTATTACACAATTTTTTTCATTTTGTAATTGAAAATTTAAATTTGTAAAATGACAACATCTTTAATATGTGGATCTGCCAATAATAGTATTAAATTTGGGTAACAATCAAAAGACATTGGTGCATTTGAAGAATTTGGTTCAATCGAACTTAAAATATCATCATCAAAATTTAAAAATCTAGTATCTCTAAGAACAGCTAGAAATGAAGTTATTTAATACATTATTTATAATGGTTTTACGCCAACTGCGAATAATCCTAAATGAATCTATTTAAAATCTTATTTGATATGTACATTTAATGATGCTCTTGGAAGAAGGATACATCGTTTCAAAAGATTTTGAGAGTCTAATATTTCGTTCTTCTTGCTTTATAACATAATTAGTTTATAAAATATATAACATTGGGATGTGGTAACTTTGACCTTTTGAAACTTTGGAGATTTTTCATGTAGTCGTACTTTCTTTATATTATTCAACGACAATTTCATGACTATTTTCGGAATTCACTACACATACTTCTCTCATGGAAGATGTATGTGATGTATTTTGACGAAATAAGTTTTCCGTATCTCGAATTCAACTAGACCATATAATTAGACAAATATTCTTGAGTTCTATTAACTGCATGTCTAAACTTTACTGTTGTGTGGATCACTCAAGGAGAAATCAATAGGGGAGAGCTCGGTGCAGTTTTGTGGTGTCGGTGTGAAAATTGACACCGAACCGTACTTTTGATTTAGCCAAAATCCACACCGTCGGTGTGGCGGTTTAGGAAAAAACTGCGGTGTGGCGGTGTAACGGTGTGCGATTTAATGGTGCAGTTTTGCGGTTTGAAACCACAATTTGGGCCCAATTCGGAAGGCCCATTTAATACGCCCAAATTTGAAAAAAAAATCTATTTTTTTAACTTTTTGGTGAAAAAAAAGCCCAGATACAATTCGCAAGCCCACCAACAGAAAGAGTAGTTCATCTTATTGATCAAGAATAATTACATGTACTTATATATATCTGGGTCTAACGGCTACATAATAATACAAGTATGTACAGCTAATAGCAATAAATGCAGAAGGCCCTTAGAGAGAGTTCCAAGGCATAGAACATGGCACTGGTGATTAATACGATGATAGAGACGAATCGGAGAGGAGAGTTATCTTTCAGGCTTGCCGCTTATGGGATGAAGTTTCTGGGACCTCAAAGGTTTATATACTTCCTCACCACAAAGTCATTTTTTTACATAGTACACATATACTAAAACGACATCGGTCGGTGTGGTTTGAGACCAAAACCGAAACCACACCGCACCAATTCGGTGTCGGTTTGAAACCGCACCACGATACCATTTTAGTGTGCGGTTTGGATTTTATCGGTCGGTCAGTTTCGCGGTCGGTCGGTTTCGCAGTTTTGCGGGTTTCTGGCTCACCCCTAAAAACCAAATGTTTATTTTCATGATGTAGTTTATCTCAAGACGAATGATTATTTTATGGATGATAATTTATTGAAGATGCCTTTTTTCCCAGGCTCTATTATGTACAAATTTTCATACTACCAATTTCTTTAGATCTCTAGTTTTGTAAATATTTAAGAATCTATAAAAAGATAATTGGAATCTTTATATTTATCAAAGGGAAACAACAACTAGCGATTGAGGACATGTGATCTTTCCATATAGTTGGAGGAAGGTAAAAACTGGACGATCCAATGTGACAAATCAGATTTCTAGTGCCTTGAAGGTTCCACTGCACGGGAATTCCATGGCTTAAAGCCCGAGAACTCATTACCTATTACAACGAAGAGGACGATAAGAATGAGTTACTGCTCAAGTTTTCAGTATCTGACTTTAACCGGGTGCAATTACTCCACTCAAGGGAGCTACAGAGCCTCTTCGGGTATTTCACAAATTACGTATGACTAAGATGAACATTTTCTAATTAATCTAATGGTAAAATACTGTTTATATATATGTATGTAGGTGATGGAAGAAATTGGATTCGGGATCAAAGCTTCTTTTTGGCAGAGACATGATTATGGAGTTATACTTTTGGTTGTATGTGTATATTATGAGTCTTCTTATGCTTACACTCGGATGGCACATGCAGGATTTTGTACCTCTTGACTTACTTGGACGACACATATGATGCATACGGTTCATATAAAGAATTCACAGTTCTTACGGATGCGATTCAAATGTTTGTTATTTGGCACACCAAATTTAACATTACTATGGGCAAAATTAGGAGAGATATTGTAATTTTTTGCAGCATTTAACGCTACGATATTTTTTTTCTGTGCCGTGGACTTTTTTTACTGGATTTTATTGCAATAGGATTTGTAACGAGGCTTGGGTGTGTAATCTTGTAACTTTTGTACAAGGAGGACAAGTTTAGTTTTCTTATGGGGCACTCGCGTAGCATAGCGAAAGCAAAAATTAAAAATAGATAAATTGATATAACAATTATCGACGTGGAAATTGACCAGATAAAATTAGATCGGAGCTCAATATTTTGCCTAACTCTCTAGGGTTGTCTCCGGGACAAGTTTATCATTGCTCGAATCAAGGAGGATAAAAATATACGGCTCCCCCGCAACGAAAGAAAAACACCCTTTCACAAATTTATCGGTGGTGTGAATATCAATATTCAACCCTAAACAGTCTAAAAAATACGTACATTATCATATTTTCGATTAGAAGATACCGAAATGAAGTTGTTTAGCTTTTATTTGTATTTAATTTAATTGTTGGGATAAATTAAGTAGAGACCTAATTAGAAGATGTGTAATAATTGAAAAAAGGAATCAATGGACAATTAATTATCATAATGACCCCACCTAAATTAAGATTAACACATTTTTTTAGAAATTGAGAGACAAATGACTCTCTAACTTTTTATTCATCAAACATAAGAAGCAAAGCGAGTTCAATTATCAACGAGTTCAACTAACCCTTTAAATCATTCAATTATAAGATTAACACACATTAGGAAAGTAGAAATTTGGTTCTTCATGGAATTTAATGCGTATGTTTATTACCAAAATTTCAGTTTCCAAATATATTTTATCATTAATTTGGATGGAGTTAATATGATAATTAATTAATTATCTAAAAAAGTATATTTAGTCTAATGGCACCAAGTATAGACAAATTGACGAAGGTACAGGTTCAATCATTTTGTAATAATGACGTACACATTTTGTACAGATTCTAGTTTCCTTATATATGTTAAATTGGGCTGTGTGGTATGACAATCAATTATTTCTCTATTAAATTGTCCATTAAATAGAAAAATTAAGTGACATGGAAATGTTAATAGGCAATTAATTGATTTCCATATCCCACACCCAAATTAAAGGTTAACGTATACAAAGAAACTAGAAATTTGGTAAGAAGCAAAATTTTAATTTCCGAATGTGTGAGCCTTAGTTTGGATTCTGTTGGTATGATAAACTAATAGGTGATCAATTAATTACCATATTAACTACATCCAAATTAAAGATAACACATATAAGGAAACTGCAAAATTTGACAACAAACCTATGCATTAAATTCAGTGAAAAACCAAATTTCTAGTTTAGGTGCGTTCATTATGACAATTAATTGTCCGTTGATCTTTTTACCAATTTTTCTAGATCATTGAATACGGATCTATCCTACAAATTAATTGGCATCTACTTAATCTATCCTACAAATTAGATTAAGTACGGATCAAGTCCAAACAACTTCAACTCATTTTCCTTTAATAGATTAACAAGTGTGTTCCACCAAGTCCCAAACTCAATTACAATGGCCTTACACTCGTTGATCTCCACAACCACTCCTTTGAACACATCTCCCCATCCCTCCATACACTCGAAACGCCTAGTTCTTACATATGGAAATATGAACATGAGAAAAAGTTTCCGCGCACTTAGATCGACACCAAGAGAACCTGTCTCATGTCTATCGTCGATCAACCAAACGACAGTGGAACGTCCGGTTTGCACCTTCCCACCGGCCATATGGAATGATCACATCTACTCCTTTTCACTTGATGAAATGGTTAGTTTTTTTTTTGCTTTGATAGATATAAAGACCCTATTGATATTTTTTTAAATAGATTTTCATGTATTTACATAATCAATGTCAACCCCGATACGAATTCCGTCTTACAATATTTTTTTGGTTGTTTTGTATATTGTACAAGAAAATCGGATGATAGGTTAAAGTGATGTACGTGTATGCTTGCAGGAACTTGAATTCCATGACAGAGGGGTAGAGGTTTTGAAGAAAGAGGTTGAGGCCATGATATTGGATTCCTTTTCCAGTGAAGATGAAGTTGAGATGCTGAAATTGATTGACTTATTATGCCGTCTTGGAATTTCGTATCATTTTCAAACTCAGATAGAAGAAAAAGTTGATGAAATCTTTCATAATTCTCATCTTAATCAACTTTTCAACAATAAGGATCTTGACCTACACACTGTTGCAGTGGTATTCCGAGTGTTTAGACAACATGGATTCGAAGTTCCTTCAGGCAATAATAATTTCAATCTCAAAATTTCTTATACATCACTTATCATTGTTATCAAATAGGGTTTTCTTAAATGCTGTTTTTTTAAATGCTGTACAGTACCCTCTTTTTTCAAATAGGGAAGAGTTCACATTACTACCATGCAGTCTCTATTATTTCATCTAAGAAAGAAATAAAGATCAATTACTACCTCACACTTGTTCAAAATGTTGAATAAATTAGGGATGGCAGAAATACCCATACCCTGAGGGTCGGACCCTACCCTTACCCTACGGGTCTAGGGTATGTTGACTTTGACTGGGTCTATGGTAGGGTATGGGTATGGGTCCATGTTTAGAAGTAGGGTCTAGGGTAGGGTATGAATCTATAGTTAGACCCTGCGGGTCGGACCCTACCCTTACATTTTTACCCTATTTGAGACCATACCCTAATTAGACCCTAGTTAGACCATAATTAGACCATAATTATACTATATATAACATACTTTATGGTTAACTTTAACATATTTATTATGTTATTACACAACCAGCTTAGAAGATGTCATGAATGATGGATTACTAGAAGCTGACATTCTATATTTTTCTTTTATTTAATTATTTATGTACTTCAAATTTGAAAAAAAAATCTTGTACTATTGAAATTAAATTGCAAAATTTGATGTTTCATCAATTTTCTATTGAATGTTAATGTGTAACATAGTAGATATCTTGAATTTGTTTGAATTTTATATAAAAATTAACTTTTGATTAAAAAATATCAAAATGTAGAACGTTAAAGGGTCGGACCCTGCAGACCCTGAAGACCCAGGGTCTTCAGGAGGGTAGGGTATGAATCTAACAATAAAAAATTTGTAGGGTCGAGGGTAGGGTATGGGTCCAACTAAAAAAACTAGGGTATGGGTAGGGTCCTACCAATACCCTACCCTACCCTACCCATTGCCATCCCTAGAATAAACACCCCATGCATCACAAAAAGTGACATCTTAAATGACACATAGCATAATGACATGGCGTATATGTGTAAGCCATTTAGGACAATGAAGTGTCAATCGGGGTGTTAATTGTTACATTTGAGTATAAAGTATTAATTAGACTAAATTCAAGTATAAAGCATTAATTGAACCTTTTGAACAACTATAGGGTGATATTTGATCTCTATTGCTATAAGAAATTTGCGAATAAATTTCCGTTATCAATTTAAGTAAAATGCATATTCTACTAGTTAGTTTTCAAGGATAAAAAGATCGCCAAAATTTCTTTTTTCCAAATTTTAATTACACATAAATTATTACACAACATTATTGAGAAACGTTTAACTTTTCCTCTCTGATCTTGTGTTGCTCTTAGTTATTAATATGTTTTCATCAACTAATGGCTCAGACATTTTCAAGAGATTTAAGAACGTAAATAATGGTGAATTTGAGGAATATCTTGCCAAAGATCCCAAAGGCATTTTAAGCCTCTTTGAAGCTGCCCATCTGAGCATACACGGGGAAGACATTCTGGACGAAGCTCTCGCATTTAGCGCTACTCACCTGGAACGACTGGTCGTCGACTGTGAACAGCATCTAGCGAATCAAATTTCTAGTGCGTTGAAGGTTCCCTTGCACAAGGGAATGCCTTGGCTTAAAGCCCGAGAATTCATTACCTATTACAGCCAAGAGGACGACAAGAACGATTTACTACTCAAGTTTGCATGGTTTGACTTTAACCGGGTGCAGTTACTCCACTCAAGGGAGCTACAAAGCCTCTTCGGGTATTTTTAACGCGTGGACTCAAATTCGAAACTTCTTCGCAAATTATCTTTGACGATATTGTCATTTTCTAGTTATGTATGTAGGTGGTGGAAGAAATTGGATTTGGGATCGAAGCTTCCTTTTGGCAGAGACAGAATTATGGAGTTGTACTTTTGGGCTGCGTGTGAATATTACGAGCCTTCTTATGCCTACGCTCGTATGGCATATGCCAAAATTCTGTATCTCCTCACATACTTGGACGACACATACGATGCCTACGGTACATACGAAGAACTCGCGATTCTCACGGATGCGTTTCAAAGGTTTGTTATTTGGCACGTCCAAACCTAACATAAATATCGGAAAACGTAGGAGAGACTATTGTAAAAATTTTCGAAAACTAGACTCTGGAACCATATAGTACAATGCATTTTTTTTAAATTTCGTAATTAAGAATTTATTTGTGGTCGATAAGTTTCTATATAATCAGTGAAGTGCACGAATGGACGAATTATAATTTTGTGATTCTGATCTACGAGTTGATGAACGTGACGTTTGATTTAATTGAGTCACAGGTGGGACCGAGACGACCTCGATCAACTTCCAGCTGATTACATGAAACATCTGCTCAAGGCTTTTCTGGATTTGTTTGACGAATTAGACCATTATGCGGCTGTTGAAGGAAGATCATATGGTGTCTCCATAACAAAAGATCTGGTACGTTATCAAGAAAATTTTCACCAACAAAATAATCAGTTTGCTCCACAATTTAATATATACGAGTGAATTAAAATACTTGGATATTGTTTAACATATCATATAGAGACATTTAATACTTATAGAAAGAACTTTGTCACTAGTCAAAAAACAATACTTTCAAAAATCAAAATTTGTTGGTCCGGGTGTCGAAAGATGCTCTTCGCGGTTGCTAGGATGAATGTTGATGTCGTGTAACCTCGTCTCTGCTTTGTTAGACATTTTTATGCAAGTTGTTGCCAATTGGTTGATGCATCATTACCCGCGCATGCTGGAAGGCCGACCGGCAGTCTGGATCACTTGCGGAGAGGCTCAACGATGATGTTTGAGCAATTAACACTTTTCAATAAATTTAAAAAACGTTCAACTTTGCTGAGATAATTCATGGACGTTGACAAGATCCTTCCGGCGGCCCGTGTTTTTGTAGGTAAAAGAGCTAGCCAGAGCAGACCTGAAGCAATGTGAATGGGCGAAAGACGGTCACACACCATCATTCTTGGAGAGCATGGACGAAGCAGCATGGAAGACCGGCGCAGCAGAGCTCATGGGAGCTCTTTCCTTCATCGGAATGGGGGAAGTTGCCAACTTAGAGGCATACGACTGGTTGCTCAGTGGCCACTCCTTCGTTCGAGCACTTGGGGTCATTCTTCGCCTGATTGATGACATAGTAACTTACCGGGTAAACTTTTACACATTGGTATCTATTCAGTATTCGAATTTGGGTAAACCAAATTTTCTCCTAATCTTAGCCTAGCTTAACCACTAGATTACATCCAATTTTATCGAGTACTTGGCAAAGAATATTTGCTTCAGAGACTAATTTAGTTGAACTTGACGTATCTAATTTTTGCGCACCAAGGACAAGAAGAACCTGACGTGTCATAGTAAATTTTTTTTAATAAATGGTATTTGATTCACGCATTACGTTAGAATCTCCAAATTCGTAGTTGTACCTGAATTATATTTTACATCACATCCTGATTTTTCTAAATTTGTTATTTTTCGAAACTTACAAACTATTACACATTTGTCTAGCTCGGATTTGAGTTTTGGTGGTATGAATTTTTTCTTCGAAAAATAATTTCGTTGAACTTTACGTATCTAAATTTTCGTGTACCAAGGACGAGAAGATAAGAGGGTACGAAGGGTGCCCGCTCTTCGGCTACATGAAGCAGTACAGCGTATCCGAAAAGGAGGCCGTCGACGAATTCTGGAGGAGGATATCGAGCTCATGGAAGACGATGAATGAGTATTGGCTAAGGCGTCCTTCGACGGTTCCAAAGGAAGTTATGGTGCGGCTGATCAACCTTGCACGTACGGCACATACCAATTACAGCCTCGGAGACGGTCTGGCTTATCCGAAGATCGTGGAGGACGATGTTAAAGCCATGCTTGTTGACCCACTAGTTCTTAATGGGGACAAAGCATAGACTTTTCTTTTCCTTTGTTGGAATTAATTTCGCATATTTTTCAGTTAAACTCATTGAACGGTTTTATTTGGAAGGTACATTTAATTTGAAATTAAGTTCGAATATTTTATAATTTTTCGTTGGATTAAATGAGTTCGTACGCTTAGCGGTATTGGTTTAATAAGTTTTGGGTATTATAAAAACGAGTAAACTATGTTAGGTGTGGCTAAGGTGATATTTTTGACGCGAGCAAGCTCGTCGATAATATTTCTTAACTGAGTTTATAATATTTTAATGGTCACTGTTAAGTTTACATAATACTCTTTAAGTATATTTGGGGTTTGATTTATAAATCTACATATATAGTATTATATTACTCAACTTATACTATATTCTTTTAAGAGAACGATGATATTTTTTTCTCAATACATTTTTGTCTTATAAATTCCAAACGTAGGACATGGACATAAAAATGTTAGTTAGTTCTATGATGTCGAGTTTTGTCCAGGATAAGTATCAAACATATCCCCAAAATTATGGCCTTGAGACCATAAAAGCATCAAATAAAAAATTACTAATTAAATGCTATAAAGAGAATAGCTCTTCACAAATTTTAATTTTAATTCTAAAAGAAGACTCCAGAGTTTTTAAATATAACGAAAATATGAAATTCTCAACTAGATTTTAGTTTTTAGAAAAAGTACAAAAATATATTTTATTCTTACTTAAAATTATTATTTTATAATATTGATATGAATATGAATTTATATAAAAGTCATGTTAAAAATTATTTATCATGCTAAAAATTATTTAACTGAACTGAATTGGTCTAAATAAAAATTTGTCACATTTGATCTAAGTAATGGCTCGAACAACTCCGCATTCTTTATAACTTAATTTTGAGAACTCATAGTTATAGTTAAGCTAGAACAATTTCATCACCAATTGATCTAAATATTTGTTAATAACTTACTATTAAATTGGTACATTATTCAATTTCAGAACCCTTAATTAGGTATCAGAGAGAAACTTCCAAAATATTATTGGGCAAGATAGAATTGGTTGCTATCTGACCTAATAATTAATCGGAAACTCGTTAATTGTTCCACTAACCCTAATAATTAATGGAAAATTAATTATCGTGATATCGTCCACCCACATTAAAGTTAACCCATTGAAGGAAACTAAATATTTTTATTTTTTTAGTTTCGTAATATGTGTCAACATTATTTTGGATATGGTTATTGGTTAATATTACAATTAATTATTCATTATTTATTTTTTGAATGAATATAGCAATATATATATATAATAAGAGAAAAAGAGTACAGGAGCACAAAGCAACCGTAAGTTTATCCAAGTATTCTATGCGTAAAGAAGTATTTTTAAATGAACTATTCATTAGTTATATTATTACATAAGATGTTAACTAGTAACATTGCTACATTCTCCAAATTCAAAACCCTTAATTTTTTATCTAGACTACCTATTATTCAGACATCACTGTACAGAGTAATCCAGATTCGAGCCACGTGAACTTTTTAAATGTGAAAAAAACTCTGCCAACAAATATTTAATACTATCGCATTCTTAATAGTTCGAATTTGAATCCTCTTAATTAAGCTAGACAACGTCATCACTAGTTGATATAAGTGTTTGTTGGTGTAATTAAGTATCAGAGAAAAACTTCCAAAAAATTAATGGGCAACATAGACTCACAGAATTGGTTTCTATCAAACCCAATAATTAATTGGAAACTAATTACTTCCCCAACTAAGCCTAATAATGAATGGAAAATTATTAATTATCATACTCACCTATCCATATAAAAATTAACCCATAAAAGGAAACTAAATATGTCAAATTTATAGTTTCCATATATGAGTTAATATTAATTTGATATGGTTAGTACTTAGTATGACAATTAAGTATTCATTAATTACACGATCCCATTTGGATTAGTCACTCGCATTTAATTAAAGGCAAAGTTCAAACAAACTTTATCTCGAATTTCCTAATTGCAAGATCAATGGTTTTCACCATGGATCATCCTATCTCCTCCTCCAATTCCTCTCTAGCCTTGTTAATAGCCATCCTAATGGCCATTCAAAGTTACAAAAAGAAGATCAGTTCCAACAAAATCTTGCCTCCAGGACCAAGGCCCCTCCCTATAATAGGGAACTTGCACCAGCTGATCAGTCCTCTGCCTCGGGTCTGGATTGAGCACGGAGTGAAGGGATTGATTCCGTACGGTTTGGAGTGAAGGGGGACCGCAGTGGCAAGCGTAGTTATGTGATAATGGCGAGTGCAGTTATGTGATGATGGCAAGCGCAGTTATGTGATAATGGCATGTGTATTTTGTGACAGTGGCAAGTCCCGTTGATGATAATGGCGCGCGTGGTTTTTTTCATTTTGGTCCCCCATATTTTAGCATTTTTGCAAAAAGGTCACACTGGCATGCGTAGTTATGTGATAGTGGCATGCGCAGTTATGTGATACTGGCATGCGCAGTCACGTGATAATGGCATTTGTATCCGGCCTGCGTTTGTGCGTGGCTTTTTTCATTTTGGTCCCGAAATTTTAGCGCGTTTGCAAAAAAGTCCCCGCGTGTCTTCATTCCGAACGGTTCGGAATCTGAGCATTCCGTGCCCAATCCAGACCCCTCTGCCTCATCAACGCCTCGCAAGCTTGAGCAGGAAATTCGGACTCGTCATGTACCTTAAACTCGGAGAGCTCCCCTGCGTCGTGGTCTCGTCCACGAAGGCCGCGGAGGAAGTACTGCGGACTAATGACCTATCATTTGCTCACAGACCAGCTACATTTGCTTTAAGAGTCTTGACATACAACTGCAGGGACATTGGCTTCACTCCTTATGGAGAGTACTGGAGACAGATGAGGAAAGTCTTCGTGGTTCACTTGGCGAGCGCGAAGCAAGTCGCATCGTTCAGGCTGGTGAGGGAGGCCGAGGTGGCCAAGTTCCTGGGATCGATCGTGGACTTATCGAGGGGTGGTGAGCCGTTGAACCTGAGCAAGATGTTTTATGCTGTATCGACTAGCATCATCTCGAAGGCGACCTTCGGGGACTCATGCAAGTGGGTGGATGCGTTTACCGCGCTTCTTCCGAGGATCGTTACGACAACAACAGCCATTACTATTGCAGAGTTCTTTCCTTCGATTGGTCTGCTTCAAAAGATGAACGGATTTAAGGGAAAGGTAATGAAGCTGCACCAAGAGATCGACGAGGCGCTTGATAGCGTGATTGGTGAGTACAGAGGATTAGAAAAGGCGGGGAAGACTAAAGAAAATAATATTCTCGGTGTTCTTTTGAGCCTTCATGATCACGGTGGCCCGGATGGTTCTATATCCATGGACAGCATCAAAGCAATCCTCTTCGTAAGTAATCGCGAACACTTGCTGGTTTGTTTCGCGGATTTTTGCCATTGAAACTGGTTTAGATGCGATCGTATTTGCCTTATCAGGATGTGTTCGCAGCGGGTACCGAAAATGCAGCTACGATCCTCGAATGGACAATGGCTGAACTCATGAAGAACCCTGAAGTGATGAAGAAGGTACAAGCAGAAGTAAGGCAATGTTTTGGGAACAAGTCAAGCATCGATGAAGAAAGACTTTACCAACTCAAGTACATGGATGCAGTCATCAAAGAGTCTCTTAGGCTCCACCCCCCTGCTCCCATGTTATTCCCGAGAGAAGCGCGCGAGAATGCGACTATTAACGGATACGAGATTGGTCCTAAGATGAGGGTATTCGTCAACGCGTGGGCGATTGGAAGAGACCCGGAAATCTGGACTGACGCGGAGAAGTTCTATCCTGAGAGATTTCTCGACGCTTCTATCGATTAGAAAGGTAACCATCTAGAGCTCATCCCGTTCGGTGCTGGGAGGAGGATATGTCCTGGAATGATGTTCGCCATGGCCGGCGTTGAGATAATTCTTGCCAACATGCTTTATCATTTGAATTGGGAACTTCCTGACGGTCTAAACCCCGACACCCTTGACATGGATGAAGTTATGGGAGGCGTCGTGCAAAAGAAGATTCATCTTTGCCTTGTTGCTACTGAGTACCGTCCATAATCGAGGTGCATTGCTATATTGGCCGGGCAAGTATATGGTTGGCAATGAAATAAGATGTCATGGAGTTGATCTTGTTTTGATTCATTTATGTGGCTAACTGAGTACTTCTTTTCGAGACAGAATAATATAGAATTGCAATTTTCCTTTTATTGTTCTGTGTCGAGAACTCGCAATCTCATGGCAATCAGCCTCGTCAAAGTTTACATACAACTAGTTGTATGAAAGGCCGTAAAATGTTCGGATTGTGTTTTACCTCCTGCCAACTCTGTACTCAAAGTGGAGACTGGTTTTCAACGCGTTCCCTGCTTAATTTGAATGAGTAGTTTGCTATCCTTTTGGTAGATATCGTTTGCAGCGGCTGCACTTCAGAAAAGAAATTTGACATTTTGCAGGATCACATTAAGAGGGACCATCAGACCCCTAAACCCTTCACTATTAAACAAGAGTTACAAACTCTCTCTAAATCGAAAGGCAAATAACAGAGAGAGTTGATATAGCAGAATCACAATGGTGAAGGGCTAATATAGCAGAGGGAGTTGAAGATACCGCATTCTGCAGCTTCTCCTGATCGCTAAGCAGTGAGCACCACATTACTCAAGATAAGCTCTTTTACTTTGTAGATTCTCTGTGAACGGTGCATTATCAAATTTCGGACGTTCATCGTGCCTAACGACAGACAGCCAAGAATTTATCTAAAGGGTAAGAGTCCCTTATTCAACACTGGATAGGACCAAAGAACAAAAGGAATGGAATCTACACCACCGTCTACTCTTCATTGGACTAGTTTCTTCGTGAAATTCAAAGTTGAATCGACCCGTGTACCTCCGATGATCCCAACTGTATTTGTATTTGTATTTGTAAGCATTGGCTGAAAACAGCTACCAAGCTCCAAACCAGACTCCTCGGTATGCAACAGAATGGATAATGGTGGAATGGCATAAATTGGTTTCAAATTTGATATATGCAGATAACTAGCTCCCTTGAAATGGCTACATGCATCAGATGAGTAACTCAAACCATGAAAAGACATAACCAAGCACCCATCTAACATCTCCTATCTCAACAACTCCAGTCCATCTCATTAGCTAACTTGATTGCATGGATTCTCAAGCTTTCATCAACAGAGCATTAGGCTTTATCTAAATTTCCACTGTAACAAAAATTCTTAATGCAACACCAAAGATAATATGGAAAGTATCCGCCTTCCTTTCACAGCCTCCGCCATTTTGCTCTTCCCCTCTCCATCGACCTTCCAACTTGACAAAATTCTGCAGACAAACTCCAATCAACAAATCTCAAATGGTAAATCTCGGGTTCGACGTGAAACCATGCATAAATAACATTCAGTCAGATAATCTTACCTGTACATTAAAACTTAAACTGTTGTTCCAAGCTTTCAAACACTCGTTTGCCATTAGTGCACGACTGACAAAGCATCTCCCTCGCGAGAATCATCTTCTCAACAGCAGACAGCAAAGAATGAACCGCAAAGCCTCTGTTTACAATTAATTGGAAATTGTACTTTAGCATCTCCAATGCATGAACATCCCAGTCACTCACATCACTCCCCATAGCTTTCAACTTCTTGTAGAAGTAAACAACCTCCTTGATATCGCCATCAAACATGTGTTGAGGTAGGTATGTATAACTGTTTCCATGCACAAGTTTTCCTACCCCGATGCAAATGTGATAGTATTCTTCAAGTACATCAATCTGGAGAAAACATTCACTTTTAAGTGGACAACGATCTCGATCATTGATGAATTTGACATAAAATGATGCGAAGTCTGCATCGGGTGCAAGCGGAACCCAAGCTAGATCCACATCCGTCCCCGAGTCTTGAACAGCGATCTGCATCTTCTACACGCGCTAACATGAAGTTAGAGTCAAAGAAAAACAAAGCTGCCTCCACCGAAAAATTCCTAAAAAACCCAGCAACCAAACCCCAACACCCAATTACGAACATTCCACGAGAGAGATATTAAGCAAATACGAAATAAATGTCACGATACGTGATAGAAAAGAGTATGAGGGAGTATAGAATTTGAGGAAGGATAGAAGAAAAGAGTTGGATAGGGAGGAAGAATAGTAGGGAGATAGAAGAATAATAGAGAGATAAAAGATAATTGAATTGATATTCATATGGATACTGAATTTAATAACGAGGGACATACTTATACTACTCCTAGAGAGGGAGCATAACGATCCACTAAGTGACTCTCGACCACTAACACACTAATTGCAACTACCAATAACAACATACTACATAGGTGCTCACGTTCCCACAATGTTGGTGCACTTAGGAAATGGAAATAACATAAATAACAACTAATGGCGGCTTATCAATGGTAAGCCTCCAACTCAGCACGTGACATTCGGCTCCCCTTGACTGAATTCTTGTCCCAAGAATTCACTTATTAAGCTGCTCGATGACCGGAAGCTGCGTGTTGATGGAGTTGTAATCCTCCCAAGTTGCATCATCTTCATGGATAGCTTTTCATCTTCAACAGCAGCTAGAGTCTCCTTCATTGCACTATGTCTTTCATCAATCTCCCATTTGTGATCATCTACTTCCTTAGTAAAACCCATATCAGGAAATTCCAAAGTAAAAAGCTTGTTCAAGATGACAAAATCCCATACAGCTTGTAAAGCTGCAGCAAGCATAACTATACTTGCTATACTTGTATGAATACTAGATTCCCAAGTAAGTGACAGTGATTCACACGAACATGAACCAAAATAGTTACCATCTCCATGAATCAATAATCCTATATTCTTGTAGGACACTTGGCCTACTTTTTGCAAAACCTCAAAGGAACCATACAACTTGATAAAGAGTTGCAGTGTTATACCAATCTGAGACCAAGCCAAAAGTAGATCAACAACCTCCATACCAAGCACAAGGAATTGTTGGTCATTAGCCTGCTCAACAAAAGCGGGAGCTTCCCCGTGAATTGATAAGAAGTGCTTGGTCTTGATATCACTTCTATGATCAATGGGTTGACCGATGACATGGATGATACAACCAGGAGTAACCCGGCCAACTGGGACAGATTGCAAGACTTCCTCAAATACATTGTGTGAGCTCCTAGGAAATGGCCGATCACTAATTTCTTCTAGGAACTCTTCAAGCCAGAAGGAGGAATGCACTGCAGTACCCCATTTAATAATTAACCAATCACCATGTTCGCACGCATTTAACCTCCACAACTCAGGCGCTTGAGCGTTCGCTAATTTAACTGGTACAAGATAAGTTGATGGTAGAATTTCCTCCTTCAAAATGGGTCGAACAACCACCGCTCCTGAAGTTGCCAACACAGAGGACGCACTGAGCTCTGGGAAGTACAGCCTCATCTTGGGGTATGGATTCCCGATCCGTCGTGACAGCGACATCATAACCAACTCCGTAGTAGGTGGATCGGTAGGAGTATGAGACGAAGCGCCCAATGTTCCCTTACTGTCCTCTACGCTTCCACTACGCACCTCGCTCGTCTGCCCGGGTTGCACAGTGAAAGCAAGGTCACAGATGCCCATCCGCAGCTGCTCCACTTTGGTATTAGTCTCTTGGAACTTCGAGTTGGTCTCTTGGGAGTATTGATCCATCCGATCCCAGATGGCCTGAAATTGGGCGTTGATTTGTTTGGACAAGTTCAAGATCAAGTTCTCCAACTTCTTGAATGGCAGTAGCTGATCACTTGCATTTTCCCTAACCAGATCAACAAAGACATACTCTATCCTCTTCACCTCTATAGTTGCTCTAATTTCATCAGGCGGCTTAGACTTGACTTCAAAATTAGACTCTTGTATTACTAGTCTTGTCTTTGAAGACTGCTGCCAAATACAAGAATTCTGTAAACTTGCACCAATTTGCGGAGCTTCTGGTGCACCAAATCGCAGGCCTACTGCTGCAATAAAAATCAGACCTACACCCGTAAACAGGGCAGGAGGTGCAGCGATTGGTGAAACACATCCAAGGCCCTTCAGCTTCTCAAAGACTTCCACTACGTTGCTTCCATCCATGCTAGAATTGCTGCCATCTTTCACGACCCAATCCGCCATTAAACACAGTTTTCCCACCTTGTTGGCAATATCAAAGTCCCCTGGATCCCAATTCTGAAACAATAATTTCCCCACCTTGTATTCACGCAACAACTCGGACCGTCTTGCTCTTAAACAACTCAGTTTTTCAGACTCTTCCCCACTCACCACATTACTGTCCAAATCTGCTACTTTTCTGCCAATGTGGCCATGCCTATCTTCCTTGTTTCCATTTGCACGAACATCCTCACGAAGAGGCTTGCATCCTTCCTCGACCAAAACCAAATCCTCCACCTCGTCAGCAACAGCTACACCATCTTCGTTACCGGGAGCTTTAGCAACAAGAAACGTATACGCACTTACTTCCTCGTTCGGAACAAGGTTCCCAACTTCAACATTCTCAATCTCGCTAGCTTCCAACAACGCTTCATCCTCAAAGCGAGTACACAACGCCTCGACAAACTCGTCCCATTCAACCTCTACGGTGTCCAAATTCCACGAGGAATACCACTCCCCCGCCTTACCAACCAACAAATCTGCTACCATACTGTCTCTAAAGATCTCCACAGACCGATTAATCAAAAAATATCCCTCAATATGTCTAACCCAATCCCTCGGATTAATACCCGAAAAAATAGGAAGACCAGGTAGACCCCGTTGGGCGAGAAATTGGTTTACCTCATTCTGACTTTCTAATGTCGGCATGCCCACTTTACTGGCGCCTAATGAATCTTGATAAGAAGTCTCCATTTGAGCCGCTACCTGCGTTGAACGGCGCAACTCATCAATATGCTTAAGACATTCTTCAGTAGTTTTGGAGCGTATTTTCATTGCTCTGATACCACTTGTCACGATACGTGATAGAAAAGAGTATGAGGGAGTATAGAATTTGAGGAAGGATAGAAGAAAAGAGTTGGATAGGGAGGAAGAATAGTAGGGAGATAGAAGAATAATAGAGAGATAAAAGATAATTGAATTGATATTCATATGGCTACTGAATTTAATAACGAGGGACATACTTATACTACTCCTAGAGAGGGAGCATAACGATCCACTAAGTGACTCTCGACCACTAACACACTAATTGCAACTACCAATAACAACATACTACATAGGTGCTCACGTTCCCACAATGTTGGTGCACTTAGGAAATGGAAATAACATAAATAACAACTAATGGCGGCTTATCAATGGTAAGCCTCCAACTCAGCACGTGACAATAAAAAACCAACCAAATTTCATTTAAAAAAAAAAGCCCTACCCATCAATAACCACACCAGTTAATAAAACGTCCCAAACCAGAGTTCATCGAATTTAATCATTCAATAAAATCGAGAAAATTTCACGACATGTCAAAATCCTAAATGGCAAATCCATCGTATTCCAAAAATCCCCCAATCAAGCATCTCGATGTCCCAGGTAACTTGTGCCTCTCCAAGCTAATCGAACACCAAATCCCCAAACACGCACAAGTCTCAAACCCTAATTCGAAACGGAAGGATTAATTGATTTACCTCGAAAACGGTGCTAGAGAGTTTGACTCGAGAAGCGCGAGATCTTTCCTGTTTTCTCCTTCCCCGTTTTGCGATTATGGAGGGAGAAAAAGGGAACTCGTGTGAGATTTGATTTGGTAAAAGACAAAAACGCCCCCCGCCCCCCGCCCCCCCCCCCCCCCCAACCAAAGTATTTGTGCTTTAATTTGGTTGGTTGCGCGCGCCGCAGACTCTTTGGTTTGTGCGGATATAATAATAATACATATGCTTTTTGGTGTTCAATTAAAACATTAATATTTTAAGAGGAATTATGCAGGGCTCATAACCAAATTTTATTTCGTAGATTTATAAATATTGAGTATACTAAATTATATCGATAGGGGTATATATCATCACAAAAAATTTCATATGATACAAGTTATACTTTTGAAAAAATGCATTCTTTTAGTACAATTTCAAACATACGGTACGAATATTATATGGATATGCTTTAAACTAAAATTTTGAAACAGAAAATAAAGTAAAAACACAACTAATTAATCATATTTTGTTTCTATTTGGTGCAGTTATTAGCTGATTGGACAGTGTGGTAGTTGGATCTCGTTTGGATTTCATTTACGCGGTTTATATAAGTTCATCTCAGTCTATATATGCTTCGTTTGACTTCATATTGTTTTTCAAATTACGTATGTTTTGTTCATGTGGATTGTCTTTGCTAGTTAGGAGGCAAATTAAGTTATTTCCAGTACCTTGGTCGATTTATAATGGGACATTGAAGCAAAAGATCAATAGTTAATCAGGTCCATCTCACTGCGTTCAGAAACTCGACAGTTAACTTCTCCATCTTTTACTTGGTAGGTGAAATTTGTATCGACATTTGATCTGCAGAATGATTACACTTTAGACGGAACTAGAAGCATTGCTCAAAACGAGTAGTAGTAATAGCTTGAGGTTTTGCAGGATCGCATTTTTTAGTCGACTAAGAGGGACCATCAGACCCCTAAACCTTCACTATTAAACAAGACGAGTTACAAGGTGTCTCTAAACCGAAAGACAAATAACTAGCTTGCTCCATATGAGGAGACACTATTTAGCAAAATCACATTGGTGAAGAAGGGCTTAATATAGCAAGAGAGAGTTGAAGATACCGCATTCTGCAGCTTCACCTAATAGAACCCCAGCATTCAAAGTTGCATTACTTGTTAGCACATCGATTCGCAAGAAATGCGCGGACGACCCTTTATAACATGCTAAGCAATGAGCACCAGATTACTCAAGAAAAGCTCTTTTCCTAGGCAGATTTTCGGCGAATGGCGTATGATCAAATTTCGGACGTTCATCGTGCTTTCATCAACAAAGCATCAGCCTTTATCTAAAGTTTCACAGTTCAAAAAATATATATATATCTCAAGACGAACTCCACCCAACAAATCTCAAATGGTAAATTTCGGGTTCAACATGAAAACATGCATAAATAACATTTAATCATATTATCTGACATCTAAATTAAAACTTAAACTGTTGTTTCAAGCCTTCATACACTTGTTTCCCATCAGTGCGCGACTCATCTAGCATCTCCCTCGCAAGTACCATCTTCTCAACAGAAGCAAGCACAGAATGAACCGCAAAGCCTTTCTTTACATCTGCTGTCAAATGATACTTTAGCATCTTCAGTCAATAAATATCCCATTCACTTACATCCTTTCCTATGTCTTTCAACTTCTTGTAGAGGGTAACAATACGTTTGATATCGTCATCAAACATCTTTTGAGGTTGGAAACTATACCGGTTTCCGTGCACGAGTTTTCCTTCCCCGATGCAAATGCGATAGTATTCCTCAAGTACATCAACCTGGAGAAAACTTTCACTTTTAATTTTGCAACGATTTCGATCGTTGACAAATTTGACATAAAATGATGCAAAGTCCGTGTCAGGTGCAAGCGGAATCCACCCGTTCCAGGCTAGATCTGCATCTGTTTGGGATGCATCATGTTCCGATGACTAGGAGGCATATGATGAACGCCTGGAGTCTTCAGCATTCTTGAAAACATAGAAATGCACAACATTGATTGTTAGACAAATCAAAACAAGGAAATCATTTTCATAAAGTCCCTCTTCCACGTAGAAATCCTCCATCATCGCGTCGTGGAGCTGACCATGTTTGGTGTGTTCGTCTGATTCATGTTCTGCAAAGTGTGCGATGTAGGTTCGCGTAATGTCTTCTGCAGCTTGAAGAACAACATGAGGTCCCAGCTGCCCCACATGTAATGGAAGGTGCTGTACAGAAACAAAAAATGTAAGACAAATAATTAAGCTTATATAATTTGACCATTCAACTTTTCCCCCACGTACCAATACCAACTTCTTTGAATTCCTCTCATGCTCAGTGACACGTTTAACTGTTGCTTTTGTTTCGTAGTCTGGCAAAGACTTCATAAATTTTTCTGCTCGCTTTTTCACTTGTGGATCATGAGCTTCCGATGACTGGGAGGCATATGATGAACACCCGGAGTCTTCAGCATTCTTGAAAACATAGAAACGCACAACATTGACTGATAGACAAATCAAAACAAGGAAATCATTCTCATGAAGTCCTTCTTCCACGTAGAAATCCTCCATCATCGCGTCGTGGAGCTGACCATGTTTGGTGTGTTCGTCTGATTCATGTTCTGCAAAGAGTGCGACGTAGGTTCGCGTAATGTCTTCTGCAGCTTGAAGAGCAACATGAGGTCCCACCTGCCCCACATGTAATGGAAGGTGCTGTACAGAAACAAAAAATGCAAGTCAGACAAAGACAAGTAATTAAGCTTATATAATTTGACCATCCAACTTCTCCCCCACGTACCAATACCAACTTCTTTGAGTTCCTCTCGTACTCAGTAACCCGTTTCACTGTTGCTTTTGTTTCGTAGTCTGGCAAAGACTTCATAAATTCTTTTGCTCGCTTTTTCACTTGTGGATCAGGAGCAGGCTTATCCTTCTTTCTCGACTTCAACTTGTGCGCACCTTGTCCAGACTCAACATCACAGTCACACGGTCTATAAAAGAAAAGCCAATGATGACTTGTGCATTATGAAAACCTTCGTGGAGAATGCACATGAAGCATCAGTTAGTTAATATGCGAGTACAGAATGTTACCTTTTTTTCGATGGTACTGGCAAGTTATCAACCTCCTCGGAGTAGTCGAACTCCTCCTTCACATCGAGCGTGGACTTTTTACGAATATTGCAACCGGCGAGTGTGCGGCCATCCGCCAGTTGTTTCCCGGCAGAGTTCAGTCTCTGCTGCTCTTGCTGGAGCTTGGCTTTGACATTGGCTTTAGTGTCAGAGCTCTCAACCTCCAACTTGATAGCCTTTCCAGTCAGAGTCTTCTTCATCTACAACACAACAACAGCAAGTTGGAATCAAGAAAAAAAAATCAAAAAAGTTACAATAACAAAATTTCGTTAAAAAAAAATACCCCGACCATCAAGCCTAAACCTCAATCAAAAAAGTCTCCAACTAGACAGTTCATCGTATTCCAAAATCCAATAATCAAGCATCTCCAAGTCCCAGATAGCTAATCAAAACCAAACCACCAACACACCCAGAAGCCTCAAACCCTAATTCGATATGAAGGAACATAATAATTCATTCATGTACCTTGAAAAAGGAGAGATTGAGTCGAGAAGGGAGAGTTCTTTCGAAAATAAGTATTCTATTTAGGAGTTTTGTAGAATTCTTTTTACGTAATCCCTAATTCTATTTACGTATTCTAATTGTATCTTTATTTATTTTAGACGTGAACAATTATCTTCCTATTCTAGTTACTACGAGGACCAATATATTTTAATCTTGAGCGGGTTGTCCGACTTAACTCAAAAAAATTTAAAATTGCAGTTGATTCTAAAGACTTCGATTTCGGATTCAATTGTTCAGGGAATCAGGAAATCGTTAGGTCGGTTACCTTTTTTTAGCCCACGGCTCCTATTTTATTTAGGATTCATATTTATTGTCGGTTTAGGAAATTGTTTTGATTGAGATTTTGATATTCCTATTCTAGTTACAACGGAAAATTTTTATTTCCCAAGTTGGAGGCACCTAAAGCCGTAAATTCACCACTTTTTTTAAAAAAAATAGAAAGATCGAACTATATATATGTATATAGACATATACATATATATACACACAATGATAGTAATAGAAAAAAATTTCCTTAAGCTTTGTTAGAGGGACTAGATGCAATGTCAAAACATCAATTTTTTTAGAAGTAAATTTTATTGCTCCTTAAAAAAATCTTAAGGATAGCTACAGTAAGATAATTATAATTCCCTAAGGAATAAAATAGGCACGTATCAAAATAGCTAACTACTAAATAAAACTTGACTTCCTAACCAGAACCAAATAATTAGACCAAAAGGATCTCGTCGCCTTACATCCAAGTAGCATCCAAACAAAACATACAGTGAGGATCACCCAAGTAAACACTAAACACCTAGAAGAAAGCCAACAAGTAAGGTTCACGAAGGATCAAAGACCTTATTTCGGTCCTTCCTAACGATCAAGCTTCAAATCTCCTTGGGGATAAGAGACGCATCAGCATCTCAGGTCATATCTTAGTGCCCAGCCATATTCCAAGCACTTTGCACCGATCTAGCTTGCTTGATATCGAAGATAGCTTGCTCCTCAATATCATCCAGAATGGCATCAAGGCTAGCATTCTCCGGAGGTTTAATTGGAGCTTTACCGGTTAATCTCCTCGGAGGAATTTTTATAAGAGCTACCGTCTTGTTAGTCAGTTTTCTCGTCCGGGAGCTGGACCTGACTGGTGTAGTATGGCTCCATACTGCGCTAGCAACTGACTTTAGCAGAGTTGGGTAGGATCCATTGGGTTTGGAGAACAGGATTGCGGTAGCGAAGCAGCCTCTAAAACTATATTTTCAATGATTACCTTAACGATTCGTTGAGAAATTTCATTCAACCAAATCGAATCCTCCAAAGTCTGTGCAACTTCACGATCAATTACGAAATTGGAGACCTTATGTAAACCCTGCTACAAATCCAAGCGAAACTCGAATCTTCTACGTTCAGATTCATATCAAGACCTGATGGAGAACATTGCCCCCAACTTTCTCAACATCCTCACATCTCGTAACCAAAACATCCGTCTCGACTTCCGCCCGAAAAGGCTGGCGTCCGAGCCATCCACCTCCTCCTGGTCGTATCCATCATACTACACAAGGCCCACGTCGTATGTCAGTTTATTCAATTAAGGCCCAATAGGAAAGAAGAAGCCTGCATTGACTCTGGGTCAAACGTATTGGGGCGGCAAAAAATTTCCGTGGGTTGAATGGCCTGTGAAGCATGCCCATTCCGAGAAAATGGTCCAATTCCGAATAGGACCAAGTTCAAATTTTTTTTGAAAATTTTTCCGCAAACTACGGCTCTGCCATTCGCCCAAAAAATGTCCATCTTCTTTCCTGGATCGCCGGCCAACAGGCACCACAGAGAAAAAACAAACTGTGAACGAATTCTCCTTCGAAGAATTGCATATTGATTTGGGGGAGAAAAAATTCCTAATTTCCCAGAATTAGGGTTCATCCTGATTTGGGGATTTTTGAGGACCAATTACAAATTAATCCCAGAGTTTCATCGCGTTTGCGAACAAGGATGAGGTTCATTATAGATTCAGCGTGGACTAATTCCATTCTAATTCCACAAGTTACTCGCGTATTCAAACAAGGATAGAATCATGTAAAACGCACAGAATTCAATAATTTCATTTCAATCAGTAGAGCTTTTCAAAAATGCACGCATGGACAACAGAACTATCATCTCAGGAACAGTTTCATAAAATCTGATTTTTGAAACAAAAATGATACATATGTTTTTGCTTTCAAAAAAAGATTTTCGACCAGAACAAAAGCTCAACAGGTTCTATACCAATGAAGCAATTTGGTTATAGGTTCACAAGTATATAATCAAAAACCATGAAATAATTAATGAAACAAAATTTATTAAACCGCAAATATATTTACTTAGTGTAGCGTAGTTTTTCCGGAGTCGTAACGGAGTCTTGTCACCGATCGATTCTTACTCACGGATTAACAGCAAAGAACAATTTTCACGACTTAAATGTCTGGGAGTAGAATCGAGAGTATTTGCAAGATCAAGTCCTTATTCCTAGTTTCTTGGCTTTGTAATTTATTTCAGAGTGTATGGGATTTTCTTCGACTTTTTTCAAGTACTTTCCTGTGTCCGTTTTCTACCCATGATCAAACATGGGTGTATAACCAACAGATTCATTGGATAAAAAGCTTTAATTTTTGTTAAAAGTTACCTTTTTTAGGTGGTATCGCCCCCTACAAACGACCAAACCAACTTTAGAGCACAAAGCCCTTATCTTTACTTAGGGGTGACCACGAATTGAATAGAATTCGAATTAACTGTCGATTTTAAATAAAATTCGTCCAAATTTGAATTCTTTTTTATTATTTAAATCAAAATTTTTTGAATTTTTTTCACTTTCTTGTGGAACTACATTCTCAACGTTAATCACTTGATCTTGAATAAAATAATAGAGAATTAGTGAAAAGTTCATAAAGAGATATCATGACTAATAATAGGACTAATTATGTAACTAATAATATGACAAAATAACTAATTAGAAAACTTTGACAGATAAAAATTATAGAGTTAAATTATCAATAGAGAGATTAGAAAATTGAGTTGAATTATATTAATTTTGAAGGATATAAGAAGATAAAGGGGAATTTTGAAATTTGATTCCCTGTTTTCCCCTCTTTTCAAATATGATCATATTTCTTCTCTTTTTTATTTTTTAAATATAATTCGATGAATTAAATCAAAATTTTGATTTGCCGAATAATTTAGTAAATTGACGAATTTAAATATATAAATTCGGATCCAATTTATCCAAAGACAAATTCAAATCAAAACTAAAATTTGTTTGACTATTTTCATATTTGGATTGAATTTTTGAAGAATCAAATTGAATTAAATCTATATCGAATTTATTTGATAGTGACTACCCAACGGCCTCGTTATTAAATTCTTACCCGATGTCTATAATTGATCTAATAAAAAGGATTCTATTGAAATATGAATCTCATATTATTTATAATAAATTAGATTTAATGTGTCAAGTATCTTAAAAATTTTGTATTAGATACTTAGAACAAGTTTGTTTATTACCAAAGAACATTTAATCTAATGCTACAAGGTGTGATCAATTTAAAAAAGGTCTAGAATTCAAACTTTTCTAAATTTAATCAGGGTGTAAATTTATCTTTCAAAATACAAGTTTATTCTTTCTGGAATTTTTTTAATTAATTGTTTTAGGACTTGATTTTTACCTGGCTAATTACTCAGATGCCTATATAAAAACGTAACGACATCGTTCTAACGGGTGATAGCTTTCTAACGTTACTCAGATGGCTTCTGAATTCTCTCCCCACTCTCATATAAGTACAATATACGCCCTCTTTATTCTCTTTTTTTTATCGTTCTTGTTCTATAACGTTTTAACGACATCGTTTTAACGGGTGATAGCTTTCTTTAACTTGTCAGCTTTAAATTTTTTTGGACAAACTACCCCCTAATCCCTGGTGTTTGGTCATCCTCTCCCTGGGGTCCCTGGATTTTTAAAAATGATTTTACCTTCCCCTGTCTTTGGTTTTAGAAACTCTCGGGTCCCTGATACCGGAATATGCCATTTCTCTCTCCAAAGACGTTGGACGGTAAAATTATTTTCGGAAATCCAGGGACCCCAGGGGGAGGATGACCAAATACCAGGGACTAGGAGGTAATTTGCCCTTTTTTATACCATCTAATATCTGGCCCACGAGTTGATTAATCTAGATTTCAGCAGAGTAGGACCTTTGAAAGATGATAAAATTTTTCCAACAAATATTAAACACTTGTTAAGTTCACAAGGGCTCGAGACGTGGTTAAGATACAACTCTTTGTTGGAAATATTAGTACATAAGATATGGTTTGCACATGTATATATAAATCGTAAGCAATATAAAGAGAAGAGTAAAAGTATGCTTCTAATCACACTTGGATCTAAGTATGAATACCGTCTTCTTCAAGGACGGAGACGAAGAAGAAGAAGAAAGAAGGACAATGATGACTTGGTTATTTTAGTTTTATTTTGAATTAATGTAATGATATGGATCCTCTATATGATGATGTGTCTTAAAAATGGCTCTAGGAGGTTTATTGTTCCAACTTGATAAATATAAAGTGTTTTGTAGACCATTGTGACGGTTTTGACGCGTAATTAACGAGTAATTACGTGTTAAACCCGTTGAATTAACAAACTAATTCGTTAATAATAAATCACTTACTTGTTGAAGTAAGAGGTCCACAGGCTCGGGTCCACGATTTCTTCGTGCTGGTCGAATTACGATCACGTTCGAACGGATCCGTAATCGATTTTCACGAGATTTCCTTTAATCGAAAATCTGATTAAAATTCTGGAACTGATCCGGAATTTTCCTTTCTGAGTGAGTAGTTGTGGGAAAAATTACATTTCAGTCCAGCCAGATTTCCCCTTTTATAGGGAAATCCGGACAGCCAAAACGCACCACGTGGCACGCCACGTGGCATGCCACAGGTCACATGTCCGCCACGTGTCGCGCCACGTGGCAAAGCTACCCAATAGCTTCGCCACGTGGCGCTTTTGGTCCGCATGTCCGCCACGTGGCAAGGCTAAGCATAGCTTTGCCACGTGGCGCCACGTGGGCTGCCACATGTGACGTCAGCGCCACGTCACGCTGACGTGGCGCTTGCGTAGCTTGGGCCGGTCAACGCGGGTTGACCGGCCCATCCAACCTAACTTTTTGGTCCTAATGGGCCCGGGCCCAATTAGGCACAATAATAATTGCCTATTGGGCCCAAGGTCCAACATCTCCCACTCAATTATTATTGACCTTGATCAACAGTTATCAGATTTCTTTAAAGGATTTCGTGCGACCAGCACACGTCGAGTATGTTAAGCCAAATTCAAGAGCACAGACACTCAGGCTACTTGAATAGTAGCATCTCGACAACCTTCTTGTTTAATGTATGCTATTACCCCAGGACTCATGTCACATTCCATTGTTCACATCAGTGATTTCAAACAATTATATTCGGGTTCACTATTGTATTTTTCAATACAATTGGTGCACCTGAACCACGAAACTCAGAATGTGATGAACATAGTTCCTTCTCCCTTAACTATATTCCTTTCATAATGATACAGCCTACTTTTCTGGTCAGCCCTGCCAGGTCGAATCGCTATGCCATAACCTTTTCATGAACTTTCCAAGCTAGCAGCACTGGATCATACTTCCAGAATACGTTTAGGATCTTAAGGGTAGGTTTCGGGAATCACAATTCTCGAAAATTGGTCTCACACCAGGGATTGTGAAATCACTCAACATTTTCATCCCATCCAGTGGTCGAGTAGCACACATGATACTGATCACGTGTTACGGTGTACTTTCCTTTTTCAAGGAACACATGTCATTTAACACCATACTAGAGTATCAGCCTTAGCTTAACTCTAGGCTAATAGGACAGACAGTATGATAAGTTCCACTTATATCTTATCATATGGATTGTAGAAAATCTAAATGCAGCAACTTATTCCTGTATCCCATAAGGAAACTTGCTCTTAAGCAAGACGGCATTCCGCCATAGGACATGCACTTATGAATGTCCAATAACTGCCTCATCTCAGCCAGGAATCAACTTCTTAACTCCCACTGAGGTAAACACCCGTGTGAGTGGGCTACTTCTCTGTCCGACATGTTTCACATTTAAACTCATATTGCCAAATAAAAAATTCCTTTATTCCAACTAATTGGATTACAAATGAAACCGTCGTAAACCCAGTGACTTAACATGTTTCTCGAACACTTCTCGAGGTAATGCTTTAGTCATTGGATCTGTGACCATATCTCGTGTAGATATGTGTTTCATACACAGTTCTTTATATTTTATTAAATTTCTCACAAAGTGAAATTTAATATCTATATGCTTAGCCCTGCTATGGAATCTAGGATCCTTAGCATATGCTATAGCTGCCTGGTTGTCGCAGAATAGACTCACTAGCTCCGTCGAGTTGATCAGGGAGAGATGGCTTAAGAATCTCTTCAACCATACCGCTTCTTGTTTAGCATGAGCTGAAGCTACATATTCTGCTTCCATTGTTGACAGGGATACACATGTTTGCTTCTTACTGCTCCATGAGACAGCACCCCCGTTCAACAAGAAAACAAATCCAGATGTAGACTTTTTCTTATCCACATCACCTCCCCAATCAGCATCAGTATAGCCACTCATTATCAGGTCACGGCCTTGATAGCACAAGGAGTATTCTGCAGTAGTATTCAAATATTTCAAAATCCCTTTGACAGCCTTCCAGTGAGCACTGCCTGGATCAGACTGATATCTGCTTGCTATCCCAACAGCATAGCAAATGTCAGGTCTAGTACACAACATTGCGTACATCAGGCATCCAACTGCATTGGCATAAGGAATCTTCTCCATGTCCCTACGTTGTTTAGTTTTTTTGGGCACATGTCCTTACACAAATTATGACCTTTAACCAATGGGACATACTTTGGGTTACTGTGATCACAATTGAAACGTTCTACTACTTTGCGAATATATGTCTCTTGTGAAAGAGACACTATTCTTTTCGAACGATTCCTCGAAATCTTAACTCCGAGTATGTAATCTGCTTCACCCATGTCTTTCATTTCAAAGTTGGAAGATAACCAATCTTTGATTTCGATAAGAAATCCCATGTCATTTCCAGCTAAAAGTATGTCATCAACATACAAGGTGATGATAACAAACTTCTTTCCTGATCGCTTAACATACACACAGTGATCTTCGTCTATCATAATAAAATCATGCTGCATGATCGTATTATGAAAGCGAATATACCACTGTCTAGACGACTGCTTAAGGCCATAAATTGATCTATTCAATTTGCAAACTTTATGTTCGCAGCCTTTTTGAATGTAGCCCTCAGGCTGAATCATATAGATTTCTTCATCCAATTCTCCGTGGAGAAAAGCAGTCTTTACATCCATTTGATGTAATTCTAGATTCATGTTAGCAACCATAGCTAAAATGACCATAATTGACGTAAATCTAACAACAGGTGCAAAAGTCTCCTCATAGTCTATCCCAGCCTGTTGTTTAAATCCTTGGGCAACCAAACGCGCTTTGTATCTTTCGATACTGCCATCTGCATTGCGCTTGATTTTGAGAATCCACTTATTCCCAATTGCCCTACGCCCTTTAGGTAGGTCAACCAGATCCCAAACCTGGTTTTTGATCATAGAAGACATTTCTTCTTCCATTGCATTCATCCATTCATTTCGTTTTGGAGATGACAAAACTCCAGATACATTCTTTGGTTCATCTTCATCCTGCAGGATGGCCAGAAGAATTTCACTTGGACCACCAAATTTCTTTAGTGATATCAAGAACGCATTAGCTTCGCCTTCGATGTCAAATCGTCGGTGTGGTATGCTAGTTCTACTAGACCTACGAAATTCCCGGTTTTGATAAACATCTCTAATATATTCATCATATCCAGGAATCGCACTCCCACTGGGTGGAAATACCGTACTCCCACTGGAATAAGGCATTACCTCCCTTTCAGGACTCAGATCACGACCTTCCGGATCAGTTTGAGTTGGAAAATCTCTATCTTCCTCCTCAATTCTCCCACTCGGAAGAAGTGATCCAGATGAATCTGGTTCATCTGTCTCATAAAGGGTAAGGTCACTACTAACCTCTCCCAACTTTGGAAATTCATTCTCCAAAAATGTGACATCACGTGATTCAAATTCTGTTACATGTCTATTGTCCAGTTCACCCACGAACACGTACCCTTTAGATACCTCTGGGTATCTTATAAAGATACTTTTTCTACCTCTCGGTCCTAATTTACCGAAAGTACTTGAGGTAGAATGGACATAGGATGCACACCCCCACGGCTTAAAATAGGATAGATCGGGCTTCCGATCTGTCCACATTTCGTAAGGAGTGGCTGTAACAGATTTAGAGGGAACACGGTTTAGAACGTATGCGGCAGTCAGGAGCGCATCTCCGTAGAATGATATAGGCAAACTTGCCTCTGCCATCATCGATCTAACCATATCAAGAAGGGTTCTATTCCTTCTTTCAGCAACTCCATTTTGCTGTGGTGTATAAGGAATGGACAACTGATGTTCAATTTCTTTTTCAATGCATAGAGCTTTGAACTCATCAGAAAGATATTCACGGCCACGATCAGTTCGTAAGGCCTTTATCTTTCTATCCTTCTGATTCTCAACAAAACTCATGTATGTCATGAAGCAGTTTAAGGCTTCAGACTTGTGAGAAATCAGGTATATCAGACCATATCTAGTATAGTCATCAATAAAGGTGATGAAGTAATATGCTCCATGCCTTGCCCTCACGTTCATTGGACCACATATGTCAGAATGGACTAATTGTAGTGGAAATTTGGCTCTAGCCCCAGTACCGAAAGGTTTTCTAGTACTTTTTCCTTCTAGACAGGATACGCAACAAGGTAATATAGATTTCTCTATATGGCCCAACAGTCCTGCCTTAGCTAGACGATTTAAACGATCCTGACCGATATGGCCAAGTCTAGAATGCCATAGTTTAATATCATCCTCTGATGAATTTGAACTAGTGACAAAGGAAAAACTTTCAGAAGGATCAATATCCAGAATCAAAAAACCTTCCGATATATATCCAAGGCCAAAATAGGCATCATCCAAAAACAATCTAACGGTGTCGTTCTCAAATGACAACCGGAAACCTAAAGACATTAAGGCCAAAAATTGAGATCAGGTTCCTTCGTATGTCTGGAGCAAACAACACGTCATGTAAAAGAAGGGCACGACCACCACGAAGGTGTAATCTACAAGTGCCCAGGCCTTTCACATCCACACACGAGTTGTTACCGATAAAAATAGTTTTTGCTCCAGCCGCTAACTGCCTGTACTCAACGAATGAACCACGGTCTCTAGCTATATGGTCTGTCGCTCCTGAATCAATTACCCACACAGAATGTGATTCAGTTAGAAGGGTACAAGAGGATACATACAATTTACTCACACTTGAGTTCAGATGTACCTGCTTGGGCATTTTGCAATCTTTTGCAAAATGTCCCTTCTGTTGACAGTTAAAACATTTCACTTTTGAAATGTTAAACCGCTTGTTCTTTTTAGCCTTGGAGCCATCCAACTTGGTTCCATGGTTTTCAGCCTTTGGAGTTTGTTTACACTTACCCTTCCCTTTACCTTTTTTCTTTTTCCCACCACTCCCAGTCGAACAAATCGAATGGACTTCAGGGTGGGATTTCATAGCTAGAAGGCGATCTTCCTCCAGCTCAAGGTGTCTGGCAACATCATCAAATGTTACCAAATGATCGGAATGGGTAAGATTCATCTTCATCTGTTCCCAACTTGGTGGTAGAGAACGGATGACAGCTTGAATCTGCTGCTCGTTGCTGAGTATCTGACCGGCCTCTGCCAGTTCACTGATCATATTGGACATCACTCTCAAGTGTTTCCTCATGGGAACCTCCGGACGCTTTTTAAAGGTATCAAACCTTATGGTCAAAGCACGCAGCTTCGACACTGAAAGCTTTCCGAATTTCAGTTTAAGAGAATCCCATACCTCTTTCGCGTTGTCATGCACGCGAAATTGTCTGGTGATATCATCCATCATGGAACTCAACAAGATCAATCGAGCAGTAGTGTTTTTCCTCTTCCAAATAACATAAGCTTCCTTATCTTGCTTATGTTGAGCAGTTGTGCCTTCTTCAGGCTCATCCATTATGACATGTATGTGCTCCAGAACTTCTTGTTCTTCAAGCACATATTGGATTTTCATACTCCAATTGTCATAATTTTCACCGTTGAGTTTTAACTCACGGTTTAGCTCAGCTATAATGGATCTAGAAGCGACTGACATTTCTATAGGGATTTTTAATATGAGAACATATTAGAAATTTGATTTGGCAATATGATTCAATTTACTAATCACTCATAACTTTTAACGATATGGAGTTCTTGATTAATCTCAAAATCGAAGTGGGTCGCGGGCATGCTTCCCCTCACCATTCAAGTATTAATCTTAAACTTCAACCGTTTAAAGTTCATTGACAGTAAATTCAAGTGGAAGCAATTAAACAAACATCTTTATTTAATTACATGTTTGACACATGCATTTGTACATTCTGAGTGTGCTCACACATGCACAAAACCTCAGACAAGGTCACAACCTATTGTACAAAAGTCCCCCAAAAGCAACATATGTATATGGGGACAGTTAAACATATAATCACACAGGGATCGGATATCCAGGTGATCCGGTAGGAGAATCTAGATACATATCTGGATCTGGCTCCGGAGACGATCCGGTGGGGGCCGGGTACGAGGACGATCCGATGAGAAGTTCCAGAGTACTTTCCGGAACTGGAATTGAGTCCATGATCCAGATGATCAGGAGCGGAGGAAAACTATAATAGTAATCCTTAGCGAAGTAGCGGTTCAAGATCAAACCGCTTCGCAACTCCAGAACAGGAGAAGGTATCATTTCTCTGCGTAGACCCTTATCCTCAAGATAATGGATCAGACCATAGAGAGCATCTCTATGGGTATTGAACTCGGGTGCCGAGAAGACACTCATATCTTCTCGAATTTTCATCGTGACCAGGAGGTCTCGAAACATAGAGGGCCAGTCCTCTCCATGATCGTAACCTCCGGCCCAGATGCACTCTTGCATCTCCCGGTGAACAGCCTCAATGTGCTCAACAATGACATACATGTCATTCTTGGGCACACGCAGCGGTAAACGGCGCTTCAGAATCTTCTGTCGAAGTTCTGCTGCACAGAAGTTCATATACATGTCTCCAGTAGCCATCAAATCTTGCAACAATTGTAATTAAATTTCGGGTTAATACTCATATTGTCCCAAAATATGATTGAAAAACTCATTTTCCCATCTTTTGATGAACATTTTATGGATCAATTTATGTGATTTTAGTTTAACTTTTACATATCTCGGAACTCGTTCCAAAATATTTTCTTTTTAAGTTTATTAAAATATAATTTTAATAAACCTAATTGACAAAAATTTCTCAAAATTTTTATCAATTTATTGGATTTTAATTGAATAAAAACTGATTTTATCCAATTAAAAGAGAAAAAACCCAAATTTTAAGTCCAATTTTGACTTAAGTCAAAATTGACCGTAAACCGGGTTGGGTCGAACCAAGAAACCGGGCCAATCCGTCCGGTTTTTTGATTTTCTTGACCCGGGTATAAATATTTTCGGGAAAAATCGTGAAATTACGATTTTGCCCCTCGCATATTTTCACCCGAATTTTCTCTCTCTTCTCCCGCGAAGACGAAAATCCGGCCGCCGCTCCTCTCCACGACCGCCGCGTAACGGCGGCGAACCACGGGCCGAGACCGGTCGCAATCGACTCGTCTCGGCCTTGCGATCACGGCTGTAGCGGCCTCTCGGGCCGTCGTCCAGCCGTTCTCCGCCGCGAAGCTCATCTCCATTCGGCGCCTCTCCGCCGTCGTCGTCCTCGATCTCACGATTCCGGCGACGGTGATCCACAAACGTGGTATCGGGACGTCGGGGAGATCCGCAGAATCGACTATCGTCGATCTCCGGCGTCGAAATCGTCGGATTTCCGACGAAATCGACGGATTTCGTTTTCGGGCGAAAACGCCCAAATCGTCCGATAAGGGTTGATTTGATTTGGGGATTTTTGGGAAAATTTCCAATTAATCCCCAAGTCTTCCGAAAATTGCACCGAGGTCCATGACACGCAGGTGCCACGTAAGCGGTCAAACTTTCAGATTGGTACCTTAAGGTTTCGCGCGTGCGCGAATTTGCCCGCGTGGTTAGGCAAAATTTAATTTAGTCCCGCTGATTCCAAACTAATTACATTAAAGTCCAACAGATTATGATTTTTCATAAAATCACGATTAATATGATTTTTAACTCAATAAATCACATAATTACTTGAATTAAAACATCATATTATCATCAAAACATGGTTTCAACCATGCTCTGATACCAATTGACGGTTTTGACGCGTAATTAACGAGTAATTACGTGTTAAACTCGTTGAATGAACAAACTAATTCGTTAATAATAAATCACTTACTTGTTGAAGTAAGAGGTCCACAGGCTCGGGTCCACGATTTCTTCGTGCTGGTCGAATTGTGATCACGTTCGAACGGATCCGTAATCGATTTTCACGAGATTTCCTTTAATCGAAAATCTGATTAAAATTCTGGAACTGATCCGGAATTTTCCTTTCTGAGTGAGTAGTTGTGGGAAAAATTACATTTCAGTCCAGCCGGATTTTCCCTTTTATAGGGAAATCCGGACAGCCAAAACGCACCACGTGGCATGCCACAGGTCACATGTCCGCCACGTGGCAAAGCTACCCAATAGCTTCGCCACGTGGCGCTTTGGTCCGCATGTCCGCCACGTGGCAAGGCTACGCATAGCTTTGCCACGTGGCGCCACGTAGGCTACCACATGTGACGTCAGCGCCACGTCACGCTGACGTGGCGCTTGCGTAGCTTGGGCCGGTCAACGCGGGTTGACCGGCCCATCCAACCCAACTTTTTGGGCCTAATGGGCCCGGGCCCAATTAGGCACAATAATAATTGCCTATTGGGCCCAAGGTCCAACACATTGTTTAGTAGAAGGGCTTAATTAGACTTATTGAGTAAGTACAACAGGTTATTTGCTTATATTATCCAGTTTCTCCTTTCTGTCACGAGTTCAGTGATGAAGGTGGGCCGGCTCAGCTCGTTGTTACAAAAGGAAGTCCTTAGTGCGCCGACGACGAATTCCAAGCCCAAACTGCTTTTTGTCAATAGCTTGGCGGGAAATATGGTTATAGCAGTTGTAGTGTTGTTAGAGCCAGGATAATAAATGTAGGAATTCCATTGAAAAAGGAGAACAGTCTCCTTTCTCTCTTATCTTCTCAACTGTCTTCTCTCTCTCAATTCTACCTCTTGCCATAAACTCTTAATTGTTCTTGAAAATCTTGAAATCTAAATACCCTAGTCCAGCACACTCTCCTCCTCCACCACCGTTGGCCGACATTACTTCAGTTTCGTCTCGTAATTATCTGGCTCTCTCTCTTTCTTTCTCTCTTTAATGGAGGAAATAGGAATAGTATCTTGTGAGTTGTATCTAGCATTGGATTTCGGACGTGATATTTTTGTTTACCATTAATTTTTGGACAAGTAAAATTTGTTAGTTTGAATTATGGTCAACCCAATCCACACTCTTTTTTACGGGTTGAGCAAGTGTCAACTGGTAAATAAATTTTTTATGGCAGTTAAGTTTGATTCTGACTTTTTTTTATGGGACATAGATGAACTTTCAATATAATAAATTAAACTCTATCTGTCAATCATCTGAAGTTTTTGTGTCAGATTTTTTTTAATTGGTTGAGTTTTATGTATTTTCAATAAATTACAACAAATAAAAAATATTAAAATATATAAATTGTCTAATAAAAAAAATTCTGCTGTGGCATCCATTTACCTTTGATGCACCATCAAATCCCATTAGATACATTCGCATGTATCATTTCTAAGTCACTTTCCCAATCAAGTCCGGATCTCTTTTTTGTGTTACACTTGGTTTGTATCATTAATGATACAACATAACGTTTACGGTCCCATCCGTCAAAGATACATGTAGAACTTGTGTGCATACTCATTGTTTTCGAGACGGCGGTCCGACCGGTGGTCCGACCAGTCGGACCGCGAAACGGAGCCAATCCCGGGTCAAAAAACTAAGTTCGCCCAGTTACCTAACGAACCGGAAGATTTTCGGTCAGACCGGGCGGTTGGCTCGGATTTTTGACCCGAAAAAATCCGGTTCGTTAGGTTTGACCAAAAAACCAACCCAAAAACCAGATTTCACCCAACCCAACCCAACCCAAAAAAATCAGATTTTTTACTCGATTTTTCTAAATCAACACAAAATAAACTAAATCTACAAAGATAATTATACTAAATATGAAATAAATTTACCAACATTTCAAGAATATTAATTTTTAAACCTATTATTTACTAAATATATATTAAAAATATATATAATAAACTACCGGTCCGACCGCCGATTTGACTGGTCAGACTGGTTGACCCAGAGAACGGACCAAAATCCGGGTCGCTCTCCGGGTCGTTTTTGAAAACAATGTGCATACTTTCTTTGAAAAGTAAACTTGTGTTTAAATTAATCAATTGGACAAATTACTTCCAGGTCCCTGGAGTATGGTCTTCCTACCCCTTGGATCCCTAGATTTCTAAAATGTATTTTGCCGTCTCCCGTGTTTGGTTTTAGAAACTCCCGGGTCCTTGTCGCCAGAATATGTCATTTTCTCTGGCGAACCCTCACTTGAAATGACTAAAATATCCTCCTACTTAAAAAAAATTTCTCTCTTTCCTTCTTCCTCCCCATCATTTTCTTCCTCCCAACTTTCAACCAAAACAAAACTTAAAACTCAAACCCAATCCTTATTAATAAGAATCAAAACTAATTAGAGAATCAAAATTTGAATAACCCTAATTTTGAGAACTGTAATTCGAATTAGATATCTGAATATAAAAAAAGCAACCTGCCACCAACGTTGACCAGAAAAAGTAACCTATCAACAAGAGGGAGAGAGTTGAGGTTGAGAAGGAGGGATAAGAGAGGGAGAGGAGAGAGGGGAAGAGGAGAGATAGAAGGTGGAGTATGCCACATCATCAGATTTTGATGATGAGGCTGGTCTAGTTGGCTGGGCAGGTTGGGACAAGTTCGGACAGCTGCCCGTGGATCTAAGTGATGTTAATTGGTTACGGTTTGACTCAATTGATGAGTTTTTTACAATATGGTACTAAAGTGATATTTTGCAATATTAGAGGGGGTACTAAAATAGACTTTTTTCAACAAAATTTCATTTCCCCTGCAAGATTTATTATAATCTTGAAAGGTACCCTCCTCCTCGCGTCTCCAGAGCTAAAAAATTTCATTTCCCCAAATAACCGCCATTTTAACTTTCCAGTGACATGCACCATTTTAAATAGCGAAAATCAAAAGTTCCAGTGTTAGGATTTCCCTGCCACGTTGATCGCCGATGAGAAGCCGCTCGCATCCCCATCGGCGACCTCCCGGCCACCACCGCGGCCCTCTGCCCAGCCTTTGTACACCGTCATCAACCCTCCCCCAGTGCCGCAGCAGGCAGAGGAGGCCGAGGCGAAGGTGTGGCTCGTATCCTCGCAGGCGACCTCGCGGCCACCGCCGCGATCCTCTGCCCAATCTTCATAATCAACACTCCCCCGGTGCCGCAGCAGGCAGATGAGGCCAAGGCAAAGGTGTTGTGCCACATTAACCCTCCCCAGTGTCGTAGAAGGCAGAGGAGGCGGAGGCAAAAGTGTTGTGCCTTGTTAAGGTATTGTGCCTATTTCAGTTGTTGATTATTTTAGGGTTCCTTTAGTTGTGATTTGTGATTTATTCTGCTATGAACACAGGGGGGAAGAATGTTGGTTATGATTCGGATGGAGAAAAGGGATTAGTGCTATTTCAAGATAATTAAGTTTCTGCCAATTCTTGATGATGAAAAACCTCCCCTGGCTTATACTGATAACTTATTGGATGTTGATCCCCTTGAAATGATTCTTCTGTTGGATGTGGACTATGAAGAAGATTTTTTGGTTTATACTTGGTTTTATGACCACAAGCCTCTAGCAAAGAAGATGATGCTCATCAATGTGCCGAAGTGGCATCTATCGCATCCATTTATGCCTAAGCTTTAAGGTCAACTTCTGTTTGATCTGATAGATTGCTTTCAATTGATTGATTTGGAGTATTGAAAATGTGCATTCCCGATATGCATCTCTTCCTCTCTACTTTCAGCTTGAAATTTGTTTGATTTCTTTTGGCTCGCGCTTGATTTCACTGTCTCGTTAAGTGTTCATAAACCTTCATTGTTTTCCTTTATTATCATGTTTATTTGTGATATTCTCTTTGGTATCCATATGTGCAGGCTATGAAGTTTTGAGGGGGACATATTTATTGGTGTTCATACCGAGCTGGTTTGCTATTTTTGTCTTTCCTTTCACTATCTAAATTTTCCATGCTATTCAAGCGGTCCCAAATTTGATTTATTATACTGTGACATGATGTGGGTGGGTGAGGATTGGAGTGAATTCAATTCAATGACATCAACAAACTCATTATCAGCTCTCCGCAGAGGACAAAATACCGAATTGCATTCCCTCATTCTCATAACAACAGGCCATGGAAAGTCATACTTGGTGTCCATCATACTCCTATGCTAATGTTTATAAAAGCTGAAGATTTTGGCTTATCATATTCTACTTATGATAAACTGATATACCCTATAACCTCGACGAACAATGGAAGACGTGACAGAAAGGCAACTTTTGACAATGAAGATGACAAAGCTTTCAATTTGCCAGGACGAAGCAGAGACCCTACTGTAAGAGAGACAGTTATATCCAAAAAATATAGCTGCTGGGATCTCCCTCTTGTTTGCTCCATAGGCCTTTAAACTGAGATCTGGTCAGAATTTTGAAGATATAACACATGTTTCTGAGTGGTATAATGAGCACTGGTATGATCATCACTATATTTTCCATGAATTCTGGCTTCCAAATGTGTTAGTAGTACATTTTTGGAGTGTGAGAACAGCTTTGTGTCTTGATACATCAAGGACAATCCAAACTTGCTCTTCAACATATATGTATTTGTTGCATTTTAGTATTTTGATACATAGCACAAAATCTAGAAATGCATGGGCATTAGGAGTACCATCTAGCTTTATCTATTGCTTTCAGTTTGCTATTTGGCTAGTATAGGTTTGGTAATGCTTGCCTTATGTTGTGCAGGTGTAGGTATGAAGTTAAAATAAGGACCAAAATAACCATGACCCAAGAGGCATTCAGCAACATTAAAGATGGTGTCCGAAATCTGCAGAATGAATAGTCTAAAGAGCAAATTGCTCTTTCTTTCTTTAGGGATGATGATGAACCCATCAAAGTGTTTGACAACCATGTCATACAGATTCTTATGTCCTTGAAATCTACTACATTCACGAATATTGTTAATAAAATGGAATATAGCCCCTATAGGTACTGTGTTGTTCGATCATCTATCCTTGATGAGTTTTGTTGTTTCTCCTTTGGGTCTGAAACTTTTTTCTTGTGCAGTTTGATGATGTACTTCCAAGAGGCGACTGTCCTTTCTTAAAAATGGCTAGATTTGCTGCTCAAATGTGAAAATCAATTCCAGACCCGTATTAAGATTGGTCTGAACTCTGAAATGCTTAGCATGTAACATTTTTTAGTACAGGCTCGTTAAAAGCATTCATCATCAGGAATCTTTTCCTTGGTTTATTCTTACTTGCATGTTCTTTTCAGGTTTCCACCTGTGATCTTTTATACTTCGCAAAGAACTGCTAGACTTGGTATACTATCAATGGGTCAATATGTTGGTGTAACTCACTTTAGGAGTGATATGAGCCACAATGAAAACTAGCTGGTTCCAAATCTCTGTCGTTATATCTAGGTAGATTACAATGTTTGCAATATTTTATGTTTTCTTTTCTTTTCTGTTTCTCTAACCTTCTGGATTGAGTATCAATAGCTTTGGAAGAGTGAGTTCATAATTGGGTATTATGGTTTTATTGCTTCAATTCAATTGCAAATAGGTTATATCTTTCTTGAATAAATTCAATTGTGTTGCTTCAGTTAGATGAAGCTAGACTAGAGCATAAACTTCAGGCAAAAAAGGATGCCGAAGTGTTTGTCAAAAGTTTACCGGATGACGAATAGAAAGTATCCATAAAGAGCATACTTGGGAAGCAAAAGGAGAAGGAGAGATTGGTATGTGGGGAAGAAGTTGAAAAGTCAAATTATTCGAATATAATTATTTGTCTTTGTTTGACTTTAATTTTTTGCTTTTCTTGCAGAAGCTTTCATCCCCATGGTATTGTCACGACCCGATTTTGTGGTCGGCGACTGACGCTAGATCATGTCAAGTTTAATAATAAACTATAACATAACTGGCTCAAACATAATACATCATTCTCCTTAAGAGAATCACCAAAGTATATTTTTCAACAACATTGATTCTTCAAACAAACATATTTATCGTTATCCAAAATCTGGTAGGCATAAATCAAAAATAGAGTACACATCTCCCTAATTGCATCATCAAACTCATCCTCTTAAAACATAAATATAAATTTACACATATATTACATATTAACATTAATCTAAGGTCATGTGTCAAAAGACCAACAAATATGTACAATGGAGCGATCTAGATTACAAAAGGCAAAGACTATCTGGAGACCTTTGAATATAGCTCGAGATGGAAGACAATGGGCTGAACTTAGATGGAAAAGCTTTTCCAGATGCAAACCACCACTCAAAACTCTTCACATGTTGATTGAAGTAAAGGATAAGTATTTTCAAACACTTAAGAAGCAAATATTATAAGTAACATATATTTAACCAATCAGTTGTCCCCATCATACCCAACCAATACTAATACAAAGGTAAGACAATAAAAGACCACTTCACAAATAAGGTCATCAAAATAATCACATATCAAACATAACCAGAAATTCAAATAGACCTTCACAAACACATAATACAAATCAGATGAACTTCAGATACCATATCTTAAAGGCGCCATCAGAAACTAACTCCGCCGGCCAAATATGATATCGTATACATATCCAATGTATCCTCATTATATGTGCACATATGTCAACATCCCTGGTTGGTTACAGGTAGACCTCATCATCTGCCATCATACAACACACTAAATATTTCAAAATCACATAGACCGAAATATATTGGCCTTATATCCAAATTCATATCAAAACAATCACATATCACGAATTGGCCAAAACAGCCCCAAGTAGGCAAACAATCCACAAACATCATCAAATCGCGTAAAGACAAAAACCAAGCATAAAATCATACTTCAAACCAATCAAAAGTACACCAAATCAAGCACAATGCCTATGTCTAGTTAACTAAATACATGTTACAAAGAATATCCACTTACAAGACATTCAAAGAAAAGCTCAAACCATTCAAAGAAAAGCTCCGTGCTTTATTTTACAACTCGTGGCACTCAGATTCAAAATATCGGTTAACTAGTCAAAAGAACATAACCCACTATCATTACCAGCCTCTTTAGCATGTAAATATGTCCTAGGAAACATAAAAGTTCATTTCTTCAACCCTTATTTTCGGATTTATACAAGGCAGCCCCAAAATCTAAGCTATATATCACAAAACTACACCCCGATGATCAATTTCTCTTCCAACTTCTATACATATGAATCCTAGCTAAAACTCACCTTAACTTCCTTCATCTAGGTCTATATTAACCTGTTCTAATCTTCACCTACTAGTTTTTTCAAAGTGTAAAAGGATTTCTACTCAAATTAAGTAAAATTCTACAAAGTTAGTTACCTATTCTTCCAAGTTGTTCAAATATTGCCTCCTTTTCTTTCCTCTTCTTTTTTCTTTGTTTTCCCCTTTTCTCCTGGCCGCTCAACTCTGTTTTTTTCCTCTCCTAATGTCTACATGGTTCATGCCTAATCCCTGATGCAAAGGAAATTTTATTGTATTTGTATGCTAAGTAGCTTAGTCATCCTACTTTTCATTTGCCACCTAGCCAACTTGCAACATAATTTTCTTTTGATCCTAGACTTTTTCAGCCCTTCAAAATTATTTCTAAACTTCTTAATATGTTTTAATAAGTCCCTAAAATGAACCTTATTCAAATAAAGTCACATACTAAATTATTTTCACAAAACTTTCCAATATCGACAAAATCAGACTTATATCTGAGTACCTTAAATTATTGTTCTGTTCTGGTCAGATTATTTCATAGATCATAAAACTCAAAGAACAAATTTATAGATCTAGGTGTTATGAATCCACACAAATTAGAATCACCTAATTTAGAGTCCGGATAAGGAAGCTATGCCTATTTTACTAAATGACGATGAACTATGCCTATACCCTTCTGAAACTAACCTTATTATGTTGTAACACGTTTCAGTTTTCTTCCTTCCCGAATCTTCAGCCTTCAGAGGGACCGGATACTACATCCTAACCTTATGTGGATCTAGCCTTGGATGACCAATTTCATCTTGCACCAGACACAAGTTTCTAAGTATTTTACGCATAGTTTCTCTGTGATCATAATTATATCGCGACAAAAGTGACAGTTCAATCGCTGAAGATATAATTGAGGATTATTACCAGATGTGTATTGAGGAAGGGAAACTCCTTCATGGAAGTCCACCTATCTACACACTGCAACATATGTTCGATGAAGACATCTCCAACATTGTTGCTTTTTACAAGAAGTTGAAACTCTTGGAGAGAGATATTGATCAATGGAACATTGAGAAACTGAAGATGATAACATTCCATTTGAGAAGATATGTATAGAACGGTTTCAGAGTTCACTTTCTACTTGCAGCTTCTGAGAAGATGTTACTGAAAAAGCAGATGCTCGACCAGATGCGTAGAGATGGCAACAAAGCTTTGGACGACTTGCAACAATGATTCAAATTTTGAAGATAATTTTCCAACTTAATCTCAAATGTTGTGTGGAGTTTGTAATTGACTGGATGGGAATTTTTTGGTAGCATCCTTCAATTCGGGCGTAACTATCTGCTCTTGCTCTTATACTTGTCCTTTTATTCTAAATCATTAGGCATTGATGGAAGAGGTCCTCTTACTCTACATCATCAGTTCCTCTTTGCTGCCTTATGATCAAGTTACATCTCACCGTTGAAAGAGAAATAGGATCAGCTGAATACTTTCTTATAGGCGATAACACTATGTTGGGGGTTGGCTCATTTACAGATTGTTCAGGTTGTGACAAACACATTTTTTGAGTTTACCAAAGCGTAAACTTGTATATATTCTTAGACTTGCCAATTGTGTAGCAGATTAGCTTTTTAAGGCTTATAGGGGAGGTTTGATTTCTGAGAATGACGTCTTACAAGCCCATCATTTCTCTTCTTTTGTATGACCATTATGAATGAATGAAAGTACTATATATTTCCCTTCACAAAAAATAGAGGTAGTGCCTTGTTCGAAATTACACAATAACTTGAAGTTAGAATCGAAGAAAATTCATTTGTCACCAATGAAATATGGAATTATGATTTATGAATATTCAATGAGCAAGAAATCAACCAAATATAAAATAAAAATCAACAAAATTCTAATATAAGATCCTGCCCAACAAGCCTAAACCTTGATTAAAAAAATAGCAACTTAACTATTGAACTTGATTTTTAACCATACGAGAAAATAAAAAGTTCGAATGAGACGTTTATCGAATTTAATTATCAATAATCACACATCTCCAAGTCCTGAATCGTAAATCCATTGTATTCCAAAATCCAATAATCAAATATTTCGAGTCCGAGATAACTTGTGCCTCTCCAATCTACAACCTTTAAACAAAATCCACAAGCAAAACACCGTGACTTAACATAAAGCCTCAAAATTCGACCATTAAATTAAATACCCAATTGCGAACATCTCATGAGAAAAACTCAAAACAAATTAAAAATAAAACCATAGCCCTTGAGTTTGAAAATGCGGACACCGTTAAGATGTAGGACAAAGAAGGAAATGCTCCATACCAGGAGATTAGAGTCTGACTTTTGCGGGGTGACCACACACTTGCTTATTACAATATTGAGTTTCATTTTATAATCTATCACCTCTTTAGTGCGAATTCTTTCTAAATATTGTAATCAGCGAGTGTGTGGCCTTCCGGATGACAGTGTTCACAAATATCTACATCTGGTGTATGCATTAACTTGAAGTTAGAATAAGAAAAAAGTCAACTGCCACCAATAAAAATCAAAGCAAAAAATGCATCAACAAAATCACAATATCCAATTATGAACATTCAACGAGGAAGAAATCAAACATATATAAAATAAAACCCAGCAAAATTTTGATACAGGATCCTGCCCATCAAGCCTAAACCTTGATAAAAAAAATAGCCACTTAATTCATTGATTTTGATTTTTAACCATACGAGAAAATAAAAGGTTCAGACGAGACGTTTCTCGAATTTAATTATTAATAATCATACATCTCAAAGTCCTGAATCGTAAATCCATTGTATTCCAAAATCTAATAATCAAGCATTTCAGAGTCCGAGATAACTTGTGCCTCTCCAATCTACAACCTTTAAACAAAATCCATAAGCAAAACACTGTGGCTTAACATAAAGCCTCAAAATTCGATCATTAAATTCAATACCCAATTGTGAACATCTCATGAGAAAAACTCAAAACAAATTAAAAATAAAACCATAGCCCTTGAGTTTGAAAACGCAGACACCTCCAATATATAGGACAAAGAAGGAAATACTCTATACCAGGACACTAGTGTCTGACTATTGCGGGGATGGGCACACACTTGCTTATTCAAATATTGAGTTTCATTTTATAATCTATCACCTCTTTAGAGCGAATTCTTTCTAAATATTGTAATCACCGAGTGTGTGGCCTTCTCGGTGGCGGTCTTCACAAATATCTGCATTTGGTGTATGCATTAACTTGAAGTTAGAATCGAAAAAAAGTCAACTACCACCAATAAAAATCAAAGCAAAAAATGCATCAACGAAATTACAATATCCAATTATGAACATTCAATAAGGGAGAAATCAAACATATATAAAATAAAATCTAGCAAAATTTTGATAAAAGATCCTACCCATCAAGCCTTAACCTTAATTAAAAAATTGCATCATAATTCATTGAACTTGAATTTTAACCACATCAGAAAATAAAAGGTCCAAACCAGATGTTTGTCGAATTTTCTTGTTCAATAACCATACAAAAATCAGACATCTCAAAGTCTTGAATCACAAATCCATTTTATTCCACAATTCAATAATCAAGTGTCACGAAGTCCTAGATAACCTGTGCCTCTCCAAAAATTACGAAGAATTCTCCCAATGTTATTGATTCTGATAAAAGAGTTATGACTCTAGGAGATTACTTGATGCAATCTAATCATTATTTTCTGTGTTCAAAATTAGATTTTAGTTCTATAGATAAAATCTGAATAATGGATTGTGGTACTAACTTTTATTCCCAACTTTAGTTACTAGTTCAAACAGTAAAAGAATGAGATTCATTTAACATTACATGAGATTTAAACCTTAATATAAAAGAAATAATTAAGAGGAGTGTTTCCCAATTAGAACATTGTCCCTTAAATAGAGTCTGCTTGATTTTGATATATATATATATATATATATATATATATATATATATATATAAAATAAATAAATAAACTCAATAACGATGTGTGTGTTTTTCGGTTTAATGGCTTTTTTTGCAATGCGGGCAATAATTTTACACGTAAGAGTAGGGACCTCAAAAAGTTTGTGTGAACACCTACCAAGTCCAAGCAATGCTCGAACTTAGTACCAGAAAGCAGCTTCGTCAACATGTCTGCAGGGTTGTCCTTTGTACCCACCTTGCTCACAACAATATCACCTTGAGCAACATGCTCCCGAATCACATTAATGTGCTTTGTCCTCTCATGATACATAGCATTCCTCGTGAGATGGATAGCACTTTGACTATCACAGTACACTGTACTGACCTGCAGCTTCTCACAGATTTTACTGAAGAAATCTTTCAACCAGATAGCCTCCTTCACACCTTCAGTTGTAGCCATATACTCTGCCTCAGTGGTAGACAACGCCACTGTGGCTTGTAGACAAGCTCTCCAACTGATAGCACATCCTCCAAGAGTGAAGACATATCCAACAAGGACCTAGACTTATCAAGGTCTCCAGCATAATCTGAATCAACGAAACCAATAACTCCATTATTGGTGCTTCCAAACTGTAGACACAAGCACGCATGGTCTTCTTTGCCTTCAACATGAAAACCCTCAGGTTGTGCCATATAAATCCGCTCCTCAAGCTCTCCATTCAAGAAAGTTGTCTTCACATCAAGCTGTTCAAGCTCCAAATCCTGCATAGCAACAATACCAAGAAGAGAATGAATCGAGGTATGCTTCACAACTGGTAAAAACACCTCATTAAAGTTCACACCAGGAATCTGACTATATCCTCTAGCCACTAGCCTAGCCTTGTATCTAGGCTCTTCAACTCCAGGTATACCATCCTTCTTCTTGAATACCCACTTGCAACTGACAACCTTCTTATCCTTAGGTAGCTTAGTAATCTCCCAAGTCTTGTTCTTGTGAAGAGATTCCATCTCTTCCTCCATAGCAACCAACCATCTAGCAGAATCTTTCGACTTCACAGCATCTGAGTAACTAGACGGTTCTTCATAGCTATCAACTTCTTCTGCCACATTCAGGGCAAAAGCAACAATATCAGCCTCACCCAACTTCTGTGGAGGCCTGATAATTCTTCTGGGCCTGTCTCTAGCAATAGAATATGCTGGCTCTCTCTCAACTATGCCAACATTCTCAGCTTCATCAGACAACCCACCATGAGTAGGACCACGGCAATCAACATCACGGAAAGAACTCGCTTCTGGATCAACATCAAATTCCACCTGCACTTTTGACTTTTGCAAGTCCACACTTGGAGCACTGGAAATACCAGGTAAAGAAACATCATCCCTCTTACTCAACATGTCTGTCTCTTTGAAAATAACATTCCTACTCAGCAAGACCTTAGACAGCTCAGAACACCACAACTTGTATCCCTTCACTCCAGAAGCATAGCCAAGGAAGATACATTTTACAGATCTTGGCTCTAACTTGCCATTATTCACATGAGCATAGGTAGGACACCCAAATATCTTCAAAATAGCATAATTAGGAGGATTTCCAGACCACAATTCTTCAGGTACCTTGCGATTAAGTGATGCATGAGGTGAACGATTGACAAGGTGACAGGCAGTGGAAACAGCTTCAGCCCAAAATGACTTAGGTAAACCAGCATTTGACAGCATACAACGAACTTTTTCCAACAAAGTTCTGTTCATTCTTTCAGTGACTCCATTCTGTTGAGGTGAACCAGGGATTGTCTTATGCCTGACAATACCCTCATTCTTGCAGAACTCATCAAACCAACTAGAGCAAAACTCCAATCCATTGTCTGTGCGGAGATGCTTGACATCTCTCCCAGTCTGCTTCTCAATCATAGTCTTCCACTGCTTGAAAGTGACAAAGACATGATCCTTGCTCTTCAAGAAGAATGCCCACACCTTCCTCGAATAATCATCAATAATAGTCAGCATATACTTGGAACCATTCTTTGTTGCAACTTGAGACGGTCCCCAAAGATCAGAATGAACATAGTCAAAATTTTCTTTTGTAGTGTACACACCTTTCTGAAAACTGACTTTCTTCTGCTTGTCAAACACACAGTGCTCACAAAATTCTAGCTTCCCAATACCCTGTCCACAAAATAATCCTCTCCTATTTAGCTCGGTCATGCCTTTCTCGCTCATATGACCAAGTCGCATATGCCACAATGAGGTGTTCTCAGAATCTGTCAACGAGCTAGATGCAGCAGTAGCAGTCCCTGTAACTGTAGAACCCTGTAAAATGTACAAATTTCTAACCTCTTTTTTGGCCTTCATATGCACTAATGAGTTCTTACTCACAAGAAGAACTCCACCTTCTCTGGTATACTTATACCCCAATGTATCAAGAGTACTCAACGAAATCAAATTCCGCTTCAAATCAGGGGTATGCCTCACATTCGTCAAGGTTCGAATGACACCATCATGCATCTTGATCTTCAATGTGCCAATACCAACAACCTTGCAGACAAAATTATTTTCCATGAGAACATTACCCTCCGCACGTTCATATGTTGAAAACCAGTCCCGGATGGGACACATGTGAAACGTACAAGCAGATGCAAGGACCCAAGCAGCATCAACTTTAGACTTCCCATCAATTACAGACAAAAGTTTTCCATCAGATTCTTCTTTCTGAGTGGTGGTGGCAACACTAGCACTGCCGCTATCAGAACTTTCTCCTTTTGGAGCACTGGACTTTTTGCCCTTCTTCTTGTTCTTCAACTCCGGACAGAACTATTTAATATGCCCAACCTTATGACAATTGAAATAAGTCTTATCCTTGTGCCTTAACCTTGATTTGCTTCTGCTCTTCTTCCTCGAACCAAACTTAGCATTCCTCTCCTCAGACCTCCCTCTCATGACTAAGCCAGTCCCTTGGCTATTGTCAGAGGAACTCACAGTGTGCTTATCAATTCTCTCTTTCTCCAAGAGCGAATCATGAACATCATCCCAACTCAGAGTATCATGGCTGAACAACAGAGTATCTCTGAATTGCTGATAAGAAGTAGGCAACGAGCACAATAACAATCAAGCAAGATCTTCATCATCATATTTCACATCCAGAGTTCTAAGATTAGCCACTATATCCTTAAATTTATTAAGGTGGTCGTGAGCAGACTTATCTTCTTGCATCCGGATAGAAAATAGTCGTTGCTTCAAGCCAGTTTGTTGGTCAAACTCTTGGGCATGCACAACTTTTCAAGCTTTGCCCATAATGAGGAAGCTATTGTCTCCTTCAACACGTCTTGTAAAATATCATTTGACAGATGCAACTGGATCTGACTCACAGCCTTACGGTTCTTTGACGCCTTCATTGCAGCATCCCAACTCGAAGGCATCAACTTCTCATCAAGTAGAGTCTCATCCAGCTCTAAATGTGTCAGAATAGCGCGCATCTTGACCTGCCACAAAGAAAAATTAGTTTTCCTCGTCAACTGAGGAATCTCGTACTTCATCGAAGTCATCCTGAAACTACTCGAACCAAGAAGTCCGCTCAAAACAGGTTAGAAAACCAAAATAAGCCAAAATAGTTGACTTTTGGTCAACTAGTCAAAATATTGACCAGTCAAACTGTTGACCAAGTCAACTCGGGAATAGGATTTTTCAACCCAAAACTCCCTCTTTCTCTCTCCCCATTTTTTCTTTCTGCCATTTCTTCTCCTCTCTTCTCAGAGACCGGACGGGACGACGGCGAGCAGCAGCGGCGACGAACGGGCGGCAGCAGCTAGCGGCAATGAGCGGCTCTCTCCGAGCTCTCTCTCTCCTCGAGCTCTCTCTCTCCTCGCGATTCTTCTTTTTCTCAGCTGCGGGGGGGCCAACGGACGGAGCAGCTGAGGTTCTCCCAGTGCGGAGATGGTGCGCAGGGACGGTCACCTCCTCCAGGCGACGTTGGGGCGGTCGGACGTGAGCGGCGGCAACTCCAAGGGTTTCAAAACCCTAAATCCCGATTTTCTCCCAAATCAGTTACTGTTCACAATTTTTGTGTGTGTGTCAATACTCGAATAGTCGAAACTCAGATCTAGCTCTGATACCAATTATTGAGAAAATAAGATAAAAAATGAGTAAAACATGAGACACAAGAATTACGTGGAAACCCCAAGACGGGGAGAAAAATACGGGCAAAGGAGAGTCGTTCACTATGTGAGTCCAATCGGTTACAAGGCCTCCGTGAGGGTTCTCTCTCTACCTCACAACTCTCAACTACTACACAAAAGACCTAGACATAGGCCAATATATATAAGAGATTATATCCCTACTCTAAATAGGAATAGAGTACTAATTTGCTAGAATTTGAGACATACCCTAACAGTTTGGCATTCAGAATCTCACAATAATGAAATGACCAAAGAGAAGAGAATATATGTATATATATATGTATGTATATATATGTATATATATGTACATACATACATATATATATATATGTATGTATGTATGTATATATGTATGTATGCATATACAAATTTCGGGAAACTAAAGCTAAAATTAGATCATTATCTTGCATCTCCATTGGATGTTTGTTACACTATGTACAAATTCCACTTCCTCTGTCCTCTATATATATATATATATTTAGGGTACCTCAACACAAGAACAAGATGTGTCTAGCATGAGTAAAGTTACTGCTAATGAAGCACGTCTCAGTATGCAGAATAGGGGTTGCAGGCCCGGTGTGGGAGGGTAGCTTCAAAATCACTTCGGAGGCTTACCGAGTTGGATGATGCAGACGGAGGGTGCAGTTACCGAACCGACCTGACCTGTTCAATGCCTCGTTTATAACTTTTGAGTATACCAAGTGATTTTTATGTGGTCAGATCTTATTTTGTAAATGCTCGACTTTCGTAGTCGGACAAAAAATTCAGAATCTTTTCATCATCTTGTGACTTATCTTTTCTTTTTTTCTAGGAAGGATGTCTTCGATTCCAGCCTTCCACGCTTTTTTTGTTCACAAGGAAGGATGTTGGGAAGCTAATCCGTGAAAATATTCCGTGTCAAATTCATACATTCTTGACTCAAATAAGCTGGCTGTAAAATGTTATGGAAACTAAGAATATGAAAACTTAAGTGTTTGTTCATTAACAATGATGCTCTTGTTTATTATATACATTAGAGAGGTTAGGGAGTTAAGGGACCTGAAGCTAGAGATCTAAGCCGTCACTAGTAACGGTTTATTTACTAGTTACATATGATTAGCTACTAATTAAGGAAACACTATATATAGTTGTGATCTTTTCCTTAATAATTACATAGTGAGACAATAGCTATTAGCTGAGTAATCATGATCATGAAAAGATTGTGCAATATCCAACAAATGTACTGTACAAGCTAAGCAATTTTGTTAGCTCCAGCAAAATTTTACACCAAGTTTAGAGCTATTTTGTGGTCTTCGAATTTGAGAGACAGTTGATGAGAAATGGGTACTTCAGAAGGTTTTTCTTATACCACATTGGTTGTGGCTTGTGAGTAGTTTATAATCTAGCCGTGTTCTTATGGATTGTGTATAGAGTCGGTTGGAAAAATTAGCAACCTTGCTTGAGCCCTTTTCTCCAAAGCTAAAGAGGTAGGTGTACAACATTTGGAGTCAGTAATTTAACTATATCCATATCCATCATGTAAACGTCCTTTTTTGGTTCGACAACCTGGAAATGTCGAAACTATCCTTTCAATTAAATATCCTATTATAATAATGTAAACGTCCTTTTTTGGTCGGACAACCTGGAAATATCGAAACTATTCTTTCAATTAAATATTATAGATAAAAACGAAGGAGAAGAAACCAAGGAGAGGCGGAGAGGACGATAATGTAAACGTCTTTTTTTGGTCATACTATAATAATGTAAACGTTCTTTTTTGGTCGGACAACCTGAAAATATCGAAACTATCATCCTACTATAATAATGTAAACGTCCTTTTTTGGTCGGACAACCTGGAAATATCGAAACTATTCTTTCAATTAAATATTATAGATAAAAATGAAGGAGAAGAAACCAAGGAGAGGCGGAGAGGACGATAATGTAAACGTCTTTTTTTGGTCATACTATAATAATGTAAACGTTCTTTTTTGGTCGGACAACCTGAAAATGTCGAAACTATCATTTCAATTAAATATTATAGATAAAAACGAAGGAGAAGAAACCGAGGAGAGGCGGAGAGGACGATAGGGAACACTGAGGACGATGTCCACGCACAGGTTCCCCAACATCACCACGTCCAAGCTCTTAACATCTTGCCCTCTCGGCTTCCGTAACGGGGCGGTCAAGTGAGTGAGCCCTCCGCCGCGATGGGGTTCAGAGAGCTCGACTCCTCCTCCGCCGCCGCGGCACGTGGCCGTAGGCGGGGGATGATCTTTAACTAATAAGCATCATCCAAAGCAACTGAATCCAGTGCTGTTACGCATACCAGGAGGGTTGTAGAGGCCAAAATGGTCGATAGAGATAGATGCAGCGGGGCGGTCGGGGTCATCCTCCGGGTGTTCGAAGGAATTACTCTGAGAAGAAGAAGAAGACATATACGAAGATGACGAGCTTGGGCAATAAATGGTGCAAGATAATGGCATTGTCGTTGTTGTGGGATTGGATAAAAATAAAAGGAATCGGCGAGCTTGCAAGGTGAGGGCTTGAGGAATGCATCCAGAGACAAACTATCCCTCCTCTCCAACAATGGAGTTTTTGGAGGTGGAAGTTCCAAAATACCCTCGCTCTCTCTCTACCTCCTTATCTTTCTTTCTTTTGGCGTTTGCGTTCCAATTTTTTGGATTCCCTCGGTTCTTTCCTCTTCTGTCCTTCCACTTCCAATATTCTTCTCCGGTCCTTTTCGACGTCATTTTGCACTCAGCCTTATGATGTGACTATGATTTACTTTTTTTTAGAAGGTTTTTTTAGGAGTGACTATGTTTTACCAGAGGGAGTGTTTATGGTATTGATCATTATAAATGCCAATTTTGTAGTATTATTAACCTCTTTAATGATTTTTATGTTTTTTTAGGCTGATTTTTATGTTTATTGCATTGATTTTTTTAGCAATTTTTGCCAATCATTTAAAAAATATTGAGAGTAACATATTAGACTCTGTTGTATTATGGTTCGATCGATCATACATTTTCTATTCACTCAGCTTATATCTATTGACTCCCTACTTACAGTTCCCAAATCCAACTACCAATTTTATTGAGCCCTCAAATCCATGAGATTGTTATAATAAAATAAACTTTTTTTAAAGTAATATTGCTGATAAATTTGGAACGTTTACATAAAATATCGTCTACAAAGAAGTTCTTCAGGCGTCTTAGGTACATTAAAAAAGAAGATAGTGTACTTAAATATGTAAGAGAATATTTTATTCATGTACAACTTACAAAAAATCAGTAAACGATATATTTTGCGGGTTTTGAAACAGAACAGCACTCGCATCGCGCTTGCGTATTTGCTAGTTTTTATAATGGTAACTAGTATAATTTTTCTACTTTGACCACTTAAACTATTATCTTATAGTTGTCACTAATTTCGTTTTCTGAACAAAAAGTCACCGGATTTAGAAAGTAGCAAAATGTTCATGATCATAACTTACTAGTTGTTTAGGTCCAAACCCAAGAGCTCAGACCAACTTATTATCTACGCTCATTCCTCTGATCAAGCGTAATTGCTCGTTCGCTTGGCTCGGTTCAAACTTTTAACCGGAGATTTTTTCGGTAGAACACTCAACTAAGTGCAATTAGTCCGAGAAAGTATTGACATGGTTTTTTTATCAATTATAATTTTCTTAACTACCTTTATAAATTGTCAAAAGATATTAGCTTAACGGCACAAGAAGTGTAAAAATTTTGGGAGATCCATGGTGCAATATTCAACGTAAAAAAAAACTACTTAGATTTTTTTTAAGAAAAAAATTTACACCATAATCATATCTGCTAAGAATTGAATCTAAACTTCCGTCAATTAGTAAATAAGCCAAATGTCTTTTAGCATATAAATCTGGCAGTTGATTTGTAACGAACTTATTCTAATGCCACAAACTATCACATTCATGCTAATTTTAGGACTTGAATCCCGGAGCTGTTTTCTTTCAAGTGTCCTACCATCCCTTTACCACTAAACGAGCATCTAAGTATAAAAAGAGTCAAGAATATTATCTGCGCGTCATATTTATAGCTCTACTCAAATTCATCTCAATGGAATACGTTGTATGTTTTGGTTTACTTTTTGGATGATTAAAATCCGCAAGACGAAGATATATCGTGTCTTTGTTAAAAAATAACTACTGAAAATATCTATAAAAAACAAATATAATTTTGTCTCAACTCAAGTTCACATTTTTCTATTCACATTCATAAACACAAATTGTTTGCCGATTTCCCCACATCAGGTAAAGCGTGCCAACAAAGGTCCTACCAATTATAATGTCGTTGGTATGGAATATTTAGCGATTATTATTCACTAGTGACAATATTAAAATTATTAAAATAAAAATGAATTAAAATAAAAATCAAAATCCAACACCTCTAAACCGGCACAAACACGAGCCAGTTTACTTACACACTCCTCTCCACTCCATCCAAAGGACCTCCTAAATACACAAAACGGGAAGAAATATTTTTCCATTTCACTTTTAATTTTCCAAACGGAAACTCGAAACGCGCCGTTTTATGTACCGAAGAGATCCAACGAGCTAGGGTTTTGCTCGCGGGAGATCCGCCATGTGGAACAACAACGGGGAGCCGCTCATAGCCCCGCCGGGCACCTCCGGCCCGATGATGCCGCCACCGCCGCTGCCTCCCGCGCAGCCTTCGTACACCGTCCTCAACACTCCCCCGGCTGCTGCGGCGCCGCAGACGGCGGAGGAGGCCGAGGCGAAGCTCGAGGAGAAGGCGCGCAAGTGGCAGCAGCTTAATACGAAGAGGTACAGCGACAAGAGGAAGTTCGGGTTCGTCGAGACGCAGAAGGAGGACATGCCGCCTGAGCACGTCCGGAAAATCATCAGGTGAGTGATCGATTTCTCCGGATTTTAACCTAGTTAGGGTTTCTAGTTAGGGTTTAGGGTTTTGAAGTGTGGTGAATTGTTTGTTTCTGGATTGGTTTAGGGACCATGGGGATATGTCGTCCAAGAAGTATCGTCATGATAAGAGAGTGTATCTCGGGGCGCTGAAGTTTGTTCCGCACGCTGTTTATAAGTTGCTCGAGAATATGCCGATGCCTTGGGAGCAAGTTCGGGATGTGAAGGTGTTGTACCACATAACGGGGGCTATCACTTTCGTCAATGAGATTCCGTGGGTTGTTGAACCCATTTACTTAGCTCAGGTATGTTAGTTTTTTTCCCACTTCAGGTTGCTTTTGTTGTTGTTTCCAGTGCTAACTTGTTATTAATTCTGTTATGGACAGTGGGGAACAATGTGGATTATGATGCGGAGGGAGAAAAGGGATCGGCGCCATTTCAAGAGGATGAGGTTTCCGCCATTTGATGATGAAGAGCCTCCCTTGGATTATGCTGATAACTTGCTGGATGTTGATCCCCTTGAACCAATTCAGTTGGAGATGGACGAGGAAGAAGATTCCGCAGTTTATACTTGGTTTTACGACCACAAGCCTCTAGTGAAGACAAAGCTCATCAATGGGCCAAGCTATCGGAAGTGGCATCTGTCGCTTCCAATTATGGCTACGCTTCATCGATTGGCAGGGCAGCTTTTATCGGATCTGATAGACCGCAACTACTTTTACTTGTTTGATATGGAGTCTTTCTTCACAGCCAAAGCATTGAACATGTGCATTCCTGGTATGCATCTTTCCTCTCTTCTTTCAGCTTTAAATTTGTAGATGCTCATGCCTCTCCTTAAATTCATTTCGTATCCCAGTTAGGTCAGGGTGGTGATTAGTGTTCATAAACCATTATCTTTTCCCTGTAGTATCATCTTTATGTGGGATATTGGCTTGGTGTCCATAGGTGCAGGCTATGAAGTTTTGAGGGGCACATATTTACTGGTATAGATAATGAGTCGGTCTGCTATTTTTCATGTTTCCTTTCACTGACTAAATTTTGCATGCTTTGCAGGTGGGCCCAAGTTTGAACCATTGTACCGTGACATGGAGAAGGGAGATGAGGATTGGAATGAATTCAATGACATCAACAAACTTATCATCCGCTCTCCACTGAGGACAGAATACCGAATTGCATTCCCTCATCTCTATAATAATAGGCCAAGGAAAGTCAAACTCTGTGTCTATCATACTCCAATGGTGATGTTTATAAAAGCTGAAGATCCTGACTTACCAGCTTTTTATTATGATCCACTGATAAACCCTATCACCTCGACGAACAAGGAAAGACGCGACAAAAGGGCAACTTATGACGACAAAGATGAAGAAGATTTTGTGTTGCCAGAAGGGGTAGAGCCCCTACTGGAAGAGACACAGCTGTACACGGACACCACAGCTGCTGGGATCTCCCTTTTGTTTGCTCCGCGGCCCTTTAACATGAGATCTGGTCGGATGCGCAGGGCTGAAGATATACCGCTTGTTTCTGAGTGGTATAAGGAGCACTGGTATGATAATTAATTTTTTTCATGAATTTATGTTTTCAAACGTGTTAGCAGTACTCTTTAGCAGAACGTAACCTCTGTCATCCTGCTTTTTCAGTCCTCCATCGTATCCGGTGAAAGTTCGGGTCAGCTACCAGAAATTGTTAAAATGCTTTGTGTTGAATGAGTTGCATCATAGACCACCTAAAGCTCAGAAGAAAAAGCACTTGTTTAGGTCTTTGGCAGCAACTAAGTTCTTCCAGAGCACAGAACTTGACTGGGCAGAAGCAGGTCTTCAAGTTTGCAAGCAAGGGTACAATATGCTGAATCTGTTGATACACAGGAAAAATTTGAATTATCTTCACCTTGATTACAACTTCAACTTGAAGCCTGTGAAGACCCTGACTACAAAGGAACGGAAAAAGTCACGTTTTGGCAATGCTTTTCATCTTTGTCGTGAGATCCTACGTCTGACGAAACTTGTAATCGATGCCAATATTCAGTTCAGATTGGGTAATGTTGACGCGTTTCAACTTGCTGATGGTTTGCAATACACATTCTCCCATGTTGGTCAGTTGACTGGGATGTACCGGTACAAGTACAGGCTAATGCGACAGATAAGAATGTGCAAGGATTTGAAGCATCTAATATATTACCGTTTTAATACTGGCCCTGTGGGGAAAGGACCTGGTTGTGGGTTTTGGGCGCCGATGTGGAGAGTTTGGTTGTTTTTCCTTCGTGGCATAGTTCCCCTTCTTGAACGTTGGCTAGGTAATCTGCTTGCACGACAGTTTGAAGGTCGTCATTCAAAAGGAACTGCAAAGACTGTCACCAAGCAACGTGTTGAGAGTCATTTTGACTTGGAGCTTCGTGCTGCTGTTATGCATGACGTTCTGGATGCCATGCCAGGTGAGTATCTTTAATGTTTTCTTTTCTTACATCTCATTATGTATAATTGTTTGTATGTTTGAGTCGTATTTCTGTGATATGCTTGTAATTCTTAGTGTAACTCGTGTGATATTAAACCTTGCAGAGGGTATCAAACAAAACAAAGCTAGGACTATATTGCAGCACCTCAGTGAAGCTTGGCGTTGTTGGAAAGCTAACATTCCTTGGAAGGTTCCTGGTTTACCAGTACCTATAGAGAATATGATTCTCCGCTACGTCAAATCAAAAGCAGATTGGTGGACAAATGTTGCTCACTACAACCGTGAGCGTATCAGAAGAGGAGCAACTGTTGATAAGACTGTTTGCCGTAAAAATCTTGGAAGATTGACTCGACTATGGTTGAAAGCAGAACAGGCAAGTTTCATATTCTTACTTGCTCATACTTATCATCTCTTGCTTTGAGCTTTATAATTGTGTCAGTTTTACTCAGTATCTTACGGTATCCATCGTTAATATGCTCCAGGAGCGCCAACACAACTATTTAAAAGATGGGCCCTATGTCACTCCAGAAGAAGCCGTAGCAATTTATACCACCACTGTTCATTGGCTGGAGTCAAGAAAGTTCTCCCCCATTCCTTTTCCTCCCTTATCATATAAACATGACACGAAGTTGCTCATCCTAGCCCTGGAAAGGTTGAAAGAATCTTATAGTGTGGCGGTTCGACTAAATCAACTGCAAAGGGAAGAGCTTGGTCTTATTGAGCAAGCTTATGATAATCCGCACGAGGCTTTGTCAAGGATCAAGCGACACCTGCTCACTCAGCGATCCTTCAAAGAAGTGAGTTGACGTTTTTGGATTCATGTTCCTTGTATTTGGGCTTTCCTAATCTTTCTTGAATGTTGAAGTTCGTAAGTGAATAAATACTGAATGTACTTTTTTGTTGCAGGTTGGCATAGAGTTTATGGATCTTTACAGCCATCTCATTCCAGTTTATGAGATTGAACCTCTGGAAAAGATCACAGATGCGTACCTTGACCAATATCTGTGGTATGAAGGTGATAAGCGCCATCTATTTCCTAATTGGATTAAGCCTGCAGATTCAGAGCCGCCACCGCTACTTGTTTACAAATGGTGCCAAGGTATCAACAACCTGCAAGGTATTTGGGACACAAGTGAGGGACAGTGTGTGGTAATGCTTCAGACAAAGTTTGAAAAGTTTTTTGAAAAGATTGACTTGACGATGCTGAACAGGTAAGGGTACTCCCTATTTTGGCTTAGCTTTTCAAATTGAAGTTTGTGAAGCTTCCGGAAGTAAGGCTGGTTTTATTTGTCCATGCAGGCTCCTTCGTTTGGTTCTTGATCACAACATTGCCGATTATGTGACTGCAAAAAACAATGTTGTTCTGTCTTACAAAGACATGAGTCACACAAACTCATATGGATTGATACGAGGCCTACAATTTGCATCCTTTGTGGTGCAATATTACGGTCTTGTGCTCGATCTGCTACTTCTTGGTTTGACTCGTGCAAGTGAAATTGCTGGTCCTCCTCAAATGCCGAATGAATTCATTACTTTCTGGGATACAAAAGTGGAGACAAAGCATCCAATTAGGCTGTATTCTAGGTACATCGATAGGGTGCATATATTGTTCCGCTTCACGCATGAAGAAGCTCGGGACCTAATACAGCGTTACCTTACTGAGCATCCTGATCCCAATAATGAGAACATGGTTGGATATCCAAACAAGAAGTGCTGGCCAAGAGATGCAAGAATGAGACTTATGAAGCATGATGGTAATTCTATGTTATTTCTGGATCGTAAAATGTTGTATATTTTTATTCAGCCGTGTTATTGACCTGTGAGATATTTTACAGTAAATCTTGGGAGAAGTGTTTTCTGGGATATGAAGAACCGACTTCCTCGAAGCATCACAACCTTGGAGTGGGAGAACAGCTTTGTGTCCATCTATAGCAAAGACAATCCGAACTTGCTCTTCAGCATGTATGTATACGTTGTTGTTTCAGTATTTGTATATTAACAATTTCTGTTGGCACTGAAATCTTGAAAAACAGGGGGCAATGAGGAGTATTATCCGGCTTTATGCCACTTATTTGTGTCCAGATTTATATGTTGTATTCCTTTTCCTATTTGGCTTAGTATCGGTTTGATAATGCTTGCCTTCTGTTGTGCAGGTGTGGGTATGAAGTTAGAATAAGGCCCAAAATAACCATGACCCAAGAGGCATTCAGCAACACTAGAGATGGTGTCTGGAATCTGCAGAATGAGCAGACCAAAGAGCGAACTGCTGTTGCTTTCCTTAGGGTTGATGACGAACACATGAAAGTGTTTGAGAACCGTGTCAGACAGATTCTTATGTCCTCGGGATCTACTACTTTCACAAAGATTGTCAATAAATGGAATACCGCCCTTATAGGTACTGTGTTGTTTTGATCCTCTATACTTGATAAGCTTGTGTTGTTTTTCCTCGGGTCTGAACATTTTTGTTGTGCAGGTTTGATGACATACTTCCGAGAGGCGACTGTGCATACTCAAGAACTGTTAGATTTGCTGGTGAAATGTGAAAATAAAATTCAGACACGTATCAAGATTGGTTTGAACTCTAAAATGCCCAGCAGGTAACATTTTAGAATGCAGGCTCCTTAATACCTGTGCATCAATACATTGGGATCTTTTTCCCTGGTTTATTCTTACTTGCATGTTCTTTTCAGGTTTCCACCTGTAATCTTCTATACTCCGAAAGAAATTGGTGGACTTGGTATGTTGTCAATGGGTCACATACTGATACCTCAAAGTGACCTCCGTTATAGTCAGCAGACTGAAGTTGGTGTAACTCATTTTAGGAGTGGTATGAGTCACGAGGAAGACCAGCTGATTCCAAATCTTTATCGTTATATCCAGGTAGATTATAATGCATGTGGCAAGTTTACGATGTTATATGTCTTTTGTTATCTTCTTTGTTTCTTTGACTTTTATTGAATATCAACAGCCTTGGGAGAGTGAGTTCATAGATTCACAACGTGTATGGGCTGAGTATGCATTGAAGAGGCAAGAAGCACAAGCACAGAATAGGCGCCTCACCCTTGAAGATTTGGAAGTGAGTCTATCTTTTGCTATATGGTATTATTTTGGTGATTGCTACTCATATTTTTAGTTGTTGTGTTTTTTATTTTTTTTTCTGATTATATCAACAGGACTCCTGGGACAGAGGTATCCCGCGTATCAATACCTTATTCCAGAAGGATCGCCACACGTTAGCATATGACAAAGGATGGAGAGTTCGCACAGACTTCAAGCAGTATCAAGTTTTGAAACAGAATCCTTTCTGGTGGACCCACCAGAGACATGATGGGAAGCTGTGGAATTTGAATAATTACCGAACAGATGTCATCCAAGCCCTTGGAGGTGTTGAAGGCATCCTTGAACATACTTTGTTCAAAGGAACATAGTGAGTATCTATGTAGATCAACTTGTTTTTTCATGTTTGATCTCAAGTGTCTATCTAATTGTCAGTTCTGAGCCTTGACTAATTAGTTTGCGTTCCAAATTGTAGTTTCCCAACCTGGGAAGGTCTCTTTTGGGAGAAGGCATCTGGTTTCGAGGAATCAATGAAGTACAAGAAACTGACCAATGCACAGAGATCTGGTCTCAACCAAATTCCTAACCGTAGGTTTACGCTTTGGTGGTCTCCCACAATCAATCGAGCAAATGTTTATGTGGGTTTCCAAGTGCAGCTTGATCTTACTGGCATTTTCATGCATGGGAAGATTCCAACCCTCAAGATTTCATTGATTCAGATATTCCGTGCTCACTTGTGGCAGAAGGTCCATGAGAGTGTTGTCATGGATCTTTGCCAGGTTTTGGACCAAGAATTGGATGCTTTGGAAATTGAAACTGTGCAAAAAGAAACAATCCATCCGAGGAAGAGTTACAAGATGAACAGCTCATGTGCAGACGTTCTCCTCTTTGCGGCTCATAGGTGGCCGATGTCAAAGCCTAGCCTTGTGGCTGAATCTAAGGATGTCTTTGATCAGAAAGCAAGCAACAAATATTGGATAGATGTGCAGCTTCGTTGGGGAGATTATGACTCACATGACATTGAACGTTACACACGGGCCAAATTCATGGATTACACAACAGATAATATGTCTATCTATCCATCTCCGACTGGTAAGATGCTTTCCTCTTGTGTTCTATTTTCATTACAACGTGTGCTGGATTTGACTCTCACTTCCCTTCTACAGGGGTGATGATTGGACTCGATCTGGCGTACAATTTGCATTCTGCTTTTGGTAATTGGTTTCCTGGGTCAAAACCACTGCTGGCTCAGGCGATGAACAAGATCATGAAGGTATGTTTTTCTTTGGCGTCTTCTTACTTATTTGTTCACATAAACTGGATTTTTTGTCAGAATTGTAGTCTGGTCCCAAGTGTTATACTAATGGTTTACTATACTGCAGTCAAACCCTGCCTTGTATGTTTTGAGGGAGCGCATAAGGAAAGGTCTACAGTTGTATTCTTCAGAACCCACAGAACCATACTTATCATCCCAGAATTATGGAGAAATTTTCAGTAACCAGATAATATGGTTTGTTGATGACACGAATGTGTATCGTGTTACAATCCACAAGACTTTCGAGGGAAATCTGACAACGAAGCCCATCAATGGTGCAATCTTCATCTTTAATCCAAGAACCGGGCAGCTATTTCTCAAGGTTGATACCTTCATTTTGGTTTTCACAATGTTTTGATCTTTTTACTTGTTTTGAATCTGACCTTCTTGGATGCTGTGCAGGTGATCCACACTAGTGTGTGGGCAGGCCAGAAGCGTCTTGGCCAACTTGCCAAGTGGAAGACAGCTGAAGAAGTTGCTGCTCTTGTTCGGTCCTTACCGGTGGAGGAGCAGCCTAAGCAGATCATTGTGACCCGCAAAGGAATGCTTGATCCTTTGGAGGTTCACTTGCTCGATTTTCCAAACATAGTTATCAAAGGGAGTGAACTGCAGCTCCCTTTCCAGGCATGCTTGAAGATAGAGAAATTTGGAGACCTGATCTTGAAGGCAACGGAACCTCAAATGGTTTTGTTCAACATTTATGATGACTGGCTGAAGAGTATCTCATCTTACACAGCATTCTCAAGACTCATTTTGATCCTCCGTGCACTTCACGTGAATAATGAGAAGGCAAAGATGTTACTCAAGCCAGACAAGACTATCGTCACCGAGCCACACCATATCTGGCCATCACTCACTGATGATCAGTGGGTGAAGGTCGAGGTTGCTTTAAGAGATCTTATACTTTCTGACTATGCCAAGAAGAACAATGTAAACACGTCAGCTCTTACACAATCTGAAATCCGTGATATTATCCTTGGTGCTGAAATCACGCCACCATCTCAACAGAGGCAACAGATAGCTGATATCGAGAAGCAGGTAACCTGCGACTAATTCTCTAAATACTCTGTTTACCTATTTTCCCTGTTCCGATTAAATGCTTATGTCGTTCTCCGGTTGACTTTTCAGGCTAAAGAAAATAGTCAATTGACAGCTGTCACTACCAGAACTACAAACGTGCATGGTGATGAACTTATTGTCACAACCACCAGTCCGTACGAGCAAGCTGCCTTTGGTTCTAAAACCGATTGGCGTGTCAGAGCGATCTCGGCCACTAATCTTTATCTCCGTGTCAATCATATCTATGTCAATTCGGAGGATATTAAGGTAACATCTTAGCAACATTCTGGTATTGAAAATTTTGAACCATATTGTATGTGTTGTGCTGATGTTAGATTGAATATCATTGCAGGAAACTGGATACACCTACATCATGCCCAAGAATATTTTGAAGAAGTTCATCTGCATAGCGGATTTGAGAACCCAAATTTCTGGGTACTTGTATGGTATAAGCCCTCCGGACAATCCCCAGGTGAAGGAAATTCGATGTATTGCGATGCCTCCGCAGTGGGGAACTCACCAGCAAGTTCATCTCCCATCCACCCTTCCTGAGCATGACTTCCTCAATGATCTGGAGCCTTTAGGATGGATGCACACCCAGCCAAATGAGCTTCCTCAGCTGTCCCCGCAGGTTTCACCCTAATTCTTTGAGGTCCTCGGATATATTTACCCTAGCAATCCACTCGATTCACTTTTAATGTTTCCTTCTGTTCAGGACCTTACTGCTCATGCTCGAGTTCTCGAAAGCAACAAGCAATGGGATGGTGAGAAGTGCATCATCCTGACATGCAGCTTCACACCAGGATCATGCTCGCTGACTGCTTACAAGCTTACTCCCAGTGGTTACGAGTGGGGGCGCGTCAACAAGGATACAGGAAGCAACCCTCATGGCTACCTACCTACTCATTATGAGAAGGTCCAGATGCTCTTGAGTGACCGCTTCTATGGCTTCTACATGGTGAGTACTGGGTCATAATGCTCGAGCCTTCTGTTGATCTTCATTGGCGCAAGATGCTAACTAACATTGCTCACTTTACGATGTTCTTTCGTCGCAGATTCCTGACAATGGACCATGGAACTACAACTTCATGGGAGTGAAGCACACCGTCAGCATGAAGTACGGAATGAAGCTGGGAACTCCGAGGGAGTACTACCACGAGGATCACAGGCCAACCCACTTCCTGGAGTTTAGCAACATAGAGGAGGGCGACGCCGCGGAGGGTGACCGTGAAGATAAGTTTACCTAGACATCTTGATCTGTACTTGGAACATGTATGTTGGCTGTAGGAGACCAAGTAGAGCCCCAACTTGTAAGAGATTTTTGAATGACCAAATTTTGGAGTTGCCGGACGACGGAATGTATAATTACCATGCATGGAGTGAAGCGCGGAGGAACTATTGTACTTGTAAATATTCAAGAGAGGAGTGTTTTGTAACGCACTTAAAGCTCTCCGCAATGGCAGCTTTTTCTAAAATTGTTGCCTATTTCAGCTTTTATTCTTCGGTCACCAAATAGGTGTGCTTCTAATCTAATCAGGTCTTGAGTTCTTGGATCTGGACACCAGATGGTGTAATAATAAATTTACATTACTAATGTGATTTAGGCTCCTAAAGACCGTAAATTATAAAATAATCCTTAGGATTAGTACAAATTGCAGTGGCCGGCGAAACAACTTATCTCGTTTCTGTCTCCTGACAGTGGCAATGAAGTTGTCCTTTTCCAGTTGTTGCTACAAGCATTGGATATCAATTTCACAGTTTTGGCTGCGTACTGCCAACTTAAATGCCTGTTTATAATTTTGGTGCATAGGAATTATCAGTTTCTGTTTAGTTTGAAGCCACCTTGCTTGATAGGATAGAAACATCTTGGTTCCAGCCAAAGGACACAAATGGATGAGCTATCTTGGTTTTAAAACGGGTTGATCCCATATCCATTGTTTTCCAACCCCAGACTCCATATTTTCTAATGGTTGTTGATTCACTTGGTCTAGGCTAATAGTTGGCCAAGCTCTGTATTTTTAGACTCGATAAATTCAAGGTTTCTTTAACATGCCTCCACAGCTTAACTTCGTTCTATGAAGCTTAGGGTCATGCCTCTTCAATCTAAACTAATAGTTGGCATTGGAACTCTCGTTCTTTTGATCATCTGTTAGTTACAACCGATAACATTAGCTGTGTTTAAGGCTTGGGAGGTCTGATCTCTCGTGCCACTTGCAAAGTCCAATCACTGATAAGAGTGTGAAGGCATATACATGAAAGTGAAGTGGCCGGTGTCGTGATCGATGAGATGAACGGGTCATACCAGTTTGTCATTGACATGTTGCTTGTCATCCTGTCTCTAACATATCATATCCAAGCTCAAGAAGGTACGTAGCTGCCGTTGGATTTGAGTTCTCTGAGTTTCTTTGATTAAGGATGAAGCCAATTAAACTGTCTTGTCGTATGTTTCTTAATTACCGCACAGGCTTCATCACCCTTGATTGCGGATTAACACCTGGTAGCTCTTATACGGATGAGGAAACGGGTATCAAGTACATTTCTGATGCAGCATTCATAGACTCTGGTGTCTCCAGGACTATACCAGACCCTTATAAAAATTGCAGCGACCGATGGTTGCAGACTCTCCGAAGCTTTCCTGATGGATCTAGGAACTGTTATAACATTAAAGTAGAAAGCGGGACTCGGTACTTGATCAGGGCTCGTTTCCTGTATGCTAATTATGATGGGGGCAATCGCGTGAGTTTCAATTTATGCATAGGAAGTAAGACATGGGACATAGTTCAAGTACGTGGTAGAGATATTGTCTCCAAGGAGATCATACTGACAACGAAAATGAACTATTTATTCGTCTGTCTGAAGAAGGTGAATGCAGGGATACCCTTTATATCCTCTCTAGAGTTGAGGCCGATGATGGCTAAATCTTACAATTTGGGTTCTTGGTCACTTCGAAAACTACGAAGGTTGAATTTTGGTTCCATGAACGGAGAAACCATTAGGTGCGCCGATCTTCTTTACCCACTGTTATTTCACTCAGCATTGCAGATACTTTCGCTGACTGACGTTTATGTATAATGATGCAGGTATCCCAGCGATGCGTTTGATCGCGAATGGGAACCCTTTGGTTCTGCTCATTGGAAGAACGTTAGCACTACCAAGCTTATTAGGTCACTAGAGGATCAATATCCATTCCGTCCACCATCAGATGTCCTAAAAACAGCTGCCTCGCCAATAACTGGTGATCAGCTGAAGTTTCAGATACCCAACGACAACACAACTCGATATCTTTATGTCTACTTGTACTTATCTGAACTGGAGAAGTTAAAGCTCAATCAATCCAGGATTTTTGTCACTTACTCAAATCAAATTCCTAGCAGCAAATTGTCTCCAGAGTATTTGAGGACGAGCATCGCGCATTATCTTGCAGAGATGAGAGGGAACCAATTTAATATATCACTGGCTAAAACTGCAGACTCGACCCTCCCGCCAATTATCAACGCGATTGAATTTTACACCCAAGTGAACATTTCACAATCTCAGTCTGATCAAGCAGAAGGTATGTGCTTCCAGTTCTTTAGCACCCTGATTTTCACAATCTCAGTCTGCAATTATGACCGATGTGGAAGAACTGAATTAAGCAAATCTTCCTAATAATGGTCGATGCAGTGATGAATATCAAGATGATGTATGGAGTTAAGAGGAATTGGCAAGGAGATCCATGTGTCCCTCCAGAGTATGCGTGGGATGGCGTCGGTTGCACCTACGGTTCCTCTGATGGTCTGCCTAAGATCACCGAATTGTAGGTCCCTGCATTCGCATCGATATGCGATTATTTTGGCCCTTTGCTTAATCTTTGAATTGAAACAGGAATTTATCCTGGAGTGGACTTTTTGGAACCATATCTTCCGACATATCCAACCTCGCTCTGTTGGAAACTCTGTAAGTGTCCAAGCTCATATAAAAGCTGTTGTTCTCAGACTACTGATATACGAAGACAGAATATTGCTTACAGGTTTCTACTGCTAATCACAGAGACTTGTCCAACAATGATCTAACCGGACCGGTTCCTGAATTTTTAGCTCAGTTGCCATCCTTGAAAGTCCTGTAAGTCTCGAGAGACAATTATATAAGGAACAGCTTTCTTGTCATCCAAGAAGTCCCACCTACTAAAATTTCTTCATTGCCACACAGAAACATAGCTTACAACAACCTAAATGGTCCAATTCCACCCGCACTTATCGAAAAGTCAAAGAGAAATCTTCTGCATCTCAGGTAGACTTCCTGATAAAAGAAACCAAGAAAGAATTCGTTTGCCTTGAGCTATGAAGTTACACCAGCTTTATCTTCAGTATTTTTCATCTTCGAAAATCATAACTTGTAATAATCTCTTACAGTTAGTTACCTGCTGTCTCATGTTTCCTTTGTCCAGTTACGAAGGGAATTCCGATCTATGCGCGTCAACTGCGTGTAAGAAGAAGAAGAATGGACTAGTTGCTTTTCTGATATTGGCATCAATCTCTGCAGCTGCTATAATTGCTATAGCGGCCAAAATCCTGCTAGGATTCAGAATCATCCCAAGAAGGGTTATTAGGGAAAAGCAAGGTTCGATTCTTCGAATCTCAATTTCTTATGAACTATTAAGACACATCTTATTTAGAAATTCACAAGGTTATGACGCTCTGGTTAAACTTTTATGGTAATCTTCTTTAGTTGGGGGAACAAATTCCAAGCCCACCAAGTCTATTGAGTCCCAAAGATGGAAAAAAGGACGCTTCACGTATTCTCAACTTACAGCCATAACGAACAACTTTAAGGTGGTTATTGGTCAGGGAGGATCGGGAATAGTCTACCACGGCTACTTGCATGGCAATCAAGTAGCTGTGAAGATCCTCTCTTCGTCATCGACTCAAGGATACCGTCAGTTTCAAGCAGAGGTAGTTCGAGTTTCTCTAGGCATACACATTGTATGATCCCAAATCCTTTTGTCTCTTAGAATTGCTTCTGATGTTCAACTTCAGGTCGATATCCTCTTACGGGTCCATCATGGGAATTTACTGTCTCTTGTCGGATTCTGCGATGAGTGCAACAAGGTGGGGCTTATCTATGAGTACATGGCTAATGGAAACCTGCAGGAGTATATCTCAGGTTTGTACTATACTCCCCTTAACCTTGTGGATATAAGGAGTATAGCCATGTACTTGGTGAAGTAATTGAACTTGTTTTGTGTGCAGACGACGCCGAAAGAAGCACCTTATCTTGGGAACAGAGGCTTAAGATATCTCTGGGGGCAGCTCAAGGTTAAGAAAAGATGGATCTGACATGCTGCAACCAACCTTTTCATTTCGGTTATGTTTCTGGCCTAATGTGTCTCAGCTTCTCGTTGCTTAAACAAGAAATAATTGCAGGTCTCGAGTACTTGCACAACGGCTGCGACCCGCAAATCGTGCATAGGGATGTAAAGACTGCAAACATCTTGCTAAATGAAAATTTACAAGCAAAATTAGCTGATTTCGGGCTTTCAAGAAGTTTTCCAGTGTCTGGTGCTTCACATGTTTTCACCGATGTGGCTGGCACATTCGGATACTTCGATCCAGAGTAAATATGCCTCTGTTCAATATGGCTTGTTCATAATGTCATGAACTTTTGATGACATGGTTTCTCCATCCACTACCTTCTACAGGTACTTCAGGTCTCGCCGGTTCACGACGAAAAGCGACGTGTACAGTTTCGGAGTCGTGCTGCTGGAGATCATCACGAGCAAGCCGGCCGTCAATGAAACGGAAGGGATGACACACTTGAGTCAATGGGTATCCTGCATGCTTGCAGAAGGACAAGTTGCAAGCGTAGTCGATCCCAAGTTAGGAGCGAAGTTCGACATCGATTCCGCAAGGAAAGCTATACAATTAGCTATGACTTGTGTATCAGAAGAATCTTCTCAGAGGCCAACTATGCATGAGCTGGTAATTGAGCTCACTGATTGCTTAGCTATGGAGATGTCTCGAAGAAATGGAAAGGCTGAGGTTGAATCAAAAGGTTCATCGGAATCTTAAACGTAAAAGAACATCTTGTCGGAATAGATTAGGGGTCTAGCATGTTTATGTGACTCCATGTAATATACCAGACTTACTCAGCAACTAGTGCACATGGGAACTAAGGACACCTCTGAAGTACCTGCAGGTCTGCAAAAGATTAGTCCATAAACTTCTGCTGATGCAATGATAAATAATTCACAGGTTTGTTTATAAATGTGAAAAAATGTTATTATTTTCTAAAGTAAACTTTTTGGTTATACTATCTAAACCTTTGGATTTTTTAAAGGTAAATTTTACATACACTTTGCCAGGATTTGAAAGCTATACCTCCGTCAAATCATCTTACGCCTTGAACCGTTAGGTCAAAACGTCCTTTGGCTCTAAAATTTTTGGTAACCGAAGAGATTATTTAGTGTTGACATTACCTAGTCACCAATTGTAAGTGTTGTGAACAATAATAAGCATCAAAACAGAGATTCTAACATGGTATCATAGCAAATTTGATTCATGTGTCACGCAACTCCCGCCTCATTTAAGACAAAACAAAGTGTTCAAGCCCGTGTAGTGTGTTAAGGTTTATAATATATAAAATCCACCTACCAATTGCCAATCAGATGAATGTTTAGGTGTTCGAATGAGATGAATGTGTTGATTATCTAATTAGATAAGTGTTACAGAAGTAATTTAAGTTATCAAATCCACTCGTTGAAGAAACAGAACTATTAAGAGGTAGCCAAAAATAATTAAAAATATTTAAAGCTAGTTTATCTCCATTTGCTTAACTATTAAGCCAATCTACAATCCCTAAATAATAGCGTGGGCCGTACGGCAAGTAAACCACCGACCTGTTCCAACTCTCAGCTCTATTTGAGGGCGTCAGTCTCCTTCAATTCTCTTTACTTCTTTGCACATTTTTCTTGAGCGACTATGCCGAGTACGCAACGAGGATTTACGTGGTTCCAAAACAGCCGCAAAATGCTTTGCTAATATCAGAGCTTTTTGCGGCTATCTTGGATCCACCTCAATCCGCATTGCTTTTTTTCCGATCGATCATCCACGAGGCGATGGTGCACCACTGTTCTTTCATGCTTCTCAACATGAGCAAACAATATGGCACATACCCAGCATCATATGACTAGACCTGGCCATGAATTGAATCTGATTCGTGATTCGATTCAATTTGATTCGTCAATAATTCGATTCGTAAAAAATTCGATTCGAATTCGTCATAAAACGAATTGAATACGGTTCAAGATATTTATAATTCGCAAAACCGGCGAATTTAATTCGAATTCGATTCAAAAATTTGATTCGAGTTAAATTCGTATTAAATTCGATTCAAATTCATGTCCATATAATAATAATATATGTTAAAAAAATTCAAATAAAATGTGGGGATTTGAGAGAGAAAAATTTGGTTATAATTCAATTATAATTCGATTATAATTCAATTATAATTCGGTTATAATTCAATTATAATTCAGTTATAGTTCGATTATAATTCGATTCTAATTCGATTATAATTTGATTCGAATTCAAAAATTCATAATTCGTATTCGATTCGTCTTGTGAAGAATTGAATATGGTTTAATGTTTTGATGAATTCAAATTTGAATAAATTCGATTCGAATTCGTCCAAATTCGAACCGTGGTCAGGTCTACATATGACTTACTTCTCCGTGAAATCATTACGTGTCTGAGACCTTTTGTTCTTCTTAGTACAATTTTTTTATTTCTTTCTTAGTTTGAGAATGTTCAATTGACCCAAATAAATTTCTAGACTAGAGGATTCATAGCAATTCAATTCTGTATTTATGGTATGATAAAAAAATGGTGAAAATCTTTTTCAGCATCATACAACTTATCCGTGAACTCATTCACCATCCGTTTTAAAATTGTTGGATATATTTTATATGTAATATAAAAAATTTGGATCCATCGAAACGTGTATTGGGTACCGTAGTCTTGGTCAATTAAGATTCTCATACTATCCTTAATTGGAAAAATAACTGATCCCTAATGTTAGTGTTATACTTTATTAGAATGGTTGAAGAGAACCTCAAAAGTTCGCAAGCGAACGGTTAAGTTAATCTTCTTTCAAATTCAAAGCCCACCAGGTCTCTGGAGTCTCAAATATGGAAAAAGGACGTTTCACGTACTCTCAACTTATGGCCATAACAAACAACTTTTTGGTGGTCCTTGGTCAGGGTGGTAATTGAGCTCACTGGTTGCTTAGCGATGGAGATGTCTCGAATGGGAAGGCTAAGGTTGAATCAAAGGGTTTATGGAACCTTAACGTCAAAGAATATTTGTTGGTGGGATTTTACAATATCGTATCTTGCGAGTATGATGTATTTTTTATAAATATGAAAAATTTATGCACCACTCTTCCGTATAGTTTGTTGGCAAGTGTTGAAATTATCACAATAGAAATAGATTACCAGTCTAATTATTTTTTAACGTCAACTTTTTGGTTATACTATCTAAATTTTTTAGTAATTGTAGAACTTAGTTAGGAAAAAAAGAGTTATCCAGATTAAAAAATTCTGGACGGATCCAGATTGATTGTCACAAGAACTATCGGAACAAGTGACGAAAGTGAAGAAATCAGAGTCAAGAAAATGAAATTAATAGATTTGGTAGGGAAAAAAGAGATTGGACGACGGAAAGAGAATTTTATACAATGCTTATAAAATAGGATTTATTATCTATACTCAAACTTGTAATTTCATCAGAACACTAACTCCTACTTATTACCTAGTTTGTTTTATCTTAGTCTTATTATCTAGTTTAAGAAAACTATGTTCAGGTTTTTTGATTAGTCAATTAGATAAGTTGTGTAAAAAGTAATTTAAGTATTCAATTCCGAAGTATATTTATCTCGTTGAAGATTTAACTCCAATTTCCTGATTTTTGTTTAAGGCAACAGCATGGCATTTACAGCAACCAGATCAAGATTGGACACAAGTTAAAAGGATAATATTAATTGCCATCGAGAAAAAAGAATTTAGAGCTGCAAGAACTGTATCTCAACTGTATATATATCCCTTAACAATTTACTACAAATGATCACACCTTTCGTTTAACACTTGGAAATCCAACTCCCCAATACCAATACCAATTCCAACAAACAAACTCTACTTGGAAACTTTACAAATAAACAACCTAAACAAACACACTAGTGTACCATGCACATATCATCTGCAGCATCCAATCAAGCAAGCATACAGTCGCAAATCGGCGATAACCATCGTTCCCGGCAACTATAATTAACACATTGCAGGAACGATTCGAGGTCGGATATAGCCGATGTACGATATTAAGCTTTGTATTAGAACAATCACAAACAATCTCAAGAGGAAAAACTTTTCAACTGTTTTGAGCACCGTCTTGCTCAATCTCTCCCACTTGGAGTTTTGCATCCTTCTCCTCTGATAAAAAATCAGCACTGTCGGCTACCGAAGCACCGTCGTTATACTCGGTAGGCTGGTGAGACTTGAATATTTCATCGTTCTCTAGTTCTGCAAGCTTTTGCTTTGCCTCTCCTTTCAACAGCTCTAGCACCTCGAGCATCGTGGGTCTTCTCTCGGGCTGGCTTTGAGCGCACACAAGAGCTACAAGGACAACTCTCTTCAACTCTTCCTCATTGAAATCCTCATTCAGTCTTGGATCTACGAGTTCACTGAACTTCCCTTCACAAGCCAACGGAAGCGCCCAATCTGTTATCTTTCTCTTCATAGTTGCATTAATTTTCTCAATGGGCTTCTTCCCACTAACAAGCTCTAGCAATAGGATACCGAAGCTATATACATCACAGCTTTCAGATGCTTTTCCAAGCATCGCATACTCGGGAGCCAGATAACCCAAAGTACCTTTCACTCTCGTTGTTACATGCGTTGCACCATCGGGAATTAGCTTCGCAAAGCCAAAATCAGCAACCTGGGGCTGAAAATCGGAATCTAACAACACGTTGCTTGCTTTGACATCTCTGTGGATAATATGTGGAGTTGCATGGTGGTGAAGATAGCTGGAGATATTGAAATGAAGAGATCAGTGGACATAAACGTCAGACAGTGGCAGACAACGAATAAACCAGAATGCTATGCTTACGCTATTCCCTCAGCGGAACCTATTGCGATATTCATTCTTCTCTTCCAGTCAAGAAGGCATTCTGCAGAATGCTGCCCATGAAGATGAGATACCAAGCTCAAATTTGGCATGTAGTCGAATACAATCAAGCGTTCTTGTCCTTCAGCACAATAGCCACGTAGACTTAGGAGATTCTTGTGCCGAACACGTCCCAGTACCTCTACCTCTACCCCAAATTCCAGTTCGGCATTGTTGCTCCATACCTTCAGTCTTTTCACTGCAATCTGAATAGATCTATGCATCAGTCTCTAATACCATCTATTGCACAGACAAAAGGATAAATGACCAGAGCTTTATCGTCAAACACCAAGCATTTTGAATTCAGAAAACAAATCTGAGACTTGAACGATCCCTATAAGTTTGATTTCGCATTGCTCACAAGGAAAAATAGAATCAGCTGCCACAAGGCTTATTTAACAAGTCAACTAGTTCAAAATACATTTTGGCAGCATAGAAGCAGTCTGCATTTGTTTGTCCTACATGCTACCATCCCATACGGTTTGTAAGAGAACCGGTGAATGGGATAAGCTGAGGACACAATGCACCTGAGCTTTCAAGTTTCAATTTCACTGTTGAACCAACAACTAGATAACTATGTCAAAGATAAGCTAACAAAGCATATGGTAGAAACTTGACTCTGCACAACACTTGATCATAATGGAAATCGGGAAGGAAGACAAAGGAGGCTGTAGATCAGATCCTTACTTGCGATCCATCCCAGAGTTGACCCCAATAAACACTTCCAAATCCCCCTTCTCCAAGTTTATTATCATAATTAAAGTTGTTCGTCGCTGAGTGTAACTCCTTCAGGGAGAAAATCCGCCACGTACCTTGCTTCTTCCCCTTCTCTTTCCTGCACAATGAACAGATACTGAAACCCCAAGAATCGATGGTGAAAAATTTCGATCATACATTCGACACGAGAAGGCTATGCACATCAATTCCAGTTGCCTTCTGATCATCCATTCCAAAAATTTCCGCATTACTTTACTGCTCACAATCTCATAACTCAATCCATGAGTGTATACACAGCCGCCTTAAACTTGGCGCGCATGTACATTGTCAAAGAAGCTCAAACACAAGGAAATTATTCATCAACTTAAAAGACAAAGCCAAATTACACAGCCACATTTGCAAATATTTTTAACACTTATAAACTATCCCATCCTGCTTGTACTCATCGATATGGGATTCTCAACACGCCCTCTCAAAACGAGACCCATCGAGTCGAAGATTGCACGGGCTTTTACTTCGCCAAACAAATCTCAATTGGCACCCGCAGGAACCAAAACCAACCACGCCAATCTTGTACACTTCCACGGAAAATCCAAATCCAAAATCCCAGAAGAATAAAAAACCAGACCAAACAGAGCATCATACAACCAAACCGCAAACCACAAACATCAAAATCAAAAACAGCTCGACAAAAAGGAAACAACGTTTACCGATCGAATCCTTTGCCACAGCAAAGCATAGAAGCAAAAACCATCTCCAACCAGAAATCTCTCTCTCTTCCCAATTGAGGTAAACAACAAAAAGCTCACTTCTTTGCCCTTATATCCTCGAAAAGCTCCCGACTTTATCTATTTCCTAGCTTGAAGAGCTGGTTTCCTAATCTGGGTCAGTGAGATAGAACAGTCAGTTGAAACTGAAGACAGATTCTTCAAGAGTTAAGACAACAACAAGCACTAGTTTGCCGTTGTCCTTTGTTGGGTTAAGAACAGACACGTCATTCTTGGTGGGGCTTGTAGCTGTTTTCTTTTCTCTCTCTCTCTTTCTCTCTCTTTTTCTTCAACTTCGAATATTAATTGCTTTGAAAGGAGAAGAGTGTGAGATAAGTCTTCTTCTTCTTGTTGTTGTTTCTTCTCCAACCTGGGACACTTCAATGTCTTTCTTTTACTTTTCAATGGAAACGAAACTCCTTTTTTATTGTATTATTTTATTGTTTTCAGTTTGGTTCGAGAATCGGCGTTACTTTTTGGAAAAATAATTGGGTGAGTGAGAACATTTTCAAAGTTTCAAAATTTGAAGTGGTGGGGCCTACATAATGGCATACAATTGTCGGAAAATTTGTAGAGAATATGGCTTTTCCTTTTTTTGCCAAATACCAAGGAGGAGAGGATATGGTTACCAATCAGTAAAAAATTTAGCTTTATTAAAGAAATTTTAGTTATTTATATGGTTGTAAAAAACAATATTATACCACGATATATCATGCTCTTTTTGAGAATAATATATCATGCTCATGCTCGATCTAATATCATGATTTAAAAAAAGAGAGAGAGAATATGGTTGCATTCGTCATTGGTGGGGTCTTCCTGTTGGGTCCCTCCATTCGTATTTTAGATTTGTTGTCAATTTTTATTTTCGGGTTGTTACTGGGTCCACGCGTAACGAATTCTGAAACTTTATTTAAGAATTTGGCAAAGTAAAGGGAAGATAAGTTTTTATATATAACTGACATGGAGATCGGAATCAGAATTTTTGGGATGTTTGAATTTTGTTTAGTAATTGTCTATAAAAGATTTTGACGAGTTCAGAGATCGCAACATCATAAGAGGTCGAAAGGGTGCTCTGCACTAAGTAGGATATAATTGACCATAGTTTTTATATATTTAGGGACGTTTTGCCCTCCCTCTCCTCTCATCGCCCCTGATACTCCTCCCACGCAACCCAACACCATCCACACCCTTGACAAAGATTCCGATTCTGAATCCAACCGATCATCTTCCTCATCTACCACCCCCATGATCCAGTAATGATGTTGAGAGCCCCCAACCATCTCCACCCCGTTCAATCGTGCTACGAGCTCGAGATTTACAGGGACCCCCTCCCTTTCTCGCTGTGAAAGCACATCTTCATCGATGAGAGCCCCCAACCATCTCCCATCTGTTATCCACCTACCTGACAAACCAAGGTTCTCAACATCAGAGGAAGAGTCTCCTCCCTCTTCCCCTACCCCAAGCATCACGTTGAAGGCTTTCTAGGATTTTTTTTTGTTGAGTCTCAGTGAGAACCTTGGAGGCTTTCTAGGATTACAGGGACACCCTGTTTATACACAAAATAAAGCCCCTGTGGAAGAAGAGTCTCCTCCCTCTTCCCCTACCCCAAGCATCACGTTGAAGGCTTTCTAGGATTTCTTTTTCTAGGATTTCTTCCTCATCTACCACCCCGCATCGCATATATATATTCCTAGATATATATATATATATATATATATATATATATATATATATATATATATATATATATATATATATATATGAATACCTCTTAAATAAAAGAGTAAATTATATATGTAACCTGTTTGGTGAAATAGACGCTAGGGATCATATAGTTTATCTTCTAGTCTTTTTAGTTTAATTTTATTATATTCTCGGGTTCTTCAATAACGTCATCAATCATTTTTTAAAGCAAATAGCTCATATACCCTTAAAAAAAATTAAAAAATAATAAATTAATACATGAAATTTTCTGGCTCCCTTTTCGGGATCCCCTTCCGACAGCCGGCGACACAATCAAAACAAAGTACTATTGCATTAACCATGTGAAGAGATGGCAAAAGCCATTTTGGCAATCAGAACAAAGTTCTCTTCGTTTCCCACATCAATTTCGTAGAGCTCGTCAATTGGGTCTGCAAGTACATGTTTCAATTGGGTATGCAAGAAAATGTTTCAATTCTCAAGCGACGACAAATTCGCGAGTACATGTTCTTGTTGCTCGATTAAAATGGGACGTGTATAACTTCACCACCAAATGTTGGAACTGATAGATCTTTGCACATTCTTATATGAATGACTCGAACACTGTCATCACTTTTGTTGGTAAGTATAACAAATAATCAGATACGTATTTTTTATTGGCGAAAAATATTCAGACCACGTGCAACTTTGGCTTTTGAAAACTACCCCCGCCATGAGAAAACAAAATGAGCCTCCCTTTGCCAAATAATGTTTGTATGATCATGAAGTTTAGAGAGATGATTGAGTAATTATTATTAATTATGTGCACGATTTGGTCATCCTCTTTTTTTCTTTCATGTCTTTGTTTCAGGTTACAGCTGTTTTGCCCTGTAATATGGCCTAATACCAACATTTACTTTTAGCCACTAGGACAGATATAGAGTCAAACCGAGCTTCGTTGTTAGCTCATAGAGTACTTAAGCATCAAATCCAGCTTATCCCATTCGAGATCCAGGCAACGTTTGTTCATAGCTTTTGTTAGTTTTGATCTTGCTTCTTTCCGGGATGTCAAAGGTGTCTCATTAAGTAGGCATATACAATTATTAATGAATGCGTATCAAATGGTGAACAATTATTTTTGTTTAACTAAGAATCTCAATTTCAAATTATAAATATTTATAATTTAATTTAATTTAAACCTAGATTGTTCGATTTATTATAAAAATGAACTTACCAAAGTAATTTCATATCAGATTATGATTGGTTTTACGCTCCAATTCATCCTCCCTTTCCTAGGTGTTATTCTTGTATAATTTGTTGGGTAAATTACTCTAAGGCCCCTGGTATTTGATATATTTCACGCTCGTCCCCTTATATTCCGGTAATCAATTAAAAACTCCCCGAGGTTTAGTTTTATTATACTCTAAAGCCTTTCGCTGACGTCATCAAAAATTTTTTCTTGTAAAATGACTAAAACACCCTTACAAAATCAAATAAAAAATATCAACGGACCCGAGCGGTCATCCGACCACTTGAAAAAAAATACCTACGATCTTCCGGGGAGTTGGTGGAAGCTACCAGCCGGGGAGCTACCAACCGGTGACCGGGAAGCTGGTGGAAGCTACCAGCCGCTCGTTATCGAGGTTTTCGCGACGAAGCGGAAGGGAGAGACGGACGCTGAGGAGAAGACCGTGACGAAGGTCCAACCGGGGCGAAAGCGGGAGCTCGAGTTCGATTAGTTTCAGTACTATCTCTAGCTTTTCCTTTAATTGCAGTGGCCGTGGCAAGAAATTAGAAATTAGGGCACTAATTGTTGGTTTCTGCAAGAATTTAATCTGGCCCCATTGGAGAAGATGATGTGATTGTTGCTTCTTCTACTAAGTTTGTTGGTTTCAGCTACGGAGGTTATCTGGTAGCGGGTTACAGGAGAGAACGAAAGCAGAGTTCTGGTCGACGAAGAGCTGGTGGCGGGTTAAAGGAGAGACGACGGTGGGTCTCTGGTCGACGGAGGGGTTCTCGAGAATGGGAGAGAGAGGGCAACGACGGCAGGTTCTCGAGAATGGGAGAGAGAGGGGCTGCCACAGAGGAGGACGGTGACGGCGGAGACGACAACGAGTCCCGCGGCCACCACTGCGACGGCGACGAATCCGTCCGTCGAGGACCTGTCCAGGTTGAAGGAGATAGGGGTATAATGGTCATTTAAGTAATAATAAAACTAAACCTCAGGGAGTTTTTAATCGATTACCAAAATATAGGGGGCGAGCGTGAAATATACCAAATACCAGGGGTTTTAGAGTAATTTACCCTAATTTGTTTGGGGTAAATCTGACTCATCGCTTCCATGGAACACACGATGTAATTTGTATTGGATAGAGGATAAGATATTCTTTAGAATGTATTTGTTTTTCATATTTATATACATAGGGTTTATCCCTCCATTTCTACAAAAATAAAAGTTAACTTTTACTTATATAAATAAATATAATTTTATTCAAAATATTTACATTTTACAAATATAGTAGTGGAGAATACAATTAATTTCCAATTGCATCTATTTACACCGATCCTTTGTGTCTCCGCTGGGCATGACGTCTTGGAACTTTGTTTCTAGATTTGGAACGCTATTCCTTGATGTTGTTACCAACCAGGGATCAAGGCTCGGTAGTAGCAAGCAAGCAATCATCCATTGGTTTGCAAAAGAGGTATTCCAAAATACCTCCTTTTTTCAATAAACATATTTGGACTATTTTGTTTTCCCCCTTTGCACCAAAGTAAAAAAACACAATCATTTTGACCAAAAAGTTACAGAATTTCTTCAATGAACTTTTTTCCTTTTTGATGGCTAAGGTCTAACAACAATCTTTTATTCTTTTTCTAATTTTTAGCAAAAAAAATTGAGTTTTTAAGATTTTACTTTACTAGATTTAAATTCAATGTATCTTAGGTTTAAATCTTGTAAACGTAAAAAATATTATTAGGAGTGTCACCAGATAAAATAGAATTTAAACATAAGATACTTTGAATCATCAGCAAAAAATAGATGTGTCACCGAAGTAGCCCCTGAGCTATTTGGATACCATGCAATGCTCGTTTTCCTTGGCATGCCGCAACAGTGTCGCTTAACCCTCACCATATATAAGGAAAATATAGGGAGGCAAAGGGTTCCCCTGCCTCAAATCCTGACTCGACAAGAAATACTTTCCCACCTAATCGTTGACCTGCACCACATACCTCAAAAAGCGCACACACCACATCACTAGTTCAATAAAAGATGCCTCAAAATCAAGAGATCATTTGTTCAAGGAAGTCCCATTCCACCCTATCATAGGCCTCCATCATATCCAAATTAAGCACACAATAACCTCTTCGCCATGTCTTCCGCTGCTTTAAGAAATGACATGCCTCAAAAGCCAACAAAGCGTTATATGTTATAAGGCCGCCAGGAACAAAAATACTATAATTATCATGAATAATAGATGGGAGCACAACTTACTATCAATTAGTGATAGCTTTAGTGACAATCTTCATCACCACATTAAACAGGCTAATGGGTTAAAATTCAGCACAAACCATAGGATACTTCATCTTGGGAATCGGCGCAATAATTATATCATTAAAAGATCCCAACACTTGACCCTCATTTAGAACCCCAGTACACATCTGGAGACAGTTGGACCTACAACATTTCATAACTTTTGAAAAAAAGACAGGAGGCATACTGTCCGGCCCAGCCCCCTTCGTAGGATGCATCTGCTGAAGGGCCTGACCACCTCCTTACCCCTACAAGGGGACAAACAACATATATGACATCTCTGGTGTGACACATCGCCCAACCTTAGATGTGATTTATCAACTAGCACACAACTTGAAGTAGCATATAATGATATTTAAAAACTTCGAAACACTGCCTAAATGACATCACACCCATGCACCACTCCTCACCCATCATCCTTAATTTCCACAATAATGTTCCTTGAGTCCCAGTATTTTACCTTCTGGTGAAAAAACCACGTGTTGCGATCCCCCTCTCTCAACCAATTCACCCTCGATCTCTAGGTCCACATTGTCTCCTCTTTAGCAAGCACCTCTTCCCTCTCTTGCAAACACACTTGCAAATGCTGTCGCCTGTCACCAGTAAGGGGCAAGGACTGCAGCGAACCAATCTCTTTCTCCAACCTCTTTTTTTCCCTTCGAACATTCTCAAACACCTATCTATCCCAGAGTCACAAGTTTGGTGCACAAGCGTCTAACCACGTTCCCAAGTTCGCACCTAAGGTCCCATTCCAGCATACATCCACCTGTCTAACCACATCCTTATAAAGCAACCACATCTTCTCAAATTAAAAAGGAAAAAGTCTACTTTAGTACCCTGTGGTATACCCCAAAATTACTTTAGTACCCTGTGGTAAAAAACCGACCAATCGAGTCATACTTATTCTAATTAATATCAAAAAAGTCCACGGGCAGCTGCCCGAACCCTTCTCGACCTGCCCGGACCCTGCCCGTCCAACTTGGCAAGCCACGTCACCAAAATTTGATGACGTGGTGAAACACAGCCATCTTCTCTCTCTCTCCTCCTTCCCTTTTTCTTCTTCTTCTTCTTCTCGCAGTAAAAAAAACCAAAAGCAACAAAGAATAAAATCAATGACAAGCAAACAAAAAATTAAAACCAAAAGTAATTAAAATAAAATCAATTAAACCAAAGATAAGAACACGATGACCCAGAAGAGGAAATGACACAAAGACGCAAAGTTGCCCAGACCAGCGAATGGGGGAGCCTCGGCCGACCAAGCGCGGAGCTGCGAGCTCTCTGGTGCAGCTAAACTCGCCGACGCCTGACAGACGAAGGTGAAATCCAACTGCCGACCGAGCTTCTTGGGATCAAAATCCAACATCGTCTTAGGAACCTAGGGCAGAGGCCGATTGAGGACGATGGAGGCCGGGGCGATGATTAAGGACAATAGCTTTATGGGACCTGGAGCGATTGAGGACGACAGAGGTCGGATCGATATCTTCTAAGGACGACGGAGGCTGGATCGAGACCATCTCTGGCTGGTTCCCCATCGTCAGCCCCCCAAGCCAGAGACGGCCCATTTTGTGGATCTCAAGTTTACGCCGTTCAAGGCTAACCTGGAGTACAGGGGTGGGGCCAGAGAGATCGTACTTATTGAGGAGCCTCATCGCCGAGCTCGTCCGCGGTAGCTACCGCGGTTCCATCTTTTTAATTTCCCTCTTTACCCTCCTCTTCTCTCTCTCTCTCTCTCTCTCGGGCAGCTTGGGAGGTGGAGATGTAAAGCAAAGGGCGTCCCCTCATGAGCGGTGGGCTTGGATGGGTTTTATTTTGGGTTTTGGTTGTTGATTTTTCTGGGAAGAAGAAGAAAGGGGGAAGGAGGAGAGAGAGAGAAGATGGCTGTGTGGTGCCACATCATCAAATTTTGGTGATGTGGCTGGCCAAGTTGGACGGGCAGGGTCTGGGCAGCTGCCCGTGGACCTTTTTGATGTTAATTAGAATAAGTATGACTCGATTGGTCAGTTTTTTACCACTGGGTACTAAAGTAATTTTGGGGTATACCACAGGGTACTAAAATAGACTTTTACCAATTAAAAATGACGCCCCAACACTCGACCCTCCTCGCGCCATACCATGGATTATAACAGACAATGATCCGAGCCTATCCGAGTGTAGGCCTCCACCCAAGATGCTAGAAATAGATCACACAAACTCAGTGTAGCAAATATTTGATCCAGCTTGCACTCGATATGTCCCTCATCCTCTTGCCATTATCCCATGTAAAAAAAACTCAGTCTCAAAGCTTCTGAAATTGCAAAACTCGATTACTGCTCTAAACTCCTCCGTCCTGCTCCTACTCACTAAATTATCACCCCTCTTCTCTTCGAGCACCAGTATTTCATTAAAATCTCTGCCACAAACCCAAGGCAAGCTAGAAGCATCCCTTAACTGCTGCAACAACGCCTATGAGAAGTGCTTATCCTCCATATTTAGCTAGCCATAAAATCCAGTAAATCACCACCGAGCAAGATCAACAACATTTACATATATATGATGTAAAGAATATGACAACAGAGAGATATGTAATCCCCTTTCTCCAAAGCAATATGTGCCCCTCGCTATGAGTTTGTGCTTTTAAAAACTGATGTGCATTTAAAAATTGAGGTGTCATTATGTTTTTGCTTTTGAAAATTGATGCACCATTGTAATTTTTCTTTTGAAAATTGATTTATCGTTGTGTTTGTGCCTTTGAAAAATGATGTGTTATTGTGATTTTACTTTTGAAAACTTGTGTGTCATTGAGTTCGTGTGTTTGAAAACTGATGTGCTTTTGAAGTTTATGTACCGTTGTATTTTTACCTTCAAAAATTGATGTGTTGTTGATCTTGCCTGGTGTATCGTTGCAATTTGTCTGATATGTCATTGCAATTACAACGGTACATATAAGATTAACAGTACATCAGATGTTTGCCTTTGGAACTGACGTGGCTTTGTATTTTTGCCTTTGAAACTCATGCGCCCTTATGTTTTTGTCGTTGAAACTCATGTGGTCTTATGTTTTTGCTTTTGAAATATTTTTTTGGAGAGAGTCTAAATTTAATGATACATGATCACACAGAGAAACACTTAAATTCTATGCTCTCTTCCTCCATTTTCTTTCACTAATATTGTCCTCAATGTTCTTTCACTAATGTATGTCCTTATTGGTTAGATTAAGGGCATTCTTTACCTATTAGTGTTGGTAAAAATATTAGAAAACCAAGGTTTTAACTCGAGTATATAAGCATAAGCAATATAAAAGAGAAAGGTAGAAGTATGCTCACGATCACACTTGTAGGTAAGTGTGTAAAACCGTCTTTTTCAAGCTAGGGATTTCAGATTCAATCCTGGACGAGGCCATAGTTTAACCGTGTGCCTTTAAACTCTTATTACTCGCCTATATGCTTCAGGCCTCCATGGGTAAGAGAGTTCCCAAGGTACAATGCCCAACCTTGTGTACAAAAGGAAGCACTTTCGTATACCTTTTGAATCTTTTGTAGTCTTAGAACTCCGACATAATGAAAGTGAGAAATGCTTTGCTAAGGAGGGAGAAGTAGAGAGCTCTGAAGAAATGGGGGTGATTTGGAATGAAGGAGGAGGGCTCCTTTTATAGGAAGCCTTGGACCTCCAACAACCAAAATCATATTTACTCAGGCCATTAACTAGCCCATTAACTAGGTGAGTAAATGGGCTGTTACTGGGAGCCATAAAACCCTAAATTAAATGGGCTATTATTCTCATGAATTTAAATTCGTAATTTAAATTCAAATGGCATCTGGTAAGAGAAGGTTCCAGAATGTAGGCTTGTCCAAGCGGAAGCCCAAGAAGCCAAGATGACTTTTTAGGGCATAGAATCGCTTCTACAGGTCCAGCCCAGCTCTAAAAAGATAAGGCCCTAGAACCTGGAACAATTCCCACAAACCCACAATCCCGTAACCCGCCCGCACCCGTACCCGCACCCGCACCCGAGCCTGAGCCCGAGCCCGACCCGGTCTGATCTGGGATGAGGTAGGGCGCACGTGCGTGCGTGCGTGCTTGCCTAGCCGAGCCGACCAGACGATGCGAGAAGCTTCTCCCTTCTCCACCAGTTTACCCATGCTAAACTTCTAGTCCCTTATAAACTTGTCTCAGCATGGTGCGCTAACCAATGTGGGATTGTACTTATTTCAATAACAGTCATACCACTTTAAAGCCAATTTTCATTCACCCCGAGAATTGAATTTTTGCAAGTGTTATATATCATTACGAAGCTCTATCAATGAGCTTCATATTGATCTCACAAACACCCAAAATCAATTGGTGTGACCTCCAATTAAATTAGCTCAAATTTGCTCACTAATTACTTAGTTATTATATTTAATTAGGATTCTCTCTCTAATTAAATACTTGGGCCCAAAGCCTAATGCACTCATTTGTATTGGGTCATCTCTTCCTTAGTTAATAAACCAATTCTCCAACAATCCCCCACATGAATGCAAAATGGCTTATATGACATGAGCCTAACAATGCTACACGCAACTTAGAGTTCTGCGAGAATTTGTTGCATCAGGAAAGGTAGTTTAAAGCGTTGAACCTTCCTTAGTGAAATACCTTCAGATATACTTGCCAACCAGTGGACGCGATGCCTTGAACTGTTCGGCATTTTATGTATACCAAGACAAAGGTACTCACACAACTCCTTCTTAAACCACTACTCGATTCTTTCGTTGTTGTCCATTTTGGCCCTGGACTACCTTGAAAACTTCATCAAATGCTCTAGAGATTTAACCATTAACTCATCTCATAGAAGCGGCCCCTTCACATTCGATATAGGTGATCTCTTATAAGGAGTATCCTGCCATACCCCACTTATATATACTTGAAGTATAAAGATCATTAAAAGTTTAAAGCTTAACCTTCACATGGACAGGTCTATCACTCTTTCATCATAGGAATAGGTAAGGAACTCAATTTCTCAAGTGCTTTGTTCGACCCTAGCCTCACAATTCGGTTGTCCCTTTGAACCTGCTGATCGGGGTTTACGATCCAGGTTGGGTTGCCATCATGAGTTTAGGTCATTTTATGAGCTTTAATTCCATTCCCTCGATGATACCTCAACTTGGTCTCTTGTTAGACCTTTAGTTAATGGATCCGCGATGTTCTCTTTTGACTTTACATAGTCTAAAGATATCACACCCGTTCTCAATAACGTTCTCACGAATTTATGTCTACGACGTATATGTCTAGACTTTCCATTACACACATTGTTTTGTGCTCTTCCAATAGCTGATTGACTATCACAGTGCACACTAATGAGAGGCACTGGTTTTGACCACATCGGGATGTCCTCCAAGAAACTTCGGAGCCAATCCGCCTCTTCAGCTGCTAGATCAAACGCTATGAATTCTGGTTCCATAATTGATCTAGCAATCCAAGTTTGTTTGCATGATCTCCACGAGACTGCTGCTCTTCCAATTTTAAATATGTATCCGCTCATGGATTTTATATTTTTGGAGTCCAAGATCCAGTTCGCGTCTGAATATCCTTCCAGAACTACTGAATGTCTCGTACAGCGTAATTTATAGTTAGCAGTGTACCTTAGGTATCTAAGGACTCTAACTATCGCTTTCCAATGTTCATCGTTGGGATTACTCGTATATCTCGATATTCTATTTATCGAGTTTGCAATATCTGGTCTAATACAGTCCATGAGGTACATTAGACTGCCTATAACTCTAGAATAATCTAGTTGTCGCACACTCTCTCCGCGATTCTTGCAAAGACTTGACACCACTTCCATAGGAGTTCTCGCAATTACATTGCTATGCTTATCAAATTTGTCAAGTATCTTTTCGACATTGTGACCTTGGGAAAGCGCGTAACCTTCTGAAGTCTTGGTTATTTTCAACCCAAGTATTACATCAGCTTGTCCCAAGTTTTTCATGTCAAAATTTTGCGACAACATTCTCTTGGTAATTTTGATATTATCATTATTACCCATGATCAACATGTCATCCATATAGAGACATACTATCATATAGTCATTATCGTCTCCTTTCACGTAGACACATTTATCACATTAGTTTATCTGAAACCCGTTAATCACTATCAAACTTTTCGTGCCATTATTTAGGTGCTTGTTTTAGTCCATACAAGGATTTTACAAGTTTACACACCGTACGTTGTTTACCTGGAACCACAAACCCTTCGGGTTGTTCCATGTAAATCTCCTATTCCAAATCTCCATTAAGGAAGGCTGTCTTTACATCCATTTGATGGATCTCTAGGTTAAACAAAGCTGCGAAGGCTAGGACTAACCTAATAGATGTTTTCCTGGCGGTAGGAGTATATGTGTCAAAATAATCAACACCTTCAGTTTGCTTGTAGCCTGTAACTATAAGTCTTGCCTTGTACTTATCCACTGTACCATCAGGTTTCATCTTTTTTTTGAAGATTCACTTATGGCCTAGTGGTTTACTACCCGGAGGTAGATCCACTAGTTCTCAAGTGTGATTATTGTTGGTAAAAATATTAGTAAACTAAGGTTTTAACTCGAGTATATATAAACATAAGCAATATAAAAGAGAAGGGTAGAAGTATGCTCACGATCACACTTGTAGGTATGTGTGTAAAACTATCTTCTTCAAGCTAGGGATTTCGGATTCAATCCTGGACAAGGCCACCGTTTAACCGTGTGCCCTTAAACTCTTATTACCCGCCTATATGCTTCAGGCCTCTGTGGGTAAGAGAGTTCCCAAGGTACAACGCCCAACCTCATGTACAAAAGGAAGCACTTTCGTACACCTTCCAAACCTTTCGTAGCCTTAGAACTCCGACACAATGAAAGTGAGAAATGCTATGCTAAAGAGGGAGAAGTAGAGAGCTCTGAAGAAATGAGGTGATTTGGAATGAAGGAGGAGGGCTCCTTTTATAGGCAGCCTTGGAGCTCCAACAACCAAAATCATATTTACTCAGGTCATTAACTAGGTGAGTAAATGGACTGTTACTAGGAGCCATAAAACTCCAAATTAAATGGACTGTTATTCTCATGAATTTAAATTCAAACGGCATCTGGCAAGAGAAGGTTTCAGAACGTGGGCTTGTCCAAGCGGAAGCCCAAGAAGCCAAGATGACTTTTTAGGGCCTAGAATCGTTTTTACAGGTCCGGCCTAGCTCTAAAATGATAAGGCCCTAGAACCAGGAACAACTCTCCCAAACCCACAATTCCGCACCCGCACCCGAGTTCGAGCCCGAGCCTGATCAGATGGACGGACGGCGCTAGAAGCTTCTCCCTTTTCCACCAGTTTACTTATGCTAGACTTCTAGTTCCTTATAAACTTGTCTCAGCATGGTGCGCTAACCAATACGAGATTGTGCTTATTTCAATTACAGCCATACCACTTTAAAGCCAATTTTTGTTCACCCCGAGAATTGAATTTTCGCAAGTGTTATATATCGTTACGAAGCTCTATCAACGAGATTCGTATTGATCTCACAAACACCCAAAATCAATTGGTGTGACCTCTAATTAAATTAGCTCAAAGTTGCCCACTAATTACTTAATTATTATATTTAATTAATATTCTTACTCTAATTAAATACTTGGGCCCAAAACCCAATACACTCATTTGTATTGGGCCATCTCTTTCTTGGTTAATAAACAAATTCTCCAATAATTAGTTCGGTCCACTTTTTTGGAAGCACATGATCGAAGCTACGTCAACGTGTTTTGGTTTTCAGATAGCTAGGAAGAAGTGAAGGGAAGTTGTATCTGAGCCCGTGACTTTTATTCAAAATCTGTTGGAGGTGACTTTACAAGTTTGTCAAGTAAAATTTCTAACTCATTCCTCGTCTCCTTGATGATGCTCGGTCCCAGCAGTACCTAACCCGAATCGTAAGATTTGTGTTAACTCTAAATATATAGGGTGCGAGGTTGGATCTTACGGATCTTATCTTATCACTAAGACAACCAAACTATTCCTCTTATGAGTTTTTTTAAGAAGTTAAGAGTTTGGTGCAAAAAATAAAAGAGAGAAAAATCAGTGATTAATTGTTTTTTTAACGAAAAAACCAATGATTAATTGTTGGTAATCATTAACAACCCACTCCCTCAATCTATTTCTGAATCACTATAGGCCTTTCCGTAGATTGTTCAAATGTAGAGTTAGCCCCCGCTCCTCCCAAGTCAATGACTCATGTAAGGACCAATCCAAGGTTTTTTTTCCTATTCCAGTGGACAATGATCAGATTTTGGCAGCAGCCGCTGAGGCTTGGATGCTCGCTCCCTCAGCCGGAATTTCTTCCGAAGAACACGAGAATATCATGGTTGACGCCCTGACCTCTATTCTCCCTATTCCTATCACAGTTGTCAATGAGTTGGATGCCGATTCTATGGCTACATGTACGGAGATTCAAAAAGTTTTAGCCTCTAAATGAATTGGCTATTTTGGAATTCGAGGGGGATCAACGCATCCGACAAGAGGAGGAAAGTTTGAGGAATGATTAGGAAGAATAATATTGGTTTTCTCGCTATAGCTGAATCTAAAGTTACGGCACCATCGTCTTGGTTAGCTCGTCAACTCTGGAAGCATAAGGCCATTGGTTGGGATGCTATTCTCTCCAATGGCAGGTCTGGTGGGATTGTTGCTATTTGGAGTGTTAATTTCTTTTAGTACAATTCGGTTATGAGGGGCAATAATTGGCTGTGCCTGGATGGTTCTATTGTTTCTCTTGACAGACGTTGTTGTATCCTTGTGGTTTATGCTCCATCTTTACTGGCTGATCAGATCTCTGTTTGGAACGAAATTATTAATCTGAAGGAGTCCATTGGCGGCGATCTTTGGATTTCTCTTGGTGACTTCAATGCGGTGGGTTCTAGGAGTGAAAGAAGGGGAGATTCTGATTACGGCATTCTGGCTTCTGGACATTTTAGAAGTTTTATTGATGATCTTTGTCTTATTGATTTGCCTCTTATTGGCAGGAGATTTACCTGGAGAAGTACCAGTGCAGCTAGTCGTATTGACCGCGTGCTTGTCTCTCCGGACTGGCTGCAACTTTTTCATGAGTCCAGTCTCTGGGGGCTTTGCAAGTAGACTTCCGACCACAATCCAATTCTCCTAAAGACTTCGGACGTCAACTGGGGGCCTAAGCCATTTTGTTTTGTTTCGGCTTGGCTTCTTAACCTCGATTTCAAAGATAAGGTCGCTAATTGGTAGAACTCTTTTGACTTACAGGTTTCAGGGTCGAACAAGGTTGTTTCGAAGCTAAAGCTCCTGAAGGTCGAGCTTCGTAATTGGCGCCCTTTGCCTCTCAATGAGCTGGAGGAGGAGGTTTAGGCACTTGGCGAGGAGATTGATGAGCTTGACAGGCTTGAAGAAATGGCTGATCTCTCTGAGGCGCAAGCGATACGTTGCTACTTGCTCAAAATGATTTATGGTTCAAGCATCGACTGGTTGATTCTATGTGGCTTCAGCAGTCCCGTCTCTCTTGAGGCAAAGATGGGGATCGCAATACCAAGTTTTTCCATGCAGCTTCCAAAATTCGTTATAAGGCTAACTTTATTGGTGAAATTTGATCTGGTGGTGTCACTTTTTCGGACCCTGATGGGATCAAGCGTGCGGCTGAAATCTATTTTGAAAACCAGTTTAAGGAGGTCACTTGAAAAAGGCCTACTATTGATCGTGATCTCTTTGATAAAATCAGTAGTGATGCAGCTTTAGCCCTTGATCGCCTTCCTTCTTTTGAGGAGGTTAAAGCTACTGTTTGGGCCTGTGATTCTGATAAAGCCCCTGGTCCAGATGGTTACTGTTTCACTTTCTTCAAGGGGTGTTGGGATATTCTGGCTACTGATATTTATGATTAATTTTTTTAGCTCTCCGGCCCTTCTCGTTGAGGTTAAAGCGTCTTTTGTGTCCTTGATCCCAAAGAAGCATGGCTCTAAGAATTTTGCTAATTTTAGACCTATCTCTCTCATTGGGAGCCTTTATAAGATCATATCAAAGATTTTATCATTGCGACTTTGTGGTGTCATTGGCCAGGTGATTGGTTCAGAGCAGTCTGCTTTCCTTGAAGGGCGTCAAATTACAGATGGTGCTCTCATTTACAGCGAGGTTATTTCCTTCTTAAAGAAATCAAGGTCTTCTGGTGTTCTAGTTAAGCTTGATTTTAAAAAGGCCTTTGACTGTGTCTCTTAGGAATACATTAAAGAATTACTCATCGCTATGGGTTTTGGATCTCGTTGGAGAGGTTGGGTATCGAGTTGCATTAGGGGCATTTCTGCTTCGGTTCTCATTAACGGTTCTCCGTCAGGGCTCTTTCGCATGGAGAGGGGGTTACGTCAGGGCGACCCTCTCTCGTCCTACCTTTTTCTTATGGTGGCGGAAGGTCTTCGCCGTATTATTCGGAAGGCTGAGAATTCAGGTTTGATCAGTGGGATTCGTCTCCCGGGTAATTTTGGCAGCCTCTGTATGTTGCAGTATGCTGACGACACCCTTCTCTTCTCGAATGCCTGCTCCACGAGTCTGAAGAATCTTAAATATTTGCTGGCACTCTTCTCATTGGTCTCCGGGCTCTCTCTCAACTTTGAAAAGTGCTCTATTACTGGACTCAATACAGACGAAAATTGGCTCTCTGATATCACTAATAGTTGGGGTTGCAAGATGCAGGCATTACCTTTAAAATATTTGGGTTTTCCGATCGGTCCTTCACTGAAGGGGAAGGCTGTTTGGGAACCTGTTCTTGAGACTTTAGACAACCATCTTGCCTCTTGGAAAGAGAGTTTCCTTTCAATTTGGTGAAGAGTTACTATGGTGAAGGCGGTTCTCTCTAACCTAACTATTTATTTCATATCCCTATTTCAGATCCCTACTGGTGTTCGTCAAGATATTGAGGGCAAGTTTTGGCGATTTCTTTGGGGAGGTGATGCTTCCAAGTGCTGCCTTTCCTTAGTCCCTTGGTGCCATGCTTGCCTCCCTACGGAGTGCGGTGGTCTTGGCATCCCTAGTATTGATCTAAAAAATAAGGCTCTTCTACTTAAATGGATTTGGCATTTCATCAACGAGCCAGATGCTCTTTGGGTGAAAGTTATCTCAGCAATTTATGGTCTGCCTGATTCTGCTTTGGTTTTCTCACTTTCCAAAGTTTTGGGTAACCCTCGCCGAAATGGTGTGTGGCTTAATATCTGGAAACTTGTTGTCTCAGATGTTCCCATTGCTAGAAAGTTCTCTTGCAATATTGATGTTTCTTTGAGATCCAGCAATAATGTACTTTTCTGGAAGGATCCTTGGGCGGCCGTTACTCCTTTATGCCTGGCCTTCTCGAGACTTTATCGTACCAACCTTAATAAAGACGATGTTATTAGCTGCTGTGATCATTGGCTTGAGCCTCAGTGGATTTGGTCCCTATCTTGGCGGCGTGATTTGTGGGCTGGTGACAAGATCTTTTGGAGGATCTCTATCGTATCATTAACATTCTGCCTCATAGCTTTGGCTCTACCTGTTCGGATGGTTATTTTTGGCTGCCAGACCCTTCCGGTGGTTTCTCTATCAAGAGTCTTTACTCTTCCATGTTTAGTGGCTTTTCGATCTCGGCTCCGAAGGTGCTTCAGAAAGGTATGATTCGTCTTATTCCTTTGAAAGTTAATTGTTTTTTGTGGATGGCTTTGTAGGGCAAGATCAAGACTGGAGACAACCTTGTGAGAATTGGCCTTATTGGTTGTGGCAGCTCTTCGTGTGTCCTGTGCAATCTGAATTCGGAGTCTACCAGTCATATTTTGCTCCATTGCTCTTTCTCTGTTCGGGTGTGGAACTATTTCATCAATCTCCTCGGTATTAGTTGGTGTTCTTGTGGTTCGCTGTTGGGCAGCTTGGATGTTTGGGTTGGTCTTGTACACGGCCACCCCTTGAAGAATCTCTGGTACATCCATTTTGCAGCAGTTTGTTGGAATATTTGGAAGCTTCGTAATCATGTTATCTTCGATGGGGGCAATGTTATTTTCAACCGGTTGATCCTTGCTATTGAGAGATGCTTTTCTGAATGGTCTTTGTGGAGTAGTCAAGTTGCTGATTTGCATAGGCAGGATGTTCTTTTGTCCCTCATGGCTACAAGCGCTCCTTGATGTCTTGGTTCGTGCGGTCCTAGTTGGTTTCTCTCCTGGAGTTTTTAGTGTTTTCGTTGATCTGTGGTTGCTGCGACTTTTTTTCTTATTTTATTTGTTCCTTTTTCTAGATGACGGTGTGGTATTGAATTCGCGATTTTAACGTCAAGATAGGTTTTCCTATCGGGGTACTGTTTCCATACCACACCTTTTTCTTTTCCCTCTAGGTTTTGGTGTGGTAGGGTTTTGACGAGACCGGCGGTCGCAACCCCGTTCAGCTCCATGGCAGGGGGAATACCATACTACGTATGTATCATGGCGACTCTTAATAGACTTACCTTTAAAAAAAAATAATTAAATCCAACGAAATTGTAGCCCATCCAATAAAAGATTTGAATAGTAAAGAAAAGCCCTTGGGCAACATCCAAAACCCGACATTTGATGACTATATTTATTTAGTGGGCCGTGTTAAAATCGCATGTGTGCACATCCTCGTGGTTTGGCTCACTTCTTCAAGGAAGCCATCCGCAAGTCCGATTCCTGTTTTGCTACAAGAAAAAGGAAATTGAAAAAGAGAAATTGAAGTATAAGTAGATTTTATTCGATTAAGTGAGGTATTATAAAATACATCTTTTTTGTCAAACATTGATTATCATATCCAATAGCATTGTGGATGACTAAAAGAAATTTCAACAAATCGATGCTAATAAATATTTCGTAATTTTATTACTACTTGTAAAATAATATTGAATTTGTGTTAATTCTAAATATACGGTGTGAGTTTGTATCAAATTTCAAAATTTTCTCTTGTCGAGTTTTTTAAGAGGTTACCTTATCAAGTTTGTTCGTGTGATCATTAAATCTAAAGAAATCGTAACCCATCCAATAAAAAAACGAATACTGTTTCAACCGACCCTTTATAAAAAATAGGGAAAAGTCCACTTTAGTACCCTGTAGTATCGCCCAAAATCACTTTAGTACCCTGTGGTAAAAAATTGATCAATCGAGTCATACTTATTCCAATTAACATCAAAAAGGTCCTCGGGCAGCTGCCCGGACCCGCCCGGAGCCTGCCCGGACTACGTGGCCAGCCACGTCACCAAAACTTGATGACGTGGCGCCACGTGGACATCCATCTTCTTCCCTCTCTTCCTCTCCTACTCCTCCTCCTCTTCTCCTCCTCCTCCTCGTCCTCCTCCTCCTCCTCCTCCGCCTCCGCCTCCTCCTCCTCCTCCTCCTCCTCTTCTCCTCCTCCTCCTCCGCCTCCTCCTCCTCCTCCTCCTTCTCCTCCTCCGCCTCCTCCTCCTCCTCCGCCTCCTTCTCCTCCTCCTCCACTTCGTCCTCCTCCTCCTCCACTTCGTCCTCCTCCTCCTCCTCTGCCTCCTCCTCCTCCTCCTCCGCCTCCTCCTCCTCCTCCTCCTCCTCCTCCGCCTCCTCCTCCTCCGCCTCCTCCTCCGCCTCCTCCTCCTCCTCCTCCGCCTCCTCCTCCTCCTCCTCCTCCTCCGCCTCCTCCTCCACGTGGCGCCACGTCATCAAGTTTTGGTGACGTGGCTGGCCACGTAGTCCGGGCAGCTCCGGGCAGCTGCCCGAGGACCTTTTTGATGTTAATTGGAATAAGTATGACTCGATTGATCGGTTTTTTACCACAGGGTACTAAAGTAATTTTGGGCGATACCACAGGGTACTAAAGTGGACTTTTTCCTAAAAAATATAACAACAGTAAAGCCAAGCCCCTGGCAACCTCTAAAACCAGACTTTTGTCGCGATATATATTTTTGTGGGCTGCGCCCTCTACCGAACTTTATTCTTTCTGGTGGTTTGGTTTGCTCTTACGTGGTAGCCAATCGCGAGTTCGAATCCAGTTTGGTACTTTGATAGGTAAATTTTATTAATTAAGTGAGGTATTATAAAATACCTTTTTTCGTTTATTGAGAATAAATATTTTACTTCTTTTACTTTTTTTTACATTGAATAAGACAAAACACATGAAATGAGAGATTATATAAAACCTCACTAAATCGAACCAGAATATCATGTAGGATTTGTTCACACCAAAAATTCCTTCCGTATCCATTTAATTGATATTGCCTCTTGTTGCAATATTGACAAATCGTGAACTCCACCTCTCATTAATCCCCGGGCCATGCTTATTTAATAAATCAAAATCTGAACCATTAATTTAAATATTCGGATGATTGAAAATACACGCGTGTGGAATCCAATTGGGTGCTAACAACGCGGGTCATGCAGCACCATGCTGCAGTTGTGACACACATCAAAGATTTTTTTTTAAATAAAAATTATGAGTGACCATAACTTTTGACTCGTTTGTAATTTTTGCTATTATAATATATTTTTGGAAAGAGAATATAATAACGATCTACACGAATTACGGCTTTGTTTTTTGAAAATTAATGTGCCGTCCGTTTTTTCCTTTGGGATTTTTGTGCTGTTGGGATGTGTGCCATTGAAAATTTTGTGCCGTTGGGATGATGATGTGTCTTTGGGATGATTTCCGTTGGGATGATTTGCCGTTGGAATGATGTGCCGTTGGGATATTTTACAGGTGGGGATGATGTGTCGTTGGATAGGTCAGTTGTCAGATTCGTACTGCTGGATCCCTAGCGGTACTGATCCAACCCGCACGCGTGTAACCCTTCTTATTATTCATATTAATTTCTCGTTTTCCCCTTCCTTGTTCACATATAAAATCCCTCCCGCTTCTCTCCTCACTCACATCCTTTATATATAGTGTTTTCAGTAACTATCGAATATAATAAATGCTCAACGCAGACAAATGAATTTATAGTATTAGCAAAATCATGTATTGCAACAGAATTATATATGAAGCAGTAGTCATGCGGACATATGTCTCAAGACTATTGGGTTCTGCAAGAAGTCCACGAGACGATCGAGAACCACTTTGATGACCGAGGAGGACAACGTTGTTGCTTGTCCTACATACGGACAAGGATAAAGCATAAAATGTGGTACAAGGACAAGGATGACCGAGGAGGACTTCGCATTTTGTTTTAAAATTTTGATTACATGCATTTGCTCATGGTGGATGCTAATCCATTTCCACTGCATGGATACCGAACTTGAATACGTCATTGTGGTTTTGCTCACTCTTCGGGGTAGTAGCCAACCGCGAGTTCGAATCGAGGGTTTGGTACAGGAGAAAGGACATACACGGGAAAAGAGGAACAAAAAGAAGGAAGAAGCAGCGATGCCTGTTATAATAAATCAATTGAGGTTTTTTTTTAAAAGTAAATTATCAAGAATATGCTTATACAGAGTTTGAATCTTGAATTTCTGTCAAATCTTCCAACGTCTATGGCGCTAGGCCAAATGGCATTTAGCTCAATTGAGGTATTACAAAATATCTTTTTTTGGTATAAACATTGACTATGAAAATGTCATCTTCCAATTAGTGTGACGCATGTTAAAATCTTTATGCAACCAGACTTTTCTTTTAAAGATAAATTTTTACATCATTATATTTATCAGAGTTTGGATCTATAATTTACTTGAATTTGAAAATATTTTGTGCCTTAAACTACATACTCTTTTGGCTATATAAGCAGACTTTTTCCGCAGAGAAGGAAAAGAGGAAATATTAATTAAGAAACGCCGATCAACTTGCTGGCATAGGATTATTTCAGGATAATTAAAAATTTTATTCTGAGCTTTGTAATGTTCTATAAATTTGGTATGATTTTTTTTCACTATTTAGAATCATATTTGTCTCAAATTTAGATTAGTCTTCAAAATCATATTTGTATGCACAAAACGACTAATCAATGTATTGATTTGGGTTAATTCTCTGCATCCCATTGCTTCCCTCGAGCAATTAGACACATGATATAATCTTTCTGGTGTTAGTAAACAAAGATCACTCACTAAAAAGACGACTTTGGCGAGAGATAAAAGGAAATTAAATAGGACAAGTAATTTTCTATTGCAGCAATCTACACCAAACCCATGCATCTCTAGTGGAGATGACATCGTGCATGTTATTTTCCCACTAGGGATCAAGGAATGGTAGCAGCAATCTTGCAACTTCCAACCAAAACCAATATGTTTCTAACATTACAAAAGAGGTATTCCTAAATACCTTTTTTTTAATAGGATAAATTACCCTCAGGTCTCTCTAATTTATTAAAATAACTATTTTTGTCCTTCCTGTTTCGAAATCAATACTTTAATCTCCCTAGTTTGCTGTTATTGTATTCTAAGGTCCTGATGCCGGGATCGGAAAATTTCTCAGGCGAGGAGGGGCTATTTTGCCTTGTTGGGTCTTCTTTTACCCTCCTTCTATCACTTGCAATGTCTTTCCTGAGTTTTGGTGGTTATGCGAAGAGAGAGGGACAGGAGGGTAGAAGGCAAAAAGAGAGATATGATGAGGGTAGAAGGTGGAGGGGCGAGAGAGAGAGAGAGGGGGGATAGAGTAGAGAGGAGAGATAATGTTATTTTTTGGTTATATTTTAATTGAGGGGCACTTGGATTTTTTCACATCCCTCCTTGCAGGGTAAATTTTTCGATCTCGGCATCAGTGACTTTAGAGTACAATAACAGCAAACTAAGGGACTAAAGTATTAATTTCGAAACAGGAGGGATAAAAATAATCATTTCAGCAAACCAGAGGGACCTGAGGATAATTTATCCTTTTTATGACATATTTTGACTATTTTTCTCCTTTCCACCAAAATTGAAAAAAAAAAACATTTTGACCAGAGCGTTAGGATACTTCAATAATTGTTTTGCCCTCTTGGTGGCTAGGGTGTAAGAGCTATTTTTTAATTAAAAAAAATCAGCAACACTTTACCTATAGTGCAATTATAAGTGTTATTTTGACTAGAGGGTTTCCCCTTTTTAGTTTGGAGGTAGAAAATACAAGAGAAAAGATCATCATCATCGAGGAATAATAATCACGATAGTGCATTTATACTTAAATTTGGTGTTATTTTATTTAAATTATGTGCAATTATACTTAAACTGTATGCAATTACACATAAATTGAATGAATTTTATAAAATGGACACAATTCTTATAAAATGAGTGCACATTTGAAGAGTCTCATTTAGGAAATTGATGCAGTGGAGCACGTGTATAGGCAACACGAATCGTTGATTCCGCAGAATATCAAAAATGGGTTATAGTTTCGATCCGTTGATTCTACGAATAAAGAAAAGTGACAGAGAATAATGAGAAACTCTAAATTTTGTTTATCAAAATCAACCAACTAAAACAATAGCAATATGTCCTACTTATAGAAGACTACAACAAATATATTATATAAAATTCTACTATGAATGAAACTCCTAATAATAATCTAAAACTATAGATAATTTATAATAAAATTATAGATAATTAATAAACTATCTTCATCCTTATCTCCATCATTCTCCCCCGGTTGGAAAAATTTATCCTTGAATTCGGTATCATCTGCCAGTTTGAGATCTGTGTATATCTGTATATATGCTATTTTGAACACCTTTGAGCGACGTGGTGACATCTGATATCTCTCATCCCAACTGAACAAATATTTAGAAATCTCGAAACCACAAATATTCACATGAAAGACCACAAACTCACTATTTCTAAGATATCTTTCAGCATCCTTGAGACTGTTCCACAAGTTCAACAATAAAGAACTTTTAACATATGCAAACTTTTCAACTCCAAAAAAATCGATGGGCTCGACATACTCAAACTCATAATCATAGGATATATGAGATATAGACTCATTCACCAAGTCATTGACGACAACTCGATTATAAAATTTATTATCAATGTAAGTTATATCCCCTTCAATGTGGTAAAATTCGGCTTAGAAAGTGATCTGTATCTTAATCTGATCAGTTCATCATTCAAATGTCTTTTCCCAAAATATATGGTCCATCTGTAAGGCCAAGCCTTGGGATGGGTAATGTAAAGAACATGGGCGTGAAAAGTGTTGTTTGTCGGAGGTGGTGTACTTGATTAGGATATTGTAAAGTCGAGACAAGAGTTAGACTCGTTCTTCGTAAGACGAGATTGTCCTGTATTCAGTGCTCACGGGCTGCAGCAATCGTCCCCAAGATACAACGACTTTGCTACTTCCAAGATCGTAGCACAACAAATCTCGAAGCTTCGGGCGAACCTTGGATACTTGGAACTTTCTTAGAGAGTGAGAGAGTAGAATGACTATTGCTAATGAATGCTTATGCAATGAGTGTTCGGGGTGATTTACAAATGAGGGGGGCAGGCCTATTTATCGGCGATGGAGGGTTAGAACCTGAAAAGTCACATGCATTTTTGAAGGGGCATGATGTGATCCAAAAATTTTGTGACTCTTCAGATGTACCCTCCAGGTACCTCTTGTAGAGTTTTTCAAAGAGTTTGTGACTCTTCGGATGTGCCCATCATGCACCCCAATTTTCCAAAAAGTTCATGACTTTTCGGACGAAGGGGTGTGAGATTGCATTAATGGAAATTTATTCTAACAATCCCCCACATGAATGATAATTAATGCATGCTGACACTTTAAGAAAATTCTGACAAGTTATCATTGCATCGAGAAATGTAGCTTACGGCTTTGATCCTTTCCTAGTAAAATATTATCGGATTTACTTGCTGCTCAGTGAACGCGATGTCTTGAACTGGTCAGCTTTTTATATAAACCAAGACAATAACATTTACATAATGATATCTCTAATATCCTTTGGTTCTCACATTGTATCTGTTTCGGCCATGGACCTTATCTTAGATTCATAAGTATTTTTTTTTCTATTTGAAGCTGCCTCACTTCACACTTATATAGGTGATCTCCTATCAGGAGTATCCTGCTATACTCTACATTTATCTGGTATAGGAATTATTAAAAGTGTAGACGCTTAACCTTACCACACCTCTACAGGGTAGTACTTGGATAGCTTCTGAGAATGGGACGGGTTCCAAGTGATCTTCTGAACCATCTATAACTTAGTTATCTCATTGAACCAAGTTTGTGGGATCTCCACTCATCATGGTTGAGTTACCGCTATGAACGTTCTTTAATGTGTGAGTTATAACCTCATTCCACTTACTACGTTATACATTTGATCTCCGTTGATTCCTTTCATCAAAGTATCAGCTATGTTGTCCTTGGACTTCACATAATCAATGGTTATTACTCTACTTGAGATCAATTATCTAACGGTGTTATGTCTCCTACGGATATGTCGAGACTTACCATTGTATATAGTACTTTGTGCTCTCCCGATTGTAGACATGCTATCACAATGTATCAATACAGGGGGCACAGGCTTGTTCCAACACAGAATATCCTCTAGAAAATTTCTGAGCCATTCAGCTTCTTTCCCAGCTTTATCTAGTGCTATAAACTCTGACTCCATGGTGGATCGAGCTATGCACGTTTGTTTAGAAGATTTCCAAGACACAGCTCCTCCACCTATGGTGAACACATAACCACTAGTGGATTTGGAGTCTTTAGTGTCTGATATCCAATTAGCATCACTGTATCCTTCCAATACAGCTGAATACCTAGTATAAAGTATGCCATAGTTCATAGTATATTTCAGATACTTTAGAACCCTTTCCAAAGCTAGCCAGTGGTCTGGTCCTAGATTGCTCGTGAATCTACTAAGCTTACTAACTGAGTATGCAATATCAAGGCGTGTACAATTTTAGCCAAGTGTAGATTCAGGTCTACCAGAGTCTTAGCCGAAGGTTTGTCAAACGCATCGAATTTCTTGAGTATATTTTCAACGTAGTGAGATTGTGACAAGACAATTCCTTCAGTCGTCCTAGAGATTTTAATCCCCAGTATGACGTCAGCTAGACCCAAATCTTTCATGTCAAAGTTATTGTTTAACATGTTCTTAGTTTTTACGATAAGATCTTTACTACTTCCCGTGATTAGCATGTCGTCTACATACAGACATACAATTACGTAAGCATCAGGTGTGCCTTTAATGTATATACATTTATCACACTCATTGATCTTAAAGCCATTTGACATCATTGTTCTGTCAAATTTCTCATGCCATTGTTTCGGCGCCTATTTCAGCCCATACAGTGACTTGACCGGCTTGCACACTTTATGTTCTTGTCCGGGGGCAACAAACCCTTCATGTTGTTCCACATATATTTCCTCTTCTAGTTCTCCATTTAGGAAAGCTGTTTTTACATCTATCTGATGTATC